>CM064546.1:201857-814745 GCA_032716605.1 Paralithodes platypus | reverse complement strand
GAGAGAGTTTGTTTTTGTAGTTCTACCTGCATAGTTCTGAAGTGTCTCATGAGTGTGACGAAGCGATTAACCATGCATATCAGGTAGCATTATTATTAACATAAATAGATGATTATGTAAATTGACAGATTGATACATTTGTGCTGTAGGTGGCTGGATAAATAGATGGATAGAGCAATACATAGAGAAAGAGAGAGGGAGCGAGTAATATTTAAGTGTCGCGGCTTAACTATTGTAATAAAGACGAGTTTCACGGTGAAGATTGTATTAAGGTTGACAGAGGCTTGGAAATGTTAACATGGCCTGTCTTATTGAGGTCACAGACCCGAGCAAAGAGAGTGCGAGACTGAATGAGAGTGAGTGAATGTGCGTAGAGGGAACAAACAGACAGAGACATTTGTACTGCAATACATTAACCCTTTCAGTGCAGCGAATGCTATAAGTATGGCTGTAATACCCTGTACCCGCAAAAATCCCGCAACCCCAATACTGTACTACCCGAGTTGACGTCTGGGATAGTGTAAAATAGTCGTTGATGGCAAAGTCTAATAAACCCATCACGTGAATCACCACGAGACTATCACCTGGTTCTTTCAAGGAGAACTAAGGTTACTATCCTATTGTACGTCCGTGGTAGTACAGTGGGTTAGCGTGCGGGTCTGGTTGACCTACTGAGGTCGCTAACCAGGGTTCGAACTCCGCGCCAGGCATTTCAAAACCTGGGGAGTTTTCAGGAGGGTTAAATTCCCTTCGCACCCAGCATTTCAATGACTATGCCCTAGGGATATTTTCCTGCTAATTCCGCTCAAAATGTGTTACCCTAGCCGCGCAGTGGTCAGCAACACGTAAATGTGTTACCCTAGCCGTGAAGTGGTCAGCAACACGTAAATGTGTTACCCTAGCCGCGCAGTGGTCAGCAACACGTAACGCTAGAAGAGCCATTTTAGTTTTAAGTTTCACAAAATGTTTGTACTGTCAGAGCCGCAATACCAAAAATTAGGTCTCAAACTGAAATCTACAGTACTTCGGAAATAATATGACAATATACCATTACCCTACTTCTGAACAAAACAAATTATAGTGATATTGTTCAATTTACTTGTATTCACAAAATCCAATGTTGCCTTGAATGTGTTATTTGATGCCTTCGTTTTGAATGAATAATTAATATTTCTGAAGCATCTGGAGCCACACAAGTTTTCTAAAAGAGCCGCAGGTTGCTGACCACTGCGGGCCTAGCGCCATATCCATAGTCCTGGGCGAATTGGAATTAGCTCCATTAAAAAGGTTGGGTTGACAGCTCCCTATAACTGTCACCATACCCTTCCTACCGCCTAACACTACCGAGGAAAATCGATCAATACCGGTACTTTGCTGGGTTTTTTTTGCTCAAAGCAGACCACCCACATTACACTCTTGAGCGAAAATATACAATTTTCCGTTCATTTCCACTTATGATAACTTTATATTTACTGTTATTATATCACATGTTTTGTTTATAAGGCAGTATGAGTTGTTGAAATTAAGATTAAATGAACCTCATATTTGTACCTGGTATAAAACTGTCACAATTACATGGAGAAGTGGCCCTGCTGTTGTTGATTTTCAGCTTCTTAAACACCTCTTCTTTATACAAACACCCTTCCTCAATGAATGCACTAATCACACTGATATAAGTATGGGTGGCAAGCTTAAAACCTCCTGGAAGCGTCTGGCAATAAACAGGGCTGGTTGGTGCAACCAATTCAGTTGGTACCGTACTACCAAAACAAAAGTTGTTTGCAGAGCCAAATGGAACAATATGAAACACTTGGATTTCCATTACCGACTGTGGTGGATTTTGCTCAACGAGATTGTCTAAAACGGGATGTAGCGAAATCGGGATGTAGCGGATTCATCCACCATTAATATTAATGCACTAATTCACACTATGCAACAGACGAGAGAGAGAGAGAGAGAGAGAGAGAGAGAGAGAGAGAGAGAGAGAGAGAGAGAGAGAGAGAGAGAGAGAGAGAGAGAGAGATGAGAGAGAGAGGGAGAGAGAGAGAGAGAGAGAGAGAGAGAGAGAGAGAGAGAGAGAGAGAGAGAAGGGGGGGGGGAGGGAGAGAGATAGAGACGTTAAGTAGATTATCCAGATTGGCTCAATATCAGTTATTATCCTCAGATATTATTATTGCCAGATATACAGTATATAGGCGGCTCCCTCTCGAAAGACAATGTTTTTTTATTGTAGGCTACTATATTTCTTATAGTCTAACCCTTTTAAACAGATTCATTACCTTCCAGAAATCGATTTTGTAAGATAGGAAGGGCATTGATAGATCAAATTAATGGGTCTTTATACAACAAAACAAAGCAATAATTTGTTTTTATTTTTTTCAATCTAATAAAGATTTGGGAAGAGTCCACTAGGAAAGAGATGTGGACATGTACAGCCAATTTGCTCTAGGCCATTTTGAGCAGAATAGATAGTAAAAGCTACGATAGGTAGCGCCAATGAACTTGAGAATATTCTTGATCCCTGACCTCTCTGTAAGGGAGGGTTTATTAGTTTGCTCCCTATACCCCCATCAAGCTTTCATAAATACCCCCAAGAGCCCTTCGAGAAGAAAATGCCCCAGACGGCCGAATTTGCTATCACTCGCCACGAACAAATTGGCACGAAAGGTCTTATTATTGGCAAAGGAATGGGGTGAAAGGTCTTAAAATCGCCAAACTAATGGGACGAACGTCTTAAAATTTCAAACTAATGAGGCCAAACATGAGGGAGAAGAGAGTAAAATAAAAATATATATTTATATATACAGTATATTATATAAACTGTATATATTATACGCCTTAATGCTCCCCTCCAAGCATTAATAAAACTAACGAGTAAGGCGTCAGTAATCCATCACTCACCAGCCAACATCTTGATAGGGAACTTAATATCATGTAACTCCAATTAATTAATGAACAAAACCCAATTACACCAATGATTGCTTACGTGGCCATATAAGTCATTCCTTCTATTTCGGATGATGTAAGGCTTGACTAATTAAGGAGATTTCTTTGTATACCGGTACATATATATATACTGTATATATATATATATATATATATATATATATATATATATATATATATATATATATATATATATATATACAGTATATATTCTCAGCCGGGCTCAAACCACCGAGTCGGGATGAATACCGGTGTCCATGCTTTAATCCACTACACCACGGCGGGCGTGATGAAGCATAGATAACCTTTCCTATCTATATTAAGGAGGAGAAATCCTACTTGGGAGATAGTACAGTATTACATTACATACACCGGAGAAAAGGAAGAAACATGAGGGACGTCTCGTTAGACAGCTTCAAGAGAGCCCTGGATGTCGAACTGCAAAAGGTGCCAGACGAGCCCATCCTCACAAGGGAGCGAGCTGTCGCTTCAAACAGTCTACTGCACCAAATCACCACCCAAAACGAGGGGCGTCGCGCTCCTTGGTGCCGCTAGAAGAGTGGCGAACACATCATAAGGTATCATAAGGTAAGGTACACACACGGTACATACACACATATATACGCAAACTATAGGATCACATTTCCAACAAGTGCGAAGGAAGAGCAAAACAAATACTCCTTAGAAACAAAAAAATACCGTACCGTAAAAAAAAAAAAAAAAAAAAAAATCACAATTTCAACCGTGACCATATTAACCCCTTCTGTACCGGCGACGTATTTTTAGTTATATTCTAGCTACTATTAGACGATTGTATTCAGTTTAAAAAGGATGTCCAGCAATTAACAGGCTTCGGACAATCTCACTTAACCCTTTTTACTCCCACAGATCCTTCATAAACTGTACAAAATCATCAAAATATATAGCTCGACTAAAATTAAAAAGACTTCGCCGGTACAGAAGGGGTTAGGGTGGGAGTGCAAAGTAAACACCCCTACTGCCTATGTCTCCTATTCGCTCTACATAGCTATAAACAAAAAGTAGGAGTGTCAGTATCGTGTGTCGTCTTGAAGAGGAAGAATATAAGAAGAGGAAGACGGATGCAGAGGAGAAGACAATGTTAACCCTTTGAGTACCAGCGACGGGTTTTAAATTTTATTCTGGTTATATTTAGACAATATTATGCAGCTTAGGAAGGATCTGCGGTAGTTAAAAGGTTTGTTGTTGTTGTTGCTGTTCCCCAAGCTGCCTGGCCGAACAGCCCCAAGGCCCCGAGCAAGGCCAAGGCCACAACCGAGCGCCCCCACAGAACCCCCCCTGCCGACCACAATAAAGCCTGGGTGACCGAAGGCACTCCATGGCGGGGAGCTGAGGAGGGTGAGGAAACGCCCGGGAAACCAAAGCCCCACCCAGGGCCCTGTGTCCCTCAGCAATTATGAAGAGAAAGTTGAGGGGCAAAGGAAAAATGTGACGCTTTGGCTTCCAATCTTGGTAGATTGGGAGGTCAATCCACGGAAGAGACGCCGTCACTTGAGATCTAGAAAATATATAAGTAAAAGGAACAGTCAGATTAAGCTATGGGTATGGCAGAGATCGCTCAGTTCTCACTCTGATAGACCAGCCCATCACCATGGGCTAAAAAAGGGTTAAACAGTTAAAAGGGTTGGTTGAGATAGTTTGAAGCCTTATTTTGGGTAGAGGTCCTTCCTAAGCTAAATAAAATCGTCTAATAACTGCCAGAATGTGATGAAAAGGACGTCCCTGGTACTGTATGGGTTAAAGTAAACACTCATACTGGCTGTCTCCTATTCGCTCTACATACCGAAGATTTAGTAGGAACATGAGGGAGTTATGTGTTGTCTTGGGTTCGGGAGGAGGGAGACGATGGTGGGAAGGAGGGAAGAGGATGAGGAAAAGGAGGGAGGAGGAAGAAGAGGTGGAGGAGAAGGAGGTTAAAGAGAAGATGAAGAAATCAATGTAATAACAAAGTATACGTAATTACGTATACAGGTATACTGTATCTCCTAATCGTTGTACATAAGTATTTGGAAATTGTGTCGTCTTGACGGGGAAGAGGAGGAGGAAGAATATAAAAGAATAGGAAGGAGGTTAAAGAGGAGAAAAGCAAATATCAAAGCAAATACTCGCACTATATATATATATATATAGTCAGTCAGTCAGTCAGTAGCCAACCCTTACTCCCACAAGGGGTAGGGAGGATCAGCAAGAGACACGAGAAAGGAAAAAGAGGTGACAGAACACATTAACAGTTCGCCCACAAAAAACAAACACACAAGCATTCAGAAGCACCAATAGGGAGGATCAGCAAGAGACACGAGAAAGGAAAAAGAGGTGACAGAACACATATAACAGTTCGCCCACATATATCCGTGGGGGTTCCATGTCATCTCGACCAGTAGACCATTTCAACCAGTAGCTCTCAACCAGTGTCAAATTAACCCAGACCAACCAAACTAGTGCCAAAATATAGTACTAACCTAACCTAACCTAACCTAACCGTATTGGTTGATTTGGTACTGGTTGAGAGCTACTGGTTGAAATGGTCTACTGGTTGAGTTGACCGGTCACCATCCGTGGGGTAGGGAGGATCAGCAAGAGACACGAGAAAGGAAAAGAGGTGACAGGTGAAGAACACATATATAACAGTTCGCCCACATATATCCGTACTAAAAGGGTTACAAACACCGAGAGCTGTTGTGTGTATATAGGGTGTACACAGTCTGTTGTGTGTATATGGGGTGTACACAACTGGTGTGTGTATATGGGGTGTACACAGTCTTATCACACGGACAAACACATGATACGCTAACTCGCACGTGGCTGTATTGACAAAACTCCTACAAAAAAAAAACACACACACACACACACACACACACACACACACACACACACACACACACACACACACACACATACTGCCTAATTGGACACAGACACACACACACTAATTAAACACACACACACATTAATTGAACACACAAACACACACACACACCGACTAATTGAACACACACCCACATATTGACTAACCAAACACACACACACTGATTAATTGGACACACACACAGACACACATACCTAAATATATACACCATATTAAATATGTTGTGCCATTGTATCCAGCGAGACAGCATCCATTCCATTCGTATACAAACACTATATATATACACCGATACCTCATATTCTTTACATACCGATACCTCATATTCTTTACATACCGATACCTCATATTCTTTATATACCAATACCTCATATTCTTTACATACCGATACCTCATATTCTTTACATACCGATACCTCATATTCTTTATATACCGATACCTCATATTCTTTACATACCGATACCTCATATTCTTTACATACCGATACCTCATATTCTTTATATACCGATACCTCATATTCTTTACATACCGATACCTCATATTCTTTATATACCGATACCTCATATTCTTTATATACCGATACCTCATATTCTTAATATACCGATACCTCATATTCTTTATACACCGATACCTCATATTCTTTATATACCGATACCTCATATTCTTTACATACCGATACCTCATATTCTTTACATACCGATACCTCATATTCTTTATATACCGATACCTCATATTCTTTACATACCGATACCTCATATTCTTTATATACCGATACCTCATATTCTTTATATACCGATACCTCATATTCTTAATATACCGATACCTCATATTCTTTATACACCGATACCTCATATTCTTTATATACCGATACCTCATATTCTTTATATACCGATACCTCATATTCTTTATATACCGATACGTCATATTCTTTATATACCGATACCTCATATTCTTTATATACCGATACCTCATATTCTTTATATACCGATACCTCATATTCTTTATATACCGATACCTCATATTCTTTATATACCGATACCTCATATTCTTTATATACCGATACCTCATATTCTTTACACAACTACCCCCTGCCCTCCAACCCTTAAGGGGACATGGGCCGTTTGTTTGGTTTATTAATTCACTTATTCATATATATATATATATATATATATATATATACATGTGTTTAGTTTCCTCCCTAGACCTCCATCAAGCTTAGAAAAACACCCCCTAGACCCCACTTCAAGATAAATTTGTACATTTTTCGGTAGACAAAGCAGGCTCGCTATCGCTCGCCAGGAAATAATAGACACCTAAATGGCACGAAAGGTCTTAAAATTTACAACGAAATGGGGCGAAAGGTGTTAAAATCGCCAAATTAATGGGCCGAACGTCTTATAATTTGAAAACTAGTGGGGCTAACCATTAGGGAGAAGGGGGTCCAGAAAACCGGCCCATTCCCCCTTAACCCCACACATATCCTAGCTTGATCACGCTTTTATAGACTAGCAAATTATTCTTTCCATTTTGCTAGAGAGAGCATGGCCAGGGAACCCATTGATAAACCTGTTCTCCATTATATATTATTTTGCAACATCGTTCTTCATACCAAGTACACCCCAAATGAAATTAAGGAAAGCGTGTGATTCTCCCAGGATTCGCACCTAGGACATTACATACAGAACTTACACGCTCTAACCCATAGACTCCTCTACATATGTAAAGGGGTCTATGTTCTAACCACTACACCATCAAGACATAAATATATACCGGTATATCAAGCTGGATAAGCATTGCATGTCCCTTTCCTGTTAACCTAAAAACACTGGGCGCAGTTTCACCATATGGCCAATTGTAGCGACACTGAAGGGAGATGGTTCGCTTTTCTGGTCCCCTTTCTCCCTCATGTTTTAGCCCCATTAGTTTTCAGATTTTAAGACGTTCGGTCTATTAGTTTGTCGATTTTTAAACCTTTCGTCCCATTTATATATCAATATTACGACCTTTCGTGCCATTTAGGTGTCGATTTGTTCATAGCGAGCGAGAGCGAGCCTGTAATATAAAGATAAATCAGCCTTCGGCCGGGGTGGTCTAGGGAGTGTTTTTTTAAGCTTGATGAAGGTCTAGCGAGGAAACTAAAAAAATAAATAATAATATATAAATCAATAAACACCTTTCTTTGGGGGGATTAAAGGTATTTACAAAAGTTAATTTTGTACAAATAGAACACATCAAGCTCTCTCTCTCTCTCTCTCTCTCTCTCTCTCTCTCTCTCTCTCTCTCTCTCTCTCATTCATAACAATAGAGGCAGTAGGTGTGACTTCCTGCCCTGGTTGCCTGGATTATACACATTACTCTCAGCTGCACACGACTGCACGCGACTCACACAACCCCGCACGCACACAGAAGAACAAGAACACTGTGCAAGAACACTTGCACAAGCACACACACACACACACACACAAGGCACACACACGCGTACACACTTATACACACACACATTTAGATGTACCGTACGTATATACACACAGCTTACAGTTACAATGTCATTATGTCATAATTATGTGGTCGGCAGGGAGGGTTCTGTGGGGGCGCTCAGTTATGGCCTTGGAATTGCTCGGGGCCTTGGGGCTGTTCGGCCAGGCAGCTTGGGGAACAACAACAACAACAACAACAACAACAATGTCATACACACGATAGCCTACCCAAATTATAACACAAACACTCCCTCTTTAAAATAGGCAAATTAACAGGGTCCAAATTATATACCGGTACTGGTAAAGGACGAGACAGACCATCGCCATTTACACTTAAGGGGGGAGGGGCCGGTTTTCTGGACCACTTTCTCCCTCATGTTTAGCTCCATTAGTTTTCAGATGTTAAGATGTTTGCCCCATTAGTTAGTCGATTTTAAGACCTTGCGCCCCATTTCTTCGTCAATATTTAGACCTTTCGTGCTATTTAAGTGTCAATTTTTTCCCTGGCGAACGATAGTGAGCCTGTAATGTTGGAAAAACCGGCCTTCGGCCGGAACATTTTTCTACCGAAAAATATACAAATTAATCTAGAAGGGGGATCTATCTCTCTATCTATTGCCTGACGCCATGATCCCCGAAGGAGTGGCCACGAACGAACCGCCCCCAAGGACCTCTGTCCCCAGTCAGTCGACGCCCCTCCTCCCAACCAGCACTGCCTTCATTCATATACTTCGTCACTCCATCTATCCACCTCTCCTTCGGTCTACCTCTCCCTCTCTGTCCTTCCACCTCGCTCTCGTACACCCTCTTAGTCATTCTCTCGCTTCCCATACGTTCCATATGGACGAACCATCTCAAGTTGTTCCTTTTCACACTTTCCAGCACATCTACCTCCACACCACACCTCCTTCTTACTTCCTCATTCGTCTGTCTATCCCTCCATGTAACTCCGCACGCACTTCTCAAGTAGGCTAACTTATTTCCACCGCTCTCACTCTTGGTCCGAGTCTCTCCACGAACGTCCATGCTTCGCTTCCGTAAGTTAGTGTCGGGATTACCACACTGTCATGCAAGGACTTCTTCACTTCCATACTGACCACTCTATTTCTTGTTACTGCTTTCAATGTTCCTACAACCCTCTTCCCCTGTTGCACCCTCTCCCGCACTTCTAATGGGTGTTTTTTTTTATGAGGTCTAGGGAGGAAACTAGAAAAATAATGAATACATGCAAAAATCGCCCAAAAAGTGAACCATACCCCCTTAATACTCCACTGCCCAGCAATTGCCCAGCACAGACATATCTTCAACATCTCTTCACTCAGAGATCTCTGGACCCACCCAGGGGAAATGGC
Source organism: Paralithodes platypus (assembly GCA_032716605.1). Classification (NCBI taxonomy): domain Eukaryota; kingdom Metazoa; phylum Arthropoda; class Malacostraca; order Decapoda; family Lithodidae; genus Paralithodes; species Paralithodes platypus. Next base: position 805,068 of record CM064546.1, on the reverse strand, counting down.
AGACTACCTGGACGTCGCGGGATTCCCATAAAATAGAATCTATAACAACAACCTGGGGAGGGAAACCTTTTAACACGTAGCCGGAGGACGACCAAGGAAAAAAAAAGAAAAAAAAAAAAAAAAAAAAAGAGGAATACATTTGATGACTTGTTCGGCGAAGACTCCGACAGCAGCTCACCTTACAAACGCAAAGCTCCCTCTTGGAAACATTTCCGACGACGTATACAGACTAATAACACACATAACAAAGCCACTCCAACAGCTTCCTCTCTCTCCAACACCCCTTCTCCCCTCTCTACACTCTTCAGAAAAATAGGAAAAGTAGAATGTAGCATCCTATGATGTAGGTCTGAGATTCTCGACCTTCGACATGAGTAAGTTCATCCCTCTGGATACGAGTTACCTAACCACCGTCTTGAGTAGCTCATTCGGCTTGATTCTGGCTATTCCGACACAGATGTGAGCAGCTCCATCCAACCTGTGGTTACAGTTATCTAATCCCTGTCTTGAGAATCTCATTCAGGTAGGCTTGAGTATCTCGGCCAATTGTGCGAGTACCGGTATCTCCACCCCTCTGATTACAGGTATCCTGACCCGCATCTTGAGTAGCTCATTTGGGTTAAGATTGAGATTCTTAGCAATAGTATGAGTAACTCTACCAACTTCTAGTTAAGAGTAAATTGAGCCCCCTCACCATTGACAATCATCAAAGAAGCCCAGAGACGGAGCAACAATGAAGAACCACGACCCAGACGAGACGATCACCTTACACATGACGCCAACTAGGCTATGTCCCTTACATTCTTGGGGTAAAACATTGTAAATACTAAATTATATTCTTATTCATTATCCATTTATCCACTGTGCTTTTGTTGCTGATTAACTATTATTGATTTGTATATTGCTATTCTATTAGGCGCCCAAGAGTGCCTCTTACAGCCATAAGTGATATATTATATATGTATGTCAATTGTATTCACGCATACATAAATAAATAAATAAAAACCCTAACTACGGTACCGTACCTAGCCTGTGTACTCTGTTATCACATAATCTTCCAATCAATAAAATTACCTTATAGTTCAATTAGGATAGGTTTGCCCTTTATAACAATATTCAGTGGTGGCATCTTAGGTATGGTAGGCCTATTCTACTGCTAGAAGAAGCTAAGAAGGTATTTGTTGACCAGAGGTCACTTTCCGGGTACGCCGGCGTTCAGGAATAGTCCTATTGGACAGATGGGGGTCAATGACCCAGCGTGGGACGGTGCAGTGCTAGGGTTCCCGTTCTCTTATGGTCGTATGGAGGATTATACCGTATATATATACCGGTATATATATATATATATATATATAATATATAATATATATATATATATATATATATATTATATATATATATATATATAATTATTATATATCTATATATATATATATATTTATTTAAATATATATATATATATCTAGATATATATATATATATATATATATATATATATATATATATATATATATATATATAATATATTATATATATATATATATATATATATACTGTATATTATCACCTACATACACACATTCATAGACGCAGTAAAAATGGACCAGACATTAGCATACACGAGTTATTATAACTGGTACCGGTACATGTCTATAACCTAGGCTAATGCATGTTGAAACAACTCATATGCACATGATCGCACGCACAATTACACACACTCACATCCTCAAACACACACTTCTGACATGCATGACTAAACATGAGTACCGGTAAACAAAATTGACGCATATCCAATAGCTAATGAATGCATACACACATTGAGAGAGAGAGAGTGTGTGTGAGTGTGTGTGTGTGGCTGTATGTATGTGTGTGTGAGTGAAGGCAGGGTTGTCGTGTCACAGTGTAGTAATTTAAGTCCTCTAGTAGTATTTGAGGGGCTGACTGTCCCACTTACTTATATTACCATGTATTATTTACCACGCTAACCCGGTTTTACATTCACCCACGTCAAGTTTGGCAAGAATGTCGTGCTCGTGTTATTTTTGTTATACCAAGACATTCATATTGTGTGTGTGTGTGTGTGTGTGTGTGTGTGTGTGTGTGTGTGTGTGTGTGTGTGTGTACTTTCTCTAGTACTTACTCTAGTTGTATTGCGGGAGTGAGCATGCTCGTTATTTCCCGCCTCCTATATGTGTAGGTCTTATATGTATCGTTGGAATGGCTGTGGATGTGTGTGTAGTCTGTATTTTTAGCCAATTGGTGTGTGTGTGTGTGTGTGTGTGTGTGTGTGTGTGTGTGTGTGTTTAAGGTACCGGTAATTTGTTATTTATCCGCTTTCACCCTTACAATAACAGAACCTAATTCTATCTTAAATAACTTGCCGGATTAGACGGGTTAAAGGGAAATTACCAGAGGAAATTAGTTAATTTAATTAATATAATGACCTCCAGTGTGTCAATGTGGATTTCAGACTGGATTTAATATGAAAAGGAATACAAGGAAGTCTCCATAAACATCGAATTGCTTGGCCATCTCATCACTTCCAACGTACAGCCGACCATTAACTTTGCATATAAAGCATAAGAACACCGGTAATAACTAAATTATTATGTTTTTTACACCAACCAACTTCACATCTAAACTCAATTAATGAAATCAACAAATACAAGAGCGTTGCCTTTAGAACTGGTACCGGTATAGAATAGTCTATCATTTGACAACCTGCCAGTGACATATAGGAATTAATAGTATTAGCCTATCAGCAGTTCAGCCTGAACTACCATAGAGACAAAATAATGTATTAATTAAGGGGGGGATTTCTCTTTCTTTTTTCCTATATTCCGACTACTCCCTCTCGGACATAGGCTCAGAACCTGTGCATTCAATCGTACATTCAAAGGTGAAGCCCTTGAGGTCTCATTCCAGTCTAGGGAGTGAGACATGTGAAGCACTTTGAGCTACAACCAGCCCCCGCCATCTTGCCTTCGCAAGATGCACGAGGCCCGGTTGTCCACCCTTGGCTCGAAACAGTCCCATCTCTGAAGCTGCTTCGCCTTTGGGCTTCATTGTTTCATTCCTCTAGACTCAAACCCTCACTCTCAGAACACCACCTATTGAGCAATTAACTCACTAGGGAGGAAACTAAAAATATGGTAAATATACGACAAAATCGACAAAATATTAAACCCTTCCCACTTAAGCCCCCCCCCCCCCCCCTCCCTCCCCCTCAGTCCATTGCAGGGTCGTCCTGTGGGGCCGCGGGTGTGAAACAGGATGGGTGTTAAAATGAAGGTATTAGGCCAGTTTATGATGTTGCTGCCCAGTCACTAACTACCACCCACCACTTTGGAGGAAGGATATCTACCCATTCAAAACCAGGGACGTCATTTACATATTTTTTTCTGGCAACTATTCGACTATTTTTATTCAGCTTAGGAAGGACCTCTACAATAATGAGACTTCAAACTATCTCAACCAGCCCGTTCAACTTACACAGATCCTTCCTAAGTTGCATAATATCGTTTAAATACTGTACAGCTAGAATAAAATATAACACAGGTCGCTGGTACTCAAAGGGTTGTCCTGTGGGGCCGCGGGTGGGAAGCAGGACGTGTTAAAATGAAGGTATTAGGCCGGTTTAATGTGTTGGTGCCCAGTCACTACCACCCACCACCACTTTGGAGGGAGGAGGGATAGAGAGGGAGGAAGGAAGGATAGAGAGGGAGGAAGGAAGGATAGAGAGGGAGGAAGGAAGGATAGAGAGGGAGGAAGGAGGGATAGAGAGGGAGGAAGGAGGGATAGAGAGGGAGGAAGGAAGGATAGAGAGGGAGGAGAAGGATAGAGAGGGAGGAAGGAAGGATAGAGAGGGAGGAAGGAAGGATAGAGAGGGAGGAAGGAAGGATAGAGAGGGAGGAAGGAAGGATAGAGAGGGAGGAAGGAAGGATAGAGAGGGAGGAAGGGAAGGATAGAGAGGGAGGAAGGAAGGATAGAGAGGGAGGAAGGAAGGATAGAGAGGGAGGAAGGAAGGATAGAGAGGGAGGAAGGAAGGATAGAGAGGGAGGAAGGAAGAAGGTAGAGAGGGAGGAAGGAAGGATGGAGAATGAATGAAGGATAGGAAGGAAGAAGGTAGAGAGGGAGGAAGGAAGGATAGAGAGGGAGGAAGGAAGGAGAGAGGGAGGAAGAGAGGATAGAGAGGGAGGAAGAGAGGATAGAGAGGGATGAAGGAGGGATAGAGAGGGAGGAAGGAAGGATAGAGAGGGAGGAAGGAAGGATAGAGGGGGAAGGAAGGAAGAGAGGGGAGGAAGAGGGATAGAGAGGGAGGAAGGAAGGATAGAGAGGGAGGAAGGAAGGAAAGAGAGGAAGGGATAGAGAGGGAGGAGAGGGATAGAGAGGGAGGAGGAAGGAGGGAAGGAGGAGAGAGAGGGAAGGAAGGATAGAGGAGGAAGGAGAGATAGAGAGGGAGGAAGAAGGATAGAGATGGAGGAAGGAGGATAGAGGGAGAGGAGGAAGGAAGGATAGAGGGAGGAAAAATAGAGGGAGAGAGATAAACTCTCAAAACTAATATGTTAAACACGAGGGAGAAGGAGGTCCAGAAGAAGCGAGTAGTACCCCCTTAAATTACAGGCTCGCTTATCGCTCGCCAGGAAAAAAACGACACCTAAATGACAAGTTTTAGTAGTGACCAAAAAAAAAAAAATAAATGGGGTGAAAGTTTTTAATATCGCCAAACTAGTAAACATTGAAGGGTGTGAAGCAGGATGTGTTTAATATTAAGGTACCGGTAAGGGTTGTTTATTGTGTTGGTGCCCAGTCACTACCATCCACCACCACCACCACCACCACCACCACCCACCATCACCCACCAACCACCACCATCAACATCAGCAGCTACCGAAAAAATGTACAAATTTATAATTATAGAGGGTGTTTTTCTATGCTTGATGGAGGTCTAGCGAGGAAACTTAAAAATAAATTACCGGTAATAAATATATATATATATACAGTATATATATATACCAAAAGCCAAGCACTACCGCCTTAAAGGAGGTAATGTGAGGGCGGGACAGTGAAGCCAACAACCCGCGCGATGTATGTATTGGCGTCACAATAATTCCATGTGACCTAACATTACCGGTACCTAAGATTATCTGGTACAGATCACGAAGAAATGCTTTAGCTGTACCTATATTTTTTTCCTCAGTCTGTTAGTTTGTACAAAAGAGTACAAAGGAAAGCAAGCAAGCAACAACATATATATTGCTCTTTACGAGGCTGCTTGTGACGAAATTACGTAACCTATGTGAACAAAGGCACCATAGCACAGCAAAGAGTGGTGCTAGTAATTTGTCAACGCAGTTAATTGGGAGTTAGGCTAAAAGCGAGACATCCATCTATTCGACTTTTGAATGGTTCAACAGTACTCTACTTAATTACATTACCAGGGAATCCATTCCATAGGCTTACAACTCGATTGAAAAGAAATTCTTTGCCTCATGTGAGTTAAAAGGTTTTCCAATTATCTTCCAATCATTTCCTCGAATGTAATTTGAATTGTCAATTGTGAAGTACGGGTATTTGTTAACATTGCTGTCACTACCTTTCATTATTCCAAAGACTTGGATAAGGAACCGGTACCCTCTTAGCCTGCGCTTTGTGAAACTAAGCATATTTAACTCTTAGACTTTCTTCATAATACTTATTTCTTAGTCTACGAATAATTTGTGTTACTCTCCGTGGTATTCTCTCCAGTTTATCTATGTCCTTTTGATAATATGGACGGTGTGCCTCTCTTAGTTATTTTAAGTTACCATATTGTCATAGTCTAGATCACGAAGAGTTGCACATCTTAATTACATGTTACGTACCGTAACCTGTTGCCATAACCTATCAATATACTGACCTTCCTACATTATCCATACGAAGAAACGTTGCATGATTGCATCCCTTGCATTATTCTACAGATTTTTTCACAGCAATTGTTCCGAGGAACTTGCTTCAATTGTGCCGCCTCTCCACATCTTTCCCCGTAGAACTAGGGCAGCTGAGAGCGCCCATGAATTTACACTTTCTCCTCCACAATGCAGAACTTCTGCTTATCAGAATTCATTTATCCCCAGAGCTACTACTCTTTGGAATTCACTTCCCTCGAATTGCTTTCCACAAACTTACAATCTGCAAATGTTTAAATCCAGTTGTTACAAACATTTTATGAATGGAGGATGCCTTTAGGCACATGGACCTTTTTGTTTTATCTGTGTTTTTCCTTCCTCCGTTCATTGTCTCTTTTAAAAAAAAAAAAAAAAAAAAAAAAAATGCATTGATACCCGAGAAACTGTGGTAGGTGTTGGCTAGATCCACCAGTATGCCAGTACCGGTACTTTACTCGCTTCATACTCACATAGGATACGCTCCACTTCACAATTCCTCCCTTCATTTAATCTTATTGAGCACCACCATCACCCTCCACCTCCCCACCACCCTCCATCTCTTCATCACCAACCAACACCCTTCACCTCCCCACCACCCACCACCACCACCACAATCACCTATGTACAGGCCTGCGAATATACAGTATAAGAGTACGGCAAAATAAACCCTCTAGTTACTCTAGTACAATATTACATTTGGAATTACTAGTAAGTGGAAAAGCTATAATTGTGTCTAATTGAATAATGAAATAACTACAATATTATATTTGATATAGGCCTAAAAGTAGCGCATGCGGGGAGATATATTCTTTGTGGGTTATCGTCTTTGTGGGTTATCGTCTGGATGCAGAGAAAATGCAGTTCCATTCAGTTCTCAGAGAGGCCTAGATCTATTGCACTTGGTATATAGGTTATATTAGCCTAGATTAGATTAGATTAGTAGACGGAATTAACAAACGTCACACCCCCACACCCACACACACATTGAATGACTATAGTTCTGGACGAATCCTGGCATTGCCTATATAGAAGAAATATACTTTTTTCTTTTTTTTTTAGTTTCCTCTTTAGACTTTCATCAACTTTAAAAAACACCCCCTAGACCCCCTTTCAAGATAAATGTGTACATATTTCGGTAGAAGACTGTCCCGGTCGATGGGCGGTTCCTCCTAAATTTCAGGCTCACTATCGCTCACCAGGAATAAATCGACACCTAAATGACACGAAAGGTCTTAAAATTGACAGAAATGGGTCGAAAATTCTTAAAAACGCCAAACTAATGGGCCGAACGTCATAAAATCTGAAAACTAATGGGAGTAAACACGAGGAAGAAGGGGGAACAGAAAGACGACCTACCTCCCCTTAATCGGGTACCCAAACTGGATTATGGCTTGGCTAACGCTTAAATATATACCGGCCCTGTACAAGTTTCCATCACTGTGGTTACTGGTTAGACACTTTTCCTAAAGAGGGGTCTGTTCTAAATTACCGGTAAATAGAGTCGTCTGGTTGTAGCTAAATTGTAAATAATACCCGTTGGCACAATTCTACCACAAAAATCTAATATGTTTTACACTCTATCACAGAATACCACTTTTTACAAATTACTCCGATAACGTTTTCACTTTATATTTAACTGGGTTCAGAAGTAGACAAATAATAAGCATTTAAAATAATAACATGTATATCACCAAATCTACCAAAACATTCAGATTGCTTTACACTCCATCACTGAATACCACCTTTAACAACTTATTTCGATAACATTTCACTGTATTTCGGTTCAGAAGTAGTCACAATAATAAGCATTTAAACTAACGACATGAAATAATTATCACACATACAGCGATGTTAGAACAATTTCGTCGGAACATTTTGATTTATGGTGGGATAATTTTGCAAAAGGTGGTTGGCCTATAGTTACATATAAAAAGGTGGTTGGCCTATAGTTACATATAAAAAGGTGGTTGGCCTATAGTTACATATAAAAAGGTGGTTGGCCTATTAAAAAGGTGGAAAAGGTGGTTGGCCTATAGTTACATAGAAAAATCGTGGATTTTCTTTATCCACTTATCATTATCTGGATACATATTTACCTGGAACTTGCTTTGCAATAAATACGGTACGGTAGTATGTACAGTTTAGTATATAATGTTATTCATAAATTCGTTTCCTGAAATATACTTCCATAATTAGAAATAGGTGGAATCCTCGAATTTTCATGAGTGACTGTACACTCGACCATAAAACAATCTGTACACTAACGCTCTAAACATTCTGGAAGTGGGTCGAAATCTTATGATAATACCTCACAGACGTATGTTTCACCCGATTCATTCCGTTCACACTAGATTATTTACAGCTCACAAGTGTAAACATTGTGTTTTGGTCGAGTGTACGTGCTATGGTAAGACAAGGGGTAACTGTGTTTGTCTTCATTATTGTCAGACCTAGCTATCTTCACAATCGTTTTACATATAAAGGTATTAATTCCCAGGCCGACCATCAATACTTTACACTGCAGGGTGTTAAACAGGAGCAATTTAGTTTTAAGACTTGAATGGATATGAGAGGGAATACGAGGACATTAACTTGGAATTGCATTGTTTTGACCATTGTATCACTTCCAAAGACAATTTGAATCGTAAACCATAATTTTACCTTTACATATACAATAATCTATTTTGTTTTCCTATGTGGATGAGGGAGACAAAAGGCAAAACTACCTGTGACGAGTGCCTCCCTCAGAGTTGAAAGAGTGACAGGGCCAAAATCAAGGAAAGTTCGAGCCAAAATGTGTGGACACACGGAGTTTGAAGCAATTCAAGTCATAGGATGAGGGAAAATGGATTGAGGGAGAGTTCCAGAGCTCAGCTATTGAATAGAAGAAAGATTGGGAGTATCGTTTCACTCTTGGGTTAGAGAGTTGCACAGAGTAGGGGTGTGATTGTGTTGCAAGACGGGTACTACATACCCTACGCAAAGGAGGTGGTATACACTGAGAGCTCTGAGGAACACTGACTATTTCACTCCCAACACTAAACACCTCCCAAATGAAATTAATGAAAGGATGTGATACTCCCGGGATTCGAACCTGGGTTACCACAATCATATTTTAAACACTTTAACCATTACACCATCAAGACAGTTAAAGGTTAAGTACCGTATATGACTACGATTATATAATCCATCTATCGAATACTGGATATAAATCTAATCGTATACCGGTACTCAGACTCAACTGCACACTGGATAGCGTACCCGGTAATGTTTAATTAAGACTAAATATATTGGACTCGGCTTCGTTTAACACCCTGGATCTAGCTCTCTCTCTCCACAATCGTTTTACATATAACGGTAACGGTATTACTTCACAGGCCGATCATTAATACTTTACAAACTTTACAGAGATTCCCCGTGGCAGGCAGGCAGGCAGGGTATTCCAACTAGAAGATTAAGGCTTGGCTAACGCGCTATTACTCCAACTAGAAGATTAAGGCTTGGCTAACGCGCTATTACTCCAACTAGAAGATTAAGGCTTGGCTAACTCGGTATCTAATATACTGTATATGACCCAACTTGCTGGGGGGTGGAGCAACCCTGTTGGTAGCCACAGGTCCTTTACAAAATTATAATATCCCGCTTGGTGGTTGCTAGCTGTAAATATGTAAATAAATAAATAAATTAATGATATATATATATATATATATATATATATATATATATATATATATATATATATATCCCCTCCTCCACTCTTCCCCTATAGTGTTATAGGGTTGTCTCTGGTGTTAGCAGTCCTCCTGGTATCTGAAACGGTTTTTTCCGGGTGGATGGGACTCGATAGCCATGGCGGGCAACCCATCTAGGGTCATGCCCTAAACAAATTACCGATGAGTGACAACATAATCAGTGCCACTTGCAGGCACCGATCTCTATAACAGATAACAGACGGGGAGATTGCAGGCACCAATCGAATAAGGCAATACCCAGCGGAGGCCTATAGGCATTTGATAAGGAGTTGCTGGAACTCCTGTTTCATGTGTCTGGCTTCACTTACTATTTCTGTTTATGCCTCACCTACACAGAGTGATCCAGCTAGCTCTCACAAACACCTCCTCCTGCTTCGGGATACATTTGTAAATGTTTCGGTAATCTAAAAAAAATCCCTATCAAAGGCCTCTTCCTCCTAAATATTTTCTCGCTAGGAAAATATATTAACACCTAGCCTATATGGCATGAAAGGTCATAATATTTACCAAGAAATGACGCGAAAGTTCTTAAAATCGCCAAATTAATAGGGTGAACGTCTCAATATTTCGAAACTAATGGGGCTAAAAATCAGGGAGAATGAGGTCCAGAAAAAAAAAAAATCCCCCTCAACAGATGTGAGTATTTCTTCAATGATGACACATTCTGTATGACGTTCTTCACGATCATGTTTCATATAATTAATTGCAAGACAATCAGCAATGCATTATATAAATTCTACTTGCAGGAGTGTGCTTCAACCCTCTTCTTACCCAGAGGTCCTTCCTAAACTTAACCCCTTGACCACCATGACGTAATTTTCCTCATATTCTGGATACCATTAGACGATTTTCTTTAGTTTATAATTGACCTCTACAACTCAAATGGGTAAACACGACCTCAATTAACCCCTCTTAACAACATAGGTCCTTCTGAAACTGCATAAAATCATCAAATGTTAGCCAGAATCAAAGGTCATAAGACTTCATGGTACTGAAGGGGTTAATAAGGTGGTCTAGGGGTAAATAAACTGTAAATAATCCCTGACATCGCATTAAAGGAATTAATTGCAGTTTCTCTTCATTCAAAACAAACCTAAAAAGTCACCATCATTTTCATTTACCGTACTAATTCGCAGGCAGATATTTTGAATTATTGTCAGAGAACTATGCGAAAAAAGCGGTACGAAAGGTGACGGTATTAAAAGAGTTGATTCTATATTTACGGTACCGTACTTCATTATTAGCAATACCTTTGGCCGGGAAATTTTTGTTACCGAAAAATGAACAAATGTATCTAGAAGGAGAGCCTAGGGGGTGTTTTTTTAAGCTTGATGGAGGATTACTGAGGTTACTATAAAATACATAATTCAATAGATACATAGACCAAAGTATAACCACTACCCTCTTAGGGTAAACGACCGTACACATTGACACTTGTGCTACACACCTTTAATTACTAAGCTCACCGTCACAACACCTGTTTGGTACCGTACTCCCGATTGTGATAGACCTACGCAAGATCCATACTTACATGTCTATAACCACACACACTGTCTCTCTCACACATACCCAAATGCACTCCCAGCTTCACACACACACACACACACACACAAACACACACTCACACTTCACCCCAACCCCGACAACTACCCTCCCACACGAGCCCCAATATAAGATCTGGGGTATGCAAATATCTGGGCATCTCACTCCTTAATTTCCAGAGATGATGGGGTGCGGGGTGGCCGATATTGGGAGGGTACGGTCGCGCTAATAAGTCATGTCTCAGCTGGCATTGTGGAGGTTTATTGTGTGTGTGTAGGTGTGTGGAAGTTTATTGTGTGTGTGTGTGGGTGTGTGGAGGTTTATTGTGTGTGTGTCAGTGTGTGGAGGTTTATTGTGTGTGTGTCAGTGTGTGGAGGTTTATTGTGTGTGTGTGTGTGTGTGTGTGTATGTGTGTGGAGGTTTATTGTGTGTGTGTGTGTGTGGAGGTTTATTGTGTGTGTGTGGGTGTGTGGAGGTTTATTGTGTGTGTGGGTGTGTGGAGGTTTATTGTGTGTGTGTGTGTGTGTGGAGGTTTATTTTGTGTGTGTGTGTGTGTGTGTGTGTGTGTGTGTGTGTGTGTGTGTGTGTGTGTGTGTGTGTGGAGGTTGTGTGTGTGTGTGTGTGTGTGTGTGTGTGTGTGTGTGTGTGTGTGTGTGTGTGTGTGTGGAGGTTGTGTGTGTGTTCAAAACTTGCGAACGGAACTTTTAACAGGGGGAGACATAAATCATTATGAAAGCAAACATGCCTTAATCGTGAACATGGCAAAGTCCTGTGGATGTGTGTGTGTGTGTGAGAGAGAGAGAGAGAGAGAGAGAGAGAGAGCGAGAGAGAGAGAGAGAGAGAGAGAGAGAGAGAGAGAGAGAGAGAGAGAGAGTACAAAAAAGTACAAAGGAAATCAAGCAACAACAGATCTAGTGACCCTTCTAGGTTGCTTGTCCTCCAAAACACTGAGGATCAAGTGTCCAAACAGTGGTTTAGAGTGGGTAAGGGAACATTGGAAAGGGAACTACTGCCCTGCCACTAACGTGGCAGGACTAGGAAGTTAGTAGGGGACATATGGGTTAGTAGAGAGAGAGAGAGAGAGAGAGAGAGAGAGAGAGAGAGAGAGAGAGAGAGAGAGAGAGAGAGAGAGAGAGAGAGAGAGAGAGAGAGAGAGAGAGAGAGAGAGAGAGAGAATGCTGGATATGGTTAACTAGACTGGCTATGGTGGTTAATCATGTAGAGTAGTAAGGTATAAGGAGAGAAGGTTAATCATGTAGAGTAGTAAGGTATAAGGAGAGAAGGTTAATCATGTAGAGTAGTAAGGTATAAGGAGAGAAGGTTAATCATGTAGAGTAGTAAGGTATAAGGAGAGAAGGTGGTTAATCATGTAGAGTAGTAAGGTATAAGGAGAGAAGGTAATCATGTAGAGTAGTAAGGTATAAGGAGAGAAGGTTAATCATGTAGAGTAGTAAGGTATAAGGAGAGAAGGTTAATCATGTAGAGTAGTAAGGTATAAGGAGAGAAGGTGGTTAATCATGTAGAGTAGTAAGGTATAAGGAGAGAAGGTTAATCATGTAGAGTAGTAAGGTATAAGGAGAGAAGGTGGTTAATCATGTAGAGTAGTAAGGTATAAGGAGAGAAGGTTAATCATGTACAGTAGTAAGGTATAAGGAGAGAAGGTGGTTAATCATGTAGAGTAGTAAGGTATAAGGAGAGAAGGTTAATCATGTAGAGTAGTAAGGTATAAGGAGAGAAGGTGGTTAATCATGTAGAGTAGTAAGGTATAAGGAGAGAAGGTGGTTAATCATGTAGAGTAGTAAGGTATAAGGAGAGAAGGTGGTTAATCATGTAGAGTAGTAAGGTATAAGGAGAGAAGGTGGTTAATCATGTAGAGTAGTAAGGTATAAGGAGAGAAGGTTAATCATGTAGAGTAGTAAGGTATAAGGAGAGAAGGTGGTTAATCATGTAGTAGTAAGGAATAAGGAGAGAAGGTGGTTAATCATGTAGAGTAGTAAGGTATAAGGAGAGAAGGTGGTTAATCATGTAGAGTAGTAAGGTATAAGGAGAGAAGGTGGTTAATCATGTAGAGTAGTAAGGTATAAGGAGAGAAGGTGGTTAATCATGTAGAGTAGTAAGGTATAAGGAGAGAAGGTGGTTAATCATGTAGAGTAGTAAGGTATAAGGAGAGAGGTTAATCATGTAGAGTAGTAAGGTAAGGAGAGAAGGTGGTTAATCATGTAGAGTAGTAAGGTATAAGGAGAGAAGGTGGTTAATCATGTAGAGTAGTAAGGTATAAGGAGAGAAGGTGGTTAATCATGTAGAGTAGTAAGGTATAAGGAGAGAAGGTGGTTAATCATGTAGAGTAGTAAGGTATAAGGAGAGAAGGTTAATCATGTAGAGTAGTAAGGTATAAGGAGAGAAGGTTAATCATGTAGAGTAGTAAGGTATAAGGAGAGAAGGTGGTTAATCATGTAGAGTAGTAAGGTATAAGGAGAGAAGGTGGTTAATCATGTAGAGTAGTAAGGTATAAGGAGAGAAGGTGGTTAATCATGTAGAGTAGTAAGGTATAAGGAGAGAAGGTTAATCATGTAGAGTAGTAAGGTATAAGGAGAGAAGGTGGTTAATCATGTAGAGTAGTAAGGTATAAGGAGAGAAGGTGGTTAATCATGTAGAGTAGTAAGGTATAAGAGAGAAGGTGGTTAATCATGTAGAGTAGTAAGGTATAAGGAGAGAAGGTGGTTAATCATGTAGAGTAGTAAGGTATAAGGAGAGAAGGTGGTTAATCATGTAGAGTAGTAAGGTATAAGGAGAGAAGGTGGTTAATCATGTAGAGTAGTAAGGTATAAGGAGAGAAGGTTAATCATGTAGAGTAGTAAGGTATAAGGAGAGAAGGTGGTTAATCATGTAGAGTAGTAAGGTATAAGGAGAGAAGGTGGTTAATCATGTAGAGTAGTAAGGTATAAGGAGAGAAGGTGGTTAATCATGTAGAGTAGTAAGGTATAAGGAGAGAAGGTGGTTAATCATGTAGAGTAGTAAGGTATAAGGAGAGAAGGTGGTTAATCATGTAGAGTAGTAAGGTATAAGGAGAGAAGGTGGTTAATCATGTAGAGTAGTAAGGTATAAGGAGAGAAGGTGGTTAATCATGTAGAGTAGTAAGGTATAAGGAGAGAAGGTGGTTAATCATGTAGAGTAGTAAGGTATAAGGAGAGAAGGTGGTTAATCATGTAGAGTAGTAAGGTATAAGGAGAGAAGGTGGTTAATCATGTAGAGTAGTAAGGTATAAGGAGAGAAGGTGGTTAATCATGTAGAGTAGTAAGGTATAAGGAGAGAAGTGGTTAATCATGTAGAGTAGTAAGGTATAAGGAGAGAAGGTGGTTAATCATGTAGAGTAGTAAGGTATAAGGAGAGAAGGTTTTGCATAGCCTATGTGTAGTGTTGATATATGTGAGTGTGTAGGTGGTGGGAAAGGAGTGGGAGGGTTGTGTAGGATGTAGGTTCATGTGTGTGTGTGTGTGTGTGTGTGTGTGTGTGTGTGTGTGTGTGTGTGTGTGTGTGTGTGTGTGTGTGTTTACCTATTTGTATTTACCTATTTGTAGTATACAGGAGTTGAGCTTTTTTGGCTCGTATTGTCCCGCTTCCTGAGTTACAATGATCCAACTTTGCCTTAAAAATATGAATGTTTTTGGCACACACCACTTCCTCTTCCAACTGTGTGTGTGTGTGTGTGTGTGTGTGTGTGTGTGTGTGTGTGTGTGTGTGTGTGTGTGTGTGTGTGTGTGTGTGTGTCCTAAAGAATATATATTTGTGAATGTTTTTTGCGTATCCAGTGCGTAGGCCTATGTATTTGTATTTGTTGGTGTTTTTGTGTGTACAATATAGGCCTACATGAATGTATGTAATGTGTATAGCCTACTCATGAATGTATGTAGACCTATTTATATGCGTGTATGTCTGTACGGTATTCGCAGCTGAAGGGGATTTTTTTTAGTTTGCTCTATAGATTTTCATCAAGCTTAAAAACAATGCCCAAAGATCCCCTTCCGGGATAAAATTGTACATTTTTCGGTAGGAAAATTTCCCGACCGAAGGCCGATTCCTCTTAAATTGCAGTCTTATACTGTTAATTTTACAGATATATTTTTCATAGTGTAGGTATCATAACCTAGAATCTATTCGCTGTAAGTAGGCGAGAAATCATGATCTCTATCCTCCGTAACTCAAAAAGGGCTAGAGCATATTGGCTGTAAATTTCCACATATATTCCTTGACTGACTCTTCCCAAATGGTAGAAATATTAGCTCGATTACTTTTGCTTGTGAGTTACAGAGGTTAGAAGAGGGCATGATGTCTCGCCTACTTGCAGCGAATAGACTATAGGATCCAGCCCCTTATTGCTACCACCCAACATCACCCCAGTCCACACCCTATATAGCCTATACCACCTACCACCCTCCTCCACCACATGACTCACCACCCACACACTTACTACCCCCCCCTCCCCCCCCCCCCGGCTTCCAACCCCTTAACGATTGAGCACGATCCACCTCCGGCCACGCAAGACCAGGGTGTCAAACCACGGCCATTTGGTTTAAGGGGGAGATTTCCACTTGAGGGAATCTTTTCTGGGCCCCTCTCTCCCTTATGGTTTAACCCCATTATTTGTTTAGATTTTTAGACCTTCGCCCCATTAGTTTGGCGATTTTAAGAACTGTCGCCCATTTCTGTCAATGTAAAGACCTTTCGTGCCATATAGGTGTCTATTTTTAACTGGCGAGCGATAGCGTTTGGAGGAACCGGACTTCGGCCAGAACATTTTTCTATAAAAACAAAAGTACCGGTACAAATGTATCTTAAAAGGGGGTCTAGGGGTGTTCTTTTTTAAGCATGATGAAGGTTTAGGGAGGAAATGGAAAAATGTAAATAAATAAATAAATAGACTAAAAATAACCACTATCCCCTTAAACAATCTTTAGCACACTTGACTTTGTATTTACGCTTTGAAATAGACCGCCAATCTCTCAATCTCTCTCTCTCTCTCTCTCTCTCATCACATCCGGGTACTTTCCTGTTGACCGGGCTAACACAGGTACCGTATACTATCAAGATGTCAAATCGGACCAATTTAGTTTGAAGACTTGAATGAATATGAGAAGGTATCCGATAAAATTACCATGAATATGAGATGGAATACGATAAAATTACCATGAATATGAGATGGAATCCGATAAAATTACCATGAATATGAGATGGAATCCGATAAAATTTCCATGAATATGAGATGGAATACGATAAAATTACCATGAATATGAGATGGAATACGATAAAATTACCGTGAATATGAGATGGAATACGATAAAATTACCATGAATATGAGATGGAATACGATAAAATTACCATGAATATGAGATGGAATACGATAAAATTACCATGAATATGAGATGGAATACGATAAAATTACCGTGAATATGAGATGGAATACGATAAAATTACCATGAATATGAGATGGAATACGATAAAATTACCATGAATACGAGATGGAATACGATAAAATTACCATGAATATGAGATGGAATACGATAAAATTACCATGATATAGCCTTGTTTTGGCCATTTGATCACTTCCAAAGACATATAATTTGAACTATAAACTACAATTTTAGTCATAGTTAGTTAGTTAATTTTATTGACAACAAATATTTACATTCAACTTCACAACTGCATAATATCGGTGATTGTCCAATATATACAATGTAATTACGGTCCCCATTATATATATGGCTGTTCCTAACGGTTAAATACAAAACAACGAAAAGATATACAGATACACTAATAAACACTAAAACGAATGATCTCCGCTTTCGTTTGTATACACACCACCGATAATCGATTGCTGGATCTATTTCCTGCCACACTGTTAACCCTTTCACGCATTTATAACGCAGAGGTTGCCAGATTAGCAATAATAAATAGAGTTCTCTCACTCTTATAATTACCTCTCCAAAATTAGTTTTATGCCCACAGCTAACTCAAAGACAACTGCAGAGGTTGAAGTAACTAAACTAAAGGTTTCTAAATACCCCTGATGGTAACAAAGGTTTTAAAGTATCCCTAATAAGCTTAAAATCGCGTCATATGTTGGAGAGGGTTAATTATATTCTAGCTATATTTAGACGACTTTCTACAGTTTAAGACGTTTCTGTGGTAATAACAAAGGGTTAAGTGAGATAGTTCGAAGCTTGTTAATTGCGGGAGGCCCTTTTTAAACTGAATAACATCGTCTAATAGTAGCCTGAATACAGTTAAAAGGACGGTACAGAAGGGGTTAAGGGGGAGGTAGTTGCTTTATTCTCCCTCATGTTTAGTCCCATTAGCTTTAAAGAGATTTTATGACGTTCGTTCCATTAGTTTGGCGATTTTAAGACCTTTCGCCCCATTAATTTGTCAAAATATAAAGCCTTCGTGCCGGCAAAGCCGGATTTCTCCATACAATGCTGGCTCGCTATCGCTCACCAGGAAGAAATCGACACCTGGATGGGGATAAACGTCTTAAAACAGTTGGCTGAATGGGGCCGAATGGATACAAGCCAGAAAAGGAGAGAAAGATAAAAAAAAAAAAAAAACGATGACCCCTCTTATGAGTTTGCCTCCCCGTGCACAAGCTTCATCTCACCATAAAAGCACAGCATAATTACGGCAGACATTACACACATGTGGAATTAGGGAGATTACCTTCTAAAGCAATGATAAATTATAGTTTCGATGCTCAATCTGTAGATATATTTTATGGTTACAAAGTGTTACGCTATGTTACCGGCAATTTTAATACCGGTAGGGGGTGTTTTTCTAAGCTTGATGGAGGTCTAGAGAGAAGACTAAGAAATAAAGAAATACATGAATTAATAGACCCCTTAAAATGGGGTATATACTGCTGTCGCATATATTATGTGATGTGATAATGATGAATAACTATCTCGTGTCCACTGACAATTAAATAGTGTAGCCTATATATATACTGTACAAACTGGCATGGTTTATGTGTTTTTTTGTTTTTTTGTTTTTTGTTTTGTTTTTCACGGAGCCCATGCATGAATTATTGTGTTTTTTTCCACCAACCAACTTCACATCTAAAATCAATTAATGAAATCAACAAATACATGTGGCACTCCGAGGACTCGAACACAACTTATTTTAGTTCTTAGGGCCCCCGCTCTGAGGATAACACCATGAAAGGCTGAGGCTCGATAGATCTTGCTAATCCTGTGTAAGAAACCGGAATATCCCCAGTCTGTCCAGTTCTCTGCAATAACACTCCACTTTATCGTTGGATTCTTGCAACAAACATATAGCTTAACTTAAGGGGACAGTGGTTATTTTTTGGGTCTATTTATTTATATATACATTTAAATATTGTTTGCTTCCTCATCAAGCTAAACAAAAAAACACTCCCTAGATAAATTTGTAAATTTTTTCGATAGACAAATGTCCAGGCCGAGGTCGGTTTCTCTTAAAATTACAGGCTGGCTATCGCTCGCCAGGAAAAAACATCGACACCTAAATGGCACAAAAGGTCTTGATATGAATATAGAAAGGAGACGAAAAGTTTTTAAATCGACAAACTAATGGGGCGAACGACTTAAAATCTGAAAACTAATGCGGCTAAACACGAGGAAGAAGGGGGACCAGAAAAACGACCCATCTCCCCTTAACCAGTGAAATCTATAAACCCATTATAGGATCACATAATTATAGGCTACTGTATATGCATGACCAGTTTTATATCGGCATTATGAATTTCGGTGTATATAAATGTTCCGTTAATACTGCCAATCTTGGTAATATTGCAACATTTATTATTTCCGTATGTTGTTTACACCAACCAACTTCACATTTAAACTCAATTAATGAAATCAACAAATACATGTGGCACTCCGGGGACTCGAACCCAGGATACTCACATCGAAATTCCGCGCACTATGCATTACGCTATCAAGACAGTTTATGATAAATGCATGAATTAGCATACCGGTAACATGCAACTATAATCAAATCAAGTGAAGAGATAAATAATAAATTATCGTATTTCCTAAATACCCGGTACATCCTTAACCTCTTCAGTACTGTCGATATCCTGTTTATTTTAGTCTGGCTACTACTAATCGATATTATTTAGTTTAGAAAGGATCTCTAGCAACTATAAGGCTTCGAACTACGGTAGCCTATCTCAATCAACACTTTTAACTACCACAGATCATTCCTAATCTGTATACATTCGTCTAAATATGACTAGATTAGCCTAAGATAAAACAGACGTCGCTGGTACAGAATGGGTTAAGTTACGAGCTATCAAGTTTATAACCCGATGTAACTTAAAACCTTAGGACAAGATCAATACTGTATTGTAGAATTTATGTCGAGATATCATATATACTGTATATATTAATTAAAATGTAAAACTTTGAAACTAAACAAACCAAAACTGGGACAAAGACAAAATAAAGTGAAATTAACTTGTCAAAATCGCTATGTGGAAACAATGTTAATAAAATAAAATGTATGAAATAAAAGAACACAATCATATATATATATATATATATATATATATATATATATATATATATATATATATATATATATATATATATATATATATATATATATATATATATATATACTGTATATATATATATATATATATATATATATATATATACAGTATATATACAGTATAATTATATATATTACTTTAGCGTGCACTCCACACGCATAATTATACAGTAAGGTAGCTAGGCCTATGTAAGGTTGGTTCCTTTAGGCCTAGGCTAGTTGCGTCACCAAAAAGGGCAATATGTTAAGACTTCCCAAAGGAGAGATGGTAATATGTGCAGCCTTTTGTGTGGTGTCCTTATTGTAGAACATGGCCACTCCTGCTGCGGGGGGTGGGGGTCAAGGAGGACGATATTGGTAGATTCCCTTTGGGTGGACACTCTTTGATATATATGTGTGTGTGTGTGTGTGTGTGTGTGTGTGTGTGTGTGTGTGTGTGTGTGTGTGTGTGTGTGTGTGTGTGTGTGTGTGTGTGTTATATATATATATATGACTTACACCATATACCATATTCTATAACCACCGGTACCTGACTTCCCAAACACCTGACCACCGTATGTACTTAACTGCCTGCCTAACGAATAACCACTTACCCTACCTAAACACCACTACCGGTATATATAATTACCGAACACTTGACCATAAAGCATGTAATTAGAAAACTTACCTGGTTAACCACACATATATATTTACCTAACATCTCAAACCCCTGAATAAAGCCATACAGGTATATACGTATATATATAAACACTCGACTTCCCACACACACCACCTGTCTGTGAAGTTGGGCGATAAAGGTAATGACGCGATAAGGAGGGGGGGGGGGGGGGGGGGAGGAAGGAAGGAAGGAAGGAAGGGACGTGACGGTATCGAAGGGTGGGTGGAAGGGTAGATAAAGTCAGAGAGAGAGAGAGAGAGAGAGAGAGAGAGAGAGAGAGAGAGAGAGAGAGAGAGAGAGAGAGAGAGAGAGAGAGAGAGAGAGAGAGAGAGAGAGAGAGAGAGAGAGAGAGAGGGAGAGAGAGAATGAGAGAGAGAGAGAGAGAGAGAGAGAGAAAAATAATTGAAGGATTGTCAAGCAAGTACCAGTACCTCACCATAATAAGAACATAAGAAAGTGGGAGTTTGCAGAAAGCCGATTGGCCCACACAAGGCAGATCCCTCTCACACCCAACCCCAATTTTAAGCCCTAATTATAGGACCAGCTCACTAACACCATGAGGACCGACCTCAAGCGGGCATCACACTGGGCCAAATTCTCGCCATTCTCCATCTCCAGTCTCCGTTTCCGGTCAGTAGCGCCGGCAAACTCTATCACACACGCCAAGCGTCCTGGCTGCGTGAGTCTCCGACACAACAATAACAACGTCCGACCTTAGCCAATATTGGTCCGTTTCACCTATACTGTAATGTATAGTAATATGGATTTACATCTACAATTATAATCCAATATGACTCAATCTACACGTTAGTGTTTTTTTTTTTTTTTTATTTGAAGCTTATATGAGGAAATTTATATTTTGAACTTCTCTGAGGTTTTCGAATGTTTTCGATTCATACCAATCGCCGTGGCGTAGGCTATAGAACAGTGGTTATTTACTAGCTGCAAGTGGTGTAGCTATGTTAGCATTAATTCACCTTGAAAATTGTTTGTCTACCAGCAACCCTTCTCACAATCAAAAGAC
Organism: Paralithodes platypus; assembly: GCA_032716605.1. NCBI lineage: Eukaryota > Metazoa > Arthropoda > Malacostraca > Decapoda > Lithodidae > Paralithodes > Paralithodes platypus. Next base: position 783,579 of record CM064546.1, on the reverse strand, counting down.
TTAATTTTGTAGCAAAATATATATTTCGATCGTTATATTGTGGTTTCACTTAAACTGTAGAATAATATGGATTGACATTGACAAACTTCGTGTAATAGGACCCAATCTATACGTTCATGTTGCTCTGTTTTGCGTTTGAAGCTTATATAAGTAGCTATGAGGAAGTTTTTCGCAAAATATAGGCTAGCCTATAGCCTGACGGAGCCCCTGTCGTTACCTCGGCACTAAGCGATCGTTTATATTGTGCTGTTTCACCAATAATTTAGAGTAATATGGATTTATATCGACAATTATATTTCAATATGATTCAATCTACAAGTTTGCGTTATTATTTTTTATATTTGGAGCATATATGAGGAAATATTTTGAACTTTTCGGAGGTTGTAGAATGCCTGGTAGGCTATAATCCTGTGTATGCGGGTAGACTTGTATTCATCTCAATAATTTGGTAATTTTACTTTATATTTTTACATTTTACATTCATAAATAGTCCACTAATATACTAGGTTAGGTTAGGCTAGGTTAAATATATTGTTCAATGATTCTTAGTAAATAGGCATCTGAAAAACAGTTTCTCCTGCTACACAACCGAATGTTTTCGTTTGATACCAATCGCCGTGGCGTAGGTATAGGAAGTGGTTATTTAGCTGCAAGTGGTGTAGCTATTTTATCATTAATTAACTTAGTTTATGTCTATCCGCAGCCCTTCTCACGATCAAAACACACAATAATGTAGCAAAATATATATTTCGACGTCATATACTTGAGATATCAATAATATTAAATGCGAGCTGTAAAGAGGCTGACAATCTACCGCCGTAAAAAAATGGAGCTTCCCACCCAGTGCGGGAAACATCCTAGCTCCGTCAAATGGTGAGATTTGTGCTGGAGACTGGCGGTAGCTCCATTTTTTGCGGTAGAATGGCGAGAATTGGCCCAGTGTGATACCCCCTTCACCAAAACGGTCAGAGGTCAACACAAGAACACGGGGGTCTGCAGAGCGCTGATTGGCCCACACCCGGCAGATAACCCTCACACCCAACCCATCTCGTCCATATGCCTATCTAATTTTATCTTATAACTCTATCGTTATTGATCCCACTATAGCACTCGGTAGCCTATTCCACCTATCTACAACTCTGTTAGTCGGAGAGAGTGGAGGGTGGGGATAGAGCCTTCTACTTTGATGTCCTATTGTTCTACTATAAACTGTCCCTGTCTAGTAGTATTAAGGCCGGACCAACTAGTAGGGACCGCAAGGTCAATGTGGTCTGAGTATGTGTGTAACCCTGTGTAACTCTCATCATATCATAATCCTCTCAAAGGGTTAGTTACGATAGATTTTATCCATTTCATACCTAGTGGTCTGTCCTAAACTGCAGAAAATAGTCTAATAATAGCCAGAACATAATAAAAGATTGCATCGTCGTATCTTAAACGGGTTACGCATATCACAAATATCTCACCTTATTTCAGCCTATTTTCTTCCGATTCTCCTCCAAGATCGTCCGCTATTCGTCAAACGCCACTTCTAGACTAGTTCCGCACTTTGGGCACACGAATATCGCTCACAAAAAGCAAAAATAACTAAGGGAAGAGCGACGCGTCTTTACCGAGTGTCTCCGTCTCTGGGAATCAAGCGAGAGTCTATAGTCCTTCACCAGGACACTTGCATAAGCTAACAGAAACACGCGGCTTAAATATCGGCTAAACTATTAAACCTCTGAGTCAATATTAGTATATTGATTTGTGATAGTGAAAATAATTAAGACGAACCCCTAGAGTTAAATATGGAAGGTGATTTTACTTGCCTTTCTGGGTACCCAGCCAAGACGGCCAAATGTCGGTGTTTCCCGCCAAAACCACCTAAAGTCTCCCGTTTTCTGTGAACATGACATTGGGTCACTAGGCTTAATTATTTTGAATAAACGATTCTATCATGTTTCATAATCACACAATTACAGATGTACCGTATAGCTTACGACTGCATTGTTCTATAATTAGGTTTGCAAATACATAAGGTAGAATATGGAAACATATACCAATATATATATATATATATATATATATATATATATATATATATATATATATATATATATATTATATATATATCTATATATATATACCCGGTATATATATATATATATATATATTATAGTGTAACCTATTAAACGTTTAAATCACAAGTAAACAACTCTCCCTAAGTGTGGATAATAAGTCGTAGGCGTGCGCATAAACCTTTAACCGTCCTGGTGGTGTAATGGTTGAGGTGGCAAACATCTGTGTGTGATAACCCGGGTTCGAATCCCGGTGGATCATATATACTTTAATTAATTTCATTGGGGGTGTTTGGTGTTGTGGTGAAGTTAATAACATATAGATTAGGCATAGACAGGTACTGATAGGCTAGTTACATAACCTTACTGATAGGCTAGTTATATAACCTTACTGATAGGCTAGTTATATAACCTAAGCCTTACAGTAATCCATAAGAAACTCATAATATAAAATAACAAAGACTGGCACTGATTATTTGCAGTCTTTGGTGGTATTCTAAAGGATACCGGTATACATTAATAATGGATGACAAGTGTAGGAATGCAGCTCAGGCAGTCAATCCGAGGTTTACACCAGCGGGAGGCTTGACAGACGATCGATCGAATGCTTCTTACTCTTCGATAACAATCTCATTATTAGGCCTATTTCCAACTAACACAAACTGTCATTAAACCGATTCCATTATATTGTAAAAAACGGCAACAATTTGTATATTAAGTTGAAAAATTGTCTAAGCATATTAATAAACATATAATAAGTGCCAAGCGAACGAAGCACTGACATAGCCTAATCACTGATTTAGTTGAGCTTAGACATTCGATAATTCTTGTAAATGTCTTGATAATCTGAAATGTTTCTAAGATGAATAAATTTAATATTATAGTTATATGCCCACGAATATTTATTATATATGATACAAATATATTTGTTTACCATAGAACCAATAGCATTAGTCCATTACATGTTGCACAGCAAATATATTTATTTACTAGGCCTATATCTATGCACAATGTTATTAATCCAGTGTACTAATTACAAAATATATCTTGTATAAATAAGGAATCACAAGTGAACCACATTTTATAATGTATTTAATAAGTAGGATAAGAGTTAGAGATATGAGTTGTCTTTTTAATAGCCTAGGCCCTAGTAGGTTGTGATGATGGTTATGGTAACTGTTTTAGCCTACATAGTAAATGCTTACAAAGTATTTCAGTTGAGCTATTTATCCTAAATATATTTGCCCATTTGAGTGAGTATTAACAGTGCTCAACATGCGGTAGATGCAGTACGGTAACTTAACTTATAAGCATGGCTTACTGTACCTAATGTAGCATACAGTACCGGTAAGCTATTTGGTTTAGCGTTTTAGTCATCATTATCATTAATAAAGTTACTAAAAGCCGGTATCACACGAGCGCTTTTTCCCTCAACATTTATCCTTAACACTGGTTTGGCAGCTTGTGAGGTTAACATTTATAATATTTCTGCTACCTAAATTCATCTACCATCAGTCTAGTTACCGATACCAGTGCAAAATACTCCAGAAATGTTGCCAGATAACTGTTGATTATCGAATGTTGACTATAAAAGCTCTCGTGTGATACCGGCTTTAATTCAGTATATTGTCAGTGGAACCAAAAATGTCAAAGTAAATCTGCATTAATACACAACTAACACAAGCCAATATCAATATTTCGAATTGTATCTAGCCTAACTACAATGAGAGTGCTTTCTTTTTGTGATTAGCTTGGTCTATATATATTTAAAATTTAATATGGTTGCCATGCAATTAATTTGGATACATGAATAATTTGTTATCCGTACATGTAGAAATCAAGGAACATTTATTTGTTGATATTGATTACAAAACAATAATAACTAAATATTAATGGAGTTCGGCAAAGCTCGATTTGCTGTAATTTTCCTAGTTATACCTGCCAATATTCTAATGCATCGTTCATGCAACACAAATACGTATATACTTGTATAATATATATTACTATGACCGATATATGTCATCAAATATGTGTTCATATCATTTTTAAACTTAGGAAACTATCAGAAGTTTGAAGTAACGGAAGTAAATACGAGGGAAGTAGTGACATGTCGGTAGTAGGCTACTCTTACAGTACACCAGGTACCGTATCATAAGTTTATATTTTTATTAGCTTAATGGGTAGCCTACTCCCTCGGTAACAACTTATTATATTATAACTTTTCCTTTGTGAATTGGTAACTGCAAACAAGAAGTCACCTGAGCAAAAGCAAAGACGAAAATCTATCTATCTATCTATTGCCTGACGCCGTGATCCCCGAAGGCGTGGCCACGAACGAAAATAAGGATATTAATACATATAAAATGGTTCATTCGTTTGCTAACTGCATTCCGTACGGCACTGTGATTGGCTGTTGCAGACCTTCGACTTAAACAGAGTTGTAAGCCGTGGATTACTCGATCACGATCTTAATCCCGTATTATGAATACCTATAAACCTTTGTGTACGATCCAGGATCGAGTAATCCCAATCCTGCATGTCCGGATATTGCCGAATATATTAATGTTAAATCTCCTTACAATACACCACTAGGCCTAACTCAACCTGTGTTTTACTACGGACAATTAAGCACGATAACAAAATAGATAGTTAGTTTTAGAAAGGAGGAAGATGAAGAAATCAAGGAATTAATCTAGCAAGTAAGACACTGCACACCAACCTTGCTCCTGGATGTTGTCTGTTAAACTGGTATCCCATTTATTCCTTGTTGTTTGCCCCTACCTTCGTAATATAACACCTCTCAAGCGTTCCACGTATATTGGTCGCCAAACTATCACACGTATCGCTGATAATACCGTCGTAAACAACGAACACACGATATAACACAAGCAAAAATACTCCGTGTCTCCCCACGTGTCCAGGGAGGGACGCGGTAGAGTGGATGCAGCGCAGGGTTACCATTTATACCACAGATGCTCCACTATTAGACATGAAAAGACAGTGTCGTATATCGCTATAAAGTGGCCATACCTTTAAGGTATACGTTAGAAAATGGCGATATCTTTAAATAAAAGTTAATAATTTCATGTCGTAGGATATACAATATTATGTCACTTGAAGAAATTAACAAATTCTTACAGCTAGGGATGGAGACACTAGGTTGGTCACACTGCGAGGCAGGACTCGGAGGGCGGGGCTTATCTGCGCAACAGCCTTCTTTAGGGAGAATGTCGGTATTTAAATAAAGTCCTACCAAAATCCTTTTAAAGTCCTAAGGTGTCAGTCTGGTGTGTGTTATTCCCAAATAAAGAAAAGATAAGAAAAAATAATAATAAGAAAAGAATAAAACAAAAAAAAACAAAGAGGGGCGAGAGAAGAGTTACGTAGATACACAAATTGCACGGACCTTGCGGTCCCTACTAGGCAATCCGGACTTACTCTGACATAACATTTACTAGAAAGTGGAAGGTAAAGATAGCAAAGCAGAAGGTTCTCTCCCCACTCAAGTCCCTCAGTAGAATGAGAAAAATGTTACTGGGAAATTTCATACGGTACCGGTAGTAAAAAACGAAGTTGAGAAATATTGCATACGGTAGGCCCTACTACCGATGCTTGAGAGAGAGAGAGAGAAGCGGCGGTGTGCTTAAAGGTACACACATTGACTAAATAGGCTATGTAGGTTTGCAGGTACTTGAGGTTTGGGGCGACAATTTATGTGTACACACCTTTAAAATACGTTGAAATGGAGTATTTTGAGTTAAGTTAGGTTAAGTTTGATCTAGATAGTTTTTTATTTAGGTTTACAAATCGAAAAATGTACTCGTAAGCATGAATAATTAACGTTTGTACCGATAAACACCCCCCCCCCCCGCTTGTGTGTGTGAAAAATTGCATACCGGTAGGCCTATAAGGTATTGAAAAAAGTTACAATATATTCAATGGTATCAACTCTGCGTAAGCAGTGTGGTATCCGACCCCCGTTTACAGTGCACCACAAATCGGCCTGTCGCAGAGTTGGGTATGCAGTTTATGTACCGGTAATGCAAAAAACTGCACATCTACTTTACTATATATTGGTGGCTCCAACAGTGTTATCAAAGTAAGATAGTTTGCCAATATTTCAAAATGTGGGCCTCATATAATAGTCCATAATTTCATGTCCACAACAGTCAATAAGCTACCGTACCGTGCTTAATCAAAAATAGCCAACCGGTACCGGTAGTCCAGTACACAGACAAATGCCAATGCTTCCTTGCAATAATTTACATAACGAAATAAGTAGTCTAGCAAATACCACAGACAAATAGCCAATTAATGTCATAAGATTACAAGGAGGCAGACAAACTGCAGTAATCTATGAATGTTACACAATAGGATGATGCCCCGCAGCCCCAGTGAAGATAGCCTATGAGAGTGGAGGTGCATTTTTTGCTTAGGTTCCTTGAGTGGTTTAGGAAGTGTAGCGAAGATGATGGCGGCATTCTAAATACCAGTAGGCTAATTGACGAAGAAACCACTGCTGAATGAAAAAGTAAAATTCTAAGGTGTAGAAAGGAAGCTTCACACGAGCGTTATTTTTTCAGCAGTTAATTGCTGGCAAAGGACCTCTAAGCGCCACTCATGTTGTTGTTGTAGTAGTAGTTGTTGATGTTCTTGCTCTTCTTTTTGTTAGGGCGACGCTTATTGAAAATTTATATTTCTCGTATTTTTTCCTTCTGAGCCAAATTTAAGTTACCGGTACCAGTAATTATAGGAAGGGGTCTATTTAGGTCTGGCGAAAGGGAAAAGCAATGATTGAAGCAATTCAAATGCTATTCCACGTGGACTATCAAAATCGTACTTATACCTCAGTCAGGGACACACATAAATATATAGATCAACATAGACACAATACGCTTATAAATACACGCACAAATACATGTATCTACAGATCTATATATTTATAAAGATATCGTTACCAGTACCGATACGATAACCTTTAACCTAATAATAGCAACAGTTGAGCGTCTACCGGTATCAATGGAGTCCACACTAACAGATACCGGTACCGGTACAGGTCTTCCTTAGTGACATAACCACATGAAATCACTGGAGTCTTAATATAACGGTCTATAACTTATTGACACACTGAAACATAAGGTAGCTCTTCTTTCCAATCTAAGTGACACTCGAACTTCGCATTAAATGTGAATAATAACTCAAGTAGAATAACCTACTCCGTATTCTGGACGACTAAGAACAAACGAACTGATAATAACATAAGATACAGTACACAAATATACAAGTAGTTTCACGTTGGAGTATCCTTGATATAATATGTAGATCAATCACTAATATGAAAATGGGACTATTAACAAGGGGTTATGACACGGGGCGTGCCATGGTCTGTAGCGCACCTGACTGCTGATTGAAGGGTCGGTAGTTCGATACCACGCCGTGCCGTGCCATTGGTATACAGCATTAGTTTGGGCAGCTCGGTCTAGTGATTCGGGGCAAATGCCAGTAAAGTCTCTGTAACAAGAGCGCGCCCAGGCCCTGCCAATCCAGAGAGTGCAGAGCGCTAAAAACTGCATTAGATGCATCTAAGCGGCTCTAACAAGTCTATTAATTGGGAGGTGTTTGGTGTTGGGAGATAAATTAATATATTTGATTAAGTCTATTATATGAGACAGCCACAAGTACACTCTCGGGTCGAACAAATTGGCATAAAATAGAACAGTAACACAGTTCACATTAATTTTCCATGTGGACTCCAAACTACTGTACTTTGTACAATCACAGTAATCGGATATACAGATCCATACACTCGAGTTCAGATGCTATAGGTTGTCTCGGGCAATTTCTATCCCTACTTCGATAGTCTACTTTCGTATACACTCAACAACGGGATAATCAATCTCAACAATGCAATATACCTCTATGTAACCCCGAGAGAACGGTTCAGGGGGGGGGGGGGGGGATCTCGTACACACTCCGTTACTCAGTCCTTAGCACTACTGTTTTAGTTTGGCGATTCTAAGAAGTTTCATTACAATTGTTTGGCGATTACGAGACGCGTCACCCTTTCCAGGTGGCAAATACCGGTAGATGAACATAATAGACAAAAACACAAGTACTATCCCCTTAAAAGTACCGGTAGCCTATTTAAATGATACGGTAAATGCATAATTAACGATATAAGAGGCCCACAAACTTTATAAGTACCAATACCCACTACGTAAAATCGTGGTCATGAATAACTAGATATTGTATCAGCATTGGCTAGCGGATTTCTTTTCAGGGTATCAAGTCCGCTAGATAGTAAATATACCGAAAATCGCTACAATAATCCCATAATCTCTACAGTATCGCTTAAACTCGCTAGACTTGTCGCTATAGGTAAAAATACGCTTCAAAATCGAAGTAAATACCTCGTGATCTAAGGAAAAGTAGCTAAATTGGCAACATTGTATTTGTTGTCATCTAATCAGTTTGACAATGCAGCTACGGTATAGTAAGGTATATATTAACCCTTTGAGTACCAGCGACGTGTGATATCTTTTATTCCAGCTATATTTAGACGATATTATGCAGCTTAGGAAGGATCTGCGGTTGTTAAAAGGGTTGGTTGAGATAGTTTGAAGCCTTATTATTGATATAGATCCTGCCTAATCTGAATAAAATCGTCTAATAGTTGCCACAATACAAAACAAAAGACGTCACCGGTACTGTACGGGTTAAGTTGTTCTATTATAATGGGTCAGCTGTTATTGAACCAGGTAGTCTACGGTAGTTCTACATATAATTCCAATTGCATCTAAAAACAATACTGAGCACTGCTTTCTCTTCTCTGCTTGTTACCCCTACGTGAACTAATGGGTGTTTGTTAGTACCGTCACCTTTTTCTTCACTCGTCATAAATTCAGCACTTAACTACGACCCAGAAAGGCAATTGCGTGTAGCCAGTTGCGTTACACTAACAAGCAGCAGTTATCTGTCAGTGCCGGGAGTCTCGGGAGATGCATGTGTGAAGGTAGCGTCACACCACAGCTTTTTATGGCAACATTAGCCCGTCATCAGGACGGTACGGTAAACTTCTTATGGCATTATTTCAGGCAGGGTGTCAAACCAGAGCGATTTTGTTTGAAGACTTGAAGTTTAAAGCAGTTTTTAAGTCATAAGATGAAGGAAAGATTGAATGAGGGAGAGAAATCCAGAGTTCACTTGTTCACTTTTGTCTGCAAAACTAAATATCTCAATGTTATGAACCAATGTTCACGAAATGTGGTGGGCAGATAGGATATGCGCCACGGAAGAAATTGCTAAATTGAGAAGGCGATCCGGAGATTTTTACGAAATTTTATAGGCAGATAGGATAGGCCTATGCGTCATGGAAGTGATTCAATTGAGGATGCAATCCGGAACAATATCCTGGAAACCAGACCCAAAAGAAGAAAAATTAGATCTATGATATTAATGGTAAAGAACCGGCCAGCGTAGGCCGAGATACGGTCGGTACCGTAGGCTATATATAGCCTACTCTCTAATGAATGCCCCTTTAGTTTACAGACAAAACAAGAGTATCATATATTGTTCTGACCCAAAATGGGTTATATTCAAAGGCAACCGCGTCTGAGGCTCTGATCAATTACCATGGTCTTAAGTTATAATTCCAATGTGGGATACACGATGTGTTGAGGGGGGCGGCTCTTGGATGCTGTGGGGAATAAAATGATTGTCTAAATAACCTATGTCCGTGCTTGCCTGATACGGGGAGGGTCCTTCAGTATTCCTATAGTAATGACCGTTAATGCATGTGTAGTTAGCTTAGTTATTACAGCTATATTTTTTCCCTAGAGGTAGCATTCAAGGAGACTACAGCAGGACTTACCTCTGACCGGGTATAGGCTATCCTAGTGTTTACTATACCCCTTTGAAAAGACATTAGCCTAACCTAACAACTTTACCTAACCTATCCTAGTATTATGGGTGGGGGCTGCCGCCCCCCACACCCCCGCTGTTTGACATCTTTGACAGATGTTTGGTGTATTTGTCTGTGAAGTGGGTATTTTTTCAATTTGTCGATAACGAAAATCCTCCATGCGGACTATATGGAGAAAAATATGGCGAATCTATTGGTGTCTATTTTCCCTAATATATATACCGGTATATATATATATATGTATATATATATACAGAATATACAGTATAATTACCGGTATATATATATATATATATTTTTATTTTTTTTTCCATAACGCTACAGTACCGTAGTGTCGTTTAAAATAACCGATCCAAGGCGTTAAATTACCATGTACCGTAGTTATTACCGTTAATCCTAGGAGTGAGCTAGTCCGTACTCACCTGGGTTAGGCCTACTAACCTCCTAGGTACGGTACTAGCCTATAGTTCTTCTAGTCTATCACAATAGTTGTTATCCCTTACAGTACCGGTGCCGTCCTTTTAATGTAGTCTTGGCTACTATTAGACCATTGTATCGTTTAAAAAGGGCCCTCGGCAATTAACAGCTTTCGAACTATTTCAATGAACCCTTTTAATACTAAAGGGCCTTCTTAAACTGTACAAAATCGTCTAATTAGGCCTATAGGGTAAACCTGACTTTTAGCACCAACAGCGATTTTAGTAAGGATTTTGATTTGTGGGTTTAGGCTATTCTTTCAAGATATAGTCTTATATTATAATGATTTGGAGCAGACATGAGTACCGGTATTTAAAATATAATTAGAATAAAATTAGAAAGATGTCGCCGGTACAGAAGGGGTCAATATTACCATAAATCATAGAAATAACAATAGGTTATCTTTATTACCGTCATTAAATTATAGTTACTGGTATCATAGAGCGGTACCTTAACATAATCGTAGAAGTTATACGGCTAGGCCTATAGTTAATACCAGTAGCCTACCAACACTTTCAATCATAGAAGTTACGTTAGGCTACAGTTGTCCATCGTAAAATACAAACATTATACCTAGGCCTATTACCGTTAATCATTAGCCTATGTGACATTAGGCTACATTTACTACCCGATACGCCATCGTAATTTCGTAAAAGACTGGGATAGGCCTAGCCTATTATTTAACTAGGCCTATAGGCTAGGCTATTAATGATAGTATTAGGCCTATTTACATAACATAAAGCTAGGTCTATAGGCTAGCCTATCTATTAGCCTACTTCAAATTCTGATCGAGAATGTAAACAATGTACTGTTGACATTAGGCTTATTAGGTTACCGTACGCAGTAGGCTACGCTTATTGCCATAGCCTACTGAAATTGTCATAAGGCTACTTTATACAAGTCCAAAGCTTTCTGCTAAAGCGAGGCCTATATAGGCCTAACTATCATCCATTACACAAAGTGACAAACACACACACACAAGCAAACCCCCGGAATGAGTGTCGTGTCAAACAGGTGTATAAAGAATCCTCCCGTGACCATTACCTTGTGAAGTGGGCGTGACGGGGTAGCTGTCCTTCCTTCCTTCCTCTGGTGACAACCACCAGTACACGATGACACCACAGACTAGACACAACACAAGGATTATTGTACTTCACCGTTTCCTGGTATAGCAATAATCTAACTGTTACTAGTTCAGAGCCTTGCCAATAACTACCGGTATAGACACACCGAATTAGAGTTTAAAGACCTAATTTTTGTTTAGTTCACGTAAATCACTATTCAGTTTCCTTTACAGTGGACAAATCCCATGTGTTTGATATTTGCGAATTAAGAAAGTTCAAGGCCTTGCAATAATTATCAACTTACTCTATCCAAATTTAAAAAGGTGCATTAAATGTCCGAACGATTGCTAATTTATTTGTTCTATCGGGTCTATCCAAACTTAAAACAGTGCTTTAAATGCCCGAACGGTTGTATATAAATCAGAGTTGAAGCTTATCACGATTGACCTCTCATCTCAGACATCACTGCTTCTTCTCTCCTGGGTGTCTAGAGGGTCGAGTAGGACTTAAGACGTCTAGTAACAACGAGAGCGAAGCAGCGACTACGGTCACACACACTCCACAAACTCGCCGACCAAACTAAACTTGCTCACTCTCCCAGGCATGCTCGCTCGGTCGCCAGGACTCTCTCTCTCTCATCCCGGCTGCTACTTTGCTCCATTTTTAACCATTTTCCCTGGACGGTTCCTCCCTTATCTAATGTTCCTTAATAATAGACAATAAATATACCTACACATCACAAATCTATATGTTAGCAAAATGTCAAACAAAACCCGGGAGAAACTATTCCATGAGCGACGTAAAGAGTAACTGGCAACTCTCCAGTCAGCTGTGCAGTACCTGAGGCGTCGCTATGGCAACGCTTGTATACCAAACACTGGGACCGCATGGCTACCACAAACACTCACTCGCACCGCACTGACCTACTCTACTCTTTCGCACTAGCTATTTAAGAAATGTGCCTTTGTTTCCTCACGTTCTCGGGATTTCTCGGGATTATGAAAGTGAATGCTAGACTCTCGATTCACACTCGGTATTTTGTATATTTAACTTGGTGTAGTTCTCCCTAAAGGTAGATTCCAAATTTCTGACAGAAGATAGTTTAGCGTAGTCATCAAAAGAGTGAGAAGGTAACGTGTTAGTTTTTCCACTCGTGTTGCTGTTAATGTTATTTATCTCCAAAGCTAACAGACACAGTCCATTCATACAGAAAATGAAAAGGTGGTCGGATGACTATGGCCAAATATGAAACTTCTTGCAAGCGTATTTCCATCCACTTGCTCTCAGTTTCTGCTGGGGCTGAAACAGTCCGCGTGTGTGGGCAGGTTCCACCCATGTCTTACGTCTGAGGAGGTTCCACCCATGCTGCATGCGTTGGGAGGTTCCACCAATGCCGCATTTTTCGAAATGGTAGAGTCAAAAGCATTTCGTCTTATCAACGCACCTCATACTAATTCCCTACCATCTCGCCGCAATATTGCATCTCTCTCACTCCTCAGAGGCTCAGAGCCCTCTCAGTGTAGGCCCCTTACGGAGAGTGGGTGCGGGTGGCCTTTCAGTATCCCTAGTCTGTCAAAACTCTCTCGTCCAAAAGTGAACGATTTTCCCAGTCTTTCTTCTACTGCAGTTGTCTTTGAGTTAGCTGTGGACAGAAAACTAATTTCGGAGAGGTAATTATAAGAGTGAGAGAACTCTATTTCTTATTGCTAATCTGGCAACAGCTGCGTCATATGTGCGTGAAAGGGTTAAGGTCTGGAACTCTCTCCCTTTGTTTATTTATCCTTCATCCTGTGATTTGAACTGCTTCAAGCTAACGTACTTTGAATATGGCTCCCTGTCACTCTTTCCAAATTTGAGGGGAAGTTGTTACAGGCAGCTTTGCCGTTTGTCTCCTTCATTCACATTAGAAAAAAACTGCTTTCCAGAATTCAGCAAACAATATAGTACTGAGTAGTTACCCTGACTACTAAAGGGAATCCTGAAGGTATAACATACTGTCTGCTTATTTAATTGGAAACAAAATCAATTATTAAAACAATAACTATCATCAGTAAATAGCTGGTTGTCATTGTTTACGTGTAGAACAATATCCTCTATAATATGCAAGCAGACTAAATTTGAATGCAGTCGAAAACATTGTTACTGTAGAATAGACGCATTAGAACACACAAACACACACACTGACAAATAATCCATGAAACATAAGAGGCTATAGCTATATACATGATATATATATATATACATATATATGGAAGTTGCGAATGAGCTCCGTTCTGTTGCGATAGGCTGTGTTACGAGTTGAGGCTACGGAGGTGCTGAGTATTTAATTGACCACTTGCGAGTTTCAGGCTATAAGGAAGTTGGTGCCGTAAACATCGGTATTAAACAGAAATACAATAATAAAGTGGATGTCTAATGTATAAAACGTATGTTTTAATTGTATGTTTAATTGAATTTAATTGTATGTATTTATAAATGTATTACAACCGCATTTTAGCTGGTAATTCTGCTAAATATCAATGTAAAATACTCCAACTTCCTTATAGCTTGAAACTCGCAAGTGGTTAATTGTCTGTGGTAGTTCAAGGATTAGAAGCCTCTACAGTTAGTCGTAACACTATGTCTTGTTTGCAGTTAACCCCTTCAGTATGCCATGAAGCACTCTTTCATTTTGTTTAGGCTAACATCAGATAATTTTAATTAGCTATGGAAGGAATTCCTAGCAGGCCTTCCAAATGCAAGACAAATTGTTTAAGGGGAGGTTTTTAGTTTGTTCCCTATAGACCTTCATCAAGCTTAAAACTATACACCCTTGACCCCCTTTCAAGATAATTTTGTACATGTTTCTGTAGAAAAAATGTTACGGCTGAAGGCCGGTTTCTCTTAAATTACATGCTCGCTATCTCTCGCAAGGAAAAAATCGACTTCTAAATGACACGAAAAATCTTAATATTGACAAAGAAATGAGGTGAACGGTCTTAAAATCGCCAAACTAATGGGCCGAACGCCATAACATTTGAAAACTAATGGGGCTAAACTCGAGGGAGAAGGGGGACCAGAAAAACGACCCACTCCCCTTAAGGTTAACGTGAGACGATTTGATTCAGCTCAGACACAAGCTCTAGAATTGAGGGTAAAACTATATTTTTATACTGATAGGTCCTTCTTAAATTAAAAATCATCTAATGATAGTCAGAATACAGGAACAAAAATGTTACCATATGCTGCAGGAGTTCAGTTTTAGGTATGTACCACATGAAGATACTAACCAAATATCGTCAAGATCCGGTTCGTAACGTGTTGTATATCTTTCTGAAATTTCACCATATTATCATAGGACTTCTTTTTTTTATATATTCTTTGTCTATTTTTCAGTACAATCCCCAATACTTAGGCCTTAGGGGAACGTTGTGGCTGAACATTACGGAACCATGATAAATTATACAAAGGAATTGATAATATAAAGAGTAGGGATAAATGGTTACGAGAATTAACCTTTTGAAATTGAGCACGAAGTTTCTAGTAATGGGATAATGCAGACCATAGGACGTTCATACAAATACTCAAGTCCATCATCAACGCGGAAGGAAAACGTGAGCTCACGGAGAACGACGAGTGGAACAAGCTGTCGAGTGGAGAGCATGCTCACGTGTGAATCTGCTGGACCTGGGTTCGATCCCAGCCAAGGCAGACATTTAGTAGGTGTGGTAGTACGTCATAGCATGTTTCACATGCTCGCACCCAGTCGGGGGAAACCTCGACGACGTATACAGACGAATAACTCATATAACAAAGCCACTACAACAGCTTCCTCTCTCTCCGACACCCGTTCTCCCCTCTCTACGCTCTTCAGAAAATAGGAGTAGAAAGTAGCTACGAGGTGCCGTTGTAAAGGCTTAACCCTCAATACCTTCACCTGACCTGACCACTAATGCTCAAATGGCTGTCACTCAAGCCATACACCTCCCTTGACATATTACCCTACTATCCTGGCATCAACACACCTCATCACAAAGAGCAATTTGCCACGATCACCCCATCAGACCAGATCAGTAACAACTCTATCACTTGCCTGGAGACCTTATTAGCAACAGGTCTAAGTTAAGGGGAACACCTCGCTTAATGTTCTCTCTCTCTCTTCTTTTCTCTTTCTCTGGGCTGTATCCATTCGGTCCCATTCAGCCTACTGTTTTAAGGCGTTTATCCCCATCCAGGTGTCAATTTTTTCATGGGGAGCGATAGTGAGCCAGCACCGCATGGAATAATCCGGCTTGGAAAAAACGTTCTATCGACAAATTTAGCCTGCTATCTAAAACATTATCCAAAATATGCTGGCTCGCTTTCGCTCGCCAGGAAAAACTCGCCACCTGGATGGGGATAAACGTCTTAAGACAGTAGGCTGAATGAGGCCGAATTAATACAACCCAGAGAGATAGAAAACCAAAAGCGAGTCAGTCCCCTTAATTCAACCCTTCGTTCATAACTGGTGGTTTAGGGAAAGCTCTGTTTGCAACAAATGCCATTCCACATTTGCAACAGTGGCTTCTAGTGAACCAATAACCATGTTTGCAAGTGTGATCCCAGCTTTCCAACTTGGGCTCTCAACATAGCCTCATTTGCAAAGAGTTTTGCATGGAATAATTAGTCAACTGGATAAGGTATATACAGTATATAGGGGTTCACGAAAGAGAAGTTATCCTAAATTAATACTCCTTTTAGCCTTTACCACCCAAAATATAGTCTCCTCTCCTTCTTGGCATGCCATACTGAAGCTTTCCAAAAATTTACTTTCAATAATATCAACAGAGTCACAACCCTCCACCAACCCAAATTGTGAAAACTCACGCACGTTGGGTCAAGCCCGACAATCTTTATCCTCCTACTGTAACACTTTCTCTATTACTACACCAATAAAAACTTCCCTTCTTTCACTTTCACCCACCTTTTCTATATTCGTTCATTCATTCATTCAAGAGCAGTTTCTTACAATAGGGTACATAAGTTTTACATACAAGAATAATGCATACATTCCATACATAAAGATACTAAATTTGTAGGAAGTAATAAGATGCCGGCCCTAAATATCGTTGAGAGAGCTTGTGAACCTCTGCTGTGTGACTGGAAGGCCAGATAAATACAGGACACACAGGCTATGGTATAATCATATGGTTATTATTTATACATTATGTTGATGAATTATAACAACATCTTGAACATTTATATAATACTAGGATTGGCTGAGTTGCTGAGGGCGTACAGGTTATGTCTTCGTTGATTAAGTAATAAAATGATGGTAATTACGGCAAAGCAAAACAATAATTATATGGAACAATAAAGTGAGTAACAAACATGTATAGGCCTATTATACTGTACGTCTGTAAGTTTCGTGCGTTAGAAATGGGATTTTTCTTTAGTTACCCTATGTTACTCATTTTCTAATACGTTTTACAGAAAGAAAACGAATATCTTGGATGATTTATTGGATAACTATTTTATTTAACACCCATTCAGTTAAAATCAAGCCATTTAGTATTCTTACCAGTGCCGCCCCACTTGTTAGCGAAGCGGCTGATACAGGATTACTGGGGCAGTAAGCCTTCATTGGCTCACCTGGTGGCTTGGACTTAGGGATTCATGAATTGTTACTCCCAGGTCTTTCTCTGTGTTTACATTGAGGATTTGTTTTCCTCCTATCTCATAAGAATGAAGAGCATTGTTATGTCCGACGTGCAAGCATTTGCATTTTTCTGCATTAAATAGCATGCACCAGTCAGATGACCACTGTTGTAACTTATTCAGATCTTGTTGCAAATTCTGTATGTCTGCTGGTGTAGATGCTTTCCCAAACACTGTAGTGTCATCTGCAAACTTCAATATGTGAGTTACTGTGTCACTATCAATGTCTTTGATGAACAGTGTAAAGAGTTTGGGCCCCAGGACGGATCCCTGTGGTACTTTACGTCTAGCCACTCTTGAATTTTAACCTTCCACTACCCCTCTCTGCTTTCGATTTTCTAACCATGATTTTATCCACAGGGTAGCTCCTGGGAAGCATGATGTGTGGGGTCTGGGGGAGTTCAGTATTATGTTTTCAATTTACCCCTGTAATCTATTGGGAGACGAAACCTACATTTAACTGTTGGTTTATGGTATTATTCGAATTTGAATTCATTTCTATCGGATATCCCTTGTTACGTTTCTTAGACTAACTTGACTAATCTAACATAAAACGTAACCATACATAGTTTAACTAAACTAATTAACCCATTCTAAGCTAACTCTAACTTATCTAAATTTGCAAAAGATTAAATAGCCAATCTGTTTTCTGGGATAAATATACTGTATACTTTGTCTTTTTATTGTATGGAAAAATAGAAGAAACCTGGAAAAGATGAAAAATGAGCATAATATAGTTATATATGGAATCAAGATACGGCTGCCAGAGAGCAACCGCCATCTTGATTATGGAGGTAGAGTAAATTAATACCGAAAGAGGATTAGAATAGGTTAACCCCTTCTCTACCGGCGACGTCTGTTTAATTTTCTTCTAGCTACTATTAGAAGATTCTATTCAGTTTAAAAGGGGCATCCAGCAATTGACAGGCTTCGAACTACTCATTCAACCCTATTTACTACCACAGGTCCTTCTTAAACTGCACAAAATCTTTTAAACATAGCTAGAATAAAACTTAAAAGACGTCGCCGGTACAGAAGGAGTTAATAATAAAGTTAAAGGGGAAAACATCTTAAAATCTCAAAAGTAATGGGGCTAAATTTGAGGGAGAAAGGGGTTTAAAAAAAAGTCCCTTAAATGAAAATCTCCCCTTAAATGGTGCTTTCAAATTTTACTGGAGGTATGGAGTATTTTCCCTTGGAGTATTATATTATTATTATATAAAAACCGGCCCATCTCCCCTTAAAGGGCGATCGGGACAAGAATGCATTTAGGTTTTCTGTTCGTGGACGGGTGGACAATTATAAAGCTAGATTTATTTATGTCCTATATATTCCATTTCTTCTTACTGTATCTCTTTTCATACCAGGGTGTCAATCCACAAAATATGAATTATGATATCATTATGATTTATTATTTTGTTATCATTATAGCGTGACGGAGCGGCGAAGGCGCGAGCTCTAGGGGGATCCGGGGGCATGCCCCCCCCCCCCACCCCCCCGTGATTTTTTTGAGAATTTAGGTGTCTAAAACAGTATTTCCTGCAATCTAAAAGCAATAAAGATGGAAAATATGGAGACCAAAATTATGTCAATTTAGCCTAGGCCTACCTTTTTTGTTTCTTAAAAAAAAAAAAAAAAAATTGGGGGAGTTTCTGTTATCATTATACAAAAAGTTCATTTGCGTTATCACTCAAAAAAACAGCGTCGTTTGACACCCTGTTTCATACTGACATGTCATGACTTACTCTTTACGTTGTATTAGTTTTGCACGATTATTCAGCATATTTCTCTAAATTATGCTAAATATAGTTATGTTTATATGAATGATGCATTAGGAACCCATCGGATGCTCCCCTGTTCGCTTGTTTATATTGAAAATGAGATATTTAAAAAAGTACCCTGCATATTAATTTGATTATACTGCTTATCATGTTATCAATATAATTTATGCTCCTCATAAAACTTCGGCTAATCATTGCACAAGAATCTTCATGTCATAATTGCATATTGTGTGAACTCACTAATCTGATCTATCTATCTATCTATCTATCTATCTATCTATCTATCTACTGTCAGACGGCCGTAACCCCAGAGAGGAGGTAGACGCAAAAGTGTCCCATTCATATGCTTCTACAGTATATGCCGAGGCAACTCATTCTATTATCTATCTTTTTTTACAAATCATTTCACATTAAACGTGTAGCTTAATCATTCAAGTTTATTGCGCAAAGAAATTTAACAATGACTAAATAATAATATTCATGTACTGTAATAAACATTATGTTTACGATAAAATGAACAATTCATAAAGGTATACTCCATTAGCTCCGGGAATTGATATGTATTAGAGTGAGCTAGTAAAGTGACCCTGGTCTCTGGGTCTTCTCCTGGGTGAATTTGTGTTTTATTCTGTGTTTGTTCGTTGTTTATGTTTTGTTTTGTGTTTTCCCTGTTCATGCTCTGTCTTGAGTCGGCCACCCCCAAGAAAAAAGGAAAAAACAAATAATAAAATAGATAGTAAAGTAAATAGATCAAGGAAATAATATGTTGTTGAAATAATACATAGCAATTCTCGGGGGTCATTTGCTCTAGGTAAAAGAGGTTACTTTCACCACAAACCTTGAACATATCCCCTTGTATCACATTATCTTATATTATCATACTTGGCATTATGTAACATACCACATGTAAAGAGTAAATATATGTGTTATACCAGGGTTTTTACCAGGTTTGTATATGGGTTATAGTGAGCTCTATCAAGACTGGAGAATTCATAGTTCATACAATACGTGCATAGAAGTCAAATAGAGGATACACATAACACCAAAATATAATGTAAAGAACAGTTTTATTTATCTTAAACTCTACGTACACTTATTATAGATAGTTACACTTGAAATAAATGGATAAGTTTATACAACACGAAATACTGTCCTAGCGCGATCGAGGATCTAGATGGAGCTCAGGTATACAAAATAGGCTTAGCTGGCCTCTTGTACAATACAAAACAATTACATATTTTTGAAACACTGAAGAGTCGGATAATACCCGTGTACTAATTTAATATTCATATGTGATACTAATTAACACTTAATAGACAAGGTTTTACACTGAGTCATTACACTGGATTTTAACTTTATAGCACACTTGTGGAAATTAGGCAGAGTCAATATATTGGGACTCCAACTTTAGATACCTCGTCATTGGTATCGACTTGTTTCAGGTTTCTATTATAACTCCAGAATTAACACTTGGAGTAAAAGGGGTTGAGGTAGCAGCTTGCAGTCGTCTGGGTCTCCGTTGGGCCGTCCAGGTTGGCCTGTCGTGTGGATCAGTTGTTTGAGATACAGATGGATTAATTAGGGTCTTAAATGAGGCTCCGTAAATATCATAATATTTGGGCACCTCATCGGACGAACACGAGTGTATATTAGCAGAGAGCTAAGGATACTCGACTATCCTGACTGTTATATTAATCGGTGATGAAGTTCTGTTCAGGTACTCTTGACTTGGGGTCTTTAATAGAATGCCTATGTCATGACACAGTGACAAAGATATTGGGCTAACGCGAGTAAACAATATGGTCATGACCACTCTTGTTTTCCTTGACTACCACTGACCTTTATAAGAGGTTCAAAGAAGTCGGGGCGGCGTTTAAACCTTGTAATTGCAAAAGTCAAATAACATGTTACAGACAGATGCACTAAGGACTTCTATATGCCTAGTGCCAGTTAAGGTATCTCGCAGAGCCCTGAACTATTCAAATGACCTTGGTATGCCAAGTATCCTTTGGTAGTTCTTAGAGTGCGGATTTAATAAGAGAAGTCAGGTGGAGACATGTCCGCCAGTTTAGACTTCCAATATTAAAAATATTGTTTTGTCTCTTGTTCTCCAAACTGTATAAAGTATTTATTTTGCTCCTTCAATGTTAGTAGTTTCTTCTTTAAATAAAATCTTCCAATAGTTACTTTAATGTTGTCAATAAATGGTTGTTGCAATAGGAGTGATTTTTGTTTCCTGTCTTCTTCACATACTATGCAGAATAGTATATAATGTTCTAGGTCTTCCACTTCAGCTCCTGACATAATGCAACTTGTGTTTCCTCCAGTAAAACGATTTATGTATTTCAATGGTAGTGTATTTGTCCCCCACATACCAACACACCTTTGTTTACCTGTATTAAGTGTAATGTGTTGAGGTGCGACAGTGAACCAAGGCCACCTATTATCACCCACAAGAAGGTGGTGGTAAACAGAGGCTCTAAGTACTGGCGCCACTGATGACTTAGCGGGGAAGTGATAAATCGGGGTTATATTGCAGGTGTAAGGTATAATCTAGCCTACACTGATGTCGCAATTGGTTAGTTACAGTTGCTAAGACGGCAACTTGAGACAAACGACATGGACAGCTTGTTGATAGGAGACAGGGAAAAGAGGTGACAGGAGAAGAACATATAACAGATCGCCCACAACAAGCAAGCACACAAGCATTTAGAAGCACCAATAGGGAGGATCAGCAAGAGATACAAAAAAGGAAAAAGAGGTGACAGGAGAAGAACACATCTAACAGTTCGCCCACAAAAAAACAAGCACACAAGCACAAGCACACAAGCATTTAGAAGCACCAATAGGGAGGATCAGCAAGGACATGAGAAAGGAAAAAGAGGTGACAGGAGAAGAACACATATAGCACTAATAAATACCCCCTTTCAAGATAAATTATATACAACATGTAGTCACACACGAGAACAAGTTAAACTATTAAAATGTAGGCACACGCACACACACACACACACGCACACACACACACACACGCACACACACACACACACACAGACAGATGAAAGATAAGGATTTAAGTTCTTGGGTCCCATTATTGCACACATATTATTGGAGATAAACCCCACATACGCGCAACAGGTACGACACACACACACACACACACAACAGGTACGACACATTCCACCCCCTACACAAACACACACACACACACCTGATGACGTCACGGAAGGACGCTGAAGATATAAGAAGGGTTCAGACAAGCTGACCGGCAGTAGTCCCTGAGGTGTTAATGAGGTAGGGTGCAATACCTCCATTATCCGTTCTTTCTTTTCTGTCTAGGTGAGTAATGCAGTGATTTATTCAATATTTTCGTGAATTGCTGTCTTGATAGCATAATGCATAGTGCGCGGAATTTCGATGTGAGTATCCTAGGTTCGAGTCCCTGGAGTGCCACATGTATTTGTTGATTTCATTAATTGAGTTTAGAGGTGAAGTTGGTTGGTGGGAAAAAACATAACCATACTCCAAGTAAGTAGGACAAACCTCTTGAAAATTAATCTCTACAACTCAGAAACGACTAGAGTAATCGAGCTAATATTTCTTCCATTCCATTTAGTCAGTTAATTGGTGTGGAAATTTACAACCCATTTGCTCTAGCCCCATTTGAATTACAGAGGCTATGGTTCACGATATATGGACTGCCTATTTGGAACAGGGTGTAGTGTTACTAAAATTTCATAAGGGGAATTATGTTCTTTAGCTAAATAGTGGATGATAACGAATTCTATCGACAATCTAATTTATTAAGGGGGTACTACTCGCTTTTTCTGGACCTCCTTCTCCCTCGTGTTTAGCATATTAGTTTTGAGATTTTAAGACGTTCCTTCCATTAGTTTGGCGATTTTAATACCTTTCACCCCATTTTGTTGTCAATTTCAAGACCTTTCGTGCCATTTAGGTGTCGATTTTTTCCTGGCGAGCGACAATAGCGAGCCTGTAATTTTAAGAGGAACCGGCCTTCGGCCGGGATATTTTTCTATCGAAAATTTACAAATTTATCTTGAAGGGGGGTCTAGGGGCTGTTTTTTTAAGCTTGATGGAGGTCTAGCGAGGAAAGTAAAAATACTTGAATAAATGAATGAATAGCCCCCAAAACCGGTCACTGTCCCTTTAATTTTTCTCCCAACACCAAACACCTATGAATTAATGAAAGCATGTACTAAATCTTAAAATCCATCTACATATAATTAATTCATAAATTTGGATATAACATAGCCTATAGACATTAGCATAACTATAGTCTATTCGCTGTAAGTAGGCGAGAAATCATGAACTCTATCCTCTGTAACTCAAAAACGACTAGAGTAGTCAAGCTAATATTTCTACCATTTGGGAAAAGTCAGCCAGGCAATAGATGTAGAAATGTACAGCCAATTTGCTCTAGCCCTTTTTGAGTTACAGAGGATATAGGTCATGATGTCTCGCCTACTTGCAGCGAATAGACTATAGAAGCATAGATTCCATCACCCATGAACTCTAACCAAACTGATACCACCCCTTTCCAAAGTTTTGATTATCTCAAGACGGGTCAAGTCTTTCATATATTAAGCTATATATATTTAGACGATTTTATGCAGCTGAGGAAGGATCTGTGGTAGATATAAGGGTTATTTTAGATAGTTTGTAGCTATTTGATCACTAGAGGTCCTGCCTAAGCTGAACAAAATCGTCTAATTGTAGCCAGACTACAATTAAAAGGACAACACCCACACTGAAAGGGTTAATTGGAACGCATTTTTAGAAGCTATTTGTTCATTAATAGGGGGAAGGGTCTATTTGTTCATTAATAGGGGGAAGGATCTATTTGTTCATTAATAGGGGGAAGGGTCTATTTGTTCATTAATAGGGGGAAGGGTCTATTTGTTCATTAATAGGGGGAAGGGTCTATTTGTTCATTAATAGGGGGAAGGGTCTATTTGTTCATTAATAGGGGGAAGGGTCTATTTGTTCATTAATAGGGGAAAGGGTATATTTGTTCATTAATAGGGAGAAGGGTCTATTTGTTCATTAATAGGGGGAAGGGTCTATTTGTTCATTAATAGGGGGAAGGGTCTATTTGTTCATTAATAGGGAGAAGGGTCTATTTGTTCATTAATAGGGGGAAGGGTCTATTTGTTCATTAATAGGGGGAAGGATCTATTTGTTCATTAATAGGGGGAAGGGTCTATTTGTTCATTAATAGGGAGAAGGGTCTATTTTTTTGTTCGATTATTTCATTTATTTATTATTATGTGTTAGTTTCCTCCCAAGACCGTCATCACACTTTAAAAAAACATCCATTAAATCCCCCTTCCAGATTAATTTGTAAATTTTTCAGTAAAAAAAAAGTTCCGGTCGAAGGCCGTTACTTCCAAAAATACAGGCTCACTATCGTTCACCAGGAATATATTCAACATCTAAATAGCACGAAAGGTCTTAATACTGACAAAGAAATGGGGCGAAAGGTCTTAAAATCGACAAACTAATAGGGCAAACCTCTTAAAATCTGAAAAATAACGGGCCTAAACATGAGGAAGAAGGGTGACCAGAAAACCCAGCCCATCTCCCCTTAATGGCGACACAACTTGTATTGATAAGATGTATAAAGGTGTTCTCCAAAATCTGAAGAAATTGTTGACATTGTGACGAAACATGATTAAGGGGCTGGTGACTGATTTTAAGGGGCTGGTGACTGTTTTTAAGGGGCTGGTGACTGCTTTTTAAGGGGCTGGTGACTTTTTAAGGGGCTGGTGACTGTTTTTAAGGGGCTGGTGACTGTTTTTAAGGAGCTGGTGACTGTTTTTAAGGGGCTGGTGACTGTTTTTAAGGGGCTGGTGACTGTTTTTAAGGGGCTGGTGACTGTTTTTAAGGGGCTGGTGACTGTTTTTAAGGGGCTGGTGACTGTTTTTTTGCCTTCTATTAATTAAATTATTCTTATATTGTATAATTTCCTCGCTAGACCTCCGTCAAGCTAAGAAAAACACCCCCTAGACCCTCTTTCCAGATAAATGTGTACGGCCGGTTCCTCTTAAAATTACAGGCTCGCTATTGCTCGCCAGCAAAAAATCGACACCTAAAGGGCACGAAATGTCTTAACATTGGCAACGAAATGGGGCGAAAGGTGTTAAAACCGCCAAAATCATGGGCCGAGCATCTTAAAATCTTAAACCTGTATATGCTAAACGGGAGAGAAGGAGGTCCAGAAAAAGCGAATGCCTCCCCCTTTAACCCTTTCAAGATCCAAAACGCATTTCGTTTCTATTTTCTGACTATTATTAGACGATTTTAATCAGATTAGGCAGGGTATTATGAAGTCAGAGGGTTAATTGAGCTAGTCTTTACCCTTTTTTTATTTCCACAGATCTGATCCTTCTTAAGCTGTCTCAAATCGTCCAATGATAGCCAGAATAAATGGTCAAAGTGCGTCATGATGTTAACCCGTTCAGTACCAGGGACATTCTTTTCATCATATTCTGGCAACTATAAGACGATTTTATGCAGCTTAGGAAGGACCTCTAGCAATAATAACACTTCAAAAAGATCTCAACCAACCCTTTTGACTACCACAGATCCTTCCTAAGCTGCAAAATATCGTCAAAATATAACTAGAATAAAATCTAACACACGACGCTAGTACTCAAAGGGTTAATACACATTTATTAGGACTATGCCAGTTCGTATTACGGCAATGTGTACTCAAGTGAATACACATTAATTTTATAGTGTACACATCGCCTCTCATCAAATTATATTTTCGTTAAGGTTTATGTTTCTTATGTTTGTATTTATCTTATTTTTGTATTTATCTTATTTTTGTATTTATCTTATTTTTGTATTTATCTTATTTTTGTATTTATCTTATTTTTGTATTGATCTTATTTTGTATTGATCTTATTTTTGTATTTATCTTATTTTTGTATTGATCTTATTTTTGTATTTATCTTATTTTTGTATTGATCTTATTTTTGTATTTATCTTATTTTTGTATTTATCTTATTTTTGTATTGATCTTATTTTTGTATTGATCTTATTTTTGTATTGATCTTATTTTTGTATTTATCTTATTTTTGTATTTATCTTATTTTTGTATTGATCTTATTTTTGTATTGATCTTATTTTTGTATTGATCTTATTTTTGTATTGATCTTATTTTTGTATTGATCTTATTTTTGTATTGATCTTATTTTTTTATTTATCTTATTTTTTTATTTATCTTATTTTTGTATTTATCTTATTTTTGTATTTATATATTTATTTATACATTTGTTTGTAGTTTGCTCCCTAGACCATTATCAAGCTTAAACAAATACACAAATAAAAATACCCTCAAGACCTTCTCTGAGAAGTTTATTTTTTTACATTTTTCGGTAGAATAATGTGCGGCCGAAGGCTGAATCAGTGAATCCTCCTAGTTTACAGGCTCCCTATCGCTCGCCAGGAACAAAAATGACACCTAAATGGCACAAAAGGTCTTAATATTGGCAAAAGAATGAGGCGAAAGGTTTTAAAATCGACAAACCGATGGCGCTAAATATGAGGGAGAAGGGGGTCCTAAAAAAAACAAAAACTCCCCTTTAATAGCATAGCATTACATGACATACTGGATAGCGCCGTCCAGATTTTCTACATATTTTCTACATATCAACATCGTAGCATAAATAACACACATATAACAACATAACAAAGCACCCTGGGAAGGAAGGATACATGTGTAGCATAACACCAAGACACATTACTCATTTATTAAGGGGGGATGCGCCGGTTTTCTGGACCACTTTCTCCCTCATGTTTAGCCCCATTAGTTTTCAGATGTTAAGATGTTTGCCTCATTAGTTAATCGATTTCAAGACCTTTCGCCCCATTTCTTCGTCAATATTTAGACCTTTCGTTCTAGTTAGGTCTCTATTTTTTCCCTGGCGAACGATAGTGAGCTTGTAATGTTGGAAGAACCGGCCTTCGGCCGGGAAAATTTTCTACCGAAAAATGTAAACATTAATCTACAAGGGGGATCTAATGGATGTTTATTTAAAATTTGATGGAGGTCTAGGGAGGAAACTAGAAAAATAATGAATACATGCAAAAATCGCCCAAAAAGTGAACCATCTCCCCTTAACCGCAGGTGTGGGTCTCTCTCTCTCTCTCTCTCTCTCTCTCTCTCTCTCTCTCTCTCTCTCTCTCTCTCTCTCTCTCTCTCTCTCAGGTGTGTGTAGGGTATCATATAATTATCACACACACACTTGCACACACTCTCTCTTTCTCTCTCACTCACTCACTCTCTCAGGTGTGTGTAGGGTATCATATAATTATCACACACACACTTGCACACACTCTCTTTCTCTCTCAGGTGTGTGTAGGGTATCATATAATTATCACACACACACTTGCACACACTCTCTCTTTCTCTCTCATCTGCCTCACATCCGGTCAACTCATCCATTGCTTCTCACATCTCTTGGAATAATTCGGGCGAATGGTCTCAAAACCACCAAACTAACGGAACGAACGTCTTCAATCTGCAAATACGACTATCTATGTCAAACGCTGTATAATCCCAGAGAGACGGTGGTCTCAAATGAATCGCTCACAAACGCTTTCGTATGCCGAGGCAACTCATTCGAATATCTCAGAAATAACTAAAGTATTTGAGTTCATTGTTCTACCAATTACGAAGAGTCAGCTAGTAAATAGATGTAGACAAATACAGATAGTTTTCTCAAGCAATTTTTTATTTACAGAAGATAGTAATCAGGATTTCTGGCCCACCAATAATGATCAGGGTATAGTATTTAAAGGGGAGGTAGTCGCTGTTTCTGGACCCCCTTCTCCCTCATGTTTAGCATTTTTGTTTTTTCTATGTGAGGGGGGGAAATAAAAGGCAGAACTGCCTGTGTCGAGTGCCTCCCCCTGAGTTGAAAGAGTGACAGGGCCAAAATCGAGGGATGTTCGAGCCAAAATGCCTGGACACACGGAGTTTGAAGCAATTTAGGGCAGAGGAAGAGGGAAAGACTGATTCTAGTAGGAGAGAGTTCCAGAGCTCAGCTGTTGAATAGAAGAAGGATTGGGAGTATCGTTTCACTCTTGAGTTGGAGAGTTGCACAGAGTGGGGGTGGGATTGTGCGCATATTAGTTTTGAGATTTTAAGACATTTGTTCTATTAGTTTGGAGATTTTGAGACCTTTCGCCCAATTTCTTTATCAATATTAAGACCTTTCGTCCCATTTACGTGTCAATTTTTTTCCTGGCGAGCGATAGCAAGCCTGTAAATTTAAAAGGAACCGGGAATCGGCCAGGACATTTTTCTACCGAAAATGTACAAATTGATCTTAAAAGGAGGTCTAGGGGGTGTTTCTTTAAGCTTGATGGAAGTCTACTGAGGAAACTCAAAATGAAATAATAAATACATAATTATATAGACCAACAAACAAAAACTACTCCCTTAAATGCCGATACAATTAAACTAATACCGTATCTCTCATGGAGTACTCAGCCTGTAAAATGTATAATTATGTTACAGGGAAACTGTACTACAAGGGATTTCACGAAATCCTTTGTTAATTCATGAAACAATTTATTTCAATTCGAATAATTTCTGACACCATTATTTAGGATGTCTTACAGTGTAAAGGTTAGGTTAGGTTCAGTTTAGCTAATTTGCCATGTATATTTTCAATTTTAATAATATTGGAATATGTAAAGGAGGTTTAATACTTTACTACAAGATTAGTGACGTTAATATTATTCATAAATTTACCTATATTCGATAAATCTAACGTATTCTACAATTTACAGGACAAACTATTGTATAATGCAACTTCAAATCTTACGAACATATATTTACATGCGTGTTTGTATTTTATTACACGAAATCACTATAAGGTAGCGCCAGCGAACTTGACAATTATCTTGACCCCTTAACTTCTTATAACTCGAAATGAATGAAAGCAATCGGGCTGACGTTTCTATCAATTGGGAAAAGTCCACCAGGAAATAGGTGTGGATATTTACAGCCAGTTTGCTCTAGGCTCTTTTGAATTACAGAGAGGTCAGAAGTCAAGATTATTGTCTAAGTTCGTTGGCGCTACCTATAGACATTTCGTGAAATCCCTAGTTACACTGGTTCACTGTACAAATATGTTATATGTAGGTAGTGTAATGTTTTGTTGTGAAACTCAGAGGCTAGGTACACAGACAGAAAACCATATGGACAGACAGAGAGACAGATAAAGAGAGATATACATACACATACAGCAACACATTCTCTCTCTCTCTCTCTCACGAACACACACACACACACACACACACACACACACACACACTGAGAGAGAGAGAGAGAGAGAGAGAGAGAGAGAGAGAGAGAGAGAGAGAGAGAGAGATAGACTGGAGAGAGAGAGAGAGAGAGAGAGAAAAAAAAGGGGGGGGGGGGGTTGCAAGTGTTCAGACGTTTTACACAGGTGGGGTTCACTACCAAATTGCTAATATAACCCGCCACTAACATTAATACCACCAGTTTCTTCCTAGTGTATGGAGCAGGCAAAAGGCAAAGCTTCCTGTAACAAGTGTCCCCAAAGGTGAAGGAGTGATAGAAAGCGAAATCGAAGGTACGTTAGAGTCAAAATGTCTGGACATGGAGCTTGATGCAATCTAAGTCATAGGATGAGAAAAAGATAGATTGAGGGAGAGAGTTCAAGAGTTTATTTGTTGAGTAGAAGAAAAACTCGGAAAATCGGGTTACTCTTTGGTTGGAGAGTTGGACAGAATGGGGATGGGAATGTGTTGAAAGGCGGGTGCCACCCACTCCCTGTAAGGGAGGAGGTATACACTGAGAGACGGTAAAGGAGTGAGAGAGAGATGCATCATTCCAGCATGTAGTGAGAGATTGTAGGACATTAGTAAGAGGAGGTGAGCTGATGAGATGAAGTACTTTTTCATTCTACCCTTTCGAGAAGTGCGGTGTGGGTGGAACCTCCCCACACATGCGAACAGTACCCAATACATGAGCGCACTGTGCCCCTGTACAGATCAAGAAGCTGTGTGGAGGTAAAGAACCCATAGAGACGGTTGAACACACCTAACTTTTGGGATGCTGTTTTGGCAAGAGTGGTGATAGGCTCTTTCCAAGAAAGATCAGAAGAAAAGAAACACCAAGAACATGGAGAAAAGATGAAAGGCTGATTTGTGTGTTGTTGAAGAGTGATAGATAGTCGTGTGGAGGATTGTAATGGGTAGGTAGATGGTGAAACTGGGTTTTGGAAGCATTGACACTAACAAGATTTTCTCTGCCCCAATCCAAATATCCAAAATAGTTGACAGAACAGAAGACAAGTGTGCTATGGCCTCATCACGTGAGTTTTGAAGTGATTGCATGGTAGGACGTTATAGCAAATTAGTTGAATAGTGTAAGGTAGAGTCATCAGCATATGAATGGATAGGACTAGAGGTACAGTTGAGAAGAACATTAACCCTTTCAGACTCATATAACGCAGAGGTTGCCAGATTAGCAATAAGAAATAGAGTTATCTCACTCTTAAAATTACCTCTCCAAAATTAGTTTTCTGCCCACAGCTAACTCAAAGACAACTGCAGAGGTTGAAGTAACTAAACTAAAGGTTTCTAAATACCCCTGATGGTAACAACGGCTTTAAAGTATCCCTAATAGGCTCAAAATCGCGTCATATGTCGGAAGGGGTTAATGAATATTAAAAAGAGAACTGGAGAAATTTCCTGTATGGTATCCTCGAATATGGATCCAACGACATCTGTATGAAATTAAATTCTTTCTCCATGTAGGATTTCCCTTCTCCTTGAAATTAATAGGAAGAGGTTAAGTATCCTTTATCATGCCGTGGTGTAGTGGATTAAAGCATAGACACTCATCCCGACTGTCAGTGGCTCGAGTACTCGAGTATGGCTGGGTGTATACTTGACGTACTTGATACGTACGTGAGTACTCACGTACGTGAGTACTCACGTACGTGAGTTGCAGTTGGGATGTGTGTACATGCTTAGATTGATATGCAGGATTCGAAGTTGCATAATAAATCGTAGGCAGTGTCCACCATTCTTTAACTGCCTTCGTGGTGTAATGCATAAGGTGTTGATATTCGGTGTGAGCGTCCTGGGTTCAAATCCACGGACTGCCAAATGTGTTTGTAATATTTCATTAATCGATTTTAGGAGTAGAGTTGGTTGTTGGATAGAACATAATAATTGATATTGGTTCAGGAGTAATTTATCGAGAGTCCTTCCCTAGTGGTTAAGGCCCCATTAATTGCTCTTTCCATTCACATATGCATAGCCTACGTGAGTTGCAGTTGGGATGTGTGTACATGCTTAGATTGATATGCAGGATTCGAAGTTGCATAATAAATCGTAGGCAGTGTCCACCATTCTTTAACTGCCTTCGTGGTGTAATGCATAAGGTGTTGATATTCGGTGTGAGCGTCCTGGTTTCCAATCCACGGACTGCCACATGTGTTTGTAATATTTCATTAATCGATTTTAGGAGTAGAGTTGGTTGTTGGACAGAACATAATAATATATATATATATATATATATATATATATATATATATATATATATATATATATATATATATATATATATATATATATATATATATATATATTAATTATATACATACACTGATATACTGACCGCACAGACCTGACCATCCAAGTGAGGTGGTCATGTCTTAATTCTAGTAGATATGGCAGAACCCCAATTAAAGGAAAATGGCAGAATAGTCTAACACGAAAGAAAGCTCAGATAGATAGATAGAGAGAGAGAGAGAGAGAGAGAGAGAGAGAGAGAGAGAGAGAGGGGGGGGGGGGAAGTTGAGCATGAAGCCTGACAGACCTATGTAAACAGTACTTCCTGATCCTTCTCCTTCTTCCGTGTCTGTGTTGTTTAAGAAGGGGGTGGGGTCATGGAGGTAATAATATAAGAAATGTGCTATAACAAAAAGTTCAATGCATTGATTAACATCATTATTGCACTTGCCAACCTGTTCATTTAATCATAGTTAATTATAGTTTAAATAATACAAAATTAATGGTGTTTGATATCATCCTTATGTCTACTTTTGGTACCATTGATTAATTGTCTCTTTGGAGTAATATACATAGTCAGATAGCATGTTGCAGATGATAGAATTATATTATCTAAGGTTCATCATCTTAGGCCCGTAACATGGAATTGGAAATTGGAAACCGGAAACAAGCAGTAGCAGTAAACCAAGTCACATCTGAGCCTTCGGATGTCAAAAGCTCAATTCCCCAAGGAACAGTGCTAGTACCCCTTCTTTTTCTCATGTTTTTCAATGACATAGATGCCAACAAAAGACACAGTACAGTGATTTCTTTTGCTAATGACACAAAACTAAGCATGATAGTAAACACACAGGAAGACACGGGCCGGCTGCAGGAAGATAAATGTGTTCCAGTGGACCAGGGAAAATAACATGCAGTTCAATGAAGAAAAATTCCAATTAATACGATACGGATATGACAATGTCGATAATGAGAATACAAATTATGTAACAGAATCCAACTACATACTAGAACGAAAAGACAGTGTGAAAGACCTTGGGGTGCTAATGTCTGAAAATATGGGATTCAAAGAACATAACCAAGTCAAAGTTGCAGCTGCGAAACATCTAATAGGTTGGATTCTGCAGTACATTAAACAATGCGGTGAATTGCCTCTATGATAATGCTCTTCAAATCTCTAGTGCTACCGCGGCTTGAATACTGTAACGTATTAACATCCCCATACAAAGCATGCAAAATAAATTATTTAGAGTGTACAAAGGAATACCTCGCATAATTATAAACTAGATAAAACAGCTACACTATTGGGAGCGTTTAAAAACACTGAAACTATACTTATTGGAGAGTAGAAGAGAACGTTACCTAATAATATACATGCGGAAAATCGCAGAGGATTTAGTACCAAACCTTCATACCCCGATAGTCATAAAATTCAGTGATAGGAGAGGCTGGGAATGCGATATCACCCGGATGAATAACCAGGACGCTATATGGGCTCTCTGCTTGAGGGTTGGTTATCACATAGAGGACCACATCTCTTCAACAATCTCCCTCGGAGAGTAAGAGACATGAGTGGCATCTCATTAGACAACTTCAAGAGAGCCCTCGATGTCGAACTGCAAAAAGTGCTATACGAGCCCGTCTTCGCAGGGGAGCGTGCTGCCCCTTCGAACAGTCTGCTGCACTAAATCACCACCCAGAACGAGGGGCGGCGCAATCCTCGGTGCCTTTAGAAGAGTGGCGAACACAACCTTAGGTAACCTTAGGTAGGAAGATTGAAGTTACATATAAACCCATATCACATAAGAAATGTAATTGAGATTATGATTCCGAGTCAGAACGATGTAAACATGTTGCTCTGGCATGTATTATATGTTGAGGGTACACTAGAGATCCTTAAGGGGAGGGTTTTAGTTTTGCAATAGATGGATATTCTGTTGAAGTACGAGAGAGAGAGAGAGAGAGAGAGAGAGAGAGAGAGAGAGAGAGAGAGAGAGAGAGTAGGAAGAGGAGGGGTCAGGGTTAAACAAATGTACACAACTCTTTACCCTCACAACCACCACCCACCATGGAGGTACAGTACGTCAAGCTCACAACCGGTCACCTTGGAGGAAAGGGTACGAGGAGGAGGAGGAAGAGAAAGGAATGGAGGGGAAGAAGAAGAGGAGGAGGAGGAAGAGGAAAAAATGGAGGAGAAGAGGAGGAGGAGGAGGAAGAGGAAGGAATGGAGTGGGAAGAAGAAGAGGAGGAGAAGGAGGAAGGAAGAAGGAATGGAGGGGTAAGAAGAAGAAGAAGAAGAAGAGGAGGAGGAGGAGGAAGAAGGAATGGAGGGGAGAAGAGGAGGAGGAAGGTAAAGGAGGAAGAAGAGGAGAGGGAATAGGGGGAGGAGGAAGGAATGGATGGGAGGAGAGGAGGAACAGGAAGGAAGAAGGAGTGGAGTGGGAGGAATAGGAGGAGGAAAGAGTAGGAGGAGGGTAAGGGGGAAGAAGGAAGAGGTAATGGAAGGAAGAAGAGGAGGGTGAGTAGACGAGGAGGAGGAGGAGTAAGAGAAGGTGGAGGGGGAGGAAGGGAAGGAGGAAAATAAGGGAAGGTCGTTGAAATAAGAAAACGGTCGAGGAAAACAAAATGAGAAGAACACAACTAGAGAATGAGGATAAGAAAAAGAGGAAAATATGGAGAGGAAGAATAATAGAGGAGGAACAGGAAAGTGGAGGAAGAGGAAGAGAAAAGGGGAGAAGGAGGGTGTTAAGTAACCGAGGACTTACACATTTTAACAGATCTATTGGTCCTTACAGGGCAGTTTGGATATCTGTTTTTGGCTAATAATATAAAATAAATAAATAAATGGTTAATTATCATTATCTCCGACGCCTTGCTTCCTCCTGGGAAACCCCCGCTAAAAGATGGTCATGGCAGAGAGGACTCCAGGCTCTGTAAAGACATGTTCCTTTTGCCACTTCCACTAATTGGAAGTCTTTATTCAATAAAGCATCTGAGGTGAAGCCATTGATTTCGGGGGCTGATGAGTGCTTGGTGATTTTGAATGCTTGTTACTTGCTTTTTGTGGGCAAACTGTTATATGTGTTCGTCTCCTGTCACCTCTTTTTCCTTTATCGTGTCTCTTGCTGATCCTCCCAACCCCTTGTGGGAGTAAGGGTTGGCTACTGACTGACTATTCAATATATTTTTCAACCTTTTCTTCCAAACTAAAGGTGGAAGTTCATAACCATCTCTCTCTCTCTCTCTCTCTTTCTCTCGCTCTCGCTCTCTCTCATTCTCCACTGTCTCATTACCAATAGATGCGGTGGAATGATAAGGGTCTTTTCAATGATGTGGCAGTTTCCTTTGAGCAAGGTCACTACCTCTCCATTTCTAATGTGGTTTGCAAGGCTATTCGATCCCCTTAGTCCTTAACCCTTTGAGTACCAGCGACGTGTGCTATATTATATTCTAGCTATATTTAGACGATATTATGCAGCTTAGGAAAGATCTGTGGTAGTTAAAAGGGTTGGTTGAGATAGATTGAAGCCTTATTTTTGCTAGAGGTCCTTCCTAAACTGAATAAAATTGTCTAATAGTTGCCAGAATATGATAAAAATTACGTCCCTGGTACAGTATGGGTTAAGGGAGGTATAGGTAGCGCCAACGAACTTGACAATAATCTTGATCCCTTAACTTCTTATAACTCGAAATGAATGAAGGCAATCGGGCTGACGTTTCTATCATTTGGGAAGAGTCCACCAGAGAGAGAGAGAGAACAGAGAGAGAATGGGGCTAATAATGAGGGAGAAGGGGGTCCAGAAAAAACCCTAAAACCTCCCCTTAACCCTTTGAGTACCAGCGACGTGTGTTATCTTTTATTCTAGCTATATGCAGACGATATTATGCAGCTTAGGAAGGATCTGCGGTAGTTAAAATGGTTGGTTGAAATAGTTTGAAGCCTTATTATTGCTAGAGGTCCTTCCTAATCTGAATAAAATCGTCTAATAGTTGCCACAATACAAAGAGAAGGACGTCACCGGTACTGTATGGGTTAATGATGCTTTGAACTTCCATACAGTAACATGAATACAGTATACCCTATTCTATGTAAACAGGCCAACACTCTTGAACATTAACATCTATAACTCACAAAAGACTAGAGTAATCGAGCTAATACTTCTACCATTTAGGAAGAGCCAGCCTATGAATGGGTGTGGAAATTTACACCCCCTTTGCTCTAGCCCTTTTTGATTCACAGAGGTTAGAGTTAAAACCCGAAAACAAGTTCGCCCCGCTTGAAGAATTCGACCCGCTGCGAGGTCGACCCGTTTACGCCCCTCCCCCCCCCCCCCCCCTCACCCATCTTACCTCACGGGGTACTGGAGAATAACCTAACCTAACCTAACTTAACCTATCCTAACTTAACCTAACCTATTCTAACATAACCTAACTTAACCTAACCTAGCTCAAGCAAACCTAATTTAACCTAACCTAACCTTACCTATCCTAACTTAACCTAAGCTAACCAAATCTAACCTAACCATAACTAACCTAATTTAACTTAACCTAACTTAACCTAACATAATCTAAGGGGGGGGGGGGGAGGTATTAACGGGTCGAATTCGCGGGGAAGTCCCCCAAAAACGGGTCGGATTCGTTGTCCAAGAGCGGGTCGAATTGGTTAGGGGTCGAATTCTCCAGTAGGCTTTGTAACAGGGTATAGACTATAGGCGGTGTTGGTTGTTCGTGCTGCCCCAATGATGGCTTGACCCTCAGTCAACAACAACGGAGGCAAACAGGATCAACATTTTTTTTTGTTTTTTTTTGGCCCGTTAGTTTGATAATTTTAAGATATTTCGTCTAATTAATGTCAATTTTAAGACCTCTCGTGCCAATTAGGTGTCGATTTTTGCCTGGCGAGCGAAAGCAAGCCTGTAATTAAGGAGGAACCGGCCTTCGGCCGGGACATTTTTCTACCGAAAAATGTACAAATTTATATCGAAGGGGGGTCTTGGGGGTATTTTTATCAAAGCTTGATGGGGACCTAGGAAGCAAACTAAAACCTTCCCTTAATGCTGCTGTGAACTACCATACAGTAACATGAGCGAGTTGTTGTTGGTTGTTCGTGCTTCACCAAACTGTAGCGCCCAATGGTGGTGAGGCTCAGGGTTACCAAATCAAGTCTGCTAGATAGTATATATAGGCTAAAAATCGCTAGAATAATGCCACTCTCTCTAGAATGCCCCTCTAAAATCACTCAACTCTCAGAATATCGCTAGAATACCGCTCTAAAATTACTCAAATCTCCAGAATATCGCTAGAATAATGCCACAGCCTCTAGAATACCGCTCTAAAATTACTCGAACTTCAGAATATCGCTATAATTCATGTCGCTAGATGTAAATGTCTCTAGATTGAACTAAATAGCTCTAGATCTAGCAGGAAAGAAGCTACATTGGCAACACTGGTTTGGCCCAAAGTCAACAACCACGGAGGAGGCAAACAGGATCACGATTTACAATAATATTTTTGTTCCTTTATTATTTTTCCACCAGTACTGTTTCATGACGTCACAGGCTGCTGGGTTCTTGGTATCAACTTAAGGGGAGGTGTTTAGTTTGTTCCCTAGACCTCCATCAAGTTTAAAATTACACCCCCTTGACCCCCTTTCAAAGATAAATTTGTACATTTTTCGGTAGAAAAATGTTCCGGCCGAAGGCCGGTTCCTGTTAAATTACAGGCTCGTTTTCGCTCGCCAGAAAGAAATCGACACCTTATTAGCACGAAAGGTCTTAACATTGACTGAAATTGGGTGAAAGTTCTTAAGATCGCCAAACTAATGGGGCGAACGTCTTAAACTATCAAAAGCAATGGGGCTAAACATGAGGGAGAAAGGGGTCAAGAAAAAATCCTTAAAATGGAGAACTCCCCTTAACCCCTTCTGTACCAGCGACGTCTTTTCAATTTTATTCTAGCTGTATTTAAACGATTTTGTGCAGCTTTAGAAGGATCTGTGGTAATCAAAATGGTTAACTGTCATGGTTCGGAGGCCCATATTTAACTGAATAAAATTGTGTCATAGTAGCTAGAATAAAATTAAAACGACTTCGCTGGTACGGAAGGGGTTAAGGGGAGGTTTTTAGTGTGTTTCCTAGACTTCCATCAAGCTTGAAATTACACCACCATGACCTCCTTTCAAGATAAATTTGTAAAGTTTTCGGTAGAAAAATGTCCCGGCCGAAGGCCGGTTCCTCTTAAATTACAGGCTCGCTATCGCTCGCCAGGAAAAAATCGACACCTAAATGGGACGAAAGGTCTTAAAAGTGACATAAATGGGGTGAAAGTTCTTAAAATCGCCAAACTAATGGGGCGAACGTCTTAAAATCTCAAAAGCAATGGGGCTAAACATGAGGGAGAAAGGGGTAAAGAAAAAAATCCCTCAAGTGGAAATCTCCCCGGAATGTCACAGTGAGGACGGAGTTACACGATTGTTATTGTTTTTCGGCAATTTTCGAGCGGCAACTAATTTTGGTAGCGTTTGGGGGATATTCATCTTATATCTTTCTATGTGTATGAAGGAGACAAAAGGCAAAGCTGCCTGTAACAAGTGTCTCCCCCAAAGGTTGAAAGAGTGACAGAGCCAAAATCAAGGTAATTTACGGATCGGTATCAACAGGTAGACTGATAATAGATTATCTTTGGTGGCCGATGAGGACTTTCAACAATAGATTTTTTTCGTAGTTACAAAATCCGAGGCAGAAACATATTTTAGTGGGCTCTTAGCATAGTTAAGGGGGGAAGGGTATATTTTTTGGTCGATTTTGTTTTCATTTATGTTGTAATTGTTTTAGTTTCCTCCCTAGACATATAAAAACATATACCCAAGATCCCCCTTCTAGATGTATTTGTACTTTTTTCGGTAGAAAATGTCCTGGGGGAGGCACTCGTCACAGGCAGTTCTGCCTTTTGTCTACCTCATCCACATAGAAAAAAACAAAAACAAAAAACAGTGAAAAATTATATCAAACTGTGAAGTCTCTGCGATGCCATTACCTGCTCCAAACCAACGACGACGATTGTTTCCCTTCCAATTTCGACTTAAAAGAGTTCACTTAAAATTTAGAGGATAAAATCTCTAATTCTTCTAGTTAAATAATATTTTTATAATAAGTAAAAACGGCAAAAAATGTAGCCACCACCAGACGATATTTTTGTAAGGATTTAATGGTACTACTCTTAGCAAGAAAGATAAAGTCCTTGAAAACCTATCAGCGAAGTTTACCATAACCCTTTGATTGTGGGGTAATTACTGTGTAAATTGAAACTTGAGGATGAAGAGTTACCGTAAATGGGGTTCTCAAACACTTTATAGGCAATTCCTTAGACCAAACATTTCGCGTTTCATCCCTCGTGTCCTTTGCTCTCCTGTTAAGGGAGTACTGATCGTTTTTTCTGAACCCCCTTCTCCCTCATGTTAAGCATATTAGTTTTGAGGTTTTAAGACGTTCGTTCCGTTAGTTTGGCGATTTTGAGACCTTTTGCCTCATTATTTTTGTCAATATTAAAATCTTTCATGCCCTTTAGGTGTCAATTGCGAGCCTCTAATTTTACAAGGAACCGGCCTTCGGCCGGGAAATTTTTCTACCGAAAAATGTACAAATTTATCTTGAAAGGGGGTCTAGGGGGTGTTTCTCTAAGCTTGATGGAGGTCTAGCGAGGAAACTCAAACATAAATAAATAAATAAATAAATATATAGACCAAAAAACAAGCACTACCCCCTTAAGGGCTGGGGACTCCTAGTGTTGTCAATTTAGCTACTTTCCCGCCAGATCTATAGGTATTTACTTCGATTTGTTGCATCTAGCGACATGAATTCTAGCTATAATCTGAAGATTTGAGTTATTTTAGAGCGATATTATAGAGATTGTGGCATTATTCTAGCAATATACAGCCTTCATGTACTTATCTAGCGGACTTGATTTAGTAACCCTGGCCCCATTTGTCTAGCTATTTTCGGCATTTATTTACAATAGCGGTCAGGTCAGGTGAAGGTATTGAGGGATAAGCCTGTACAACGGCACCTCGTATCTACTTTTCGAA
Source organism: Paralithodes platypus (assembly GCA_032716605.1). Taxonomy (NCBI): domain Eukaryota; kingdom Metazoa; phylum Arthropoda; class Malacostraca; order Decapoda; family Lithodidae; genus Paralithodes; species Paralithodes platypus. The sequence goes on along the minus strand of CM064546.1, from coordinate 743,929 downwards.
GAGTGTTGAGAGAGGAGAGAAGGGGTGTTGGATAGGGAGGAAACTGTTGGAGTGGCTTTGTTGTTGTGTGTTAGTCTGTATACGTCGTCGAGGTGTCTCCCGACTGGGTGCGAGCATGTGGACTCATACCCTACTCCATAATAATAACCTACTACTTATCCCTAGTCATCCCCACCATTTTCGACCCCCTCCTTAGCTTTATCTCCCCACCTCCTGTTCATCTTCGACCCCCTTCTTAGCTTTCTCTCTCCACTTCCTGTTCATCTTCGACCCCCTTCTTAGCTTTCTCTCTCCACCTCCTGTTCATCTTCGACCCCCTCCTTAGCTTTCTTTCCCCACCTCCTGTTCATCTTCCACCCCTCCTTAGCTTTCTCTCTCCACCTCCTATTCATATTCGACCCCCTCCTTAGCTTTCTCTCTCCCCCTTCTATTTATCTTCGACCCCCTCCTTAGCTTTCTCTCTCCACCTCCTGTTCATCTTCGACCCCCCCCCCACTTAGTTTTCGTCTATATTATACCTGTGATCTTTATTTAATTATGTTTCAGAAAATACAGCGAGTAACGAATACTTGTCTTTTATAGTCAACACAGAGGTAGGATCCAGGTCTCTATTAATTGCTTGACCTAAACTCTGGAATACTCTATCTTTTCAAGTTAGAGTCTCTAATTCTATGTCTTCTTCTAAAAAAACCTACTGAAACTCAATTTTTTAAACAGTCAGTTTAATCAGTAAGTTTTGATATCTGGTACCGCATTTTTACTCAATTAACTTTTGACGACATATATTTGTATGTCTATTTTATCATAACACTATTGCATATAAACAACTTTGGGATTTTTTTTAAACTTGTATAGAATAACCATTGTTTATGTGGAAATAAATGTCTGATTCTGATTCTATGTAATTATTATGTTTTTTCCCACCAACTAACTTCATCTCTAAACTCAATTAATGAAATCAACAAATACATGTGGCACTCCAAGGACTCGAACCTAGGATACTCACATCGAAAAACACCTGCAACAGTCTTTGTGCTCTCCTCTGTCGTTATTATTATTAGTCTCCTTTATCATCAGATACAGATCGTATATATACAACATTTTGTTAATGTATTCGGGAGGAAAGAGCTAACAAAATATAAGTTTTAATTCTCGTGATCCGGTATTTATCCTTTTCACACAAATACACACATCATTATTCCCGAAAACACTCTTCTGTCGATCTCCAACGAATTGAACGAACCGGATTATCATAAGCTATATACAATATATATATATACATAGAGAGAGAGAGAGAGAGAGAGAGAGAGAGAGAGAGAGAGAGAGAGAGAGAGAGAGAGAGAGAGAGAGAGAGAGAGAGAGAGAGAGAGCAGAATTGTGCAAGCGAATAGGTGAGTGAGCCAGCAAATGTGTGTGTGTATGTGTTTGTATGTGTGTGTATGTGTGTAAGTCAGTGTGTGCGCGTGCTCTCCCAATGTGTACACAGTGAGGTTTGCACTTATGACGTAAAACCTTTCTTAACTGGGGAGTTCCCTACGGGGTGTTGTGTGCATTGTGTGTGTGTGTGTTTGTGTGTGTGTGTGTGGTATTCATGTGTGTGTGTGTGTGTGTGTGTGTGGTTTGCATGTGTGTGTGTGTTTGCGTGGTGAGTGTGTGTGTGTGTGTATGTGTGCATGTGTGTGTGTGTGTGTGTGTGTGGAATATGAGTGTGTGTGTGTGTGTGTGGAATATGAGTGTGTGTGTGTGTGTGTGTGGAATATGAGTGTGTGTGTGTGTGTGTGTGGAATATGAGTGTGTGTGTGGAATGTGAGTGTGTGTTTGTGTCTGTGTAAATATATGCGTATGGATATATGTATTTCTAAATATATGTATGTATTTAAGTTATAAACCAGCTATAACACTACTTACCATAATGTTGAGATGACCGTCGTTATGATCAACAGAAACCCTCACATACGACAATCCCTTCCTCGTAACACTGACACTGCAAGGCCAACACAAAATAACCAAGTTGAATTATCCACTAAAAGATATTATAAATGTATCAGTAAATTCAATATAGCTGATAATGAACACCTATGGAGTTAAACAGTTGGTTTCTTGGTAATTGATACTAGAACTAGCCTCGGTCCAATAGTCATATAAGGGAGAAAGATTTGATTGGTTGATAGGATGAGAAAGTGAGCGTTGGCCGTCCACAACCGCAGCTATGGAACGGTCAGAAAGGAAATTAGAGACAAAGGCACAGATGGAGGGATAGAAACCGAAGGAGGGTAGTTTATAAATTTAAGATTTGTGCCAGACTCTATTGAAGTCCTTCGATATGGTGTTGTACATTGTCAATATTTAATCCCTACAATAGAATGGCAGTATTTTATATTTTAATCTGGGTAGGCCTAGCTTTAAGGAAAATATTGAGCTAGGAATATACTTTGAAGAGTCAAATAGCTACATCTCGTTTTACTTAACCACATAATTCACAGATCCTTCCTAAGCTGAGCAAAATTGCATAATGATATCCAGAACAAAAATAATAGGTCATCATTTAAAGACAAAATAAATATGTAATTTCCTCTTCTTTTTTCCAGGTGGTGATCTTCAGTACTTCTATTTCTCCTCCACTGGAATGCTCAGTAATCGACCTCAACAAAGTCTGAATGAACCAATGATATAATATACTTTAATTAAATATATATAACAAACGCCAACATTACTTTGGAGGTAACTTGTTCTATTTGCTAACTTGCGAAAAAGTCCTGAAATAATACGAGAAAAAGCTTGCTCATGGAAAATTGACGGAAAAGGCGCTCGTGTGACAGCGGCTTAAGAGATGAACCCCGAGAACCGCGTGAACTAACCTACAACAACATTAAGACAGTGTAAATAAAACAGTGAACACGATCGCAGCGAATAGGAAAACACGTGAACAAATCTAGTGAACCAGAACAAAGTGTTAACCCATTCAGTACCGGTGACATCCTTCCATTGTATTCTGGCAACTATTAAACAATTTTATTCAGCTTAGGAAGGACGTCTACCCATTAAAAGGCGACAGACTATCGCAAATAATCCTTTTAGCTACCATATACTGGGGGAGGCACTCGCTAGAGGCAGTTCTGACTTTTGTCTCCCTCACTCACATAGAAAACAAAAAAACTAAACCTCGTAAAATCGTCTGCAAGTAGCTGATATCAACTAGAAATAAAATCGCCGGTACAGAAGAGATTAACCAAATCATCCCCTACCAGCCCAAACCGAGAGATGAACCCGTCGTCCAGAAAGGGGTGGTGGTGCTTGCCTCTACTGGTGATGTTGCTGCTGCTGCCTCAACCAATATACACGGTCAGTATATACTTAAGGCCAGATGGAGAGGTTCTTTGATAGATACCAGAAGGCTTGGGAAGAGCTATAGTTGCATAGTTCAGTGCATTTATTATTAATGAAAAAATGTTTGGCAATTGACGAGCAGATTTGGCTTGATTCCGGGCAGAAACATAGGAAGTATGAGATTCTTGAGTTTGAAGGCGACGGTACCGTTTGAATGCTTCCTCTTTATTGCGGACAGCAGTAGAACAAGCGTGAGTAAACCAACACAAATTTGCATCAGACTGGAAGATCTTAAGAGATCATATCCATCACTTTAACAATTTTCTTAACAATTAGTTTTAGTGTTGTGCATGTGTGTGTGATTTTCTTGTCTTAATATTTTTCTTAGAAAAGTCTTAATTTTTCCTTCTCCCCACAGCAGGAGACACTGACAGATGATGAGGAGGCCCTGGGCGTGGTGCAGTTCGACCCGCCTCAGATCCTGCAGGTGCAAGACGGTACCAAACACCGAGTGATCTGGTTCACCAACTACACCGGTTCTGTCGAGTCCGTCGAGGTGTACATGGAGACAGAGGTGAGTGGTTGATGGTGTAGCCTACATGGAGACAGAGGTGGGTGGTAGAGGTGTACATGGAGACAGAGGTGAGTGGTTGAGGTGTGCATGAAGACAGAGGTGGGTGGTAGAGGTGTACATGGAGACAGAGGTGGGTGGTAGAGGTGTACATGGAGACAGAGGTGAGTGGTTGAGGTGTACATGGAGATAGAGGTGGGTGGTTTAGGTGTACATGGAGACAGAGGTGGGTGGTAGAGGTGTACATGGAGACAGAGGTGGGTGGTTTAGGTGTACATGGAGACAGAGGTGGGTGGTAGAGGTGTACATGGAGACAGAGGTGGGTGGTAGAGGTGTACATGGAGACAGAGGTGGGTGGTTTAGGTATACATGGAGACAGAGGTGGGTGGTAGAGGTGTACATGGAGACAGAGGTGGGCGGTAGAGGTGTACATGGAGACAGAGGTACCTTAGGTGGTAGAGGTGTACATGGAGACAGAGGTGGGTGGTAGAGGTGTACATGGAGACAGAGGTAGGTGGTAGAGGTGTACATGGAGACAGAGGTGGGTGGTAGAGGTGTACATGGAGACAGAGGTGGGTGGTAGAGGTGTACATGGAGACAGAGGTGGGTGGTAGAGGTGTACATGGAGACAGAGGTACCGTAGGTGGTAGAGGTGTACATGGAGACAGAGGTACCTTAGGTGGTAGAGGTGTACATGGAGACAGAGGTGGGTGGTAGAGGTGTACATGGAGACAGAGGTGGGTGGTTTAGGTGTACATGGAGACAGAGGTGGGTGATAGAGGTGTACATGGAGACAGAGGTGGGCGGTAGAGGTCTACATGGAGACAGAGGTACCTTAGGTGGTAGAGGTGTACATGGAGACAGAGGTGGGTGGTAGAGGTGTACATGGAGACAGAGGTAGGTGGTAGAGGTGTACATGGAGACAGAGGTACCGTAGGTGGTAGAGGTGTACATGGAGACAGAGGTGGGTGGTAGAGGTGTACATGGAGACAGAGGTGGGTGGTAGAGGTGTAATAAGTAAATCCTAACCATTCTTCTCCTATTCCCTCTCCCCAGCTGAAGTAATAAGTCAAAATTCTAATCACCCTTCTCTTTTTCCCTCTCCGTAGCTTGAAGCGGAAGTAACGTGGTACAGTGAGGTTATCGACGGTGCTCCCGAGGTAACCAACGAGACTGGCACCGTAGACCTCTCCGGAGTGACCTACCACGGCTACGTCAACATCAGCGCCCTCTTCGTCGGTTACAACACCCTCTACGTCACTCTGTACGACGGAGGCAATGAGGTGAGTCCATTTATATATTTTGTAATTTTTTTATTTTTTTATTTTTTTTAGTTTCCTCCCTAAACCTCCATCAAACTTTAAAAAACACACCATCTAGACCCCCTTTCAAGTTAAATTTGTACATTTTTCGGTATAAACATGTCCAGGCCAAAGGCCGATTCCTTCTATAATTACAGGCTCGCTTTCGCTCGCCAGGAAAAAATCGACACCTAAATGACACAAATACAAATCTTAATATTGACAAGGAAATGGGGCAAAAGGTCTTAAAATCCCCAAACTAATGGGTTGAACGTCTTAATATCTAAAAAATTAAAGGGGTTAAACATGAAGGAGAAGGGTGACCAACGTGCCTGACACCATAATAATAGAACTCTCCGGGGTGACCTACCACGGCTACGTCAACATCAAAGCTCTCTTCGTCGGCTACAACGCCCTCTACGTCATCCTCTACGATGAAGGCAATGGGGTAAAGAGGTGATCAATCGTGTGTTATTAAAGCGTAATGGAGCGATGTTACACGAACGATTTTTTCTTCAATTTTTTAAGAGCAATTTTTTTTTCTCGCAATATTTCGGGGATTTGTTTCATTGGCATCGGGAACTATACAGAAAGTAGGTAGAATTTGTTTGGTAGTTAAGACTAATAGAAGTATTGTTCTTAAGTCATCAAACAAGAATTGCTCCAAAATGTTGTCGGCAAAAAAACTCGTTTTGACCTATATTTAGGTCGCTGCGTGTTTGTCTGTCTGATCTAATCATTTATCTACCTAGCTACTATACTGTATATGTCTCCTCGCCCTCTAATCGTTTATCTACCTAGCTACTATACTGTATATGTCTCCTCGCCCTCTAATCGTTTATCTACCTAGCTACTATACTGTATATGTCTCCTCGCCCTCTAATCGTTTATCTACCTAGCTACTATACTGTATATGTCTCCTCGCCCTCTAATCGTTTATCTACCTAGCTACTATACTGTATATGTCTCCTCGCCCTCTAATCGTTTATCTACCTAGCTACTATACTGTATATGTCTCCTCGCCCTCTAATCGTTTATCTACCTAGCTACTATACTGTATATGTCTCCTCGCCCTCTAATCGTTTATCTACCTAGCTACTATACTGTATATGTCTCCTCGCCCTCTAATCGTTTATCTACCTAGCTACTATACTGTATATGTCTCCTCGCCCTCTAATCGTTTATCTACCTAGCTACTATACTGTATATGTCTCCTCGCCCTCTAATCGTTTATCTACCTAGCTACTATACTGTATATGTCTCCTCGCCCTCTAATCGTTTATCTACCTAGCTACTATACTGTATATGTCTCCTCGCCCTCTAATCGTTTATCTACCTAGCTACTATACTGTATATGTCTCCTCGCCCTCTCTCGGAACAGACGGTAGCGGAGGGGAAGATGGAGATGAGCGTGATTCTGTCGTACCAACACATCACCAACATCTTCACCATCCTGCTGGCGGTGATCCTGGCCTTCGTGTACTTCTTCATGGGGGCCACCATAGACCTACAGGTGGTGAAGGGCATCGCTAAACGGCCAGTAGGTCCCGTGGTCGGCCTCTTCTGTCAGTACGTCCTCATGCCCTTGGTGAGTACAAAATTCGTGGCCTTTACTTTAACTTTCACTCTGTGGAACACCACCTCTCCTCCAACAAACCTGAACTTCTTTTTCTCACAGAAACTCAGGTGTCTGAAGCAACTTCCAGCAATGAGTTGTTCTCGATTAGTTAGGAAAGTATTAACCCAGTGAATTAGTAACCCAGTTTAGCTAAGAGTCTACGCTGGAAGACTTTGGCGAAGTCAAAAACAATTGTTAAATAAAGATTCTTTTGTCTCGCTTGTGTTAGTTACTGCTTCAAGTGGATGCGTGTCTCTTAGTGTTACGACTTTACTCGCCTCCACCCAACTCTCTCATCACTCACACGTACCTACCGGTACTCTTACAATAAAACTCTTGCACAGTCACTCACCCACACTCCCAAACACTCTTCCAACCCCTTACTCAACCACACCCACTTACACATTATATACATACACAACCATGCACCATACATATAAACTACACACACACATGCCACACACTCCCACTCTCTTACTTTAACTTCCCTAGCCACCGCCAATTTTGCCATACTAGGAAAGTTGACGAGTCACATGGACCAGATGGTTACAACAAAACACAATGGTTATCACTCGCTACCACAAATATTTGATAGCCTCATACAGTGTTTGTCTGTAGCTTGCTGTAGAGAGAGAGAGAGAGAGAGAGAGAGAGAGAGAGAGAGAGAGAGAGAGAGAGAGAGAGAGAGAGAGAGAGAGAGATTACAAAGTGCGGGTATCGGTTACATAAGTACAATACAAAAAAAGTCAAACGACCATTGATATTTTGCCTTGTGGAGATTCCTGGAACTATCCAAATTATGTAAACATTGACGCAGCAGAATATGAGGTGAACCCTGGACAAGAGAAACACTACCGGATCCCAAGCATGACCGAACACATTATAATGTATCGCACGCATTTTTAGCGCCGATTTCGATGACCTTTCGTGCCATTAAGGTGTCATTTTTATTCCTGGCAAGCCATAGCGAGCCTGTAATTTAGAAGGAACCGGCCTTCATCCGCGACATTTTCTACCGAAATATGTATAATATATATCGAAGGGGGATTGGGGGGGGGGTTAAAGCTTCATAAGTGTCTAGGAAACAAGCTAGAAATTTCCCCTTAAATATGTGGGAAGGACGTCTACTTCAGACTGAACACTCGGTTCCTTGAAGATAGACGTTTTATTTCTTACATATTTCGTTTATCGATGCGGAAGGTTTGTTAAGAACATAGCCGCTACAGCAATATAAGGTACAGCCACTTTAAGAACATAGCCGCTACAGCAATATAAGGTACAGCCACTTTAAATCAATAGCCGCTACAGCAATATAAGGTACAGCCACTTTAAGAACATAGCCGCTACAGCAATATAAGGTACAGCCACTTTAAATCAATAGCCGCTACAGCAATATAAGGTACAGCCACTTTAAGAACATAGCCGCTACAGCAATATAAGGTACAGCCACTTTAAATCAATCATTGTCAGTGTAGATACTTATGCCAATACAAAGGAATCCCAAGAGGAAAAATCAATTAATAATGGAGAATACAGGCACTACCATGAGTGTGACGTCTCTACGAAGGCCGTGGAACCTTATAACCACAAGGAGAGAGAGAGAGAGAGAGAGAGAGAGAGAGAGAGAGAGAGAGAGAGAGAGAGAGAGAGAGATCAGAGCTTGTTATGGTCTCCTGTAATATTGTAAGTGTTATGGTGACTAAGCTAGACCCCCACTGTCAACAAACATCCACCTGTACCTGTGCCTCCAACCCCCTCGTAATGTGTCCCCTTCCTGTCAACACTAAAGAATTACGTCATCGGTGGGTGGGGGGGATGCTCTCACAGTGTATAGTCTAAAATACTGTAGTCAAATACACCCAGATAAATACTGTAGTCAAATACATCCAGATAAATACTGTAGTCAAATACACCCAGATAAATACTGTAGTCAAATACACCCAGATAAATACTGTAGTCAAATACACCCAGATAAATACTGTAGTCAAATACACCCAGATAAATACTGTAGTCAAATACACCCAGATAAATACTGTAGTCAAATACACCCAGATAAATACTGTAGTCAAATACACCCAGATAAATACTGTAGTCAAATACACCCAGATAAATACTGTAGTCAAATACACCCAGATAAATACTGTAGTCAAATACACCCAGATAAATACTGTAGTCAAATACACCCAGATAAATACTGTAGTCAAATACACCCAGATAAATACTGTAGTCAAATACACCCAGATAAATACTGTAGTCAAATACACCCAGATAAATACTGTAGTCAAATACACCCAGATAAATACTGTAGTCAAATACACCCAGATAAATACTGTAGTCAAATACACCCAGATAAATACTGTAGTCAAATACACCCAGATAAATCACATTCCTTCCTGTATTCAGTTTTGCAATGCTGTTAAGGGGAGATGGGTACCTTTTCTGGTCCCCCTTCTCCCTCATGTATAGCACCATTAGTTTTCAGAATTTATGACGTTCGGCCCATTAGTTAGGCCACTTAAGACTTTTCCCCCCATTTCTTTGTCAATATTAAGACTTTTCGTGTCATTTAGGTGTCGAGTTAATTCTTGGCGAGCGATAACGAGTCTGTAATTTAAGAGAAACCGACAAATTTATCTTGAAGGAGGGTCTTGAGGGGGGGGGGGGGGTTAAAGCTTGATGGCGGTCGAGGGTGGAAACTAAATATATGATAAAACATATATAAATATATACGCCCATCCCCCCTTAAGTAAAGATAATATTTTTCATCTATCGAAAGAAAGGTAAAGTAGAAATTGTAGAAAATACGAGAAGTGATGCTACTTTATTTGCATACATATATTTGTATCTATATAGCAGAAGACATAACGCACATCATAAGATATACAACATGGGGTTCATATATCCATGGTGCTGGAACTTTCCCTGTGTGTGGTTCAGGACTCGTCGTCATCACAATAAACAAATCTACATACCATATGGTGGAAGCCTTAACAGTTACCCATTCAAGCAAATAATATAAGCGTAATTCTCAAAATAAACGTCTGAACTTTAGCAATAAACTATCTCTATCCTGTGGACTCGGGGGTTGCCGTTTAGCATTCATAGAGTTCTCTCAATCTCGGAATTACCTCTCCAAAAAAAAAAAAATCTGCCCACAACTCACTCAAGGACAACTGCAGAGGTTGAAGTAACTAAACTATAGGTTTCTAAACAACCCTGATGGTCACAAAGGCTTTTAAGTAGACCATAAAGGGCGCAAATCGCGTCCTGTGCGTGAAAGGGTTAACATATAACTTGTTCAAGCTCACGGAAATTAGGGTATCATAAGTTAATATGTTCAGGTATAACTTGTTTTTGAGTATTTCTGGCGCTAGAATTATGACGTCGGAATTTGCGATACGACAATCCGAGGGAGTTAAGGACTCGTATACCGAAGGAATATTGTGGGTATGAGTGTTGCTTATAGAGATTAGACGGATTAGCACTCCCATTTCTGAAGCTAGCGTCATTTTCCATTAACACCGCTGCGAAGGATACCACCCCTTAGGTGTCGTAACTGCATCCTGCCCTATAGCCTGTTCCAAATAGGTAGGCCAAATATCGTGACCCTTTACCTCTATACCTCAAAAAGTGCTAGAGAAAATGGGCTGTAAATAACCACACCTATTCCCTGGCTGACCCTTCCCTAATGGTAGAAGTATTAGCTGGATTACTATAATAGTTTGTGAGTTACAGTGGTTAATGTTGAAGAGTTGTGGCCTACTTATTTGGAACAGGGTATAGCTCTATGCAAAGACCTTGCGAGGCTCATTACACTTTACGGAATAATAATGTGGGTTTCTCGAGTGTTGTTCTTCAAGGCGCAACATCCGCCCTTTGTCCCCACACCATATAGTACTATCACTGCTATGCTGTAGAGGTCATAGTGGTGGTGGTAGTAGTGGTAGTGGTGATGGTAGTATTGGTAGTAGTGGTAATGGTAGTGTGACAGTATTGGTAGTGGTGATATATACTTTAATCAATCATTACTGTTGCTCGCCATGAAATAAATATACAATATCAATTTATAATAGATATCGATGCCTATTTTTGCATAATGAAAAACATGAAAGGTCGACGAATTTTAAAGTGACTTGGATGGGATAATATTTGCTTGATCGTTTCACTTGGCTTCCGAGTTCTCACGGTCAGTAACCCTTTCAGTACGACTAGACGATTTTATCCAGTTACAAAAGGGCCTCCAGCAATTAACAGGCTTCGAACTATCTCGCATAGTCTTTTATGGCTATTATTATTGAGTTTAGGAAGGACCTGTGAGAGTCAATAGATTAATTTAATTTGCTTTTACAATACTCCTCTGATTCCTAGAATTTTTGGGGTATTGGGTTAGCTATGGGGTCAGTTGAGGTTTGATTGAAGTGCCTCGTGAAGGATGGATAATTATGGCTTAATTGTATTTTGAGTTTGTCTATGTGGATGAGGGATACAACGGCAAAACTGCCTGTGACGAGTGCCTCCCCCAAAGTTGAAAGAGTGACAGGGCCAAAATCAAGGAACATTCGAGCTAAAATGTCTGGAGTTTGAAGCAATTTAAGTCATAGGATGAAGGAAAGATAATCATTTAGGATTGAATGCATCTAACTCGTGATACGTTGATTCCGGGTTATCTTTGCGAGGAGCCCATTATAATATTCTGATGATTAACCTATTGATTCAACTTTATAGTTAGCAGTGTTTGTTGTCTTATGTATTACTATTACAATATTTATGTGTCAATATGTGAGGTGCATTATAGCAAAGGATACAAAGACAATATGAAGTGTGCATGTGTGTGTGTGTGTGTGTGTGTGTGTGTGTGTGTGTGTGTGTGTGTGTGTGTGTGTGTGTGTGTGTGTGTGCGCGCGCGCGCGCGTGTATGTGTGTATTTGATTGTAGGTGTAGGGGCGTATGTGTGTGTGTGTGTATTCGATTGTGTACGTAGGTGCGTATGTGTTTATATGCAGTGATAATGTAGAATACAATTTGCAACAATAAAGTCAAGTCCTGCAATGTCATCTGTCATCAGCAGATGTTGTTTGTGTTACTCCCACAGTCACTATTACGAAATTAGAAGACGGATTTACTCAGCTTAGGAGGGACGTCTATTCGTTAAAAAATGTACAAATTTAACTTGAAAGGGGGTCTAGGGGGTGTCATTTTAAACTGTAAGGTCTATCGAAGAAATTTAAAAAAAATATATAAACAAATAGACCCCCACTGTCCCCTTAAAGAGCCCACTGGAAGCGTTTTCGTGAACGTTAAAGGTCCAGCCGTAAGAGTCATCATAAGGGTAAACACTTGGCCATGATAAAAGCACTCTTAGGGCTCTCACCTCACGCAGCAAACACTCAACCACTTATATGCTCACATATTTTATTCTTACTCTCCACATCCTGCAACATTACCATTGTATAATGCATTTATGTTGATTCATATCTTAAAACTCTATATATTATTGTGTGAACTGTTTACTTTTGAGAGTGATTGCGTACCTGGGATATTTTCATATGCAATGTGATGATTTCGGGGGTAAATCCTTCCAAACGGAATTATTATAGTCTCCTTTTTACAATACAAAAGTCTGACCAGTGTGAGCGTTCCTATTGAGGAAGTGTTGAGTTGACTCAAAAAGGTGATCATGACTTGGTTGAGCAAGGCCTAACATAAGGGGAGGCAGTTGGTTTTTCGAGTCCTCCTCCTCCCTCATATTTAGCCCTATTAGTTATGAGATTTCAAGACATTCGTCCCATTAGTTTGGCGATATTCAGACCTTTTGCCCCATTTCTTTGCCAATATTAAGACCCTTTCGTGCCATTTAGGGGTCGATTTTTTTTCCTGGCGAGCGAAAGCGAGCCTGTATTTGAAGAGGAATCGGCCTTCGGCCGGGACATTTTTCTACCGAAAAATTTACAAATTTATATCGAAGGGTCTTGTAGGTGTTTTTGCTTTTTTATAAGTTTGATGGAGGTTTAGAGAGCAAACTAAACCCCCTCCTTAAACCATTGAGCCGAACCAGTAAATTATGCTGCACAATACCGTCTGAGCTCCCTTAACACAGGACACACCACCGTTATTGTCCACGACTGTGTACACTCACCCCCCCCCCCCCCCTCCCTTGTCAACGGTACCTGCAGGGGGGTTGAGAGAGAGAGAGAGAGAGAGAGAGAGAGAGAGAGAGAGAGAGAGAGAGAGAGAGAGAGAGAGAGAGAGAGAGAGAGAGAGAGAGAGAGAGAGAGAGAGAGAGAGAGAGAATACAAACCAGGGAAAGAGAGAAAAGGAGAAAAAGATAAAAACAAAAGCCGGTGACCCCCTTAAGGGTAAGATGCCAACATTCGAGATTTTTCATAGACACGGATCCCCCTCTCTCTCTATCGCTCCCTCTCTCTCTCTCTCTCTTATAATCTAATTTATCAATTTCACTTCCAACACCAAACACCTCCCAATGAAATTAATGAAAGCATATGATGCATCCGGATTCGAACCTCGGTTACCACATATACAGTAGATCTTAAACACTCAAACCATTACACCATCAAGACAGTTAAAGGTTGAGTACATGCCTACGATAAGAGAATAAGAGAATGATGACGAAATTCGAGGTCAGTCTCAGACACTGCTCCCCCCCCCCCATTTCTCTCTCTCTCTCTCTCTCTCTCTCTCTATATATATATATATATATATATATATATATATATATATATATATATATATATATATAACAAGAATGCTGCTAAAATCAGAGGTCCGTTTGGAAGCCCCGGACCTCTCCCTTTTCCCCTACGTCACCGTGCCGTATTGGGGCCTCAGTGTTCCCAGAATCCAACCCAAGTGTTTGGCCGGGTTACTTGCGGTAAGGGGGGTGGGGGGGTCACCGGTTTTTGTTTTATCTTTCGCTCCTTTTTTCTCTTTCCCTGGCTTGTATCCATTCGGCCCCATTCAGCCAACTGTTTTAAGACATTTATCCCCATCCAGGTGTCGATATATCGCGAGCCAGCATTGTATGGAAAAATCCGGCTTCGCCGGGGACATTTTTCTATCGAAAAATGTACAAATTTAGCTTGCTGTCAAAACAAAAAATATGTGTGCTTGCTCGCTACCGCTCGCCAGAAAAATATTGACACCTGGATGGGGGTAAACGTCTTAAAACAGTAGGCTGAATGGGGCCGTATTGATACAAGCCAGGGAAAGAGAGAAAAGGAGAGAAAGATAAAAACAAGCCGGTGACCCCCCTTAAGGTTACACACGGGTAGAGGAAGGGTTTGTAAGGTCATGTGTGGCCTTCTTACATCTTAAGGGGTGGGGGGGGGGGGGTTTTCTGCTCCCCTCTCGTGTATAGCCCCATTAGATTTCCAATTTTAAGACGTTCGGCCCATGAGTTTGGCGATTTTAAGACCTTTCACCCCATTTATTTATCAATAATAAGACCTTACGTGAAATTTAGGTGTCAATTTTTTTCCTGGCGAGCGATAGCAAACCTGTAATTTAGGAGGAACCGGCCTTTAGCCGGGATTTTTTTTTTTACTGATAAAAGTAAAACAAAAATATCTAAAAGGATGATCTTGGGGATGTTTATTAAAGCTTGATGGAGGCCTAGGGAGGAAACTGGAAACAAAATATATACCGGTATCTATTAAATAAATAAATAAATCAACCAATAAACCAATAAATAAACCCATCCCCCTTACAGCTGCTATCGTCAGCAGCAGCACAGGAAAACTAGGAAAGGTCATATACGTTTATATATAGTGGCCTATGTGAACAAATAAGTAATCTTTAAATTACCGCAGTTACCTATCAAACAATAAAAACAATTTACTTATGCCACAAGCGTCTTATACTGTGTATATACAGTATATATATATATATATATATATATATATATATATATATATATATATATATATATATATATATATATACTGTATATATGTATATATATAAACAAACTCGGCCAAAAGCTTAGTGGGACTTAAATGAAATGAGATCATCACTATAATTAAAAAAATACAGTTCACTGTATACAGTATATTGATAAGCCAATGTAACGCGAGCCCATTTTCCTTCATTATCCACCTCTGATGTAATTCATATTTTGTTACATCAACTCACCAATTAATTTACAAATGAAATCAATGGAAGTAATGATTAGGGCCTACATGTGGTACTCAAGGACTCGAACCTAGGATACTCACACCGAAATTCCGAACACTAAGCACTAGGTTATCAAGACAGTTAAAGGTTTATGCACAAGCCTACTATATCATGCATTACCCCATATCTCTTACCCCATATGTAGTTCCCCTCCCCCCCACCACCATACAGGTCCCCCTCAATAACCTCCCGTACCCCAGCATAATGATAATAATAATATATAAATATAATAGTTAGCCAAATAAAGCTTGTAACAGAAAACCGGGTGCTTAAGATCAATAGAAAATGTTTTAGAAGGGCTAACTATACTGTTTAATAACATAAGCCTCCAGGTACACAATTTTTTTTTTGCGAATGCAATCTTTGAGCGACGATTCTGTGAAAATATATTTGCGGGAGTTAATGATACGAAAGGCTTCCCTTTCTACTACTAGTGCGGTGTGAGAGGATCCTCCCCACACATGTGAACAATACTCAATACAAGGACGCACTGTGCCCCTGTACAGAGCAAGAAGCTGTGAAGAGGTAAATAACCCCTTGAGGCGGTTGAGCGCACCCAGCTTCTGGAAGGCTGTCTTAGCAAGAATGGCAATATGGTCCTTCCAAGTGATAGCACCGAGAATATTGAGAGAAGATGAAGGATTGATTTTTGTATTGTTGAAGTGTAAGGGATAGTCCTCTGGGAGTTCTGAACGGGTAGTAAGATGAAGAAATTGGGTTTTGGAAGCATTATAGGTAACAAGGTTTTCTCTGCCCCAATTGGAAATAGTAGTTAGATCAGAAGATAAGTGTTCTATGGCTTCATTACGTTTGTCTTTGAGGGATTGCTGGCTGGGGCATTCTGGAAAACTAATTGAGTAGTGTAAGCTAGAGTCGTCTGCGTATGAATGGATGGGACTGGAGGTACAGATCATTTATGAAAATTAGAAAGATAATGGGAGATAGGACAGAGCCCTGAGGAACACCGGAGTTGATAGGATGAGGAAGTGAGCGATGGCTGTCCACAACCGCAGCTACAGAAAGGCCGCAAAGGAAATTAGAGACAAAGGTACAGATGAATATACTGTATATATATATATATATATATATATATATATATATATATATATATATATATATATACTGTATATACATACTTCGCCCATCAAGAAAAAGCCGCAGTGCGAGATATATGAGAAAACAATTACATTAAATGGTTTATTTGTTTATCCTCATGAAGAGAAAGCATATTGCAGGGGTAGGGGGAGAGTTGTTTGGAGGGATGGTGTTGCACAAGGGCTTTCACTTTGGTGTTTGTACAGCATTATGTATTGTTGACAGGGAGAGAGAGAGAGAGAGAGAGAGAGAGAGAGAGAGAGAAAGGGGGGGGGGGGGGGACTGTAGGGGGTATGTTTGTTCAAGTCTTCAAAATCTAGATATGAACCTTTATTAAGTATTATTAACCTCTTGAGGATATGACGCGTATAAGCAGTTTATTTTGGCTATAATTAAACGATTATATACAACTTAGGAAGGGTCTGTGAGAACTAGAAGGGGAAAGGCTACTCAATCAACCCTCTGATTTCCATATACCCTTCCTAATCTGAATGAAATCTTCTAATAATAGCCAGAAAACAGAAAAAGAAGCTAGTAATCGATTTTTTTACTTCTAAATAATAAAGGGTTTAATTTAAGGGTATATTTTCACCTAAGGGTGTGTGTTTTCCGGACCCCCTTCTCCCTCATGTTTAGCTCAATTAGTTTTGAATTTTTTAGACGTTCACTTCATTATTTTGGCGATTATAAGACCTTTCGCTCCATTTCTTTGTCAACTTAAAACCTTTCGTGCCATTGAGTTGTCGATCTTTTTCCTGGCGAGCAATAGTGAATCTACAATTTGGGAAGAACCGGCCTTTGGCCAGGATATTTTTCTATCGAAAATTGTGCAAATTTATCTCGAGGGAATTTCTAAACGTTTGGTGGAGATTTAGGGAGCAAATAAAAAGTGGTATTCTTATACAATTTGTCCCTTTGCAGAGCAGTAAATGGACGAAATACATTGACAAATTATGTTACCTTGAGAAATGGGAGGCTAGTCCATGTAATCTCTGTAAACAACACTCATTCCCACAATTTTCGTTCGGTAATAGGCGCTGCGAAATGAAAAAAATAAAATAAAAGCGGAAAAACTTTCCCTTAACCCCTTCTGTACCGGTAACGTTTTCTTCTTATTATTCTAGAAATAATTAGACGGTTTCGTGCAGGTTAAGGAGGATCTGTGGTTTCGTGTTCTCTTCTGTGTTTCTCTACCACCCAATTAGTAAACTAATTAGGATGAACTTATGACAGTGAATGTGAGTATTAAAGGAATTCACTGACTCGGGGATGCTTTTAAAGGAGAGATGGGTCGATTTTCTGGTCCCCTTTCATAAAAAACAATGGGGCTAAACATGAGGGAGAAAGGGTTCCAGACAAAATGTCTCAAGTGGAAATGTCCCCTTAAAAGACTCCCCACATTAAGCCCTTAACCCCTATTGTACCGGCGACCTCTGTTATATTTCACTCTAGCAATATTTAGACAATTAATTTGTATGCAGCTTAGAAAGGATTAGGTTAGGAAAGGAAAGGTTAGGAAAAAGGGATAAATGAAATAGTTTTAAGCCTGTTGTTTGCTGGAGGCACTGCTTAAATTGACTAAAATCGTCTAATAGTAGCCAGAATAAAGTTAACAAGACGTCGCCGTAAGGGGTTAAAACGTGGGATCAGAATGCGCTAAGCCACGTTTTAGAATTAGGACCCATATCCAAGACCCCGGCTTTACAATCTTAGCACGACCATTGTCTCGAAGGTTATATGGCAGTGAGGAATGCAGGCGAAGGGGCTTAGAATGAAATATAACATGATAAGTACAGGGTATCTCATCTGTTTTCCTCCTTTCGTGACAGCCTCTGAGCCAACCCCTTGTAAACCTAATTCTCACCCTGGTGCCAAGAGTAGAGACAATAACGACGGTATCTTTGGTAGGGCTTTGTGTTGGCCTAGTAGAGGAATTTTATACTGGGTAGGATCTCGACTGGATTTTCAAGATAATTAGGTCTAGACACACACACTTGCACACACACACACACACACACGCTAACACACACACACACGCACGCACACAAACTTGCACACACACACACATACACTTGCACACTCACACACACACACTTTCTCCCAGAATCATTCTTTCCCTCTTCCTATGACTTAAATTGCTTCAAACTCCGTGTGTCCAGGCATTTTGGCTCGAACGTCCCTTGATTTTGGCCCTGTCACTCTTTCAACTATGGGGGAGGCACTCGCTATAGGCAGTTATGCCTTTTGCCTCCCTCAATCACATAGAAAAAAAAAAAAAAAAAAAATTGCACACACACACACACGGGTTGGTTTGGTCTAGCACCCGGTAGTCTAAGGCGCCGTACGCTGATCGTGTGGTCAAGGGTTCGAGTCCCCTAGAATCCTAAGTTTTTTTTTTTTGGCTTTTTCGATGGAGAGGATTGTATCGTGGTCCCTCCCTAGCTTAGCTGCTATCTGCTTGTGTTAGCCTACACCTACTTTCACCAGTGTATCTGCGTATTTACAATGATGGGAACTCAGGCACCTCACGGTCATCAGATGTCACATGTGACCTCGTAGTGGGAGGTAGGGAAATTAAATAGGTAAATAGAGAAAACTGTGAGAAGGCGACAATATAGAGAACTAGCTTTTTCGAGGTCTGACTATACCAGGGTAGATTGAGGGATGTTGATAACGAGGTTGGTGTGAAATTTAATGTAGAATCGTCATAACTATATCTAATTACCAGCAATGTTTCTTCTTTTATCCAACTCTGCAAATATAGGCTATTTCCAACCTGTGATTCTGAAAGACTGATTGGCAAGGAAGTCTGGATAGCAAGCTACAGATGGCCTCATAAGACTGCCCGTCACCACCTACAGATGGCACACAATGCATTAATTGGTGCCAGACTCTTTTTTTCAAACTACACAGCCACCAGTAACGACTGACATATTGGTGGGCTGAAGTCCCAATAAAATGTCCCCCAAATATACTGGGAATTGAACTTAAATGGTAGGATTCCAAGTGCTAAATTTGTCACGGTCCAATTTGGCAAAATTCCTTGATAGAACAATTTCAACATAAGGTTAACCATTTTGATGAGGGTGCCACATAAAAAGCATAAATTGACTAAATTTGTTCATAATCTGTTCATATCTTTTTCCCAATTCCACTAGGAAGAGAGCTTGCTGAATTGAGTTTTGTTATCTCCGGAACCTTTGACGCACTACCTAACCTAACCTAACATCTTAATCTAAGCAGCTGCCTCCATGACATTGAACAGTAAGACCAAAGTTGTTCGCAGAACCAAATTATATAAAGTGAACCTGCCGTATGTTTGCTACACCTGCTAAGTAATTCGGTTCACTGCGTTTTGTCTTCTGCGGAACCTTTGATTCAGTACTCCTCCTAAACGGCTGCCTCCAAGACATTGAACACCATAACCAAAGTTATTTGCAGAGCCAAAATGAACAAAGTGAATCTGTCGGATTTCCGCTACCGAATTTGGTGGGTCTTGCGTGCAAGATTGTCTAAAACGGGATGTAGCGGAATCGGGATGTAGCGGATTCATTCTCCATCAATACTAAAGTATTTCATTCTCAACACTAATGTATGCCGTTTCTCTCTCTCTCTCGCAGATATCGTTCGGTATAGGTAAGCTTTTGTTCCCCGATAACGACTTCAAGAGCCAACTGCTGCGGCTGGGTCTATTCCTGGGGGGTACTTGTCCCGGGGGCGGCGCCTCCAACATGTGGACCGTCCTGCTGGGGGGATCGCTGGACCTTTCTATCATGATGACAGCAGTCTCCACCGTCTTTGCCTTCGGTAGGAGTTTTGTTGAAGCTATTAGGAATATTTTTTCAGGATCAGTACCGGATAATAATTTTGTACGTGCATTCAGACAAAAGGAATTCAATACATGGTTTAAAAAAGCCATAGGCCACGATTTTCGGCGGCTGAATTTAATTACATAAATCAATATTGTCCTCTTTTTGTTTTTGGTCTAGGGAATTAGAGGTAAGCTGTAGACAAAAAGTAAAGATATTTAGCGAATGAAATTAAACAAAGATACGGAGCTCAAATTAGCTATGGAGATTGATGTGACCCATGACAAATCCTTACCGATTGTGATTTTCTTTCTGCCCTTTTTATTCTTTGTTCTTATGCATTCCATTTTGTCTTTGGGCTTCTCGTATATTTTTTTTGACTATATCTTACTTATTCATAAATGTATAGACATATGTGTATACTCTCTTATTTTTCATTTTCAGCGGCCCTGCCACTGTGGGTGTTAACAATGGCTCCCCTAATCATCGACTCGGCCACCTTCTTGATCCCTTACGGAGACATCACTATCACTGTCGTTTCTCTCCTCATACCCTGCGGTCTGGGAGTGGCTCTACAGCTATTCTCCCCAAAGTAATATATTGTTATAAGTAATATTATTTATAGTATTAGTAGTAGTGGTAGTAGAAATAGTAGTAGTAGTAGTAGTAGTAGTAGTAGTAGTAGTATTTATAGTTGTAGTGGTAGGAGTAGTAGTAGCAGCAGTAGTAGCAGACATATTGTAATCATCATCTATGTTGCTAGTAGTACATTACCAAGATTGAGATATGATAATTCCGCGCGCGAGTTGGTATGGTAGGGTATGGTATATTGGCCAGGTAGTCAACTATATAACCTGGGAGACGAAAACATGACGTGGCGATGTATCATGGACTTTACTCTTACAGGCGCCTCTAACATGAAATATTGTGCATATATTGGTAAGTAATGGACTAGTGCCAAGGATGTACATTGTGTTTCACGGGTAGGAGTACCGGAAATTGCGTTCACGGCGAAAATATGGAGGTGATAAATCGGCGCCAACAGTTCTAGACAAGTACGAAATAAATTACTATAAACTTGTACACCCACTATTATATCTCTCAACACCTCCCCCCTCGGTACGTAAGGACCCCGTAACACACGGTGTAGTTTATGCAACCCCCTTCATCGACTACTGGGGTTGGTATCTCAATTATAAACAATTTATTAGGGACAATAGGTACGTATAGACTCGCAATAATATTCTCAATATTGTCCCCATGGAGGATTTGCGATAACAACAACTTTAATAACCCCGATATGACCTAAATATTACCAGTCTCGCGCAAAACAAACGTAATTTCGTCGACTTCCCCTGGTTAGGGTAGTGTTGGCGGCTTTGTTTATTACGCTCGTGGTAATGTTCCCGTCTAATTTAATTGCTTTTTCCGAAATTATCCAACGGCCAGCTGTAATTCGCCCCCTGCTGGCAATATATATGCTGATAACAATAAATTACGGGGGTTGAGGGCTCATCCTAGTATTGTATCCCATTGTATAGGTAAGCTAGTGCAAACTCTATTCACTGAATGATAAACAACAATAAAATACTATTTCTTGAAAAAATATAAAAATAAGAATACAAAATATAAATCTTGGTAAATAACCCAGCACAACTGATCGTAAGTGGTACCATATAGAATATAAGTGTATTTTGAAAGCTTTGAGTAATAACGCCACACTTGCAACAAGAAGACAAATACACAGACAACAAATGCTATACGAAATCACAAACAATCTAGTAGACATAGACAAAGACACATATTTACACCCTACAAACATACGATCCACAAGAGGCAGCCACAACCGAAAATACCACACATACCAGGCAAGCACAGACATATTTGGGTACTAATTTTTCCCCCGCAGCATCCAAGAGTGGAATCACCTTCCATCTCATATAGTTAACAGTCCCACTGTTAGTTTTAAAGCTAGGATCACTAAACATTCTTCTCCTTATCCTCATCCTTCCCATTAGCCCCTTACCTCCCCACACAACCCCCGCATATCATGCTGCCCGTGTGCAGCCCTCTGTGGGTCCCCAAGCTAAAGCTAAAACGAAAGTGTTATTGAGGAGACCATTACATACCTGATGAGATACCGGGAACTGGAGGGCTTTTGTTCGCAGATACAAATGAGGATGCAGATAGTTCCGACATGGTCCCAGCGTCATGGATAACCCACTATTAGTTAAAATAGGACTTCAGAGGCTAGCAACACTTATGGATTATTAAGCCAGCACACTTTAAGTCAAGAATAGCGTCAGGACTGGAGCTCCTTTTCGAGAACGCCAGTTCCTTGCCCACAACTGCTACTGCTCTTCCGTTTATATTAGTTAATTATACTGTAATAGGACTTCAGAGGCTATCAACCCTTCTGGAATATTAAGCCAGCACACTGTAAGTCAAAAATAACGTCAGGACTGGAGCCCCTTTTCGAGAACTCCAGTCCCTTGCCGTATATATTCACACAGAACTTCCATATAAAGTTAAATGTTGGAATATAATTTCCCAGTAAAACACCTGCGACCTCCACTCACAAAACTTCTCGCAAGACTGACAGAATTGCGCACGGATTTCGAACTGAGGCTTCGAAATAGTATCGATGGTTCACTCGGAGTAATGATACGTTTGAGCAGAAAGTAAAGTCAACACTAAAATAATATATATATATATATATATATATATATATATATATATATATATATATATATATATATATATATATATATATACAGGATATATATTTGTTTTATCTTGACCTTTGAAATGTTTAACTCCTTCTGTACCGGCAACGTTTTGTTTACTTTATTCTAGCTATATCTATACGATGTTGTGCAATTCATGAAGGATCTGTGGTAGTAAAAAGGATTAGATGTGATATTTCGAAGCCTGTTCATTGCTGGTGGCCCTTGTAAACTGAATACAATCGTCTAATAGTAGCTAGAATAAATCTAAAAAGGACGGCACGGATACTGAAAGGGTTAACAAAATATGAAAATCGCTACTCTTGGCTATTTTAACTAACTTTAACTAACTTATTTTCAGAATGGTGCCGTACTGTGAGAAAGTAATTACCCCTCTCTCCGCGCTGAGTATCCTGCTTACCTTCACCTTCGGGATCTATGCCTACCTGTATATCTTCACCCTCTTCACTTGGAGGGTAAGGGAGCACGATACACCATATTATTTAGAAAAGGGAGCCTTCCTAGGGAGGACCTCTAGGAATCATCAAAGATGTGAAGACAATTTTTTTTTCCATTTAATGCCTCCAGTAGGAAGGCGCTATTATTCAGCCTAGGGCAACTACAAGTTTATACGAAGAAATATTCTTAATTTTCGGGCCTTACACCTACTTCTACATCTTCACATTGTTCATCTGAAGGGTATGGACAGCCCCAAAACAGGTCACTTCGCCCACTTGTCACTCCGGTCACTTGTCACAGCTGCCCTGGTAGCCGCAGCAGGGATCTAGGGGTGGTGGTCCTAGGAAGGTTAGCCTTTTTTATTTTTTTATTTGTTATTTTGTCTGTCTTAACATGGGGCTGTAGGCCTCTTACGAGGCCCTGAGATTATCGATTGAAGCCTAGTTGTTCACAGTGAAGCTGCAAGGTGTTGGTTGTTTCCTTTCTGCCACACTAGATGACGACACCTTATTTATACACGTCACTTAGGAAGGCTGTATTGTACACTCGTTTTCAGTGGTAAGTGGCAAACATATCATTGACCAATTCTGACATATTTATGGAAAACACTGATTCGGCCATTGAGTTGCAAGAGAATGCTTCAAAATATATGAATGTATCATCATTATTGTTCACTAAATTGTATATCACTTGTCACTGCAGGCGGTTGTTGTACATTATGCACGTCAAACTTTGCATGATATTAGTATCAGGATTTAGCATAGTTATGATGATATACTGTGACATAACTGACGGGTTCTACACTCGAGGAAAAAACAATCTTTACACTAACGCTCTAAAAATTCTGGAAGTGGGTCGAAAGCTTGTGATAATACAGTACAGACAAACGTTTTACCCGGTTCATTACGTTCACACAAATATATATTCAGCTCACCACCAGTGTAACGATTGTGTTATCCTCGAGTGTACAAAATATATCCAGTCTTACTAAATATTAAACCCCTCCTCATATGTTAGTGTCGTGGTTTTGCATGCCTATGTTGGGGTACGTCACCGGTGTGCTCCTGGCTCTGTTGTTCCGTATGTACTCAGATGTTCCGTATGCCCTCAGATGTAACGTATGCCCTCATATGTTCCGTATGCCATCAGATGTTCCGTATACCCTCAGATGTTCCATATACCATCAGATGTTCCGTATGCCCTCAGATGTTCCATATACCCTCAGATGTTCCGTATACCCTCAGATGTTGGTGTCCGGGTTC
The DNA here is from genome assembly GCA_032716605.1 of Paralithodes platypus. Classification (NCBI taxonomy): domain Eukaryota; kingdom Metazoa; phylum Arthropoda; class Malacostraca; order Decapoda; family Lithodidae; genus Paralithodes; species Paralithodes platypus. Next base: position 719,571 of record CM064546.1, on the reverse strand, counting down.
TGCATGCCTATGTTGGGGTACGTGACCGGTATGCTCCTGTCTCTACTGTTCCGTATGCCCAAAGAACGAGTGATCGCCATCAGTATAGAGACAGGCATCCAGAACTACAATGTGGCCATCGTCATACTTACCCTCACCCTCACTCAGCCTGCGGGTCAACTGGCGGCAGGTGAATAATAATAATAATAATAATAATAATAATAATAATAATAATAATACTAATGATGATGTTTATTCAAGTTTGAATGTTACAATATTTAATTTATTTGAATCTATTTGTATTATCTTATTATTCATCTTTTTATTCTGATTATCATTTCTCTTCTTATACTTTCTTCAAATATATTTTTGGTAAGATCCTGTGTAGCGGGTAACTGTTTCGCAGATGTCTACTTTAACCTAACCAAAACCTAACCTAGTATATTAGTATACTATTTATGAATGTAAAGTGTAAAATTATAGTTACATTACCAAATTATTGATATATATACACGGTTGCCCGCTACACAGGATTATACCATATTTTGTTCTTTTATATTTCTTCCTCCCCAGCCATGCCCGGAGCGTCTGTACTGTTCACCTCACCGATACTGATGGTGATGTTGTTGGTAAAGAAGATCTACGAGCGGCTCACCAAGGGCAACAAGCTCGACATTACCGACCCGTCCACGCTCAAGGTAATAATAATAATAAACACTTCACCACGATCACGTAATTTCAATGTAGGACTCAAAGGGGTATATACGATCTTTATAAACCCCTTGAACAACACAGATCCTTCTTAACCCTCTCGCTATCCTGTGGACTCGGGGGTTGTCATTTAGCATTCAGAAATAGAGTTCTCTCAATCTCATTATTATCTCTCCAAAAACAAAACCCATTGCTAACACCTCTCCTTACTCTCTCCTTCAGGCCTTACCCAAGGGCACCTCCAACATCACCGCCAGGGCTTCGGAGGACAAGGAGAAGAACGGGAAGATGTCGCCGTACGAGGGAGGCATAGACAACCCGGCCGTAGACATCAAGGAGTGAACCCGCACATCAAACAACTCTCTCTGCTGTAGGGCTTTATATCCTTCACAAACAACCCGGCCGCAGACATCAAGGAGTGAACCCGCACATCAAACAATACGCTCTTCTGGGGTTCATAGGGCTTTATATCCTTCATAAACAACCCGGCCGTAGACATCAAGGAGTGAACCCGCACATCAAACAATACTCTATTTTCGGGGTTGTTGGGTTGTATATCCTCCATAGCCTTCTGACCTAAGAAATAAACACTAATGACAACACGAATAACCTCAGTGATGTAAAGCTCGTAATTGAGAAGTATATTATTGATTTTTTTCTTAAATTGATTTGTATTTAGCATTTAAGTGCCTTACATTAAGATTTATTACACTCATCTACACCATATTAATTTCTAACAAACCCCTGTACTGCGTGTATTCCACCTAAATCTTCTTTGATCCTGCCGATTGAGTTAAGACTGGTTAACCTTTTGAGTACCAGTGACGTAGGTTACATTGAATTATAGCTATATTTAGACGATATTATGCAGCTTGGGAAGGACCTGTGGTAGTTAAAAGGGTTGGGTGAGATAGTCTGAAAGCCTTATTATTACTACAGGTCCTTCCCCAGCTGCATAAAATCGTCTAATAGTTTTTTTTTTTTTTTTTTTTTTTTTTAAGAGACAATGAATGGAGGAAGGAAAAACACAGATAAAACAAAAAGGTCCATGTGCCTAAAGGCATCCTCCATTCATAAAATGTTTGTAACAACTGGATTTAAAAATTTGTTGATTGTAAGTTTGTGGAAAGCAATTCGAGGGAAGTGAATTCCAAAGAGTAGTAGCTCTGGGGATAAATGAATTCTGATAAGCAGAAGTTCTGCATTGTGGAGGAGAAAGTGTAAATTCATGGGCGCTCTCAGCTGCCCTAGTTCTACGGGGAAAGATGTGGAGAGGCGGCACAATTGAAGCAAGTTCCTCGGAACAATTGCTGTGAAAATATCTGTAGAATAATGCAAGGGATGCAACGTTTCTTCGTATGGCCATAATATGAGGCAAAGGACGTCCCAGGTACTGAATGGGTTATGATCCTATCTATCTATCTATCTATCTATCTGCTCAGGCCCAATCCCCACTTTTCCTATTTTGTTTTTATTTTTATTTTCTATTTTATTCTATTTTATTATTTTTTTGTTTTAATTTTCTTGGGGGTGGCCGACTTAAGACAGAGCAAGAACAGGGAAAACACAAAACACAAGACAAAACAACGAAAAAACACAGACAAAACACAAAATGGTTGAAAATGTCTTCTGGTTGAATGATCCTGTCACTATCTCTACACATCTCCTCCTGTGTTTTGTTCCCTGTACGTTGTTGTTTTTTCTTCCATAGTCCAGTGTTTCATTCATAACCATTTCCATACAAATACGAGATCATGTTCGCCTATCACTAACTACATCGCTGTGATCTGTAATTAATATGGATTTTCTCACTATAATTATAGAATTGTTGGGTAATTTTATACTTTTGATTTATAGGGCTATATATATTAAGGGAATGTGGTCAGTGAGATGAAAGAGATTTTATTTTGTGCGTTTTTTTGTTCTCCAATAATAGTAGTATGCACATTTCAAACTTGGCATATTAATAGTTACATGCAACGTATATATTAATAGTTACATGCAACGTATATATTAATAGTTACATGCAACGTATATATTAATAGTTACATGCAACGTATATATAGTTACATGCAACGTATATATTTCCTTAGCACCCAAAAGGTCCTTGTTAAATATGTGTGCGTGTGTGTGTGTGTGTGTGTGTAGAATAGGCCAATATGTCCATGTACTAATACGGTTAACAATAAGTTAAAATGACCTTTTTAGGGAAGATTTTCGCTTAAGAGGGTTTTTTTCTAGACCCCCTTCTCTCTCATGTTTAGCCCCATTTGGTTTGAGATTTTAAAGCGTTCGCCACATTTGTATGGCGATATTAAGACCCTTTGCAGAAAAATGAACCATCTCCCCTTAAGCAATCTCACCATGAAGAGGTGTGGTAAGCAAGACGTGTATACATTCTGACCCTAAGATTACTTAACGGGAGGTATTTAGTTTGTTCCCTAGACCTCCATCAACCTTAAAATTACACCCCCTCGAGTCCCTTTCAAGATAAATTTGTACATTTTTCGGTAGAAAAATTTCCCGGCCAAAGGCCGGTTCCTCTTAAATTACAGGCTCGCTATCGCTCGCCAGGATAAAATAGACACCTGAATTGCACGAAAGGTCTTAATATGGGGTGAAAGTTCTTAAAATCGCTAAACTAAAGGGGCAAACGTTTTATAATATCAAAAGCAATGGGGCTAAACATGAGGGAGAAAGGGGTCAAGAAAACAATCCCTCAAGTGGAGACCTCCCCTTAAGCAATCTCACCATGAAGAGGTGTGGTAAGCAAGACGTGTATACATTCTGACCCTAAGACTACTTAAGGGGAGGTTTTTAGGTTGTTCGCTAGACTTCCATCAACAAATAAATTACACCCCCTAAACCCACTTTTCAAGATATATTTGTAAATTTTTCGGCCAAAAAAATGTCCCGGCCAAAGGAAGAATCCTCTTTAATTACAGGCTCGCTATCGCTTGCCAGGAAAAGAAGTCGACACCTAATTGGCACGAAAGGTCTTAAAATTTACAGAAATGAGGCGAAAATTCTTAAAATCGCCAAACTAATGGGGCGAACATCTTAAATTCTCAAAAGCAATTAGGCTAAACATTAAGAAGAAAGGGGTCCAGAGCAAACACCCTGAAGTGGAAATCTCCCCTTAAGGGTCTAAAAGTACAGAAGACCAGTATTATCTATGTTGTGTACTGTATATATATATATATATCTGTGCCAAATGTCTTAGTAAATATTTGTACACATTTCAAAGGAGTTTACAATAATACCCTTCATAGATTTGGAGATCGACCCTCTTGAATGGCATGAAAGTACAAACAGATGTAATTGTGCGATTGTATTGATATTAATCCTTGCTGTAACAACGACGTTTGTTATATTTTATTCTTGCTATAGCTAGAACATTGTATGAAGCTTAGGAAGGCTCTGTGGTACCTAAAAGGTTTGACCGAGATAGTTCGAAGACTTATAATTGCTAGAGTTCCTTCCTAAATTGAATACACAAAATTGATTAGTAGTACATACATACAAGTTTAAAGACCGTTATGTCCACAGAGAATGTAGTTACAGTCTCACGTCCTAAATGGCAGCTTTCCAGGCGGCCCTGTCAAGGGCTGCCTCTGTTGTCAAGTTCTTTATTTTGAGATCGGACCGGAGTATCCGAGCCCATGTCATTCTAGGTCCACCTCTACGTGCACCTCCACCCACGTTCACAGTCCGGCAATTCTTTACCCAGTTCTGATCATCCATTCTCTCCACATGTCCAAACCAACCAAGTTGGCTCGTGGGCATCACTTCGCTGACACTTCTAATGCCCAGACACCTTCTCAATTCCTCGCTCGATACCCTGTCCCTGAGATTAACCCCACACATCCATCTCGCCATTCTCTTCTCATTCCGTTCCATTCTATTGATATCCTCCGCTTTAACCGGCCACGTCTCAGAGGCATAGGTCATCGCGCTCCTAGCACACGAGGTATACACCTTCCCTTTAAGGTGGGGTGGGAGCCCTCTCATGGTCAGGAGTGGCAACAGCTTTCTAAACTTTCCCCAGCCACTTCTGACTCTAGAAATGGAGATGGCTTCTGCGCCACCTCCGGCAGAAACCGTATCGCCCAGATAGCACATCTTATTCACACACTCCAGTGTTACACTGTCGAAATCAACACTGACAGGTGGGTCATTTAATACAAGATCTCCCTTGTACACTGCACATTCAAAGTCATAGTCTATGCCTCCTACATCCGTTGGATGTAGAGGAGAGAGAAAAGCAGAAGTGTGAGATAGAGGAAATTAGTTAAGTTTTCGAAGATTTGCAGTCAGCAGGGGAGGAAGAGTCTGGGTCCCGACCAATCTTGCGTTGGGGTAGAGGAGACTGGAGACGAGTGGGGGAGCAAGGTGTAATGTGGACGGAAACTTGGGGTAAGTAGAGATCATAAGCGACAAGGTTATTATCCACGAGGCCAAATTTAGAATTAAACCGGAACATAAATTTATCACAGCGAAGGTCACATTCGCGAATAGGGGTGAATACACAATCAAGTGGACGGTCATGGATGAGGTGATCTGGTGGGACGGGGTGGCGAAGGTAAGCAGGCAGGGCAGTAGCCAGGGCAGCAATACTAGAGTTCTTGTGCGCTAAAAGAAGGGCCTTGCTACAAGTAAGACAGCTGCATTCCTTGCTGCAATGAGGCAGTAACAAGGAGGGGGGAGAGGTGTCAGCACCATCAAATTCTGTAACTTTGGTCACAAACTCAGCCAATGGGTTAATTGCAGTAACCGAGGCTACAGAATACTAGATGGAAACATATGCCTTCTTATAACATTCTCGAGGCTTGCAATGCAGTTGGAGGTGGCGATGGTGGGCGAGGGTAGAGAAGACTGAGCAATAGACGTAGCTGGGTCAGGTCAGTGGTCAGTGGACGGCTATGGATGCGTCTTGAGATGCGGAGGCTCCGAGGCGGTGGAATGCACCACCGATGCAAACGGTCGCCAAGGGGCAAGACCATGATCCTGGAGATATTGCACCGCTGCATGATAAGGGAGTCCTTTAGTGGACTGAAAGTGAATTATATCCCTATGAATGGCAAAATAGGAACACAATTTGTCGGCAGCCAGATGGTTGTCACCACAGTTCACGCACCTGGCTGCAGTTGTCGAACAGTGGTTATGAAGATGTTGATCGGAGCCACACTGTGAGCACAACAGAAGTGGATACCTGTAGTATTTGTACAGATGTCCTAGTCTCCAACAGGTTCTGCTTTGATGCGGGTGTACATATTGTCATACACATAGCTGGCGACATGTCACATTGACGGTTATTCGTGGCAATCTAAATAGAACTTGACAATGCGGAGAGGGGGCCACTCAGCAGCCCTGATACCTCGCGCACCGATGGTGAACGATTCAACTTTTTTGACAGGGTGGTTGTACCTCTGCAGGGACAAGCAAAGTTGAGGAGCCACTTGGGTGAAATCCTGGTCCCTGATGCAGATATCAGAAGGAAGAGCAATCGTGCTGACACAGATTCATAGCCTCATCGACCGGACCCGAGAAATCCTCATGGGATTCATGGAGGAGAGACTGCAGCGAATCATATAGAGTCTCGGTGCGGACAGCCACCACTCGATAAGTGGCAGACGTTGCTTGCATATCAACAGCACCCACCTCATCCTGGATGAAGGAGTACAGCTCAATGTCATCAAATGGGTCAGCAGTGACTGAAGAATCTCAGCCACCTGGCAGGTACAAACATATCTTACAAAACACGAGGCGAGGGAGTATTATATGTAGGACGAGGATTCCGACGGGAAGCTGGAAGGCGTGAGTAGGGTGCCAATGTCAGTATCAGTGAACGGGAGTGTAGTGGAAGTCGAGGTAAAGGACATGGTCGAAGTGGTATGCGATGGAGAAGTCGAGGACTCGACACGGTTGGAGGTTGAGCCAGCATCCGAGATAAGTATACTATTTGCTAAAGTACATACTAAATACCTGTTGCTTAAAGACTCACTTCTATGTCAATTGTATGTATTTAGAATGCTTGCTTTCATAAACCCACATAACCTTTTTTCAAATATCAATTGCACTCTTTATACCTCTTATTGTAACTACCATTTACCTATGATAAATAACCCCTTTACACCGAAGCTCATGTATCTGTTCAAATCTAAGTCTCCCAGCTCAGTTGAGGACTTTCGCTCATGTAGATAAGTAATACAGCCTTGGGAATTTCTGGTGCCTAGGTGTATCTTATTTTTTTTTCCAGACTAAATAAAAAATACAATAACAGGTGTACGTTTTTATTATTCCTGTAGTAAGCTTAGTGCAAGGAAAGCAAATAATGATTTCTTCATAAATAGTTGTTAATAAGTAAAGACTAACAAGAAATCTCATACGATCATTTTGTTTTTGCATATTACGCAATAAAAATCATGTAACATTTGCCATAACAGACGCAATCATCAATAGCCTGAGCAGCCATAGCTACTGTAATATGAAAAACATACTTTAGCAATTATATACTGTAAATATCAATTTTAGTTTCTCGTCATATTTATATATACTTACTAATGAAGCCTTTTGATAATTAATTATGCATGGAATATTCACTATGTAGCCTACAGTTTTGATAAATTATGTAAGATTCTGATATAATTAATGGGTAACTATAATGACTATAATTAATGGGTAACTATAATGACTATATACAGTACAACAGCCTTAATGGTAAATATGAACGAAGGTTCTGAATAACAATGGTTCATCATAAAACTGAAGTAACAAAATAACAAATATACTTTAGCAATTACTGTAAATATAAATTTAAGTTTTAGTTTCTCGTCAAAGGGATTGATCTTTTACCAACTCATCATATTTGGTAACTACTGTCCCTCAACTGCAAGAATCTACTGCACACTATTACAGAGTGAATACAAATATTTTACAATCATAAATAAATTTAATGTCAATATTAAGAAACTTAAGCATAATGCAGTCCACGTTGTTAATAAGGCATTATGGTTAGCTATAACTTCCAACATTAGTTAGTCGAGCACCACGAATTAATATGAACGCAAAATAAATTTAAGATAAAAGTATGATTAAACAAAATATGCCTTAACCATTGTATATATATATGAAAACATTTACACAAATATCCTATTTCTAGCAATTTGTACATACAGCATGAGTGAGGACAAGAATACAATTTTCACATATTTACAAGCACCAATTCATATCTATGCATGAAAATGCTACCTGTGGATACATTAATTTTAGTCAAACTATAGCATTCAAATCCTACTATAGACTCGCAGGAGGTGCTAGAGCCAAGGGTCCATTGTACACTGCCCTACAAAACTGATGACCAAACGTTAGGTTTCAGAGTTAATAGTTTACCATTGAATTTTCAAAGTATAGTAACTCTGCATTTCATAGAACTGTGATAGCGTTAGCCTAAAAAGTTACAACAATTGTCTATTAAAGCTGCAATTTACTATCTCCGAACTTGTGAAGCCTGACGTGCAGGCGCCACTTTTGATGGGGGTGTACATTCTTGGTAGCATGCTCAATCTATGTGTGCCAACATGACACTTCTCCAGGAGGGGAGCAGATCAATACTTCGATTTACATGTCAGCATACTGAGAAGCTGAAGCTGCCACAAGGGAAAAGTATGGCGTATTTCAAAGCCGGATGCCTTTGCTGATGCTTATTTGCATGTGAAGATTCGCATGCAAGGAAATGGATTTTATTGAGGGCTTTCATTCTCTCTAGACAGGTTATTACCTACTAAGGTTAAGCGAGTATCAATCACCCACCCTCCTTAGTCACTTTTTACGACAAGAAGAAGTTACAGGAGAGGTAGGCTATCCATGGTGATACAAAAATTAAGTTTTTAACGTTTTGCACTCGATTGATTGACAGGGCATGCCTTTGTTACATGAACATTACTGGACATTTTCCACATTGAACTAGACCTGAGTGTCCAAACTCTTGGCGTCTACCAATGGCACGAGCTCGGATCTAACTGCCGACCCTTCAATCAACAGTTAGACGTGCTACTGACCATGCCTTGGTCCCTTTTATCTGTGTGCAATTTATTCAAGCAAGATATACAAAATAAACAAATTCCTACTTGTTAAGTTATCATACCACTATCATACATACATAAGCCAAGTTCAAACCATCCAAGCCTGCTAGTACAGATATCATCACTGATACTCTAGATACCTAACTGTCTCCTTAGCTCTTCACTAGATATCCTATCTTGCAGTTTGGTATCATACAACTATCTCACCATTATCATTTCATAAAAGTTCCATTCTGTTCATATCATCCCCTTTGATAGGCCATGTTTCTGAAGCATATGTCATTGAGCTTCTAACACAAGAAGTGTAAAGCTTTCCCTTCAAGGGAAGAGGGAGTCTTCTCATCATAAGTAATGACAGCATTTATCTGATCTTTTCCCAGCCGCATCTAATTCTGGCGATAGTGGCAGCCTTGGCCCCACCACCGGCAGAGATGATACCTCCCAAATAGCAAAACTTGTTCACCATCTCCAGTGACTCATTGCCAAACTTATCACTTTCGAGCCGATCAGTGAACACAAGCTCACCCATGCATACAAATATCTCAAATTCAGACTTTTTCCTTGGTAGGTCCCTTTTATCTAGTACAGCACTTCTTCTCATGGTGTACCCACCAGCGGCAGACCTAGCGCTACACTGAATTTAATTTGTGCACACCTCTTTTTTGCATACTGCACATGGGTATACTCAATTTTTTTTACTTTTCCAGGACCTAATCTACTGTTCAAAATCTTGGTTTTATTTATATTAACTCTTAATCCTTTACTTGCCATGCCCTCTCTCCACCTTCTGACCTTAACCGTGGCATTCTGCACACTATCTGCGATAAGTACTAGGTCATCTGCGAATAGCAATTCCCAGGGGAGCCCAGCTCTGAAATCTCCGGATAGTGTTTCCAGAACCATAACAAAGAGGAAAGGTCTTAACACAGAGCCCTGGTGGACTCTTACGTGAACTGTGCACACCTCACTCCGTACACCTTTCATATTCACTGCCGTTTGTGCGTGAGTCCTCATTATCTATATTATCACATGTACCAGCCACTCCTCTATGCTAATTTTTCTCATAGCCCACTGCAAGTCTCTGGGCACCCATTCAAAGTCCTTCTCCAGGTCTACAAACACAAGGTACAGATCACTACCTTTGAGTAAATATCTTACCTGCAGCTGCCTGACTATGATGATAGCATCGATTGTATCCCATCCTAGCATTTCCTTTTTTGGGATATATACCTTCTTGCGCATAGAATCTCGCCTTAAGTTCATGTCACACACTATGAGCGTATATGCTGGGAGATACATTCTTCGCTCGGGATGACCTTTACATCCTGAACCTACTTCCAGTCTTTCTTCTTCACCAAGAAGAAATATATCTGGCTATTGGTGCCCCTAAAACTTTATGTGATCAGATGACTTCACCTTTTCTTGAACTTAGTGTTACACAAAACTATGTTGAGTGCAACACAGGACTCCAGTATATAATCGCTTTTGAGATTTCCTCTTCAGTACCCTTTTCCTCCATGCACACCCTCCTACCCATCAGCACATGCCCTACAAGTTCACCACCTACTACTTTAATATAATTCTCAAAGAGGCCTGAAACAACATTAATAAGGTCGTTCCAGAAGTCCTCTTTCCGCTCTCTGTTCAAGCCAACCTGTGAGGCATATGCCAATATCACATTCAAAATCCTTTCACCAACTATAAATTTTAATACAATCAATCTTCAATTTACTCTATTTCAAGCATCATGAACATGAAAATTTATATTTAGTACTTCGACCAAACCAATAAGTTTCTAAATAAACTTACATAGATCTGGCCGATTGAATTAAGGGTTCATATGAGGAAACCCTATGAAATAAAATTGACATATACCATACAGTATATATTATATACTAATGGACTTTGAAATAAATTATACTGGGAACTTAAAACAAAATCTGCTTTATAAAATCATCTGGATGATCTTTTTGTTTTTGTTAGGTGGGGACGCCCATCATCCACATTCGGTGGCCACTGTGTGGGTAAGAGAAAACATCTGCTATAAACTGTATAGTTTCCAGCATAATGTCCAGGTAGTTGACAAAATACCGCTGGGCGTCAGAAAGAATATACAGCCTTGTAGTTGGGAGCAGTGCACTGCTACCAACAATCACATTATGGGCCCTGGAGGTGGTAATGTGGTGCTGGAGCTGGGTACTCCCACACAGTTGGAGATGAACCTCTCGTTTCCCACAGCCATCTATGGGTGACCAATGCGAAAATTTGCAAATACGTCTGTCATACATGCATGCATATGTCTAAGTCTTTTAAAATAAATTATAAATTTTTCTTGTGGATTTTGAGCAAATCCTTTGCTAACACGAGTTCCTCGCCTGGTTAAATTCGGAGATAGTCTCTTGCGAGGATTACATTTATGGCTGGGATTGTATGAACTCTGTCAAATAGTTCATGTTTATATTAATAAACTGTATGTGTGTATGTTCATAGGATATTAATTAAGGGAGGGATATCAGTGTCAGTGAAAGCTTCTGGCACTCAGTTAAAAGCTTTTGACTAAATTGAGCTGGTTTTAGCTTGACCCCTAATATTAATTGCACTGATGTAGCAAAATAATCTGAACTTTACGATATCAAAGTGCGATTATGATGTTAAATTGAAATGTTCTAACCATAAAATCAGAATGGAAAGAAATAGGTTATAGCCAAAAGGAAATCGAGTGTTCCCTGCCTTTCATAACTTGGGTTCTCTATTTATAAATATCGATTATCTTCTTGGTGGCCGAGCCTGGGAAACCTCTTATTCAGTATAGATTCCTAAACATGGTATCTTACCCCATTTGAAATAAATAATTTAACTAATGGATGGATGCCAAGATTGATTGATGATGAATAGATGGAACAGCACTGGTCTCCTACCCTATTTTAGTTAGAACATAGACAATGGATGAATGGATGGAACAGTACTTGTCTCCTGCATATTTTAAGGCAGAAGAATAATGCTAATGGTTGAATAGATGATGAGAAAAGTAAAGCAAAACAAAATTAAGTTAGAGTCAGCCACTTCAGAAGGTAACCTGGGCCATAAGTTGGGTGCCGGGAATATTTGCTGGGAGTGTCACCTTGACCTCTGTCCTTGCGACGTGCCACACCTCTTTGCTGGTGGGTGCCGAGGACAGGAGGGAGGTGACAGCTGCCTGATCTGCCATCAGCTGTGTCGCGATAGCAGCCAGGGGTGTGGCAGTTGGCGCGGAACTGAAGAAGAGCATATTGCGACCGAGGGTCAGTCCGGACTCCCAAACACACCCATCCAGGGAGTAGAGGGTTGCCTGGCCAGATGCAGCATTGCCTGAGAAATTATTAAATTTTAGAATCTCTTAGGTTTAATACTCAACTCGTTTCAGAGAGTACAATTAAATTAGCTGAAACATTAAAGAAATGCTTTATAACGTAACATTCCATTTGGATTAATATAAAATAGAAGAATAAGTATAGTGACTTTAATAGAAAGCCAACCATCTTTAGATTACCCATGATACCTCAACTTAATGTAAACTAAAAATTGTATGCAGAAATTAACTTCCTGACAAGGACATAAACCACAACTCCAGCTCACCTAGAAGAACATGTGTGTTGGCCCCTCGCGTTACCCGGACTTGAATGGCCTCTGGAGCAGCAGCAGGAACGGGTGGTGTCTGGTCAGGATGGAGCGACAGGGTAAGGGCCACACCTCGCTCTTGGGCCAGCAGTGGGGCATTCACTAGGTTGATGCCGTTTAGGGTCATACCCTTCAGGAGGCCCACTAGTACAGCTGGGCCCACTAGCTCCTTCATGTCCCTCATACCAGCACCTGGAGGAGGAGAGTAAATATTTACAAGGGAGTAAGAAAGTTTGTATTCATAGCTGCCTAGATATTTTGATTTGCCAATGATGTGTGTGGATGTGTTGCTTTTGTATGTATTAGTGTGTGTGTCCTTGCTTGAATATATATTGTTTATCCACTATTATTTGTGTATGTGACTTTGTGTCCGCCTGTGGCTTTCATGAGGCACTTTGTCATATATGAATGGGATGGAGTGGTATTCAAGAATTCAATATTCTCACAACCATTCAAATGCCCGCCTATTCACCCGTCCTTCCCTCAATCGACCCCTCATAATGTTCTGGCCCAAAGCCTGTCACTCTTACCATAATTTTTGTAAATATTCACGGTCTTTCCTCTAATTTTTCCTCAGTCGAACACCACCTCTCCTCCAGCAAACCTGATCTCCTCATACATCTTATTATCACACGCACCAGCCACTCCTCTACACTGAGTTTTCTCATAGCCCACTGCAACCCATTTCTGGGCACCCTATCAAAGGCCTTCTCTAGGTCTACAAACACATCTATATATAAAAATCGATACATACAGACCGTTTCGACCACAGCGAGTAGGATTCCAGTCTCACGTCCTAAATGGCGGCATTCCAGATGATCCTGTCATGGGCTGCTTCTGTTGTAAAGTTTTTTGTTTTGAGATCAGACCGGAGTACCTGATCCCACGTCTTTCTAGGTCAACCCCTACACGCAGCTCCCCCCACGTTCACAGTCCGGCCTTTTTTCACCCAGTTCTGATCATCCATTCTCTCCACATGTCCAAACCAACCAAGTTGGCTCGTGCGTATCACTTTACTGATACTCCTAATGCCCAGACGCCTTCTTAATGCCTCACTCGATACCCTTGTCCCTCCCTGAGGTTAACCACACATATCCATATCACTATTCTTTTCTCATTCTGTTCCATTCTATTGATATCCTCGCGCTTCGTAGCGCAATGGATAAATGCACTGAATTTCGGTGTGAGCATCCTAAGTCCGAATCCCTGGACTGCCACATGTATTTGTTGATTTCAATAATTGAGCTTAGGAGTAAAGTCGGTTGGTGGAGGTAACATAATAATTAACTGGCCACATCTCCGAGGCATAGCTCATCGCACTCCTTACACACGAGGTATACACCTTCCCTTTAAGGTGAAGCGAGTCCTCTCATGGTCACAAGTTGCAACAGTTATCTAAACTTCCCACAGTCATTTCTGACTCTAGCAATGGAGCCAGCTTCATTGCCACCTCCGGCAGAAACCATATCACACAAGTAGCAAAATCTATTCACACACTCCATAGAAATGGAGATAGAAATGCTTTCCCTAATCATACCTTCAAAGACTCCTTCACAGACTTTCATGACTTTGTCAAGCATTTTCAGGCCTCTATAATTGCCCCTATCTAAAGAATCTCCCTTACTCTTATGAGTATAAATTTACTATTACACTTTTATTATGAGATTCTCTCTAATACTGTAATGGAGTTTATTAGCTCAGTCACCAATTTCACTCCTATGTCACATGAGGCTTTTATCATCTCAGCAATAATGCCAGAGCACCCTGCTGCTTTTCTGTGTGAGTTAGAAACAGATGTGTTCAGGCAAGTGAGATCTAACCATCTAAACTCTATAGCCCTGGTTTGACCCCTCATAACGTGTATATATGAAGTGTTTGGGTTGAATGAAACATAGATAAACTGATTAATTCAGTTGTCCATATCGAGATATAGGAATCCTATCACCTACAGTCCACCTTTCATCTAATCCCTCGGGCCAGCCCTGTGAGTGTTCCTGATAGGAACTCAACAGTCCTTAGGAACTCGGAGCTGTTTGGCCAGGCAGCTTAGGGAACGACAACAACAACTAATGGAAAAAATATATAGATCACCTACAGTCTCCAGCCAGCAATAAAACTGATGAGACCCACAGCAAGCAGCTTACTGAATTCCCCCCACTATGGCATTGAAGTATTAAACCTTACCATAGAGATCCAACGTGATAGAAAGGGCTGGAGTGTCGGCCGGCTGAGACAGATGATTAGCAAGACATCCCAAGGCTTGTGCCAGATCGATCCATGGTCTGCAAGCCTCGTTGGTGGCGTTGATGAGGGCGGGGGCGTTGATGACACCCACCAGCGGCCGCCCCTTCACCATATCCACCAGTTGGGTTGCAATCTCCATGGCAACACGTCTCTGGGCCTCCACCGTGTTGGCTCCGAGGTGGGGTGTGCAGATCACCTGAAGGGAAATGGTTCTTGTAGGTAGGTAGTCATGCCAAAAGTACATTTCTACATGGGCTTATGTTAACAATAGGAGACAGAGCTAATTGAAATAATATTACAACACATTTATATAATATATGCAGAAACTTATGTGGTATACTGTACTTAGTAATATATTGGTACAATGTAAGGAGATCAAATCTTACTGAAGCATTTAAGGAGCTCATAATGACCATGTGAACTTCTCTGAATGAACAATGTGCTTATGATGCAACATCATGTAGGCAGTAGCGAAGTCTCTTGAACAGTATGGAATCACTCAAGGTATACAAATTTTGATATAATTGGGCAAGATGTTTATTGGGTGGGATCATTGGGCATAGGAGCTAGGTTTGAATCAGGGGGAAGAGAGTGAAAGATTTTTAACATGCCTACAGTATATGTGGATGTTCTAGTCCCGTTGGCGGAAAATGTGGAAGAACTTCAGAGAGTGGTCAGTGTCTTTGACAGGGTGTGTGAATAGAGGAAGTTAAAGGTCAATGTAGAGAAATGTAAAGTGTGTTTGAGAGAATAAGGCATGACCAAGCGAGCATTCAGTTTTTTTCCTTGGCAGCCCCTTCCCTCGTTCCAATAATATTTCCCTGTTTGGCGGAAAAGCCTCTCGGGGAAAATGCATTTTGAGTAAGAGGCATCAAGGGGATTCAAGCCTCCTTGAGGGGACGTCCAGCCCCCCTGCCAGCCACGACTGCATGTGTACCTTTTGCTGTGTGTCCGTGCATGGGGGATGGGCTGGGGGGTGCCACGAGAATGCTCTTGTGTCCAAATTCTACCACACAAGGTGAGTCAATGCTAATACTACACAATGTTAGAATTATGCAGGAAGGGTAGATTATCCAACATAGGAAGTTCGTATGATATTATTCAGCATGGTGTGAGGGGTGTGTGTGTGTTGGTTAGGCCAGGGACATGAGTAGTGAAATCGACCATGCAAGGTCAGTGCTACTGCTAGACGATGTCAGAATATGCAGGAAGGTTGGCAGATTGCCCAGCATTCAACATTCTTGTGCCTAGCAAGTTCACGTGGCTGGAGGTGAGTGATGTGTAGGGTGTGCGTGACTGTGGGGTGAGCGGGTGAATGTGGTTGACGGATGCGATACTATCTTGTGTCTTCATGCGATAGGTTAGTCATTTACTGGTCTAGACGTTGTCAGAATTACGCAGTAAGGTGAAAGATTGACTTGAGTAAGACATTGTAAGACTAGCAGTATCAGTGCTGTGACTGGGGTAATTTTAGAGTAGTGTCATGGCTGAGAGGGGCTCTGTCATAATTATGTAGTAGTTAATTAGATTATTTGGGTTAGTTAAGTTAGGTTAGTATTGAGTCGACTGGTGTGTGAACTACATATTGGAAGAATTGGTTCATTGCTTTTCTTGTGCCTTTTTATTCAATAAAACCATTAACCTGACTGCATGAAACCGATGAATTCCAGGGCCACCAACGAGATAAATTTAGCTTCAATTCAGACAAAGTTTGGTATATTTACCATATAAAGCAATATTACTGCACCATATGTGCATATTGTACTTGTATAATGAACATGTGAACATTGAAGAACCAGAAAATAGGTGTAAAGAGCAAATATCCAGTGAAAAAACATTATTGTGACGGGAGCGTATCGAGTGTGCCACAAACAATAGCAGTACAATATACTATATCATTGGGTGGTTAATGTCCCTGATATCTGTGGGTGTATAATACAAATATTTGAACACCTCAAAGTCTATCTATCTATCTATTGCCTGACACCGTGATCCCCGAAGGGGTGGCCAAGGTTCCGTCCGCATCCGAGGCTGTTCGTCCGTTTTTCTTTGCTTAGGTATTTTTTCCGGGTGGGGGTCGCAAGCCCACCGACCCAACCTCTTTAGTCGCCTCTTACGACACGCAGAAGGCACGTGGGGCATATTCTATTCCCTTACCCCCAGGGGGTCAAAGTGAAAGTATTTAATTATTGTTTGGGGGTAATATCTCTTCATAAATATGCTCTGGTCATCTGATAACATTACAATATCTTTCCTTCGTATGTTCCGAGACCTAGAGTAGTTTCAGGCGTTTGCAGACTGCAGCAGACATAAGACTAGTAGATATCAAGGGACTGTAGTTCTCGAAAAGGGGCTTGAGTCCTGACGTTATTCTTGACTTTAAGTGTGCTGGCTTAATAATCCAATAGGGTTGATAGCCTCTGAAGTCTTATTTTAACTAACTAACTAGTGGCCCACAAGGGACAGGAGTTCTCGAAAAGGGGCTCCAGTCCTGATGCTATTATTGACTTACAGTGTGCTGGCTTAATAATCCAGAAGGGTTGATAGCCTCTGAAGGCCCAGTTTAACTAAGTAGATATCCAACCTTCGGGTGTTTGCAGAGCGTGAGATCAGTGGGTGGCTCCTCCAGAAAGACATCAAGGGCAGCTCCCCCACAGGTCCCGGCTTCCAGGGCTCTGAGTAGGGCAGCCTCGTCCACGATCCCACCACGAGCCACATTCACCACGCGCACACCAAGTTTACAGGCGGCCAGCACAGCATCACCGATCAAGTTCCTGGTGAAGGGAAGAGCGAATGGAGTTAAACAAATGAAAAAGTGAAGGCGGTGCTGAATGGGAGGAGGGGCGTCGACTCAGTGGGGACAGAGGTGCATGGGGTCGTTTTATTCGTGGCCACACCTTCGGGGATCACTGCGTCCGACAATAGATATAGATAAATTATTATTATTATTATTATTATTATTATTATTATTAATACTATTAAATTTAATTATTTGTTTTTATTATTTTTATTATTATTATTATTATAATAATAATTATAAGTGCTGGAGCGACCTTGGTGACCCTGGTCTCTGGGTCTTTCCTGGGTGACCTGGATGTGTGTGAGTTTGTGCTTTTTATCTGTGTTTATTTGTTGTTTTATGTTGTTTTTGTGTTTTCCCTGTTCTTGCTCTGTCTTGAGTCGGCTACCCCCAAAATGGGGATTGGGCCTGAGCATATAGATAGATAGATAGATAGATAGATTATTATTATTGTTATTATAGTTAGTATTATTTCTTTTCTTTTTTTGACGAGACTTTCAAAGTTCAATAAAAATCGTCTTGCGCTAGGCATGATGCAGTTTAAAATCTATGTCCTGTTCTGTCCTGTCCTGTTCTGCATCAAAGTGTAAAAGAACTAACATGCGAAATAATTAAGTAGATCATGTTATCAGTACCAATGAAAACCTAATATCTAAATTGGCCAACGCCGAACATTTATACACCTCTGATCAGAAGCTCATTAGCATCGACATCAATTGCAAATACATTATGGAAAAAAAGGAAATGATTTAAAAAAGGTGAATTGCAAAGAACTTAGGAAAGACATCTGTGGCACATATAATACCATATTTAGTACTACATGAATAAATAATGTCGTCTATTAATCATTCTCGATGGTTTTATCTGATTAAAGACTAATATAAGATTACCTCAACAATATTTAAGAGGAGAAGGGAGGGTTTCTGGTCCCCCTTCCTCATGCTTAGCCCCATTCATTTTCTAATTTTATGACGTTCGGCCCATCTAGTTTGGCGAATTGAATACTTTTCACCCATTTTATGTGTCAATTTTAAGACTGTCATTTAGGTGTCGAGTTTTACTGTGCAGGACATTTTTCTACCGAAAAATTTACAAATATATCTTGAAGAAGGGTCTTGAGGTGGTTTTTCTTAAGCTTGCTAGAGGTCTACGGAGAAAACTAAAACATAATAATACATAAATGAACAAATCGTACCTTGTGTGTGGCAGCAGAGGAGTGTGGACGGTGATGTAGTCCGCCCGGGGCCAGATCTCCTCCAGGGCCAGGGACTCCAACCCCCACTCCGCTGTCACCTCCTTTGGGATGATGGGGTCGTAGCCGATGGTCGTCATTCCGAACGACTGCATCCGCTTTCCCACCTAACAAACAAAGTCATAGGTGATATAGATTTTGCGAACAATGTGCTTCTCTAGTTACATTGAAACATACTATAGTCTATGTTTTCCAGCTGATGGTAAATTGAAGTCCTTAGCAGCTGATGGAAAAATATGGGACTACTATGTCTCTGTCATATAAATACCAAATATGGGACTACTATGTCTCTGTCATATAAATACCAAATATGGGACTACTATGTCTCTGTCATATAAATACCAAATATGGGACTACTATGTCTCTGTCATATAAATACCAAATATGGGACTACTATGTCTCTGTCATATAAATACCAAATATGGGACTACTATGTCTCTGTAATATAAATACCAAATATGGGACTACTATGTCTCTGTCATATAAATACCAAATATTTATTGATAACAAATTTTGGTCCAAATTCTCCGTAATAGCCGAGTTATCAAGGTCATAGGTGATTAATATAAAGTAAAACTTGCAAAATAAACAAACCAAAACAGGGATGACACAATATAAAGACAAAAGAACGATTTAGCAAACTTAAATTTTGAAATAATAGAACACTAAACCACCACATAGAATGTACACTCAACCAAAAAACAATCTTTACACTGGTGAGCTGTAAATAACCTAGTGTGAACGGACTGAATCGGGTGAAACATACGTCTGTGAGGTATTATCATACGATTTCGACACACTTCCAGAATGTTTAGAGCGTTAGTGTAAAGACTGTTTTTTGGTTGAGTGTACATCACTATATGGGTAAGTGAATTTGGGTCCCAATCAAATTATATCTATATATCTACTGTATCTTTCTATCTATTTACTCAAGCCCGTTCTACATTTGTCCACAACACGAGCAATTCTAGGAGGAATCGGCCTTCGGCGAGACGTGTTTTGTTTAAGCTTGATGGAGGTCTAGCAAGGAAACTAACAAAAACAAAAACTAAATCAATAAACCGACCAAAAATATACACCCTATCCCTTAAACTGAATTAGTAGAAGACTCACCTCCCGGCCAATCCTTCCCAACCCGATAATGGCTAGCGTCTTGCCACTTAGCTCGGAGCCCAGGTAAGTCTTGCGGTCCCACTTGCCCGCCTTGAGAGCCGCGCAGGCCTGGGGCAAGTGGCGGGACAGGGCGCAGATCATGGCGCAGGTGTGTTCCGCGGCAGACAGGGTGTTGCCGCCGGGGGTACTTGGAAAGAAGAGGTCAAGTTGGGATTTAATTCATGAACACAACAGAACAATGACTATGCCTTTCTAAAGCCAGTATCACACGAGAGCTTTTATAGTCAACATTCGATGATCAACATTTTCCTGGTACCATTTCTGGATTATTATGCATTATTGTCAGAAACTAGACTGATAGATGTATTTAGGCAACCGAAGTATTTTAAATGTTGGCCTCATAAGCTGCCAGACCAGTGTTGAGGATAAATGTTGAGGGAAAAAGCGCTCGTGTGATACCGGCTTAACTAGGACTATAGTCAGTCTAGTTCTAGTGTTTTAACAAAATTACACTTTAGATACTCGGGAACCCTGTCATAAAACATCTTGAAGGCATTGATGAGTGATTTGTTCGGTCCTGTCTGAAACATTGAGCATACCAAGTGAATGAAGTTGTTCCTGACCAACATGAGATCTAGGTCCTAGGTTCAGCGTGAATCTTACCATTTTATTTTGAGTGACCTGAAGTTTACGCTTTGCTGCTTGAGATACTGCAGAGTACCAGGATGACACATAATATGTCAAAATGACACTGAACAAGTGATTGGCAAAGGGTATTTTTGGTCGCCACTGGCAAGCATCCCACCTGTCTATACAGGTATTTTATACGTGCTCTACACGTACTCAGGATCGATTCCAAAATGGCTTCGCCCGACTGAGTTGAGTCCAGTTTTAGTCCGAGATATTTCAACAAAGTCACAAGTGAAAGCTACCCTGGAGATCTACTGAATGTAGATCAGAAAATTGGACAGTAGACACCTCCCCCTGAGGCAGAATTGCACAATTAGGAAACTAAAACAATATCATAAAAAGATATATAGATGAGGAAATGAAAACGCCCATCCCCCTTAATCATGTTATACATAGTCACTTGTAGTAATTAGCAGTAAAGCCAAAATACCATTTGCTGAAGCTGAAAGTGTCTGGCTATAGTCCAGCCTCAGATAATCACCTCTTGCATTCGCGAAAACAGAGACGACGTATACAGAGACTAATAACACCCAAAGCCACTCCAACATCTTATCCCCTCTCTATACTCTTAAGAAGAATATTGCTAACAGGGTATAAAGCCACTCCAACAGCTTCCTCTCTCCAACACCCCTTCTCCCCTCTCTACACTCTTCAGAAAATAGGAAAGTAGAAAGTAGCTACGAGATGCCATTGTAAAGGCTTATCCCTCAATACCTTCACCTGACCTAATAGATGTCTAGATGAGGCCTTCGATAACCTGTTGACATTCTCACGTGCGCTATATATTCTCATTTATTTTCCATGATTCTATCCTCCTATTTATATATTGTTCTTCAGGTAAGCCATTAAACTTCTATACAGTTATCCATTATTTAAAAACAAAAATTGTCCAAACCTTGAGAATATGCCTATGCCTTGAAATTCGCTATTTCATCAAATAAATGAACTTAATCATTCAACTGTTAACTATTTTCAAATATTACAATCTCTCTTTATGGATAACGTGACACTGAATAATCTATTATGTTTAGACCTTCCTACCTGCTGGTTTAATATGTTTACCTATAAAATAGCTGAAGGAAAAAGAGCAGCAAGTATATTAGACATTTTTACCAAAGCTGTGATGGGTAGAATATGTGGGGGATATGAGACATTGGTTATATACTTATGAACCTTTACACTACTGTAGATACACGGACACCATAGTCTCTAGAATTTATGTACATATAACTATCTGCATTTTTTTGGATAGAACTCGTTTTTTAATAAATAGTATATGTAGTTTTGTAGTTGATGTACTGAAAAATATATTCATAAATTTCTGTCCAGGTATATACTTCCGTAATTAGAAATAGGTAAAGTCCACAAATTTGTATGAGTGAGCTAGAGACTATGGCATCCGAGTGTACAAACATACAGAGTTATAAAATACAACGTGGTGGAAAGGTACTATGCATACGTAATGGACAGATAACCGATGATAATGATAAACTGGGTAGCAACAAGCTGATAGCCAATGTATGGGGTATGCCCGGTAACGAGGAGACATGATGATGCAATGGCTGGCGGGCTGTGACGTCACTAACCCCTTATGTGCCGGAGACTTCTTTGTCATTTGATTTCAGCTACATTTAGACGATTTTATGAAGCTTAAGAAGGATACATGGTAGCAAAAATGATTGAGATAGTCTGTAGCCTTTTAATAAGTAGACGTCCTTCCTAAGCTGAACAAAATCGTCTAATAGTTGCCAGAATTATAATGAAAAGTACATCACCGGCACAGAAGGGGTTAAGGGGTAGACTATGGATTTGTTGCGATGTGATTGGGTGTGAGGGAGGATATGGGAGATTGTGGAGGGAGAGGTTTTTAGTTTGTTCCCTAGACCTCCATCAAGCTTAAATTTACAACCCCTAGATCCCCTTTAATGATAAATTTGTACATTTTTCGGTAGAAAATTGTCCCGGCCGCAGGCCGATTCCTCCTAAATTACAGGTTTGCTACCGTTCACCAGGAAAAAATAGACACCTAAATGGCACGAAACGGGGCGAAGTTCTTAAAATCGCCAAACTAATGGGGCGAACGTCATAATGGGGCTAAACATGGAGAAAGGGGTCCAGAAAAAATATCCCCCAAGTGGAAATGTCCCCTTAACCTTCATCACCATCTTCTTCAGCTGGGTGTCTGGATAAGAGGTCATCAAGGAGTCGACTATGACCGTGTTGCGAGGGGGTGGCTGGGAGGGGGGGGGGGGGGGGATGTCTCACGGGAGTCTCATGTGGGTCAGTCTGCAGGTGAGGTGGCCTTCAACCTACAGTACTCCTCTCACTCTCACTCTCACTGCCCCACTTTCACTCTCACTGCCCCACTTTCACTCTCACTCTTACTGCCCCACTCTCACTCTCACTGCCCCACTCTCACTCTCACTTATGGAATGGGCTTCCCCGAGATGTCATTGACTGCAGCACCGTTGATTCATTTAAACTTCGCCTAGACAAATATCTCGCATCAAACCCGCGACTGACTGACTGACTGCGTTTGTAAATGAATAACTTTATTTTATCCTCCCCTCAGTTACTAACCCAACTCTCCCCTACTAAATTCCTAATCCTGCCACGGACATTAGTTCCAGGGCAGTAGTTCCCTTTCCAATGTTCCCTTACCCACTCTAAACCACTGTTTGGACACTTGATCCTCAGTGTTTTGGAGGACAAGCAGCCTAGAAGGGTCACTAGACCTGTTGTTGCTTGATTTCCTTTGTACTCACTGCCCCACTCTCTCTCACTGCCCCACTCTCACTCTTACTGCCCCACTCTCACTCTCACTTCCCCACTCTCACTCTCACTCACTCGATACCTCTTGCAACACCTCTGATAGTGTACTAATAGTGTTATACAAAATGCACTACCCCCAAAACAGGGTGAACTAGGAGTTTCCAGGAATTAAGGGGGAATGGGCCGGTTTTCTGGACCACTTTCTCCCTCATGTTTAGCCCCATTAGTTTTCAGATGTTAAGATGTTTGCCCCATTAGTTAGTCGATTTTAAGACCTTTTGCCCCATTTCTTAGTCAATATTTAGACCTTTCGTGCTATTTAGGTGTCGATTATTTCCCTGGCGAACGATAGTGAGCCTGTAATGTTGGAAGAAATGGCCTTCGGCCGGGACAGTTTTCTACCGAAAAATGTACAAATTAATCTAGAAGGGGGATCTAATGGATGTTTTTTTTTTATAAATTTGATGGAGGTCTAGGGAGGAAACTAGAAATATTACGAATACATGCAAAAATCGCCCCAAAAGTGAACCATCCCCCCTTAATATAAACCCCCTCCAGGTAGTATTATATAAACCCCCTCCAGGTAGTATTATATAAACCCCCTCCAGGTAGTATTATATAAACCCCCTCCAGGTAGTATAATATAACCCCCTCCAGGTTGTATTATATAACCCCCTTCCAGGTAGTATTATATAAACCCCCTCCAGGTAGTATTATATAAACCCCCTCCAGGTAGTATTATATAAACCCCCTCCAGGTAGTATTATTTATTGCCAGATCAATTAGGAATAAATTCTCCAAGCTTCAGGCATTATTGACTACAGAGTGCATCGATGTAGTGGCTATCCCTGCATACTGGATTCACAGTGATACCAGAGATTATATTGGGGAATTTGAAATACCTGGATATAAAATATTCTACAGAGAACCTTGCGGGAAGGGGGCGGTATTCTTATGTACAGAGATTTTCTAAATCCAAATTACTGCAAGGTAAATTAGATAAGGTCAGAACATGTACTGTATTTTTGTTTCTATGTGTGTATGGAGGAGGCAGGTTGCCTGTAACGAGTGTCTCTCCCAAAATTTGAAGAATGACAGAGCAAAATTCAAGGGACGTTGGTGTCAAAATGCCTGGAGACACTAAGTTTAAAGCAGTCTAAGTGTTGAGGATTGTTTAGTGTAATTAAATTAATAGAAGGAAGAGGTGTTTGTGAGAGCTAGCTGGATTACTCTCTGGGTAGATAAGACACAAACAGATACAGTGAGGATATAGAACTATTGATGGTAGCTCAATTACAAAGTGGATGTTGAAAGCTGTAAGTACAACTGCTGAAGGCTGAACAATATACGAGACAAGATATATCAATCAATTATATATATATATATATATATATATATATATAATATAGGTATTTTGTTTAGGTATGTTGTGTAGACTGTTTCGAGTCGGCCACCCCCAGCTATGGCGTATGTGCCCGTGTATATACATACATGATACATACAGTACATACATGTCTGGAAGGAAAGAAAGAGAACGCCCTGGAAAAAGAGAGAGTGAGAGTGAGTGAGAGTGAACTTTTTTTACTAAGCCTTGTGACTGAAATTCCGGGAGAAGGGCGCCTGGAAGGAAGCAAGGCAGGGAGACGGTATGTGTGGGGTGGGGGTCGGGTGAGGGAGGGGCTAGGGGTACAAGAGAGAGAGCTAGGTGGTGTTCACGTGTTGAAGTCATGGTGTTGCCGACTTCCCCCCCCCCCCCCACGTGTCCTACTAGCCTCTTGTTGCCACTTACACAAGGGACTGGAGTTCTCGAAAAGAGGGTCCAGTCCTGACGTTACTCTGGACTTAGTGTGCTGGCTTAATAATCCAGAAGGGTTGATAGCCTCTAAAGTCCTATTTTAACTAACTAACTAACTACGCCACTCACATCGCCGGCCTTACTGACACATGCCTCTTTCATGCAGAGGCTCACCAACAGGTTTCCCCCACAATAGTTCTTCTCTGTACGGTGTTAAGCGAAAGCAGAGTCAATTATATTTAGTTAAATTATATATTATATATTATATTATATTATATTATATTTAGTCATTATTATTACATATTTATCTACAGTATATCTATTGCCGGACTCCGTGATCCCCGAAGGGGTGGACCAAGGTTAAGAGATACAACGTTGTATCTCTTAACCTTGGGGTGGACATGAACGAATTGCCCCCGTGTACCTGTCCCCAGTCAGCTGACGCCCCTCCCATCCAGCACCGCTTTCACGCATATACTTAACTCCATCCTTCCACTTCTCTCTCGGTTTACATCTCACTCTCGTACACTCTCTTAGTCATTATCTCGCTTCCAATACGTTCCACATGGCCAAAACCATCTCAAGGTGTTCCTTTCCACACCTTACTGACACATGCCTCTTTTACGCCGAAGCACACCAACAATTTTACCCACAATAGTTCTTCTTTACAGGCTTCTGGAGCACCTTCTCCCTCATGTTTAGTTTCATTAGTTTTGAGATAAGACATTCACCCCACTAGCTTGGCGATTTTAAGAACTTTCGTACCATTTAGGCTTATTTTTTTTCCTGGCGAGCGATAGAGAGCCTGCAATTTAGGAAGTTCCATTCTTTGGCCGGGGCATTTTCGACCGAAAATGCACAAATGTATTCCTAAGAGGGTCTTGGAGATATTTTATAACACTCGATGGAGGCCTGGGAAGGAAACAAACCCATAATAATAAATATATGAATATTTTCCTTTCTTTTTTCCCACCAACCAACTTCACCTCTAAACTCAATTAATGAAATCAACAAATACATGTGGCACTCCAAGGACTCGAACCTAGGATACTCACATCGCAATTCCGCGCACTTATGCATTACGCTATCAAGACAAATAAATAAATAATTACAAACTTCCCCTTAAACAAAGATAACCCAATACCGTGCACAAAACTACCTACTGTTAGCCCATCGCCCAAACAGAACAAACAACCCCGAAAGGAGCAACCACCTCTATCACTTTGGTAATCTATTATGACCCCCCCCCCCCCCCCCAAAGACACACGTGGCATTACACTCAGTGGGAGGGGGTGATTGTCTGATAACCATATACAGTACTACTCTACTTCACCATCACTCCCTACTGTCATCCTACTGTCCTTTCGCCCGGAAGTCATTTCCCTCAAGCTAAGCCTAATCTAAGGGGAGGTTTTAAGTTTCCTCCGTAGACCTCCATCAAGCTTACAAAAATACACCCAAGACCCCCCCTTCGTGATAATGTGTACATTTTTCGGTAGATAAATGTCCTTGCTCCTTAATTACAGGATCGCTATAACTCGCCAGGAAAAAATAAACACCTAAAATGGCACGTAAGATATTAAAATTGACATAAATGGGACAAAGGGTCTTAAAATCGCCGAACTAATCAGGGGAATGTCTAAATATATCAACACTAATGGGGTTAAGCATGAGGGAAAAGGGGGTCCAGAAAAAATACCTCTTAAGTTAAAATCTCCCCTTAAGCCTCGTCTAGCAATACATTAGTTAAATCTTGCCTTTAATTAAATTTATCCTATCCAACTTGCCCATGTAAACATCTGTCAAGATAAATTCAGCCTACACGTCCTCAATCATTTACTGTCTTGATGGTGTAATGGTTTGAGTGTTGAAGATCTATATGTGGTAACCCAGGTTCGAATCCAGGGTGGAGCACATGCTTTCATTAATTTCAGTGGGAGGTATTTGGTGTTGTGAGTGAAATACATTAAATTACACGCCCTCAATAATTTATTCCCATCATTTGATACTGTTATTTGTATCTGTTATAATAGGTTGCAGCATGAGTCATTGCATATACTAAAGTTAATATCTATCAAACTCGAAGCTACGAGGTTCAACTTACGTGTACATATTGACCTTGAATTCTATACCTACTCAAAATTCAGAGAAACACTGAATCCAATGTGTGCCGTATTAACTGCTTTAAATCATTAATGCACAAGTAAACAAAGAATCCAATGTGTGCCGTATTAACTGCTTTAAATCATTAATGCACAAGTAAACAAAGAATCCAGTGTGTGCCGTATTAACTGCTTTAAATCATTAATGCACAAGTAAACAAAGAATCCAATGTGTGCCGTATTAACTGCTTTAAATCATTAATGCACAAGTAAACAAAGAATCCAGTGTGTGCCGTATTAACTGCTTTAAATCATTAATGCACAAGTAAACAAGAATCCAGTGTGTGCCGTATTAACTGCTTTAAATCATTAATGCACAAGTAAACAAAGAATCCAGTGTGTGCCGTATTAACTGCTTTAAATCATTAATGCACAAGTAAACAAAGAAAGAAAAAGAAATCGTAGCTGGTCCCCTGGCCAGTTTCCTTATATGGGTGGGCGCTTTAGGGGGTCTTGGCTCAGGTCGGAGAAAGAAGAAAGAAGAAAGAAGAAAGAAGAAAAAAAGAGAAGATAAAAGTGAAAAGAGAAAAGAGAGAGAGAGAGAGAGAGAGAGAGAGAGAGAGAGAGAGAGAGAGAGAGAGAGAGAGAGAGAGAGAGAGAGAGAGAGAGAGAGAGAGAGAGAGAGAGAGAGAGAGAGAGAGAGGTTACAGTTTGATTATTTTAAGAGGGAGGAGAAGAATTAGTTATCTTAACTTAGTAGGCCTACCTAATACCTTTTTCAAGTAACCGGATTTGATCAACCTTTCTCTCACTCTCTCTCTCCTTTGCTATCCTATTCATCATCCTTCCTTTGCTCTTAGGTTTGTTGTTACTACTACTAGAATTAAGAAATTGTCACCCCACTGGGATTGTAAAATCGGATATTTGTGTGACTAGTGTACCTGTAAATATATATATATATATATAATTATACGGTATATCAATATTTTAACTACTATGTACGAGGAAAGATTATTTCTCGTCTGTATGTTACTTTCTAAACTGGTGGTTGCATGAAGAATAACTTATGGTTGAATTGGAGTTGAAGTTCATAAAATAAGTTTTTAAATGTAATGGTTATTTATTAGCTTTCTGTTAATTTTCAGTTAAATATTACAACTTTTGAACTTTCAAAGCAGAATTTAGAATACACATTATCTCCTAGATGATATATGGAATCCTCTTTTTGTGCTCCTCTTTATATCAATCTCCCTTATGTTTTAAGTATGCTAATTACAACGGAGGGTAAATTGGCGAGGAGATAAATATATAAATGCATTATGGACAAGCTTTTAACCTGATATACATAAATATCTTCATGTTTGTATGCAGTTACCTGTCCACCGCTTTGCATTTCCAGTTCTTAGCACTGTTAAGGGGAGGTATGTCGTTATTCTGACCCCCCCTTCATGTTTATCACTTTTAGTTTTAAGATTCTAAGATCTGCACAAAATTGTCTATATGTAGCACAAATTGAATTACAAAGACGTCGCCGGTACAGAACGGGTTAGCTTCCCAACTCTCCCTTTAAACTCATATTTCTTAATCTGTCCGATACGAGGAGGAGGTCAGTACAAAAGTGCTCAAGATAGTCTACTGAAATAGAAAGTCATGGAATCACTTTGGTTACTCAAGTATTACTCTTCCGATAACGGAGGTCCACACTTCTGGCTTTTACAGCCAGGGTGTGTGGTGTGCGTGTCATCTATATATTGCCGGACGCCTTACTCCCCTTACGAGGGTGGCCATACACAGAATGCCCCCAAGCGGACCTATTCCCTGTGAGAGGGACAACCCGAGCCAGTTTAGTGAAGGACTTACAGGATTGACCACTCAATTTAGGATCCGTCCGACTCCGAGGCCCTCTGTGTATCTTGTTTGCACTATTTTTCTACAGTGGTGTTCGGCTAATCCATCCACTAACCTGCCTTACCCTTAGGTAAGCAGTACGGATTTGTATCAGGTTTACTCCCCTAGACAGGTTGCCAACCAAGGCTGACGAGTCCCATCCACCCGGATTTGTATAAGGTTGTCTCCCCTAGATGAGTTGCCGACCAAGGCTAACGAGTCCCATCCACCCAGCTCATAATTTACGAAGATATTGGAACAGAGTGTTAAGTTAATTAAAAAGAACTTGAAATCTCCCAAGTTTTGTAATCTAACAAATGTTATCGTCTTATTTCGTTCATTTAGGAGTAGGGTTTCACGGGGGTAGCTTTAACAATATGGTGGTTTCTCTTACCATGATGGCTCAATATGGATTGTAAAGTTCTGTGTAAGATGAGAGGCGTATGTGGAAGGATAGGTTACGGTGGAGTAGCAGTATCGGCACTTGTGAGTGGAGGACCCAGATTTCATAAATACACGATTTCGTACTACAATACTCATTCTTCGTTGATAGTATTGCAAACGTTTTATTTTAACTCACTTCATGACGATAACGCCGCTCCTGGTCGCTGCGGGCACGTCAATGTTGTCCACACCCGTCCCTGCCCGGCCCACCACCTTCAGGCGGTCAGAGGCGGCTAACACCTCAGCCGTAACCTTCGTGGCTGACCGAATCACAACACCGTCATACTCCTGGAAAACATAATACATATATAAGTAAATAAATATAGAAATATAGAAATAAAAAGATAAGTAAATATCTAATTAACTAAATAAATTAGCACCTCAACCGTAACCTTGGAGGCTGACCGAACCACAACTCCGTCATACTCCTGGAAAATAATAGATAAATATATAAATAAATATGTAAATTAATAAATACATAAATAAATATATAAATTAATTAATAAATACATAAATACATAAATACATAAATTAATCTTTAAATATATAAATAACCCCTCATGCGTTCAGAGGCAGCTAGCACCTCAGAAGTCACCTTGGTGGCTGACCGAACCACAATCCGTCATACTCCTGGAAAATATAAAAATAAAAAAAATGTAAGAGAGAGAGAGAGAGAGAGAGAGAGAGAGAGAGAGAGAGAGAGAGAGAGAGAGAGAGAGAGAGAGAGAGAGAGAGAGAGAGAGAGAGAGAGAGAGAGAGAGAGAGAGAGAGAGAGAGAGAGAGAGAGAGAGAGAGATAGAGAGGAGAGAGAGAGAGAGAGAGAGAGAGAGAGAGAGAGAGAGAGAGAGAGAGAGAGAGAGAGAGAGAGAGAGAGAGAGAGAGAGAGAGAGAGAGAGAGAGAGAGAGAGAGAGAGAGAGAGAGAGAGAGAGAGAGAGAGAGAGTATAAAATGATTGGGAATGATTCGAAATTGTTGGTAGGGGGGAGGGGAGGGGGCCACGTCATCAATGTTGTCCACGCCCGTCTCTGTGCCATGTTTTCATCTGTATTACTTAGATGTTATGAAGATTTTGAAATATGTTGCTAATAATGAAAACTTGATAATAAGATGATGCAGAGACAGTACTTTCATATTTTGTTTCCATTAGGTATCGATAAATCAGCTGCTAAAGGATTAAATTTCCCATCAGGTGAAATAGAACCGAGCACCATTAACCCCTTCTGTACCGGTGATGTACTTATAATTATATTCTGGAAACATTTAGGCGATTTTGTACAGCTTAGGAACCCCGTCTACTCATTAAAAGGCTACATACTACTCAATTAATCCTTTTAGCTACCATATAACCTTCCTAAGCTTAATAAACTTGTCTAAATATAGCTAGTATTATATATATATGACGTTGCCGGTACAGAAGGGGTTAAGAAAAAAAAATATATTCTGTAGTAATGGATACTGAGAGATGAAGCTATGAATTGTATAAGATGTTCAATCTCAATTCTGGTATAACCAGCCCACAAACAAATTACTATTGATCAATAAATTCAAAAGCAAAGCTAGAAAACTTGGCTATCCTAGTTTATCTACCACCAGACGATTATACAGTATATATTAGAATAATGTAATGCAAGCAAAGGGCTGAACAGTCTCGCCATGACTTATTTCATTTTTGCAATCTACAGACGACTGATTTCACGAAGGAAGAATCTCTGTGTAACATCAAAAATAAATATAATAAATGTGTGCCCTCTCTCTCTCTCTCTCTCTCTGGCATACGAAGGGTAAACAGGTGAAATTAACATTCACCAGGGCGGCCAGACATTCACCAGGAAAGAGCAAGGTAGAAAGTGAGGATTGCTTAAATAAGACTGGAAATCATATATATTACTACTTAGTACCTCAGCCATAATATATATTGCACATGCACGCTGATATTGTCAAGGGACTGGAGTTCTCGAAAAGGTGCTCCAGTCCTGACGCTATTCTTGACTTACAGTGTGCTGGCTTAATGATCCAATAGGGTTAATAACCTCTGAGGTTTTATTTTAACTAACTGATATTTTCACACTAAAGATAAGATACCAACCCGGAATATCGTTGATAGGGTCTGGTAAAGCTATACTGTGAGTAGGTCCTTTAATCGACTAGAAAGTCAGAATGAGTACACAATACACAGGCTATGGTACAATGTTATGGATTTTGTTCATAGCTAGGTTGACAAGGCATAACTATCAATAATCATAAAAAAAGTTAAAGTTACTTGCGAGCAGAGGGAGTACAAGTGTGTGTGTTTTATGTTCTTATGTGAGTGAAGGAGATAATAGGCAAAGCTGCCTGTAACAAGTGTCTCTCCCAAATTTGAAAGATTGACAGAGCCAAACAGACTGGGACAGGTGAAGGTGTCTGGGCCAGACAAAGTGGCGTCAGGGACAACACGGTCACCTCCACCACTAGACGCTCAACAGTAAAGATACTGTAAGATAACAGATACAGTAACCATCTTCACTATCGCCACGTACAGTCTCTAATACAAAATCGTGGACCCACTATGCTTTTCCTTTTGCAACTATAACTAAGTGAAAATATCTTTGGAAGGAACTTGCTTTTCATAAATAATATTTATAGTTTTGTAGCTGCTGTATAGAATATTTTATCCATACATTCGTTTCCAGAGATAAAACTTCCATAACTAGAAATAGGTGAAGTCCACGAATGTTTACGCACCAGTACTTGAGATTATGTGATCACCGCTGTCTGTGTCTGTACCGGTGTCTGTATCTCAAAAACCTATTGATGAATTTAGATATAACTTTGTTAGTGTGTTTAAATGATACATAAATATTAACTATCAACCAGCATCTTATGGTTTCCTGAAGCTTTGCACTCCCCCCAAAATAACCATACCCTCCAAAATGACCTCGAGAAGTTTGTGGTTGATCATGACTATACTCACAGAGACATTCTATGGTTACCTGAGAAATTAATTAGCACAATATAATGATGAATGGATGATACAAATTGGGGAAGTAGGAAATTAACCCCTTACCCCGCATGCACGAGACAAAAGGAATAAACTGCCTGTAACAAGTGTGTCCTTTACAAGTACAATTCCAGACCGTCTAAAGATTTTTGATAAATTCTGTTTACAGAGAAAGAAAAACAACGCTGGTCATAATAGTAATCAAAGAACACCACTTTCAATCAGCACCACTAGTCAATGCATTATAGGTAGTTAAAAATCTGCTCTAACCTCTGTAACTCATAAAAAGACTAGAGCAAATGGGCTGTATGTTTCCACATATATTTCCTGGCTGACCCTTCCCAAATGGTAGAAATATTTGCTCGATTAATCTGGTCTTTTAGGAGTTTTGAGGTTAGTGGTCAAAATGTTAGCCCTACTTATATGGACTACACAAACAGCAACCTCAGCACCCTCTGTGATCTCTCAGCTTCTCTATTTTTTTTTTATTTTTTTTTAAAGAGACAATGAACGGAGGAAGGAAAAACACAGATAAAACAAAAAGGTCCATGTGCCTAAAGGCATCCTCCATTCATAAAATGTTTGTAACAACTGGATTTAAACATTTGTAGATTGTAAGTTTGTGGAAAGCAATTCGAGGGAAGTGAATTCCAAAGAGTAGTAGTTCTAGGGATAAATGAATTCTGATAAGCAGAAGTTCTGCATTGTGGAGGAGAAAGTGTAAATTCATGGGCACTCTCAGCTGCCCTAGTTCTACGGGGAAAGATGTGGAGAGGCGGCACAATTGAAGCAAGTTCCTCGGAACAATTGCTGTGAAACTATCTGTAGAATAATGCAAGGGATGCAACGTTTCTTCGTATGGATAATGTAGGAAGGTCCTGTGTGATTGCAGGGTTATTGATTAATCTAATAGCTTTATTTTGAATTTTGTCCAACTGCCTCAATGCAACCACTCCACTTCCACTCCACAGAGGTGAACAGTAATCCATCTGAGAACGAACATGACTTTTAATGTATAATAATACTATAATAATGTACGACTCCTGCGGCCTGCCCTACTGGTTCCCGCAGTACGGTGGCGCTAATAAGTCATGTCTCACCTTTCATTACGTTTGGCTCGCTCTGTGCTGTCTTAATATCTGTCAGATGTTGAATAGGGTGGGTATGTGTAGGAACATGGTTGTATATCTCACTCAAATAGAAGAAATCATGTGTAAATATTGCTGATACCAATTATAGGTCAAAACATAATTGGTGCCGAGACATCACTTATTAGGCCGACTGTACACCGATATCAAGCACGTTCACTTTCACCAGCAGCCACTCTATATAATGGCACACTCAATCTTGTATAGTCACTGTTAAATGTTCTTACATTGCTCAATGTCCTCTTCTGTACCGATGACGTGTTTGTCATTATAATCTGGATTCAATTAGACTATTTTATGCAGCTTTGGAAAGACATCTACTAATTAAAAGGCTACAGAATATCTCAATTATTCATTTTAGCCACCATATAGCTTCCTAAGCTTCACAAAATCGTTTAAATGTAGCTGAAATAAAACGAGAAAAGATGTCGCCGGTACAGAAGGGGATATGGAATTGTAATAATAAATAATTTGCAGTGCACCGAATGACTACTAATGTTTTATCAATTATGTTTTACTAAATATATGAACCCTAATAATTAGTGGTAAGCAGGGAGGATTTTGTGGGGGCACTCGTTTATGGCCTTGGCCTTGCTCGAGACCTTGGGGCTGTTCGGCCAGACAGCCTGGGGAACAACAACAACAACAACAACCCTAATAATTTATGCATTCTTTCTGGATAAAACAATGGGACATTATTTAACCCTTACAATACCAGCGACGTTTTTTGTTTTTATTTCAGCTGCATTTAGACGATTTTATGAAGCTTAGGCAAGATATATGGTAGCTAAAAGGATTAACTCTTTCACGCATTTATGACGCAGAGGTTGCCAGATTAGCAATAAGAAATAGAGTTCTCTCACTCTTATAATTACCTCTCCAAAATTAGTTTTCTGCCCACAGCTAACTCAAAGACAACTGCAGAGGTTGAAGTACAATCGGGGGTAGTAAGTGTTGTCATAGATTCCAGTGTTATCGCTCAAAAAGTGTAATTGGTATCTTTATAGTTACTGGGAAAAGTGCTTATCCCTCAGAGTATTAGTCAGTGTCCGAAACTTTGTGAAATATCTGACAACACTTATTAACCTCAACCGTACATACATACATACATACATACATAAAATTTTAAGACTGAGTGTTCCACACATAAGTGCAGTTTCAGTCTCTTGTCCTAATGGCGGCGTTCCAGGCAACCCTGTTAAGGGCTGCTTCACTTGTCAAGTTCTTGGATTTGAGATCGGCACGTATAGTCTGATCCCAGGTCTTCCTCGGTCCACCCCTTGGTGCAGCTCCTTCCACAATCACAGACTAAACTAAAGGTTTCTAAATACCCCTGATGGTAACAAAGGCTTTAAAGTATCCCAATAGGCTCAAAATCGCGTCAACCCTCGTAGAGGGTTAATTGAAATAGTCTGCAATCTTTTAATGGGTAGACTTCCTTCCTAAGCTGAGTGAAACCGTCTAATAGTTGCCAGAATATAATGCAAATGATGTCACTGGTACTGTATGGGTTAAATGATGTCACTGGTACTGTATGGGTTAATGAAACTATTGGCTTATATTACTTTACTACCTAGATATTCTCTTATTCTTTCTGGATAATATAATGGGACATGATTAAAGGGGGATGGAGGTATATATTTGCGTATTTTTTTATCAATGTATTATGTTTTTAGTTTCCTCCCTAGACCTCCTTCAAACTTAAAAAGAAAATCCATTAGATCCCCCTTCTAGATTAATTTTTACATTTTTCGGTAATAATGTCTCGACCGAAGGCCGGTTTTTAGAAATTACAGGCTCACTATCTTTCACCAGGAACAACAAAATCGACACCTAAATAGCACGAAAGGTTTTAATATTGACAAAGAAATGGGGTGAAACTAAATCACCACCCAGAACGAGGGGCGGCGCGCTCCTCGGTGCCGCTAAAAGTGTGGCGAACTCATCACAAGGCATCACAAGGTAAGGTCTTAAAATCGAAAAACTAATGGGGCAAACATCTTAAAATCTGAAAACTAATGGAGCTAAACACGAGGGAAAAAGTGGTCCGGAAAAACGACCCATGTCCCCTTAAGAGAAACTATTGGCATCTCACTTTACTATAGTCTATTCACTGTAAGTAGGCAAGAAATCATGATCTCTGTCCTCTGTAACTCAAAAAAGGCTAGAGCAATTTGGCTGTAAATTTCCACATCTATTCCTTGACTGACTCTTCCCAAATGGTATACATATTAGCTCGATTGCTCTAGTCGTTTTTTAGTTACAGAGGTTAGAAGTCATGATTTTTCGCCTACTTACAGCGAATAGACTATAGCTAGATATTGGGTACCCGGAGCTGGTGTGTCAAGAGGTTCTATAGACCAGGTTCCGTGTTTTAGGTCACACACATATAGGCCTACCCAGAGAATGTCTACCCTAGCCTATGCCTAACCAAGAGTCAACGGCCCTTTAGGGGGTATCACACGGGAGCTGTTCTGGTCAACCTGTGGCATGCGGTGTCCCGAGTTCGAATCCCGGGAGGACCATATGCTTTCATTAATCTATTCAAATGCATTGGGGTTTGTAATGGAGGATTAATGTTAAGAACGGGGTGTTCCTTAATTTCATAAAACAAATACCCTTGCTATTGCCAAACCACTATAGGTAGCGCCAACGGACTTGACAATAATCTGGATCCCTTAACTTCTTATAACTCAAAATGAATGAAAGCAATCGGGCTGACATGTCTATCATTTGGGAAGAGTTCACCAGGAAATTGGTGTGGAAATTTACAGCCAATTTGCTCAGGCCCTTTTGAGTTACGAAGAGGTCAGGGATCGAAATAATTGTCAAGTTCGTTGGCGCTACCTATAGTACCAAATCTAAATCGAACCGAGAACACTTTACATGAAAACCAAATGTTCTAAAATTGAAAACAAAAAAATCAATAATAATAAGTTTCATACTGTAATTAAAGTGTTAGGAGATTAAGGGGGTAGGGTTTATTTTGTGGTCTATTTATGCGTTTATTTATTTAATATCTAATTTACTCGCTAGACCTCCATCAAGCTTAAACAAATCACCATCTGAGTGACCTAGAGAATCCTTCGAGATAGATTTGTAATTTTTTCGGTAGTTCCTCCTAAAATGACAGGCTGGCTATCGCTCGCCAGGAAAAACATTGACGTCCTAATATTGATAAAGAAATGAGGTGAAAGATCTTAAAATCGCCAAACTAATGGGCCGAACTTCTAAAAAATATAAAAGCTAATGGGGCTATGCTCGAGGAAAAACAGGGTCCATATAAAACGGCCTATCTCGCCCTATTTGTTTTGGGGTGAGTTATATTAGAGGTATCATGATCCCATTAGTCCATCCAGCGACAACCTGACTCTTTCCCTCTCCCTCTCCCTCTCTCTCTCTCCCTCTCTCTCTCAATATGTCGAGTGGAATTAAACAGACGTCTTTTTACCTATATTCTGGCTACTATTACGCGACTTTATAAAGTTTAAAAAGAACCTCCAACAATTAACAGGCTCCAAACTATCTCACTTAGGCATTTTTACGACCACATATCCTTTTTAAGCTGCTCCAAATCGTATAAATATAGCTAGACTAAAATTAAAAGACGTCGCCGGTACAGAAGGGGTTAATTGCTTTTGGGGGTGAGTCAGAGGTTTCATGATAATATAGTCCATAATATTCCACCTAGCGACAACCTCAACCTACCTACCTACCTACCTACCTTTCTCTCTACCTCTACCTCTCTCTCAATATGGCGAGTGGAATAATTATTAGATTTGGCAAGCTCATTATCATAATTTTCCTCCCTGGCAACGACCTCGCCAAGCCAAGCAAGCAGGCCCTACCATCAATACTGAATACCTAGATCCATCACACAACAACTTTTACCAGTTATTTGCGATGGACAATATATTTTCTGACAAGATGACTTATATTTCATATTATATACTATATATATATATATATATATATATATATATATATATATATATATATAGAGAGAGAGAGAGAGAGAGAGAGAGAGTGAGGAGATTTATTTTTATTTATGTATGTATTTATATATTTGTGTATGCATTTATGTATTTATGTATTTGTGTATGTATTTATGTATTTGTGTATGTATTTATGTATTTGTGTATGTATTTATGTATTTGTGTATGTATTTATGTATTTATATATATTTGTGTATGTATTTATTTATGTATTTATTTATGTATTTATATATATTTATGTATTTATTTATGTATTTATATTTATTTATGTATTTATATATATTTATGTATTTATTTATGTATTTATATTTATTTATGTATTTATATATATTTATGTATTTATTTATGTATTTATTTATATATATTTTTGTGTATCGGGATTATACTGGTGGTAGATTATTTTATGTGACTCGATTTTTATAAAGCTTGTATCAAAAGTTGATTGACCTTAAATAGGGAATATATTACTTGTCCCTGGGACGGCTTGTTTGGTAAGTGTAGGCTACACAGCAACAAGCTTTCTCTCCATCTTTGTCTTATATGTATATTCTCTCTCTCTCTCTCTTATCGGGTGCAGGTTTGTGCGCGTGAGTATGTTTGTTTGCGAGCGTGTGTTTGTGCGTGCATGCGTGTGTGTGTGTGCGTGCATGTGTGTGTGTGTGTGTGTGCGTGCATGTGTGTGTGTGTGTGTGTGCGTGCGTGCGTGCATGCGTGTGTGTGCGTGCATGCGTGTGTGTGCGTGCATGCGTGTGTGTGTGCGTGCATGCGTGTGTGTGTGCGCGTGCATGCGTGTGTGTGTGTGTGTGCGTGCGTGCATGCGTGTGTGTGCGCGTGCATGCGTGTGTGTGTGCGTGCATGCGTGTGTGTGCGTGCATGCGTGTGTGTGAGTGAATGCGTGTGTTTGCCTGAAACAAGTGTACTTTATAAAGTTGCAAGAGTGCTAGAGATCCAAAGTCAAGGTGTACGATAGATTCAAATGTCCGGATGCGCGGAGCTTCACGTAGTTTAAGTCATAGGATGAGGGAAAGACAGATTGAGGGAGAGTTGCAAAACTTACTTGTTGAGTAGGATAAAGACTGGGTAAATTGGTTCAGTCTTGGGTTAGAGTGTTGGACAGAATAGAGGTGGGATTGTGTTGAATGGCAGGTGCCCCCCACACTCCGTAAGAGAGGAGGTATACACTGAGAAAGCTCTGAACAAACTGATTATTGTAATAGCGATAGAAGAGTGAGAAAGATGCAACATTTTAGGGAACTAGGGAGAGGAAGTGAGTTGATGAGACAGAATGCTTAACACTCTACCCTTTCGAGAAGTGCAGTATGGGTGGAGCCTCCCCACACATGCGAACAATACTCGATACATGGACGCACTGTGTCCCTATAAATGTTTTTCTACATAAACAACTCTCATATATATTTTTGGGTGTATAATTAGGTCCATATTAAATGTAATCAGCTTACCTTGATCTCCTGCAGCAGTTGATCTTTGGTTAGTTTGGTGGTGTGTGTGGTGACCGATATCCCGGCCTCCCTCAGTACCTCCCCACATATAGGGTCCACACCGTCCAGCAGTAGTACGCGCTCCATACGGGTCGCCATCTTCGTCACCGCCTTCTGCAGGAGTTGTTTTGGGGCTTTAAGTCTTCGTCACCGCCTTCTACGGGAGTTTGTTTGCCTTGAAGTCTTCCGTTGCTTCAATTATATTTCCTTTCTTGCGTCCTGGTTTGGTTCCACGGAGATCGTTTGCCTTTCAAGTCGTCTTCTGCTTCGATTCACTTTCCTTGTTTGGTTCCACTCTTGCTTGTGTCCTTGTTTAGTTCTACTCTTTCTTGCTTCGTTGTTTGGTTCCACTCTGCTTCGTAAATAGTTTCGTTAATTCTTCACGGCGTTGATGCTGACTGCCCCTTTCGTTGGTATATTCTGCTCAGGAGTACGAGTAGCGCAAGCCTTATTTAGTAGTTTACTTGTGTTCTCCTTTGCTCGTGTGTTGTATAGCAGTCACTCAGCCAGCAGCACCTGTATTGAAATAATGGTTTTAGTTGTATGCAACAATTAGAAAATATTCGTAAATGTAGGCCTAACCAGATTATTATTTAATTTACAGCACCAAAATAGAAATGTGATTTTACTTTTATAACAGACCAAAAATGTAGATAAATGAAAATCACTATGGTATATATATATATATATATATATATATATATATATATATATATGTTAGTGTTTGAATAGTGAATGTGCCAAACACCGTGAGAGAAAGAAGAACGATCCCTTAGTTAAAATAGTACTTCAGAGGCTATCAACCTTTCTGGATTATTAAGCCAGCACACTGTAAGTCAAGAATTACGTCAGGACTGGAGAACGGTCCCGTTGTGAAGAGGCCTTTATATATACATGGTCAGCTCCCCCTCCCATCACCCCGCCCCCCTTCCGTCATCAGGTGGAGGTGATAGGGGGAGGGAGGGAGAGAATGATGTTCCTCCCTCCCTCCCTCCCACCTTCCTTTCTCTCTCCCTCTCTCTCTCCCTCCCTCCCTCCCTCCCTCCCACCTTCCTTTCTTTCTCCCTCCCTCCCTCGGCCCTCTCAGCTCTCACCACCACATCATTATCAGTACAGTCGTAAGTTAGATCATTAGTACCTCCACAACTTCAATATTTAATGTTGTTGTTGTTGTTGCTGTTCCCCAAGCTGTCTGGCCGAACAGCCCCAAGGTCCTGAGCAAGGCCAAGGCCATAAACGAGCGGCCCCACAAAACCCTCCTTGCTTACCACTAATAAAGCCTGGGTGACCGAAGCCACTCCAAGGCAGGGAGCTGAGGAGGGTGCGGAAATGCCCGGGAAACCCAAGCCTCACCCAAGGCCCTGTGCCCCTCAGCAATTATGAAGGGAAAGTTGAGGGGCAAAGGAAAAATGTGACGCTTTGGCTCCCAATCTGCCAACCTCTAGATTGGCAGTAGGGAGGTCAATCCACGGAAAAGACGCAGTCAATTGAGATCTAGAAAATATATAAGTAAAAGGAACAGTCAGAGTAAGCTATGGGTATGGCAGAGATCGCTCAGCTCTCACTCTGATAGACCAGCCCATCACCACATGACTAGAACCCAATCCTCTCAGCATCAGCTAGGAGAGGCCCTAGAAAGCCGCCTTTGGCGGGGGGATAGCTCCCCTATTTCAACTCCTTTCGGGGTTGGGCACCCGCCCATGTAATATTTTATGTTTTCCTTGGTTGTATTTATAATTATTATAATATAAAACTTGCTAAATAAACAAACCAAAACAGGATCGACACAATATAAAGACAACAAAACTAATCAAAATCACTATATGGAAATAACTATTTAGCATAATTAAATCAATAAATATAAGAACATATTTAGTTCCCAATATACAGTATATGATCTAAGCTTCCACAATCACCACCCAGGTTGTCTTGACGATAATGGGGTTTTATTATATCGCTATATTATAAAAACCGTAGTCAAGGATGTGCTACAAAACCATATACCTTGACTATGCCACTCCACCACCGTAGCAGACTATCCACACACATGGTCCACAGGTTAAGGGGAGGTTTTTAGTTGATTCCCTAGACTTCCATCAAGCATAAAATTGTACCCACTTGACCTCCTTTCAAGATAACTTTTTACATTTGTAGGTAGATACAGTTCCCGGCCACCGGTTCCTCTTAAATTACAGGCTGGCTATCGCTCGCCAGGAAAAAACTCGACACCTAAATGGCACGAATGGTCTTAAAATTGACAGAAATGGGGCGAAAGTTCTTGAAATCGCCAAACAAATGAGGCGAACGTCTTAAAATCTCAAAAAGCAATGGGGCTAAACGCGAGGGATAAATGGGTCTATAAAAAAAATCCCTCAAGTGTAAATCGGCCCTCAAGAAGCAGAAGCGGGAGGAGGAGGAGGAGGAGGAGGAGGACGGTGACCAGACAACACATCTGACATCACTACCATCACCAGACACGTGGACAGTGCGTGGGTCACCTGTATAGCATAGCCCTTACCTTTACTATATACACACTGTCTGGCTGGGTGGCCCCCCCCCCCCCCCTTCTCCCTCAGGTTTGGTCAGAGGGTTAAGGGGGGATGGTTCGTTTTTCTGGACCCCTTTCTCCCTCATGTTTAGCTCCATTAGGCTTCAGGTTATATGACGTTCGTTCCATTAGTTTGTGATTTTGAGAACTTTCACCCCATTTATTTGTCAATATTAAGACAAAGTGTCGAGTTTTTCCAGGCGAGCGATAGCGAGCCTGTAATTTTAGGAGAAACCGGCCTTCGGTCGGGACATAATCTACCGACAAATTTACAAATTTGTCATGAAAGGGGGCGTTTTTTAAAGCTTGGAGGTCTAGCGAGGAAATTAAATAATAAATATAATATTAAATATATAGTCCCTCAAAAAAGCACTACCCCCTTAATTTAAATAGTCTTTACTCTTAT
Organism: Paralithodes platypus; assembly: GCA_032716605.1. Classification (NCBI taxonomy): domain Eukaryota; kingdom Metazoa; phylum Arthropoda; class Malacostraca; order Decapoda; family Lithodidae; genus Paralithodes; species Paralithodes platypus. The sequence goes on along the minus strand of CM064546.1, from coordinate 677,465 downwards.
AATTCCCACAAATTCTTCTTGAACTCTATAAAACCGTCTAATGATAGCCAGAATAAATTGTCAAAACTCGTCACAATCTTCAGAGTTAAAATAGCGACTTCAATAATATTGGATTGCATTATTCTTGTGAAAGAAATTCTGCATCCAGCTCGGTACCACTTATTTTACTTATACTGACAACTCCCTCAATCTCTCTCAATCTCTCTCTCTCTCTCAGAAGTTTAATGTGCAAATAGGTAAGGTAAGGCAAGCATAGAAGTGTTACACATATGAATGAAATTAAACCAGTATAGATACCAATGAAATGCTCCTGTATGAAACACAGATATAGAAACATATACACAATATAGGTTAAGGCTGTATATTTGCTTTGCTTTTATATACTCGCAATATATGAAATAAATAGCAAAAAAAAAAAAAAAAAAAAAATGTCCATACTGAATTGTAATCTCCCTTGCAACACTCAAAATTATCTGATATAGTGATTTGTAGCAGTATTATATTATCAAGTAAACAGCTTAAGTCAATATTAGTATGTGGTATATTGGTTACTCCGGATATAATCTCTCGCTCTCGCTCGCTTTACCTCTCCCCCCCAACACCACCACCACCACTCACACACAAGTGGAGTTTTCCCACCCACGTGTCCTGCAATGTAGTCCGCAGTTAAGGGGAGACTGGCTGTTTGTTTGGTCTATTAATTCATTTATTCATATATTTTTTGGTTTCCTTCCTAGACTTCCATCAAACGCAGAAAAACACCCCCTAGACCCCCCTTCAAGATAAATGTGTACATTTTTCGGTAGAAAAATGTCCAGGCCGAAGGCCGGTTCCTCTTAAAATGGCAGGCTCGCTCTCGCTCTCCAGGATAAAAATCGACACCTAAATGGCACGAAAGGTATTAAAATTGACAACGAAATGGGGCAAAAGGTGTTAAAATCGCCAAACTAATGGGCCGAACGTCTTATAATCTCAAAACTAGTGGGGCTAAACATTAGGGAGAAGGGGGTCCAGAAAAACGGTCTGCCTCCCCTTAAGGCCAAGGCTGCCACAATGCAGAAACAGGTCAACATGTGCGGAATCTATAATAAACTGCATAATAAATCGTAGGCGTGTCCACCATTCTTTAACTGTCTTCGTAGCGCAATGGATGAATGCACTGAATTTCGGTGTGAGCCTCCTAAGTTCGAATCCCTGGACTGCCACATGTATTGGTTGATTTCATTAATTGAGTTTAGGAGTAAAGTCGGTTGGTGGAGGGAACACAAATAATAATAATATAATCAAATTATATGACAATAGTAATGATGGTGGTGGTATAGTCTATTCATTATAGGCAGGCTAACAATCTTGACCTCTAACCTCTATAACTAATAAACGACTAGAGTATTCGAGCCATTTTCTAGTATTTAGGAAGGGCCAGCCAGGGAATAAGTGTGGAAATGTACAGCCCACTTGATCCAGCCCTTCTTGAGTTATAGAGGCTAAGGGTCACGATTTCTGACCTACTTATAATGAATGTACTACTACTATTTGTTTAATAGTAGTGGTAATAGTGATGGTGGTTGCAGTAGTTAAGATAATGGTGGTGGTGGTGGTTATGGCAGTGGTAATGATTATGGTCAATTATGTCAATTTTAAGACCTTTCGTGCCATTTAGGTATCGATTTTTTCATGGCGAGCGATAGCGAGCCTGTAATTTAAGAGGAAGCGGCACATTTTTCTACCGAAAAATGTACAAATATATCTTGAAAGGGGTCAAGTAGGTGTAATTTTAAGGTTGATGGAGATCTAGGGAACAAACTAAAAACCTGTCCTTATGATGGTGGTAATAAATATGGTGATAGTGGTGTTGGGGTCATCATTAATCTCCCTGATAACACCACCACTTGACATTAAGAACCACCGCCCAGACAGGAAGCGTTCACTCACCCTCTTATCTCACTACGACGCACGTGGGTAAATTCCACTTAACGTATCTACTGTAGGAGTGTGAGTAACAGAACTGCTGATGTTATCTTAAAACTTTACTTGTCATTAGTGAGACCCCATATGGATTATGCTGTTCAATTTTGGTGTCCTTATTACAGAATGGACATAGATTCATTGGAGAGAGTACAACGTAGAATGCCAAAATGATCCATAATATTAGAATTCTTCCGTATGAAGAAAGGTTGAAGAAATTAGGCTTACATTCGTTAGAGAGACGCAGAGTTAGAGGGGATATGATAAGAGGTATTCAAGTGGGTTAGTGGGATTAACAAAGGGGACATTAAAAATGTACTAAAGCTCAGTGATAGCGAAAGAACTCGCTATGGTTTCAAATAAGATAAATTTGGTTTCAGAAAAGATATAGGCAAATATTGGTTTGGTAACAGAGTTGTAGATGGGTGGAATAGGCTACCAAGTGATATAGTGGGATTAAGAACGATAGGGAGCTTTAAGGTAAAATTAGATAGGCATATGGCATAGGCAACACCGTGAACGACCGCAGCAGTGCAAGTACTGGTACTGAGCTGGATACACAGGCATAGTTTGCCTTTTTCCAGAGGATCTACTGTAAGAAACTAAGAATATGGACGAGATGGGTTGGGTGTGAGGGGGATCTACCAGGTGTGGGCCAATCGGCGTTCAGCAGACCCCCGTAATCTTGTGTGAATCCCTGACCATTTTGGTGGGGGCAGTACTCAAGGTATTAGTGAGTTGGGCTTATAATTGGGCCTTGCAGTTGGGGTTGGGTGTGACAGGGATCTGCCTTGTATGGGCCGATCGGCTTTTTGCAGACTCTCGTTTTCTTATGTTCTTATGTTCTTATGTTCTTATGTGTAACTTTCTCAATATGATTAATTGATTGGCGTTCTTTACCAAGGACACACACGCACAAATATATATATATATATATATATATATATTGTGACAGGTAGATAGAGGGAAACATTGGGTCTTGGAGGCATTGAACGTAACAATTTTTTTTTTTTTTTTTTTTTTTTTTTTTTAATCGTAGTTTAACCAGACTACTGAGTCACATAATGTAACCCTTATAGGGTTGGTCTCAGCCAAAGCTAAGGATTTGACAACATTAGGGAGAAATCACGAGCTCTTAGGGAACGTTAGAAGCTGTACAGGAAGAGACATTATAATCAGCTCTTACCAAGCAGTGAACAGGATGCAAGGAAACTAACAATAACATACAGTAGATTGAGAAGATGGTGAGTCCATCAAAATGTGAGTAAGTCTTCCTGCCAAAATATAGACTATGTGACTGAGCGTAAAGTGGGCATTCAACAAGAATATGGCAAACTGTTAGAGGGACACTACAAGAATGACAGTCCGGACGAGGGTCATGGGGCGACAACATTAAGTACCTATGTCTTAATCTAGTACGACCAATGCTTAGTAGAGTCAGCAAAACGTCTAGAGCATGGGAGGGTTGTTGGGAAGAATGCAATACATAAGGCGAGTCTTTAATAGAACGTAATTTGGGGTGAAGTCACAGAGTGTGAGGTGAAGGTGAACGGTCAGGCTATGGAAATCGTCAACTCTTTTAAGTATCTGGGCAGTGTGTTGAGTAAAGATGGGACTATGGATGAAGAAGTGCGGGAGAGGGTACAACAGGGGAAGAGGGTTGTAGGAACGCTGAAAGCAGTAACAAGAAATAGGGTGGTCAGTATGGAAGTGAAGAAGTCCTTGCATGACAGTGTGGTAATCCCGACACTGACTTACGGAAGCGAAGCATGGACGTTGGTTGAGAGACTCAGACCAAGAGTGAGAGCAGTGGAAATGAATTACTTAAGAAGTGCGTGCGGAGTTACATGGAGGGATAGACAAACTAATGAGGAAGTAAGAAGGTGTGGTGTGGAGGTAGATGTGCTGGAAAGTGTGAAAAGGAACAACTTGAGATGGTTTGGCCATATGGAACGTATGGAAAGCGAGAGAATGACTAAGAGGGTGTACGAGAGCGAGGTGGAGGGACAGAGAGGGAGAGGTAGACCGAAAGAGAGGTGGAAGGATGGAGTGAGAAAGTATATGAACGAAGGCGGTGCTGGTTGGGGGGAGGGGCGTCGACTGACTGGGGACAGAGGTGCATGGGGGCAGTTCGTTTGTAGCCACCCCTTCGGGGATCACGGCATCGGGCAATAGATAGATAGAATTTGTTATCAGGAGATTTAGCTGCCCACAGCAATCGCCATCTATGCCGAATAACACAATGTAAGGACGCCAACCAGTCCTTTACCGGGAGATGAGTCAGAGATATTGGCAAAGCAACAGCAGATTTCACAGAGCAGTCAGCCTCTTCATTACCTTCGACTCTTACATGGGCAGGTATCCAACAGATTTGAATCCAGCGGCCAGTAACATGGAGGTCATGAAGGGAATGTTGAATGCGAGTAACAAGTTTGTGTTGAGGGTTATAGGACCCAAACGCTTCAACAGCACTGCGGGAATCACTATATATACCATAATGATCGGGTGAAGAACGAAAGACCAGATTGACAACAGCTTTAGGGGCATATAACTCAGCAGTGTAAACAGAAGCTTGTGGTGGAAGAGAGATCTGGATACAACATCCGGAGGAGACTGCAGCACGCCCAACTCAAGAATCAGATTTTGAGCCATCAGTGTATATAGCGGTATATGCATCTTTATGTCCCATGTGTTCCAAAGTATGTTGGGGTAAGACCTCAGCAGTAGAAAATTACCATTTTGTGAACTAGGATAAATATGTACAAATTTGAGGGAAATGTAAAGTCCACGAGAGATGGGATGGGCCAGGACGAGGAAAGCAGGGATCAAGACCAGTAGCATCAAGTAGCTGGATGGCACGGGCAGGAAAGCTCTGGACATTATCACTGGGACAAACGGTATGGCGAGTCAAAGAGGTATTTGGTGGGCGAGTTGTTGTCGATGATACATAAAGCTCTGTGCATGGTGACTATACCACGGTGTAGGAATAAAGGGGACTCACCACTATCCACTAAGATGGAGATGGTAGGCAATAAGCGGAAATCCCCAGTACAGAGACAAAGACCCTGATGGTGAAGCGGGTCCAATGACCATAACATTGCCTCTGAAGCAGCGCCATAGAGAGGGCTGCCATAATCAAGAATAGATAAGACAACAGCCTTATACAGCATCAAAATAGTGGGCCGTCGCACACCCCAAGTAGAATTTCATAGTCTCCTGAGGAGGCTAAGAGCACGCTGACTCTTTGATTGACATATAAGGGATGTGCTCTCCAGTTTAGATGCGATCAAAGATTAATCCAAGGAATCTAATTTTGGGACAAACCTCGAGACGAGTGGCTGACATCAGCAAGTAAAGCGGTTGATCCCGCAGCCACTGCTTATAACGATAAAATATCACAACTTTCGTTTTATCAGGGAAGAACTAAAAGCCAACAGAAGAGGCCCAGGAATTCACTCTAGAGATTGCAAGGTTGATGATTCGTTGAGCATGGCATAGGTTCTTGGAGGCGTAATACATGGTAAAGTCATCCACATATAAACTATGCTTAACATCAGGGGGCAAGTGCTCAGTCACACCAGTGATCGCTAGTGAAAGAGGCTGCTACTGAGGACGCTGCCCTGGGGTAGGCCACACATATATATATATATATACGGGTGTTTTAAAACAACACTGCCAGAGTATGACGACCACATTGATAAAAATATATAACACATATTTCTATTCTATTTTTACCAAAAATATATTGTAACGGAGATAAATGGTTATTAGAAATGTAGCAAAACAGGGTTCTGAGCTAAGCACAAAACATATGATACATAATATGAATGATTACCAAGTAAAAAAGGTAAAGAGGAGATATCTAATGACCTAATCACATATGAATAATTACAAAATCAAAGTAACATAAAATTGATAATGATATTTTGCAATTAGAAGAAAACTGCTAAGTATTATAATCCAAGTAGCATAAAAAGATATGCACCATTTGTAACGATGACCAAGAGGTAAAATAATGAATCTCAAGTCTGGGTCAGGTATCCGAACACTTCTATAGGTAATTTAATCGTTCGTGAAACTGTTTGAATGGGAAAAAATTGTTCCTGCGCAATTTACTGTTTCAATACAAATACCTCATTACGTTACTATTATCACAGAGTACTAACGAAATATGTCTATCAGTTTTATGGTTGAAGTTTGACGATTTTACGTAGCTGTAGACATACAAGTATACGGTGTTCACTAATGAATATTTAAAATCATCTAATGGTACCCAAAACAAACAATTTACGTCACTTGGACTTAACGAGTATAAAATAACAAAGGCAGAGACACCTAAATAACGACAATCCATATTTATGTGATATTATAAGGTAAATAAAATCACTATGACAGAAGATAGCACCATGGCCGAGCAGATGATTAAACACATGAGAAGATTCGTTATGACTCCAAAGCTTCGAAGAAAAACTCGAACTGGGATGGGAGGCAAGAGGTAGGCTATTTGGGGGGGGGGGGGGGGAACACTAGCCCGTGTTCGGATTATAGCTCATACCTGGGTGTCACTAATTATTTTACTCTATGCGGTTTAAATCATTAATGGTATATTATTGTGCATTTTGTCCTTCGATAATCTTCTTCGTTATTTTATTTACTAATTAGCAGATGAGGTCTGGCAGTGTTGTTTTAAAACACCCTGTATATACGTATTCTTCAGTCATATAACATAATTCCAATCAGCAATCTAAAATCAATCCTTTTATAGATAGAGCTAAATCTATCTATCAATCTATTGCAGGATGCCTAACTCCCCTTTAAGAGGGTGGCCAAACACAAAATGCCCAAATCCAATGAAAACATACAAGTATTGAAACCACAATATGGAAGCATAATGCCGAAATAAAATCCTGTGCTTATCTACCAGTATGTTTCGCAAAGTAGAATCAATCAAATTGAACTTATTCAAATTATATTGAATCCTTTCAATTAGTTTTATTCACCTTAGGAAATAGGCTTACAATAAAAAAAATACTCTAGTCTCAGTTAAATTTATCTCTCTGATTCCGAATTATCTTTCCTATGCTCAATAACATCTGTTAAATATCTATAGATTTATAGATATATGTCAGTCAGTCAGCAGCCAGCCCTTGCTCCCACAAGGGGTAGGGAGGATCAGCAAGAAAGGAAAAGGAGGTGACACATAATGTTCGCCCACAAAAAACAAGCACACAAGCATTCAGAAAGACCAATCACTCATCAGCCCCCGAAATCAATGGCTTCACCTCAGATGTTATTCTTCCAGACAAGGTCTCTTTTCACATCAACATCTGGGATAAAGGATAAAGATATATAATAAGTAAAACCCTGTTCTTTAACATTAATATCAAATACAAACCCCAATGTACTTGAATAAACTAATGAAAGCATATATGGCCCTCCCGGGATTCGAACTCGGGACAGCACACCCAGAACATAAGCACCTAATCTAAGCTGAACAAGATACACACTAATGGTAAAGTCAAATGTCTTAATGTTTGTCCATAAAATATATAAATGTCTTAATTACATAATACAAAAAGACAACACTAAAGTAATACAGCATTACCTAGAAACTTTGTTTGATATTACACAGACTACAGTAGATCTGAACTGGACACGACAATGGAACTTTGCAGTAAGGGACCCAAATTCGGAGAACGAACCCTCAAGTTTGAACCTCGAAACTGCGAACATATCACATTTTCGCTGTTTCGAGGTTTGAACTTGGGGGTTCGTTCTCCGATTTTGGGTCCCTTACTGCAAAGTTCTATTTTCGTGTCCAGTCCAGATCTACTGTAGTCTATGTATTACACAATAATGAAATCGTTAAATTTATAGTCTTATAAAAAAAAAATCCATTCTTCCTTAAAAACAATCACGTACAAACCATTAAATACATTAGTTCTTTATTTTCATTCACACCCGCATCACAGCATAAGATTAAGGGGAGTCTTTTAGCTTGTTCCCTAGACCTCCATCAAGCTTAAAATAACACCCCCTAGACCCACTTTCAAGATAAATGTGTAAATTTTTCGGTAAAAAAAGGTCCCGGCCGTAGGCTGGTTCCTCGTAAATTACAGGCTCACTATTGCTCGCCTGGATAAAATCGATCCCTAAATGGCACGAAAGGTCTTAACATTAACAGAAATGGGGCGACAGTTTTTAATATCGCCAAACTAATGGAACGAACGTCTTACGATCTCAAAAGCAATGGGGCTAAACATGAGGGAGTAAGGGGTCCAGAAAAAAATCCCTCAAGTGGAGATCTCCCTTTAATTTACATTTAGGAACCTTAACTCCATATACATGATGCACAAAACAAAACAAATAAAATACAAAATAAATAAGAATAAAACAGATACAAAAATAAGTATACTATATAATATATAATAGATATCTTGCAGTAACAGAAATGAGAGTGATTGGCGTTATTTTTTTATTTTTTTTTGTAATATTAGTTTAACCAGACCACTGAGCTCTACAAAGAACTCATAGGGCTGGCCCGAAGGATTCGATCAAGATATATAACTAAACGAGTCAAGATAGATAGGGAAGGGCAGTAGGGGAACAAATCGAGGCGGGTGAAGACACTCAGACATTTCTCGCCAGTTCATCAGTTCAGCCGGACCACATGAGCTCCACATCAGAGCTCTTATAGGGCAGGGCCGAAGGATGAGGCAAGAACTGCTACACCGCAACACCAACCAAGAAGTGATCAGGGCGAAGAATGAAAGATCAGGTCGAAGGTAGAAAAAATCACATCGAGAAGCAAAAATGCATTACCGAAGGGAATCAAGTCAGTCCGGCCACATCAGCAACCGAAGAGACAAACGGGTCAGGAGTCAATCACCTAGCCAGGCCAGGGAGACATGAGATATAGGCCGCCAGAGGACAGCCAAATGGGACAGAATAAGAATAGAAGGGGAAAAACATAGAATGAGTAATGAAAAACTACTCAAAATTAGTCAAGCTGAGGACGAAAGCTCGAGGGGAGATAGGAAGGGAATTGACCACATCCATCCACCATCAAGCCCCAGTCGCCGGCCCCGAAGCCCCCCAACCGCGGCAAGGAGAGTAGTATCAGGGGGGTGATTGGCGTTAGCATTGTATGTATGTATGTACGGTGGCGCTAATAAGTCATGTCCCAGCTGTCATTACGTTTGGCTCGCTCGGTGCTGTATTAATGTATGTCAGATGTTGAATTGGGGGGGTAAGTGTAGGAACATGGTTGTATATCTCACTCAAAAAGAAAAAATCATGTGTAAATATTGCTGAAATCAATTATTGACCAAAACATAATTGGTGCCGAGACATCACTTATTAGCGCGACTGTACTCAGGCACATATCCCATAGCTGGGGGTAGCCGACTCGAGTTTGAACCACATAACACAACATAAAATATAATCACACATATCTAGGTTAACATTAAAAAGGGTGATTCTATTTAAGGGGGGTCACCTGATTTTTTCTCATTCTCTCCTTTTTCTCTTTCTCTGGCTTGTATCCATTCGGCCCCATTCAGCCAACTGTTTTAAGACGTTTATCCCCATCCAGGTGTGGATTTATTCCTGGCAAGCGATAGTGAACCAGCATTGTATGGAGAAATCCGGCTTCGCCGGAGACATTTATCTATCGAAAAATGTACAAATTTAGCTTGCTGTAAAAAAAAAAAAAAAAAAAATATATATATATATATGCTGGCTCGCTACCGCTCACCAGGAAAATATTTACACCTGGATGGGGGTAAACGTCTTAAAACAGTAGGCTGAATGGGGCCGAATGGATAAAAACTAAAGAGAGGGAGAGAAAGAGAAAAAAACCGAGGTGTGCTCCCTTAAGAATACGACCCTATTATGTTTTGAAAGTTATCAATGAATTACAGGTTTGTGAGTTTATACTATAACATATACATTAAATGCGGTCTATGTAGTAACGTGCTTTGGAGATATTGAGAAACCTATTACCTATCCATTGGGTAAAAAATATGTATTGTTAAAGATTTACCTTTCTGGCAAAAATATAGTATACTATTTGATCACAGTTTCAACATTGTATCCTATATTATATATATATATATATATATATATATATATATATATATATATACATATATATATATATATATATATATATATATTTTTTTTTTTTTTTTTTTTTTTTTTTTTCTTCTAATAAGATAAACATATTCCACATTATACTTACATCAGTTTTCGGACATATTATATTTACAAATATTACAAACCGATTTCTTCCAACTTAGTTTCGGTTGTAAGGCCACAGAAGAAAGTAGTCTGTTGTTGTCTTAATAAAAACAATATAACATGTAGCACTCCTCCACTTATTCAGTGTTAAAAGAATTGCCACCTATATGAGGCGAACGTCTTAACATTCCTCACTTGGCCCTCCCTACAGCGTTCCTCTTGTGGTAGTTTGTTACGGTCGTCTCTTTCCTTTCCAGTTCCTTATTTCCCATTTTTCCTATAATTATGTATAATCCTTCTTTCTGCTAAACACAAATCCCCTCACTCACTTCCCTTCATCCTTCCTTTATTTCTCTGCATTTCTCCAAATCAAGTGACGTGTATACTGTAAAGCCGGTATCACACGAGAGCTTTTATAGTCAACATTCGATTATCAACATTTCCCTGGCAACATTTCTGGAATATTTTGCCCTGATATCGGAAACTAGACTGGTGATCGATCAATTTAGGTGACTGAAATTATTAAATGTTTACCTCATAAGCTTCCAGACCAGTGTTGAGTATACATGTTGAGGGAAAAAGCGCTCGTGTGATACCGGTATAAATATGGTGTAGTCATCTAGTGTGACAAAAAGGAAGCAACCAACACCTTGAAGCTCCACTGTGGAAATCTAGTGCGACACATATGAAACACCCAGCATCTCGAAGCTTCAATCGATAATCTCTGGGTCTCATAAGAGTTACAGGCTATTGAACAGCCTACAGTCCCGAGGTTGAGACATATAAAAAAATAAAAATATATACATATACTCCTCACTCCTCCTTTTTACTAAAATATGCAATCATGTAATTCTCCCTATCCCCTTCCCTCACAAGGCCTCTTCCCCAAGCTCCAGGGCAGGATTGTCTAGGCCCGCTCCTCCGTTCACACCCTTCCTCTTGTGCTCGTTAGTTTCAGTTGTATCCTTCCCGTTGGCAACCACCCTCCCTTCCTTATTGTCGTCTCCAACTCTTCCTTCGCCTTCTTCAGATTTCTATGGGGGAAAACATAAGGGCTAAAACAATGAATACAATTTAATGTAAAACTTGCAAAATAAACAAACCAAAAACGGGAACGACAAAATATATAGGCAAAAGAACTTATTAAAATCACAATAGGGAAATAAAGATTTAGCAAAATATAATTTAAGGGGGAATAATAGCTTTTTCTGGAACCCCTTCTCCCTCACGTTTAGCATTTTAGTTTTGAGATTTTAAGACGTTCGTTCCAATAATTTAACGATTCTGAGACCTTTCGCCCCATTTCTTTGTCAATATCAAGACCTTTCGTCCCATTTAAGTGTATATTTTTTTCCTGGCGAGTGACTTAGAGTCTGTAATTTTAGAAGGGGCCGGTACACTCACGCGTACTAAAAGTTGCTCAGGGGTGGGTCCTTCCTTCCCCTACTCCACCCTGGGCAGGTGGAAGGGGGGAGTCGGGTCCAAGTCTACCCCCACCTTCCACCCCCAAACTATCCCCAACTCCCCCACCCTCCTTCTCTAGCTGGCAGTTAGTGATTGGAGGAGATTGTTCTCATGAATTGTAAATTATTGTTATATATACCATCTTTGCACATGCTTACAATGGCCAACATTTATTAATACAATATACTGTATAATTGTATTCTCAAAATGAGTCTATACACACATGGGTTACAAGAATCTCGGCTGTATTGGTCTTCTACCTCTCTCTCTCTCTCTCTCCGTGTGTGTGTCCCTCTCTCATTGCATTACAATCCACGACCAAGACTTAATGTGCTTTTAAGATAGACTAGTGATACCGTAATTAATTCCAATATCATACATTATTCAGGATATTATGTTTACCATTATTGTAATACACATCAACTTTTCCTCTACGATCTACTCCTAGGTTTTCAAATTACTTACACAGTCGGGATTTTTTTAATATTAAAGGAAATGTCTAAAGGCAAATATTGGCTGTAATAGTGTTGTGACTATTGTTGATTGTTTCGTTTACCATTTCAATCAGTGTCTCCCATTTATTCAATACCATACATAGTATAAACGGTTTGCATTTAATTATATGTGGCCTATACACTTCGTTTTCAGTCAATTAAATGTAGAACTCGATACAACTTACGATCAAAGTCAGTGTTAATTTTTAGTAAGGTTTGAGTATCGAGCCCTTGAGTAGCAAGGCTCGCCTTCTCACTTCCCCCTTCTCTGTCTCTATCTGTGATCCCAGCCTCTCGCTTCTACAAACCCCCAAACAATGAATAGGTTTAATAGACAGTTTTACCATCAACTCTTCTCTATGTGTATCGAATGCAGGCAACACTCATCACACTCTAATGAAGGGAAATATACCCCATTCACACCCGTAAAATCTTGGTTGTAGAAAGTGTGTGCTATGAGAGAGTTACAAGGAATAGTTAGTATCTCAAAGACCTTGCCGTCCATTTCGGGGAAATTTTCGAAGTCGAATGTGAGATATTGTTCAGTGCATTACACTCCTTACAGAGTGTGCAAAATACTATCCACTCTTCTTGAACTGCTCTACCGAGGAAATATTTACAACTTCTGAGGAAAGTTTGTTCCATGTAGATCAGATCTTAAATGAGAAACAATTTCCACAAATACTAGTGTTGAACCTTTTCAATTCTAACTGTCAGCCATGGTTGCGTATTGTATTCTTATTTAGGCTAAATTTTTTGCCATGATCAACATTGTCAAACCCATTACCTATTTTAAAAATTTGATTGAGATGACCTCGTAGTCTCAGTGTTGAGAGAGAGAGAGAGAGAGAGAGAGAGAGAGAGAGAGAGAGAGAGAGAGAGAGAGAGAGAGAGAGAGAGAGAGAGAGAGAGAGAGAGAGAGAGAGAGAGAGAGAGAGAGGTAGAAGACCAATACAGCCGAGATTCTTGTAACCCATGTGTATAGAGACTCATTTTGAGAATACAATTATACAGTATATTGTATTAATAAATGTTGGCCATTGTAAGCATGTGCAAAGATGGTATATATAACAATAATTTACAATTCATGAGAACAATCTCCTCCAATCACTAACTGCCAGCTAGAGAAGGAGGGTGGGGGAGTTGGGGATAGTTTGGGGGTGGAAGGTGGGGGTAGACTTGGACCCGACTCCCCCCTTCCACCTGCCCAGGGTGGAGTAGGGGATGGAAGGACCCACCCCTGAGCAACTTTTAGTACGCGTGAGTGTACATGTTTCTACGGACAAATTTACAATTTTATCTTGAAAGGGGGTCTAGGGGGTGTTTTTTTTAGCTTGGAGGTCTAGCAAGGAAACTAAAAAATAACTAAATAAATAAATAAATACATAGGCCAAAAACCAAGCACGACCCCCTTAATGCAGGTATGGTTTTGACTTTGATAGTGGCAAAGGGTAAGAGAGGCTGTACAGATTTCACAAACATAAGGATACTGATCTACTTTGATATATAAAAAGTTTTTGGCTCGAACGTCCCTTGATTTTGGCCGTCACTCTTTCAACTATGGGGGAGGCACTCGCTACAGGCAGTTCTACCTTTTGTCTCCCTCACTCATATAGAAAAAAAATATAACAGACATGGACAGTGACTTGTGATTCAAGTTTCCCATATATATAATTACCATTTACACATTACAATGTAGCCTACACTATTTTTCTGTTAGTATAACTAGTCAATAGTTACATATCTGAGGTTTACCAGAGTTAAGGGGAGATCTCCACTCGAGGGATTTTTTTCTGGACCCCTTTCTCCCTCATGTTTAGCCCCATTGCTTTTGATATTATAAAACGTTTGCCCCATTAGTTTAGCGATTTTAAGAACTTTCACCCCATATTAAGACCTTTCGTGCCATTCAGGTGTCAATTTTATCCTGACGAGCGATAGCGAGCCTGTAATTTAAGAGGAACCGGCCTTCGGCCGGGAAATTTTTCTACCGAAAAATGTACAAATTTATCTTGAAAGGGTCTCCAGGGGGTGTAATTTTAAGCTTGATGGAGGTCTAGGGAACCAACTAAAAACCTCCCCTTAACCCTTACTGTACCGTTATGGAAGGATATATGGAAGGATATATGGAAGGATATATGGAAGGATATATGGTAGCTGCAATGATGAATCGAGATAGTCTGTGGCATCTTTTTATGGGTAGAGGTCCTTCCTAAGCTGAATAAAATCGTCTAATAGTTGCCAGAATATCATGAATAGGACGTCACCGGTACTGTAGGGGTTAAGGGGAGATTTCCACCTGGAGGATTTTTTTCTGAACCTCTTTCTCCCTCATGTTTAGCCCCATTGCTTTTGAGATTTTAAGACGTTCGCCCTAGTATTTTTAACATTTTAAGACATTTTGCCCCATTTCTGTCAATTTTAAGACCTTTCGTGCCATTAAGGTGTCGATTTTTTCCTGGCGAGCGATAGCGAGCCTGTAATTTAAGAGCAACCGGACTCTGGCCGGGACATTTTTCTTCCGAAAAATGTACACATTTATCTTGAAAGGGGGTCTAGGGGGTGTAATTTTAAGCTTGATGAAAACGTAGGGAACAAACTAAATACCTCCCCTTAAATTAAATAGGATGGAAACATTTGACTAAATGTCTTCAACAAAAGTATACAATCACTGTTCCTGACCATATTTACGGCAGTTAGATGTGGATAACAACACACACCAACACTAAACTTACACAGACTTATATACACACACATTAGATGTCTGATAAACACAATAGTAAGTATATACAAAAATTAGGAAGTGGTTATAGTAGACTGTACTAAATATATCAATACATTACACACACACACACACACACACAGATCATCAATACACACACCCACACATACACAGCCAATAATCAATACAAACACACACACACCACACACACACACCCACCTTGTCCCGTGTCCTCCAGAGGTAGATGCGTCGGATGATGAATGCAGTGATGAGAGGCAGGGGGGTCATAATCACTGCAGCGGCCGGGAACACTGAAAAATAAAGCGATAAACATTGGCCGCCGCCATCACCATAGCCCCAAGACTCCCATTAAAGTTATCACGCGGTAACCAAAACTATTATGTATTATATATATATAAGGTCCCACCCCTTTCCCCTTCTTAAGTAAGCCATTTTAGATTTACAGAAGAGCTGGAGCAGAGCAGGAATTAACCACTTGCGAGTTTTAGGCTATAAGGAAGTTGGAGCCGTGAACATCGCTATTAAACAGAAATGCAATAATGATTTACGTTTCTGATGGATAAATGGTATGCGTAATTGGGTTTTATGTATTTATAAATGTACTACGACCGTATTTTACCTGTAAATTCTGTTATATATAAATGTCTACAACTCCAAGTTCCTTATAGAACGAAACTCGCAAGTCGGCAATTGTGCCTCAGTACAAAGAGAAGGGTAGCACAAAGGAATGTAAGAGTTATAGGGAAATTAGTTTGTATGCCCGACATCCTAGCTTCAACTTATATTTAAATTGCCGACTTGCGAGTTTCGTTCTATAAGGAAGTTGGAGCCATAAACCTCGATATAAAACAGAAATACAATAATAATGTAAGTTTCTAATGGATAACAAATATGTTGAATTGGGTTTTATGTCTTTATAAATGTACTACAACAGTATCTTAACAGGTAATTCTGATAAATATCGATATCTACAACTCCAACTTCCTTATAGAACGAAACTCGCAATTGGTCAATTCACTCATATTGCTGTTGCTGTTGGAGTTGAGGGGCCACTCAAGCACATCGCCGCGCCTGTGCGCCAGAGAAGTTTACACGAGTCACCCATGAAATATCTAATAACAAACGTTTTCTTTCACCACCAACAAATATTAACAGGGGAACTCTCCATTATAATCATAACGTTTAACATGAGAAAATAATATATGATATGGCAATCATATATTGCCAATAACAATAACATTACTATAGAAAATAAATACCTCAAACTCCCTCCTTATTCACCCACATACAGACACACACTCATGCACCACAAATAATTATAATACCTTTGCATGTTCCTGCCTAGTAATTTACTCTTTTATCTCTCCCATGAGCAATAATGCTGGAAAATTGTACGATCGATCGAGACTGGGATCAGCTTAGAATTATTAGACACCAAGTAGTTTTAAGAAATGTAGAATTATGGATTATAATTACTAAGAATATCTAATGATTATAAGCTACAATATTCAAAGCTTCATCAAAACAGAAGTGATAGATCATTGGATAATATTACTGTAGGCTACTGCATGATTCCAAAGTATCTGCTGCTAAAACTGCTCCTTTGAGTCAGTCATAAAAACAAAAGTTATACAGTAATTTTCCCGATAGTATGTTCTGGCAGCTGTAACCCTTGCACTGCAGGGACCGTACAGGCACGTAAATATAACACATGTTGCTGGTACTCGAAGGGTTAAGGGGAGTTATGTCATTTTTCTGAACCCCCTTCTCCCTCCTGTTTATTCCTATTAGTTTTTTTAATTTTAAAACGTTCGCCCCATTATTTCATCGACTTTAAAACCTTTCGTCGCATTTCTTTATCAATATCAAGAACTTTCGTGCCATTTAGGGATCGATTTTTTCTTGACGAGCAATAGAGAGCACCCAACATCTAGAAGTTTCAACTGATAATCTTGGGGCCTCATAAGAGTTACAGGATACTGAACAACCTACAGTCCCGAGATGGAGACAGAAAAAAACAAAACAAAAATATAAAAACGTCCTGGCAATTTCCTGCAATTCAAATCCCATTAAAGCCTGTGGAGACAAGTGCGAGTGAGCAGGAGTGCGGCTGGCCACTGTCCGCTCTATGGCATGCCTTCCGCTACATAGGGTCTGTGGGGGGGGCCTGCGAAATACATTCAGTGTTGCCAAATGCAAATGTAGCACGACATTGCTAATTATTAGTGAATATTGCCGATGTCTGTAGTAACGCTGCGGGTGAACCCCGCGCGCTACAGAGCTCGTTCCAGTGTCATTTGAAAGATATTTTCTCTTATTTTTTGCTGCAAAGATTTAATTTCATTCAGACACTTGCTTAAGCAATCAGGAGTGCCTGAATGAGCCATATTATAGTGGGAATATACCTGCACTGATTGAGTTAACATTCAAAATTTATAAGAAATCAGTTAGGCTACCATGATTATTCAAAGAGATCCTTCTTAAGATGATTAAATTCTTGTACTGTTAACCTGAATACGTACCGACAGTGAGGTCCCCTGCGGGTTTCTCCAGGGTGAACTTGAGGATGAAGATGGCCACGCTACCGTTCTGGATGCCGGTCTCGATACTGATGGCGATCCGCTCCTCCGAGGGCAGCCTCAGGAGTGTTGCCAGTACCAACCCACTCAGGTACCCCAGCGCTGGTAGGCCAAACCCAGCAAGTATACTCTGAAATAGTCATATGGTAGTTAAAAAGGGTTGGTTGAGATAGTTTGAAGCCTTATTATTGCTAGAGGTCTTTCCTAGGAGTATCACCAGGGCCAACCCACTCAGGTACCCCAGCGCTGGTAGGCCAAACCCAGCTAGTATACTCTGAAATAGTCATACGAGTTTAACCCCTTCAGGATTATGAAACAGTTTGGTAGTTTATTCTGACTATAATAAGACCATTCTATTCAGTTTAGGAGTAAATATAAGCTAAACTATTGTACATTCTAGGACACATATAATGGCCTGAACCAATTCAAGCCATGTCGGATTGAATCGAATCATATTGTTAATTATTTATCAAATATAAGCGTATGCACACTGTGGGTTCATCTAAGCAGTGTGAGGATTAAAAAGGGGCCTGATATAATGTCCTTCAGTGTATTCAATGTATGATCATCTTATCTAGTACTCCCTCCTCACTTCTTTCCATTTTCTTATAGCTTCACAGATATCTCCACTTTTTTATAAGAAATACTAACCACCTTCTCCATATCTCATCTCTATCAATCGCTTAGTTAAAATAGGACTTCAGAGGCTGTCAACCCTTCCGGATTATTAAGCCAGCACACTGTAAGTCAAGAAATGAGTCAGGATTGGAGCCCCTTTTTGAGAACTCCAGCCCCTTGTCATCTATCATCCTCTCTGTTCATTAGTTAGTTAAAATAGGACTTCAGAGGCTATCAACCCTATTGGATTATTAAGCCAGCACACTGTTAGTCAATAATAACGTCAGGACTGGAGCCTCTCTTAGAGAACGCCAGTCCCTTCTGCTCTCTATTCCTTATCTCCTTACCGTATACGTGAAGAGACTGAAGACATACAGGTTAGCGTAGATGCCAAACGTGAAGATGAAGATGATAATGAAAAGGCTCATTGGAGTCAGCAGTTTTTCCAAGATCTTGGCAACTCTGGCAAAATTAAGAGATATTTATGCGTGAAATTAGCTTATATTTATATACACTTAATACTCACATCACATGTAATTATTGTCATTAGCTTATATTTATATACACTTAATACTCACATCACATGTAATTATTGTCATTAGCTTATATTTATATACACTTAATACTCACATCACATGTAATTATTGTCATTAGCTTATAAAATGTATGTGATTATATGATATCCATGTAAATGAAAGCAAAGTCAATGATGCACTTTATTTACAATATTCTTGTATGCAATTAATACTAAATTTGACTCCTCATAGTTGTGTCATTAATAATAACGTGACCATATCACCAAGATGTTATTTTAGTATAAAGGTCAGAGGAGGGGGAAATCTCTAAAATAATGTTGTAGACAGTGCTAAATTAGTATTACAATTATATAAATATATATACAGTATATATATATATATATATATATATATATATATATATATACTGTGTGTATATATATATATATATATATATATATATATATATATATATATATATATATATATATATATACCGTAATTATTATATATATATATTTACTTATTTATTTCTGGCGGCGCTGTCTAGGGATTTTCGAATTAGTCTCCTACGAAATTGTTGACATAGTTCTTACTGCAGTTAGTGTACAGGATACTGAACCTCAAGTCAGTAGCTGTAGGGAGGGCATGACAAGTAAGGATTTAAGAGTACATATAAGCAAGTAAGGAGTTAAGAGTACATATAAGCAAGTAAGGAGTTAAGAGTACATATAAGCAAGTAAGGAGTTAAGAGTACATATAAGCAAGTAAGGAGTTAAGAGTACATATAAGCAAGTAAGGAGTTAAGAGTACATATAAGCAAGTAAGGAGTTAAGAGTACATTAAAATGTAAAACTTGCAAACTAAACAAACCAAAATTGGGACAAGGACAATATAAAGTCAAATTAAATTATCAAAATCGCTATGTGGAAACAACGCTTACTAAAATGAAAATTAAAATGAAAATTAAATAAAAGAACACAATCCACCACATAGGGTGTACATCACTACATGAGCAAGTTAATCTGTTTCCCAAGCAAACCAATCGCACATATAACAACGCACTATCGTCACGTTAAAGGAAGTAGTCAAGTTTGGGAAGCAAGTAAGTAAGCAAGTAAGGAGTTAAGAGTACATATAAGCAAGTAAGGAGTTAAGAGTACATATAAGCAAGTAAGGAGTTAAGAGTACATATAAGCAAGTAAGGAGTTAAGAGTACATATAAGCAAGTAAGGAGTTAAGAGTACATATAAGCAAGTAAGGAGTTAAGAGTACATATAAGCAAAACTATTGTAAGAAAGATCGTGATAAGTGGTGTAGGGCAAGAGAAAAAAGAAGTGGTAATAAAAATAATAATAATAAAATAAAATAATAATAATAATAATAATGTATTCACCTAGGAAGAAAGCGCTGTATAAGAAGACCAATTAAGCACGGTATGGATAGACTGAGGACCAACACAGCAATGTCCTTGTAGGGAACCACAAAGGCGGCATCCTGCATGATCACTTGACCCAGCATAAACACCCATAGGGGCACGGCACCTGGGGACAGACATTTATATTCAGATTCAGATTGTATTATTTTCATTAAATATGCAATGGCTATTCATACAATAAAATCATCTTGAGGGGTCACCGGCTTTTTTTAACTTTACCTACCTATCTACTAGTCTACTGTATAATAGTATTCAATAACCTACCGAAAGCAACAACAGTAGAAAAGAATGTCATCATAATGGATAGGTCTAGTGATCCCCCCAACAGGAAGGTCCACATGTTGGAGGCGCCGCCCCCGGGACAACACCCCATCAGGAAGAGCCCCAGCTGCCCCAGGGGATTGCCGGGGAAGGCCAGCTTGCCCAACCCGAAGGCGATCTGAAGAAAACGAGAACGTGGTTATAAGCAGGGTTACTAAATCAAGTCCGCTAGATGAATTCACCATTATCATCTCATTGCGTTCCATTCTGTGGATATCATTCGGTGACATTCTCGCTTACCTGTAGTTGGTGGCAAGTGTTTAAGTGCATTTTTACAGTGCTTTAGCTCAGTGATTAGCTCTTAGTATTTGATTTATCTATTTAGTTTTGTTTAGTTAGCTAGCTTTGGGATAAAATGGCAGGTATGGAGGTTGTGTCTTGCACCGAACTTCGCTCTCTCTTCCTAGAAGTGGGTTAGTGGGATTAATAAAGGGGACATGAAAGATGTACTAAAGCTGTGATTGCGAAAGAACTCAAACAATTTTTTTCAAATTATATAAACATAGTTTCAGAAAAGATATAGGCAAATATTGGTTTGGTAACAGAGTTGTAGATAGGTGGAATAGGCTACCAAGTGCTATAGCGGGATAAAAAACGATAGAGAGCTGTAAGATAAAATTAGATAGGCATATGGACGGGATGGGTTGGGTGTGAGGGAGATCTGCCGGGTTTGGGCCAATCGGCGCTCTGCAGACCCCCGTTTTCTGACCTCTGACCGTTTTGGTGAGGTCGGTCCTCATGGTAATAGTGAGCTATGCCTGTAATTGGGGTTGGGTGTGAGAGGGACCTGCCTTGTGTGGGCCAATCGGTTTTCTGCAAACTACCATTTTCTTATGTTCTTATGCTATCATCCGGTTTGACAGGTCACGTTTCTGAAGCATGTCATTGCGACACTACCGGTTTATCATCATGTCAAATCTTTATGTATGAGGAACTGAAATCAGTGAGAGTAATCACATGCAATGATTCTGTATGAATGTTCATAAGATAATGAGGAGAAAGCAGAATAAATTACTGAGCATGCATATTAAAGAAGAAAAAAAATAAAAAAATAAAAAAAAATATATATATATAATATATACTGTATATACCCTGTTTATTATAACTAGGCCAGAAATATCGACCCCAACTAAAAAAAGGACTGAAAGGGAGATTTTTAGTTTGTTCCCTACACCTCCATCAAGCTGAAAATTACACCCCTTAGATCCCCTTTCAAGCTAAATTCGTAAATTTTTAGGTTGTAATATGTCCCAGCCAAAGGCCGGTTCTTTTTAAATTACAGAGGCATAAAGACGTACTGGCAGAGCAGACCAACCCCAGGCCCTACAGGTTTCTTTATTATTATTATTATTATTATTATTACTACTAACCAGAGGCCCTACAGGTTTCTTTATTATTATTATTATTATTATTATTATTATTACTACTAACCAGAGGCATGAAGACGTACTGGCAGAGCATACCAACTCCAGGCCCTACAGGTTTCTTGGCGATGCCCTTGAGGATTGCTGGGTCTATGGTGGCGCCCATATTGACATATACCAGGGCCACCAGTACCCCAAGGATCAGTGTGAAGATGTTGTTTAGGTTCTGGTAGGATAGTAACACCGACATCTTCAGCACCACAGACCCTGCGACCTGTAAATAATAAACGTACATAAACCAAATATTTGCTTAAGTTTGTCCTCGTCCTAAAGGGAGGTTTTTAGTTGGCTCCCTAGACCTCCATCAAGCTTAAGGGGAGACTGACCGTTTGTTTGGTCTATTAATTAATTTATTCATATATTTTTTTAGTTTCCTCCCTAGACCTCCATCAAGCTTAGAAAAATACCCCCTAGACCCCCCTTCAAGATAAATTTGTAAATTTTTCGGTAGAAAAATGTCCCGGCCGAAGTTCCTCTTAAAATTGCAGGCTCGCTATCGCTCGCCAGGAAATAATTGACACCTAAATGGCACGAAAGGTCTTAAAATTGACAACGAAATGGGGCGAAAAGTGTTAAAATCGCCAAAATACTGTAATGGGCCGAAAGTCTTATAATCTCAAAACTAGTGGGGCTAAACATTAGGGAGAAGGGGGTCCAGAAAAACGGTCTGCCTCCCCTTAAAATATATTACTTTTAAGACCCCTTATCGAGATAGATTTATGCATTTTTCTGTAGTAAAATGTCCCTGCTGAAGGCTGATTTCCTCCTGTTGGGGAGATTGAAGGCACCAATCGAACAAGGCAATGCCCAGGGGAGGCCTATAGGTATTTGATAAGGTGTTGCTGGAACTCCTGTTTCATTTGTCTGGCTTCCCTTAATGTTTGTGTTTATGCCTCACCTACACAGAGTGATCCAGCTAGCTCTCACAAACACCTCCTCCTGTTATCTACTTCACTACACTAAACAAGCACACCACACTTCTTCCTGCCACAAAAAATAAAAATAAATAAATAACTCACTCTTTCAACTCTGGGGGAGGCACTTGTCACAGGCAGCTCTGCCTTTTGTCTCCCTCATCCACATAATACAAACAATTACTTCCTCGCTATCGCTCGCCAGGAAAAAAAATAGACACCTAAATGACACGAAGTCTTAATATTGACAGAGAAATGGAGCGAATGTTCTTAAAATCGCCAAACTAATGAACCGAACGTCATACAATCTGAAAACTAACTAAACATGGGGAAGAAGGGGGACCAGAAAAAAAATCCATCTCCCCTTAATATATTCGCGTGTTCGTAGATAGAAAATGTTGAATGTGAAGAATTGCGTGTAATGCTATGAATAACAGCCCGTATCACACGAGAGCTTTTATAGTCAACATTCGATGGTCAAAAAAAATTCTGGCAACATTTCTGGAATATTTTGCAGTTTTATCGGACACTAAACTGATGGTGGATGAATTTAGGTGACCGAAATATTTAAAATGTTGACCTCTTAATCTGCCAGACCAGTGTTGAGGATAAATGTTGAGGGAAAAAGCGCTCGTCTGATACCAGCTAAAGGGTCCATATATTCACGAGTCCGGATGTGTACCCCACCACAACGGACTTACCCATCACCTCGTAATCTTCAAAAACAAGACAATACGCCTGTTTATAGAAGTACTTTAACCCCATCGATCAGATGACGATTTATTTAGTTCATCAATGCTACTGCCAGATAGTTTTATGCAGCTTAGAAATTATATCTGGAAATCAATGGGTTGAAGCGTATCTCAATTAACTCTCCAACTTTTACAGATCCTTCCTAAGTAGAACAAAATCGTCTGAAGGTAACTAGAATATAGCAGAAAATGGCGTTACGTGATTTAATGAGTTAAGTATCTTTCGTAGGAAATGACACAGCGGCAGGTGTACCTTACACATACCTCAGTTTAATTAACACTAACTCATCCAATTCTTGGTGGGTTATTGTGAGGTTAGCGTTTCATTATTGTTAAAATGCAGGAAATAAGAATTGCCAGCCTCACCACCGTTTCAGCTCCCTTACAACAAAGACCTAAGTCTGTGTCACGACCAGCCACAGAGAGCCCCTCTCGCCTGTAACGTCACCCAGCCCGGCACAGCCACCAGCGGGACAGCTACCCAAGACACAAGGAAAAGAGCATGCGCCACACAAGCCCTTCTAGCCTTCACCATCACCAACACCGGGAGAGCAGAGAAAAAGAGACATCAAAAGAGCCGCCCTGAACCAGACAACAAAAACTTCAGGCTTAACACCCTCATTTTTGGTGAGGTAAGCTCGATGCTACCAATAGCACAGTCAGATTCGAGACTGGCAGAGGTAGGCTCCATGTTACCAAAAGCACGGCCAGATTCGGGACAGGCAGAGGTAGCCTCGGAAGCTACCAAAAGCACAGCCAGGTTCGAGACAGGTAGAGTTAGCTTCGACATTTCCAAAAGCACAGCCAGGTTCATGATTGGCAGAGGTATAAGCTCGACGCTAGCAACAGCACAGCCAGGTTCGAGACAGGCAGATGTAGGATCGACGCTACCAAAAGCACAGCCAGGTTCATGATTGGCAGAGGTATAGGCTCGACGCTAGCAACAGCACAGCCAGGTTCGAGACAGGTAGATGTAGGATCGACGCTACCAAAAGCACAGCCAGGTTCGAGACTGGCAGAGATAGGCTTGACACTGCCCAACTCAAAAAGAAGACGAAGAAGCAAGAAGACTTCCCATTCGTCGGCAAGATCCAAGTCCCCGCCTACTACTACCTCCAGCAAGATACCCTGGGACCAGCCAACAAGAACAAACTTCAGTCCCCCCTTAATTCCCCTAAACTCAGAGAATCATTAACAGCTGAGCTCTGGAACACTCTCCCTGAATCCATCTTCCCCTCATCCTATGACTTAAATTGCTTCAAACTCCGTGTGTCCAGGCATTTTGGCTCGAACATTCCTTGATTTTGGCCCTGTCACTCTTTCAACTCTGGAGAGGCACTCGTCACAGGCAGTTCTGCCTTTAGTCTCCCTCATCCACGAACAAAAAAATCGAATCCACTAACAGTATTATTCAAACAGTAAAAATCCTGGTATAACAAATATATCGCGATTCGCTTGTAAAGTGCTGTGTTTTCAATCGCACGAACACCATTTCGGATAATGTTATATCTCATTTATCAGCATTTATTAACAAAATTATAAATTTCAATATTATGTAATAAATCATGGAAATTCTCATGTTTGTAGTTTTAAATGCGAAATATTAAGACTGCCAAAATTAACCTGGTCTTCTTCTTTTGTCTTTATCTGGTTGTTATAAAAAGGTTAATTCTACTCACATCGTCGAAGCGGTCATGGAAGAGGATATGAACTTTGTTGTAGCCGATGAAGAGAGCCGAAATGTTGAGTTGGCCGGTGTAGGTGAAGCTGTCGTTGGGGCTGCCTCGCTCTACGTCACCAATCCACTTCACTGCAGCCACCATCTGAATCGACAAGTAAGGCGATCAAGTAAAAATCATAAATGAATACATAGACAAAATATATATTAACAAAAACTTGGTGTACCTGAGCATATAGATAAGAGGAGCCTCGTACAAGACTTTCTACCATCTTTGAATAAAATGTTAGGTATGGCTTGGGTAGTGCTGCTAGAGGAACATCCATGATAGCGTGACTACCGGTGAAGTACCGGTGTCGTCTTTTTATTATTTGTCTTACTATATTAAGACTATTTTCGTCAGTTTAAGAAGGATCTGTGGTAGTAAAAAGGGTTAAGGTAGATAGTTCGAAGCCTGTTAATTGCTGAAGGCCCTTTTTGAACTGAATAAAATCGTCTAATAGTAGCCAGAGTAAAGTTAAAAGGACGTCGTGGTACAGAAGGGGTTAAGATATGTGTACTCTTTGATGGCTCTCCAGGGGACATTACCACTGCACTTAAATACAGAGGCAGTGTGATGACGGACTGACTTTGCTACTTAAAAAAAAAAAAAAAATCTGAGACACCCACAACTGACCTCGTCCTCAACCTTGGCCGTGACTCTTGCTACGTCCGGCAAGATGGTGTACCAGGTGATCAGGTGGTCGGTTCCTTCGATCACCTTCACCAGTTCCTTGGGTTCCAGAACCACATCCTGCAATTGCTCCACCACCACCTCCACCACGCCATCATCCATCTAGTGTTAAACAGGGAAAATAGTAGTCATGGTCAAGGAATCAGAGGCATGATACCAGCTGCAACTTACCTATTATCATCCTTGCCAAAAAAAAAGTAATAGAAAGATAGATAATAATAATAATAATAATAATAATAATAATAATAATAATAACAACGATAAGAAAGTTAGGTCATGGAAAGGCGACAACACGATTCTGGACATATTGCAGACTTTGGATGGTATGAAGAGTAACGGGATTTTCTATACAAAGTAGCCTGCTCATGGCTCACGTATTTTATACAAAGTAGCCTGCTCATGGCTCACGTATTCTATACAAAGTAGCCTGCTCATGGCTCACGTATTCTATACAAAGTAGCCTGCTCATGGCTCACGTATTCTATACAAAGTAGCCTGCTCATGGCTCACGTATTCTATACAAAGTAGCCTGCTCATGGCTCACGTATTCTATACAAAGTAGCCTGCTCATGGCTCACGTATTCTATACAAAGTAGCCTGCTCATGGCTCACGTATTCTATACAAAGTAGCCTGCTCATGGCTCACGTATTCTATACAAAGTAGCCTGCTCATGGCTCACGTATTTCAACAGGCAACAATAATGACTATGTTGTAATCAAGTATGTTTGATGGAATATTCATTGTATATTATCACAACTGATGATAATGGAATCAATGTTGATTTATTATAACTGACCTTAGGGGAAAGATGTGCACTTTGTTCATGTTTTTGTTTCTATATATCTCACAAATACATGTGAGCTACCAAATGTTTTTATACTCTCAGCCGGGTTCAAACCACCAATAATCCTGACTATTGGTGGTTCGAACCCGGCTGAGAGTATGAATATTATTATTAATATATATATATATATATATATATATATATATATATATATATATATATATATATATATATATATATATATTATACATAACAGCATTTACAGAGTAAATTATGTTGCATACACCATATTCTTATTATATTTTTATTTACTCTTATTTCAGTGATTTTGTATATGAAAATAGTACAATTGATTTAAGGTAATAGCTCATAAAATACTTCATAGATTACTTTTGCATAACAATCTACACTCTTAATTAAATATTATACACTACCCACCGTCCAATGCCATAATATCACTGAGTGGTATAGAACTTCCACGTGTTATGCCTTTTGTCTCCCTCATTCACATAGAAAAAAACAAAAAAAAATATGGGAGGTCCGCGTCACATTTGGTTGACTACGACGTATACAGACTAGTAACGCACATAACAGCTTCCTCTCTCTCCATCATCCCTTCTTCCCTCTCTACGCTCTTCAACAAATAGGAAAAGTAGAAAGTAGGTACGAGGTGCCGTTGTAAAGGCTTATCCCTCAATACCTTCACCTGACTCTCTACGTACACTAAATGCCTCTTCGATGTTCTTCGTTTATACCTTCTTCTTACACTTACAGTATGTGCATCCGGTATTAGAGTATATTATAAATACATGTATATTTGGTTGGGTTTGATTAAATAACATATGGATACAGTATACATAAATACACTGGCATAACGTCGTTTTCCAGGCACAATTGTCATTCGGCATTGAGTGTAGTACAATAAACTCCGTCATAACGCTGCCTCATCGTGTTATCACAGTGGCTGATGTTGGCATAGTGCTAACAGTGACACAGCAAGACTTGACAAAGTCCCCCTGCACCTCCAATACCTGCAGCCTCAGTTATTTTATTTTGTATTAATTTCACCACAACACCAAACACCTCCAATGAAATTAATGAAAGCTTACACGAAGAGTGTCATAACAAGTTAAGTGGTAAATCCGGATCACACTAGAGATTTTATAGTCAACATTCGATGATCAACATTTTTCTGGCAACATTTCTGGAATATTTTGCACTGGTATCGAAAATTAGACCGATGATAGATGAATTTAGGTAACCGAAATATTTTAAATGTTGACCTCATAAGCTGCCAGATCAGTGTTGAGGATAAATGTTGAGGGAAAATGCGCTCGTGTGATACCGGCTTAACAGTGATCCCATATACTGTTAAGGCTACAGCACGATCTACCTCATTGTGTTTTTGCACATCCCTTTGAGTACCAGCGGCGTGTGTTATAATATATTCTAGCTTGGTTGGTGGAGAGAACATAATAAATACTCTAGCTATATTTAGACGATATTATACAGCTTAATGTAAACGCCATATGAGGAGGAGCACTTTATAGACGTTTCGCAGATAGCTTCTTCAGGTCATTATCTGTGAAACGTTGTCAATAAAGAGCTCCTCACATGGTGTTTATATTCATGCTGTCAACTTTTCAGTTATTCCACCACTTACCAAACCTTGAGCAGTGACGGGTGGTGCCAGTACCGCCCACACTACCATCATCATCATTATCCACGGGCCATGCTGGATAATACCACAGCCAGCCATTTCCGGGAAGGTCCGTGGCGCAGTGTTGCTAACGTAGATTCTTCTTCTTCTGTTTCTTTTTCTTTCTTTTTATTTTTCTTCTTCGCTTTCTTCTTCTTCTTGGGGAATTAACGGCGCCTCACTGTAGATACTTTCCTGTTTGATCTAGAGGTATTTACTTCGATCTAGATGCAAATTCGGCATGAATTATAGTGATATGCTGGACATTTGAGCCATTTAAGACAGATATTGTAGAGATAGTGCCGTTTCTCTAGTTTTTTCGGCATATATATACTATCTAGCGGACATTATTTGGTAACACTGCCGTGATGTAGCATTATGCTAGGACAAAAACAAACAGGGAACCAGCCGATGCAAACTCAAGGTCGTCCACTATTGTCCATATAATTGTTTACATTCCTCTCACTCCAACATCCCTTTCCCCCTCTCTACACTCTTCAGAAAATAGGAAAAGTAGAAAGTAGTGACGAGGGCCTCAATACCTTCACCTGACCTGGAACTGAAATTCCATCCAAGCACAAAGCTTTCTTATACTAGTTAGGTTAGCTAACAACATCAGTAGCCTTGGGTTGGGTGAAGATAGTCCATATAGATGAACACAGGATGCAGCTGAGCTACGCTTTTCTTATTACTTTTATCACTGTATACACTAGGATGCGCTTTGGTTTTAAAGTACAGTATATAATCTAATTACAATGTTATCACCAACAATAATTTCTTATTGTATATGCATGCAATTTGACAATAAATTGTATCTTATCAACATAGTGGGATTTTCTCACTTAAAGATATGCACTTTTTTGGTAATTGATGTTTATATTTATAAATTTAAAAGCTACTAGTATAATTATAATTATCGACGATGTGTTTCAGTCCTTCAGTGATATTCGTGATGTTGCCAGTCATTCTGTCGTGTTGCAAAGACAGACCAAACTGTAGAGATTCAGAAGAGCTTGCTCTGAGTCCTATAGCTATAGGTAACGCCAACGAACTTGACAATAATCTTGACCCCTTAACTTATAACTCTAAATTAATGAAAGCAATCGGGCTGACGTTTCTATCGTTTGGGAAGAGTCCACCAGGAAATAGGTGTGGATATTTACAGCCAGTTTGAAAGCAATCGGGCTGACGTTTCTATCATTTGGGAAGAGTCCACCAGGAAATAGGTGGATATTTACAGCCAGTTTGGAAGCAATCGGGCTGACGTTTCTATCATTTGGGAAGAGTCCACCAGGAAATAGATGTGGATATTTACAGCCAGTTTGCTCTATGCCCTTTTGAGTTATTACAGTGAGGACTTTCCCTTGTGGTACCCGCCTGCAGTCTCTCCCCGTGATCGGTGGCGGCGGAGTGGATACCGGTCGTGGATCTGTGGGGTAGAGAGAAAGTGCTGGTTAGGTACGATATTATATAACAAAGAAACCTACCAAACCTAGATATAACCGGAGTGACAAATCTGGGAACTAGTCATCCTAGAACGCACACTTCATATATAATTATATATATATATATATATATATATATACTGTGTATATATACGACTAAAATATAAACCTTATCTCCTTAAAAGTGTTACCAGTAAAATGTATTTGTGAGACACTGAATGTATGGATTATTAGTTAGGAAAGCTATATACAGTATAGCGCGTTCATATACTGTAGGCCTAGAGAGAATAGTAACATATAGGTAATTACAGGTAATTTGTAGTATTGTTGTACAGTTGGCCAAATATAGTCGTGTCTCACCTGTCATTAATAATAATAATGTCATTACGTTTTTCTCGCTGGATGCTGTATTTATGTTTGTCAGATGTTGAATAGGGTGTGTAAAGATATGAACATGTTTGCATATATCACTGGAAACGATGAATTGATGCTTAGATAGTGTTGATACCAATTATTGATCGAAATATACATGGTGCCGCGACATCACTTATTTGGCCGACTGTACTTAAATTCATAGTCATATACACAGATATAATGATGTAGATATGATATAGGCTATAGAAATATATATATAGATAGATATAGATCAGATAAATATAGATAGACACACAAACAGCCATGAAGGGAAGGAGACAAATAATGTAAAACAAAATAAAAAATAATAGATGGACGGTGCTGCATGTCTATAATATAAGATGTTAACCCATTCAATACCAGCGACGTCCTTTTCATCCTATTCTGAACACTATTAGACGATTTTATTCAGCTTAGGAAGGACGTCTATCCATTAACCGGCTACAGACAATCTCAATTAAAATCCTGTTAGCTACCATATATCTTTCCTAAGCTTAATTAATCCTGTTAGCTACCATATATCTTTCCTAAGCTTCATAAAATCGTCAAAATGTAGCTGAAATCAAATACAAGAGATGGCACCGGTACTGTATATAGGTTAAAGGATCACGAAAAAAAGCAAATTGAGCCAGTTCCTAGAAGAGAAAGAGGAAGATTACCTAATATATTAACCACTTCCTCCCGCCCTCATCTGGTGTACGACCTGTCCTTCAAACGGCCTCCCCTCTTTGGTTTAGTTTAGTTACCTATGTTATCTTATTGTCACCTCTATGGTTTACTTTAGCTACCTATGTTATTGCATTGTCCCCTCTTTGGCTTAGTTTAGTTACCTATGATATTTTATTACCTATTTCATTGTATTATCCTTATTTACTCCTTTGTTACTTTTATTACCATTGTGTACACCACTCCATTTGTCCAAGCTTTTGAACATAGTTTCCACAGCCAATCCAATGATACTAACTTAACATCCATTCCTTATCATTTCACACTGTATTTCATCTACACCAGCAGCTTTTCCAATGTTCAACTTCTTCACTGCATTCACTATTTCTACTGTAGATATGTTCCTTCTTTCTACATGTCTCTCACGTGGCACATCAAACAGACCTCTATCATTGACAACTGCTCTGTTTCCATTTCCACTCATAAGTCCTTCAAAATATTCCTATCTCTCCCTTATTTGCTCTTCATCTGCAATCACATTTCCTCTTTCATCTTTCTAAATACATTTAATAAAATACATTAAGGCAAGCTAATTGTACTCGTCTTTTTGTGTGTTTTTATTTATTTAGTTTTGTTTTTTAATTAATATCGAGCTCAACTTGAGTCACCATGAACAAAGTGGTTATTCTTCTGTATCTAAGGGAAAGTGTTGTACAGTATAATTTTGAGATAAGATAAAGGAACTGCTTAAGTCCTATGACGACAGTGATACACCTGTATGTAAATATTAACCTTACAGATTCAGGTCACCAACCACTCACGCACACGTACAATTGCTTCATCAGACACACACTCACTCACACCCTCAATCAATCTCTCTCTCTCTCTCTAACACTCGTTGTAGTACCGGTAGCCCCCACTCACACACACAATTGCTTCTCAGACACACACTCACTCACACCCTAAATCTCTCTCTCTCTCACACTTAGGGCTTCCCCGAGACGTTATAGACTGCAGCACCGTTGATTCATTTAAACTTCGCCTAGACAAATATCTCGCATCAAACCCGCGCCTGACTGCGTTTGTAAATGAATAACTTTATTT
Source organism: Paralithodes platypus (assembly GCA_032716605.1). Taxonomy (NCBI): domain Eukaryota; kingdom Metazoa; phylum Arthropoda; class Malacostraca; order Decapoda; family Lithodidae; genus Paralithodes; species Paralithodes platypus. The sequence goes on along the minus strand of CM064546.1, from coordinate 645,473 downwards.
TATCCTCCCCTCAGTTACTAACCCATCTGTCCCCTACTAACTTCCTAATCCTGCCACGGACATTAGTTCCCTTTCCAATGTTCCCTTACCCACTCTAAACCACTGTTTGGACACTTGATCCTCAGTGTTTTGGAGGACAAGCAGCCTAGAAGGGTCACTAGACCTGTTGTTGCTTGATTTCCTTTGTACTCTCGCTCTCTCTCGTGTTGTTGTAATAGCCCCAAGGTGGGTGCCTGTTATGGGAAACCCACGGCCTCCAGGTACTTCCAAGAGCCGTACCTCAGCCACTCTTGCCAATTTACCTATTTCTCGCTAGATCTAGAGCTATAGATTTAGATCCAATTTACCTACTTTCCCGCTAGATCTTTAGATATAGATTTCGATCTAGAGACAATTTTTTATATCTAGCAACATGAATTCTAGCGATATTCTGTAGATGTGTTGGCACCATGTAGCTACATTCACTTTCACTCTAAAGACTTTTTCACCACCCTTCACCACTACCCCCTCGTACAACCGTATCATTACTCAAAGCAGCAGCCACAGCATAACCACTCTACAACTTCCACCGTCTGTGTCCCCAATTACTCCACTACTATTACTAACTCCTTTGTACTTATTACCACAACCTATTTCTCCTATTATCCTAATCACCTCCACAAACTCTATAACCACCCGCAACATGACTTGCCTGCACTAGGTCAGGTCAGGTGAAGGTATTGAGGGATAAGCCTTTGCAACGGCACCTCGCACAGTGTCTACTTTTCGAAGAGTGTTGAGAGGGGAGAAGGGATTTTGGAGAGAGAGGAGGCTGTTGGAATGGCATTGTTGTGTGATATTAGGAACTTGCTTCAATTGTGCCGCCTCTCCACACTTTCCCCGTAGAACTAGGGCAGCTGAGAGCGCCCATGAATTTACACTTTCTCCTCCACAATGCAGAACTTCTGCTTATCAGAATTCATTTATCCCCAGAGCTACTACTCTTTGGAATTCACTTTCCTCGAATTGCTTTCCACAAACTTACAATCAACAAATGTTTAAATCCAGTTGTTACAAACATTTTATGAATGGAGGATGCCTTTAGGCACATGGACCTTTTTGTTTTATCTGTGTTTATCCTTCCTCCGTTCATTGTCTCTTTAAAAAAAAAAAAAAAAAAAAAAAAAAAAAAAAAATGCACGGTCCTCTCCTTCCCATATATCTCAACATAACTGGCACACTCGCAGCATACGGTACCCAAATAAGTTTTTTTTTTTTTTTTTTTTTTTTTCATGTGAGTGAGGGAGACAAAAGGCAGAACTGCCTGTAGCGAGTGCCTACCCCAGAGTTAAAAGAGTGACAGGGCCAACATCCAGGGAAGTTCGAGCCAAAATGCCTAGACACACGGAGTTAGAAGCAATTTAAGTCATAGGAAGAGGGAAAGACTAATTCTAGGAGAGTTCCAGAGCTCAGCCGTTGAATAGAAGAAAGACTGAGAATAGCGTTTCAGTCTTGTAGAGGCTTATCCCCCAATACCTTCGCCTGACCTGACCTGACCCAATGCCTCCTCTCAGCACTATAGTATATGTTTGTCCAACTGATGGTAATAGGCCTATGCGTTCTTTTCCTGTCACCTCTTTTTCCTTTCTCGTGTCTCTTACTGATCCTCCCTACCCCTTGTGTGAGTAAGGGCCGGATACTGACTGACTGGTAAATTGCTATGTTACTTTCATGGTTACTAAGCTATTACGTCGATTTTGTAGCAAAATGTGTTGTTAATTATGAAAACTTGGCATTAATACTACGCAGAGAAATAGTAGATTCGTATATTGCCTTTAAGTATCAATACATTAGTTGCTAAGGGGTTCAAATTTACCATCAGCTGAAATTAAACCGACCCTAGTTAACCCTTCCATCACCTTAACCCTTTGAGTACCAGTGTTATACTTTATTTTAGTTATTTTGTAGACGATATTATGCAGCTTGGGAAGGATATGTGGTAGTTGAGGGTTGGTTGAGATAGTTCGAAGCTTTATTATTGATAGAGATGCTTCCCAAGCTGAATAAAATCGTCTAATAGTTGCCACAATATGATGAAAAGGACGCCCGTGGTACTGAATGGGTTAAGGACGCCCCTGGTACTGACTGGGTTAATCTCTTCACTTGCAACACAACCACTCGACCGTCTCCACTTCCGCTTAAACCAGTACCGTATCACACGGGAGCTTTTAGTGTCAACATTCGATGGTCAACATTTTTCTGGCAACATTTCTGGAATATATTTTACTGATATCAGACACTAGACTGGTGGTAGCTGAATTTAGGTAACCAAAATATTTCAAATGCCAATTTTAAGACCTTTCGTTCCATTTAGGTCTCCATACCTCTCACATCACTGGTAGTCGCAGCACAACTGAGACGCCTCCTCTCTTTACTAGTTTGCTTTCCGTGTTAATCCCAGTATGCGAACCCACCGAAAAAGTGCCTAGGTAGCGTGACATAGCATAACATTGCAAAGCTTTTACCGGTCTCCCCCCCCCCCCCCCCACACACACACACGACCTCTATATATACCTACAAACACCCAAAGGAAACACTTAACAGAGATAGAAGAAGACAGCTCACAATAATAATAAAGTAGACGTGCCGTTTCGCCCAAAATAAAAACGGCATACCCAACTCTGCGAAGGGTTACCATCATCACTAATATTACCACCATTATTACTACTACTATCATCATCATCACTACAATTGTCACCATCATCACTACTACTATCATCATTACCACAATTGTCACCTTCTAATGTCAACTAAACTAACTTAACCTAACAAATACGGGTAAGTTTTTTTTCGCCCCCTGAATGATGGCGTTCTGTGTGAGTGTGTCCCTACGGGGCACACACACACAGAACGCCATCATCATTACTTGGAAATAGGTACAGGGTGGGGGGTGGGGGCCCTGAGCAGGGGTTGGGGGGGGGGGCTGTTTGAGGGGGGGGGGAACCATATTTTGGATCTAAAATCATAACTATTGCACAAATTCAAACAAATATATATATATATATATTTACCGTCGCATTCAAGCACCGAATGTTCGTGTGAAGTTTGGTGAAAATCTGTCAAACGGTCTAGGAGGAGTTATCGGACAAACAGACAGACAGACACACAGACACATAGACAGACATTTCGGCCGGCATGTACCACTATACGGGGGGCGATACCACTCTGCTTACGCAGGGTTGATAATGATAATAATAATAATTGAAGGAGTAATTCCGTCCGCCAATCAGGAGACGGGATTAGCTCAGGTGGATAAGCAAGGTTTACCCTTTAACACCCTGACACTCCCCTGCACTCGACCAATCAACAGCCTACTGTGACACAGCACAAAGAATAACTCTCATCTCCCTTAAAACGCTCGCCTCATAACTCGCTCCAGTTCACACCCGTATATTTTATCCTGATCGCAAACGTTCTATTACAATGGTGCCACCCTCTTACTCCCGTCAGCCACTACAGAACATCTCTAATAAGCTTCCAGGAAAATATTACGAAGATGAAGTAAAGCAGGAGGAGAAGATTGAATTTTGAAGCGAGCGGACTGGTATAGCTCCTCCCGAGCGCACTGCTCGGCCAATCAAAGGGCCCCGTTCTGTGAGGGAGGGGTATAAAGGGAGGTGGGCGGGGCCACAGGACTCACTCAGCCACGAATACCTGCCTGGATCACGCTGGCGAGCTCTTAGCAAACACGCCCCCTTCACTCACCTTGGCACCCATGGGGAGATAAATAAGCGTGTTCCTGTCCTCCAGCAACCGAGCGTTACTGAACACAAGACGAGCCGGGACCTAGTACATCGCCCATCCTTGGCACAGATACACCTCAATTATCCTGATGCCTGCCGACACATCGCTAGCCTTTACACAATAAGACAAGCAATTCACGATGGTCAACTGGGTGGTAGATGTTACTGAGAAGATGGAGATGGTGTATTGGCCCGCTTTGAAGTGGTGAAGCAAAAACAAAGGAGCTTCCGGAATATTTTTAAAGGACCCATAACCCTTGCTGTACCAGCGACGGCCATTGGCCGTCAGTAAAAAGTCACTCGCCAGTACCAGCGACGGCCGACGTCCGTCAGTAATAAGTGGTCGTTGTAACTGACAGTATCGAGCAGTACCTGGTACCATGACTTGTACGCATTGCTCTGAGGCATTGGCAACACTTCTCAGCTTGGTTCCAAGCTTCCACAGGCTAGCTGGGTCAGTGCTCCTCCAACTTTTGTGGTGGGAGCTTGTTCTCTGTAGCCTCTGAAGCCATTTTGGCCACACACACTGGTACTGGAGAGTACATTTATGGTAATACCCTCGTATAGCTCGACCAGTGTTCTACAGACACAAGTGTGGATCTCAGCCATACCAAATCTACATATTTAAAAAGGGAAACAAGTTTTTCGCAGTTATTTGCCTGGGATCTAAGGCACTCAAAGGCATCGGGGATATGACGTCTTGGTAGCTAATGTAGGGACAGTAATTGTGTTATTAATTAATGTACTGGTCCCTTTTAGTGGTACCAATATGTAGTCCAAAGTCCGACTCCGAGGATTCCAACCTGTCTGTAAACTGCCTGACACCAATGAAAGGAACAGCCGTGAATATGAGTACCTGGTGGTATTGAGCGGATAGATTGCCAAACTGCTGCCTCAAAGTCACACTCAATGTCATCAACATCTGGGGAGCTGGGGACAGCAGACTTGATAACACTGATTATAAACATAATCGATTGATTACTGTCTTGTCCGAAGATTAATGATATTTGCATAATTCATTATGAATTAGCTTAGTAAGGCCTAAAAAGGTTTAAAATGTATTTGGAATTGGATAACAGGGTGGTAATTGAGTACGATCTATCTTTGGTAACGAGTTGTCTTTTGAAAATACACTCACGCGTACTAAAAGTTGCTCAGGGGTGGGTCCTTCCTTCCCCTACTCCACCCTGGGCAGGTGGAAGGGGGGAGTCGGGTCCAAGTCTACCCCCACCTTCCACCCCCAAACTATCCCCAACTCCCCCACTTTCCTTCTCTAGCTGGCAGTTAGTGATTAGCGACATGAGAACAATCTCATGTATTAGAAATTATTGTTAAACCATCATTGCACATGCTTATAATGGCCAACATTTAACATTTATAAGGAATTTATAAATGCAATATACTGTAAAATTGTATTTCTCAATTGTATGGGTTACACGAATCTTGGCTGTAGTGACAGTAGTGGCATTGTGCTTCTCTCTCTCGCTCTCTCTCTCTGCATGTGTGCGTCTCTCTCTCATTGCATTATTTCTACGATCAAGACTTAATGTGATTTCAGTATAATAATACCGTAATTTAATCCAATCTCATACAGTATTCAGGATATTATGTTCACCATTATTGCAATACACATCAACGTGCCCTCTACGATCTACTCCTTGAGTACGAGTTGACGTGTATCCCTGTACATTACCTTGAATTTGGCTCTCTATCATTTATTTATTTTTTTGGGAGGGCCTGGGACACTTGTTACCATTTCTTTTGTGTGTGTCTCCTTCATATATACAGTACTACATAGCCTACACACACCTGGGGTTATATGACTATACCAGTATAGATTATTCATAATAATTACATATATGTTGTTTTGTGAAAAAAAAAATTGTTGAAATTATTATTTGGTGTTCATTACCTTATTATTGTCAGCAACATTCCATATAACGGATCACTTCTTTACCTACTTTTCAAGTCCCACAAATTTCCGCGTGAGTACAGATTTAGCTAACACGTGCTAATCACTCCACGTACATTATGTCACAACCGAATCAACTCGTCGAATATATGTTACAAAAGGAGTAAAGTGTAACAAACCACTAGTTTTCGGGTCAGAGTGAACGGCGCGCACACTCCCTCCTTCACCAGTGCCCAAAACACACTGACTGTCTGGATGAGTCCAAGGATAGTCAATATTACGAATGATCCAGTCAGCGTTATTTTTTCTTTTTGCCTGGGCTCGCCGCGACGATAGCACCTCTAGCGGCCGATTGGAATCGTTGCTCTTGCTGGCGTACACTTTATCTCAATAACCATACACATTACTCTTTATGCTGAAGATAATATCAGTGTGATAATATCACTCGTGTATAAACATCTATAAGCGATTTTGAATACATAATAACAAGACAAAAAGAAAACTAAATATATTAGAACATAGGAAAATGGGAGTCTGCAGAAAGCCGATTTGCCCAAACAAGGCAGATCCCTCTCACACCTAACCCTAATTATAAGGCCTTATAAGCTGGGCTTATAAAGTCCAGCTCACTAACACCATTAGGACTGACCTCGCCGAAACGGTTAGAGGTCAGAAAACGGGGGTCTACAGAGCGCCGATTGGCCCACACCTGCCAGATCCCCCTCACACCCAACCAATCTCGTCCATATGCCTATCTAATTTTATCTTAAAGCTCCCTATCGTTCTTGATCCCACTATAGCACTTGGTAGCCTATTCCACCTATCTACAACTCTGTTACATAAGAACATAAGACCATAAGACAATGGGAGCCTGCAGAAGGCCGATTGGCCCACACAAGGCAGATCCCTCTCACACCCAACCCTAATTATAAGGCCTAATTATAGGCCCAGCTCACTAACACCCAGAGCAAGGAGTCCTACTTTTCACAAATTATGTCTCTGTAGACCTAATATATTATGTTATATTCATAATACCGTATATACCTTGTAGGCAATGTAATGAATATAATTTTAGAGTAATCTGTCTGTAACATTAATGAATAAAGAAATGAGTGATATTTTGAAGACTGATCGATTTATATATTTCGACTCAATGGATTTTAACTGATTACTATTGGTTGTATTGGAAAGAGCATCAGATGACGTTTGCCGGTCCCCCGTTGTTTTCATGTTTTGGCTGCGAATAGTCATTTGATATCTTTACCATTCTACTCTCCAACCCAAGAGTGAAACGCTATTCTCAGACTTTCTTCTATTCAACTGCTGAGCTCTGGAACTCTCTCCCAGAATCAGTCTTTCCCTCTTCCTATGACTTCAATTGCTTCAAACTCCGTGTGTCCAGGCATTTTAGCTCGAACGTCCCTTGATTTTGGCCCTGTCACACTTTGAACTCTGGGGTAGGCACTCGCTGCAGGCAGTTATGCCTTTTGTCTCCCTCATTCACATAGAAAAACAAAAATTCTATACAAAAGTGTTGTAACATTTCGTACAGGGATGATTCAGGTGTCACTGGAAAGCTCTACGTACCTTATCAATGTTTCTGATTAATAATTCATTTGTGTATTACAGTTAATCCTAGTGTACAATTGTGTAATATATATATATATATATATATATATATATATATATATATATATATATACAGTATATATATATATATATATAAATCAAGATTAGATGTCAACGAAATACGTTTGAATAAACAAATCTATAAATATATAAATACATAAATAAACTATAATAAATAAATGAATACATAAACAATAAATACAATAAAAAATAGAAAGCCAAACCAATATTTGCCTATATCCTTTCTGAAACGAAATTTATCTAATTTGAAACCATTTGTTCGAGTTCTTTCGCTATCACTGAGCTTTAGTAAATTTGTCATGTCCCCTTTATTAATCCCACTATAGCCCACTTGAACACCTCTATCATGTCTAGTCCATCATATTACCTCTATCACCTCCCTCATATACTGAAGGAAGGGGAGACATGGTATACTTAGTTTAAAAGTTAGGTTAGGTTAGTTAGTTTAGTTGTTGTTGTTGTTGTTGTTCCCTAAGCTGCCTGGCCGAACAGCCCCGAGTCCCTGAGGAAGGCCATGGCCACGATCGGGCTTTCCCACAGAGCTCTCATTGAGTGTAGATTGTGTTGTTGGCGTAAGTGGTTGTGTGAAATGCAGTCTTCTATGATGTGTTTAATGGTATGGGGTGCTGTGTTACATCCCGGGCAGGAGTCGACAACGGAGTCATCCAGTCTCTTCTGATAGCTCAGGAGAGCTGGATGGTGTCCGCATCTCAGCCTGGCCAGGTGGACTCTGTCCTCGCGAGGAAGGGAGGATTCGGAAGGATGGATTTCGGGAGGTCGTGCATGCAGCTGCGTGTTGTCTGTGAGTGAGTGGATGGATCGGTGAGAGATATGAGTATGGATGTGCTTCTGAAAGTTGGTTCGGGGTGGGCAGGGAGGGAGAGAGGACAATAATTGTGTGTGATACCGTGTGCTGGGTGTTGTTTTGATATTTCTTGGTGTCTGTGGGTGTGTTGCCCTGTAGTTTAGTGGGTGGTCTTGGTTCGTGGAGGCTGCTGCCAAGAATTGAGTGCCTCTCATGTCCAGATGGTCTTTGACTTTGAAGATTTTGGTTTCTTGATGTAGGTGATCTGTGGGTGCAGTAGCTGTGCAGCCTGTAATGATCTTCAGGGCTTTGTTTTGAATAGTCTGTAAAGTCTTATGATGTGTTTCAGCTATGTTAGAAGCCCAGGCTGGGCTTGCATATTCCATCACTGATCTTATGTATTGTTTATATACTGTGGTGGTAGTTTCTTTGTTGTGTCCAAATTTTGTGGGAGCAAGTGACCTGAGGGCGTTAAGTCTGGGTGTCAGTTTCTTTTTAATGTTTGTGGTGTGCTGTTTGAATGTCATATGAGTATCATATGTTACTCCTAGGATTTTGGGTGTGTGTATGTGTTAGGGGTGTGTTGTTTATGGTGAGTTGAGGGATGTATTCGTGTTCTCCTGTCCAACTTGTGAGCAGGGTTGCGGTGGATTTGGCTGGGGCTAGATTAAGTCTGTTTGTAGTGCACCAGCCATGTAGTGTGTTGAGATAGGGTTGAAGGAGATCTGTTGCTCTTTTTGGGTCATGGTGTGTGCATGTGAGTGTTATGTCATCTGCATAGGAGGATAAGTTTATTTGGGGCGTATTGGGTGTAGTTATATCGTGCATGTACAGATTGAAGAGTGCGGGCGATAGGACGGATCCTTGTGGGACTCCGTTTGGAAAGTTTCTGATTTTAGATGACTGACCGGCAAAAGATACGTGTGCACATCTGCCTGCTAGGAAGTTGGCCAGCCACCTTTTTGTGTTGTTGTGCATGTTTGTGTTGTAGATTTTGTTTGTTAGGTTGTGGCGGGGGATGGCATCGAAGGCTTTACTAATGTCGAGTGTGGCTAATAGTGATCTGTGTGGTGGTCTAGCTGAGTTGATGCCGTCGAAAGCTCTTTGTGTAAGGTCTGTGAGAAGAGTGTTTGTGGAGTGCAGTGGCCTAAAGCCATGTTGTGTTGGAGCTAGGGGTAGGTCAGGTGTAATTAGTTGTAATACTAGGCGTTCCATGACTTTGGAGGGGGAGCAAAGGAGTGTGATGGGGCGGTGCGAGGAGGGTAGCGTGGGGTCTTTGTTGGGTTTGGGGAATGTGATGATGATACCATGCTTCCAAACATCTGGTATTGTGTTGTGTGAATAGCTGTAGTTTGATATGTTAGTGAGTGCTTGTATGCCTTGTGGTCCCAGGTGTCTGAGGTGTATGTTGCTTATGTTGTCTAGGCCACAAGCGGGTGAGTGCTTGAGATTGTTGATGATATGCTTTGTCTGGTGATTGGTGAAGGGTGTATAGTCAGGGTCTGTGGGGAATTGTCTCTTACGTCGGATGACACGTCGGTCGTCTTTGTGAGGTTTTAGGTGGCTGACATGTGAGAAGTGATTGATGAGAGTGTTTGCTTGTTGTTTACATGAAGGAGTAGAGTCTGTTGTTGTGATTGCAGCATGTGATTGTGTTGTGTTGCTGTTGGAAAGTGTGATGCTGTTTAGTGTTTTGTAGAGTTTTTTGGAGTTTGTTTTGTAATTAAGTATTTGTAGGAAGTTATTCCAATTTAGTTTTTGTTGTTCTTGTATTTTGTTGTTAGTTTGGGTGTTGAGTGCTTGAATTTGTTGTGTGATGTCTTGTGTGTGGGGTGCTGGGGAGTGTTTCAATATGTTGCGTTGTCTGATGAGGTTTTGAATTTCTGGTGTGAAGTTGGGGTTGTGTCTTTTTCTGTTACCTCTTGGAATGTGTTTCTTGTCAGCGTTTTGGATAGTTTTATTGAGTATGTGTACAGCATTGTTGATGTTAGTGATGGGTGTACTGTTTCGAGTTGTGAAGTGTTGTTCTGTCTCATTTGTGAATGCTTCCCAGTTAGCTCTTTTATAATTGGTGTATGTGTGTTTGTGGCTAGCTGGGGTGAGTCTGGTTTTGGTGGTGATAATGATCGGAAGGTGGTCAGAGCCTAAGGTTCTGACCACCCTCCAGGATGTTGTGGGGGCGAGTTCTGGGGAGCAAAAGGTGATATCTGGAGATGATGGGTTATAGAGGGCTTGGTGAGGAATATGGGTATGTTGATGGATGTCGTTAAGTTAGTTAGGTTAGGTTAATCAAATTGGACAAGTTCTGCTTTAGAAGAGATATAGGTAAGCAGTAGTTTGTAGAGTTGTAGATGTTTGGAATAGATTGTCTAGTGCAGAGATTAACCCAGGAAAGGTAGAAAATTGCACACACACATTCTCACTATCTCTCACAACACATTCCCACTCTCAACCACGCACAAATGTGTGTGCGTGTAGCTCCATTCCTTTGATAATGACAAATATACCCTCCCCTAGGATTAAATAGTCCCTTATGAGGTATCAACCCCTCCCACTTTCTCTCTCTCTCTACATTATGAAATGTTGAGAATTAAAACAAAATCTTAGTGTATATGTTATATAGTTGTATGCTATAGCTATCATCTATAACATATTACCTCATATTTATGGAAATTTAATTGTAAAATATATTAAGCTTGATATCTCGAGACTTAATGAACATATATGAAACTACTATGTCTCTGCGTCGTATACATAACATAAGAACATAAGAAAATGAGTCTGCAGAAAGCCGATTGGCCCACACAAGGCAGATCCCTCTCACACCCAACCCCAATTACATGGCCTAATTATAGGCCCAGCTCACTATCGTGAGAACCGACCTTGCCAAAACGACCAGAGATCAGAAAACGGGGGTCTGCAGAGCGCCGATTTGCCCCCACCCGGCAGATCCCCCGCACACCCAACCCATCTCGTCCATATGCTTATCTAATTTTATCTTAAAACTCTCTATCGTTCTTGATCCCACTAGAACATAAGATCGCGGGAAACTTCATAAGGCGATGTGGCCCACACGAGGCAGCTCCCATTCACACCCAGCCCATATCATCCATATGGGAATCCAACTTATGCTTAAAGCTTTTAACTGTTCCTGAGCTAATCACTGCTCTGGCCAGTCCAATCCACATGTTAACAACTCTATTCCCAAACCAGTGCTTTCCTATATCTTTCCTAAATCTAACATTACGGTACTTGATTAATAACAACATATGTCGGTACAAAATCGCCGTAATAGTCGAGTACGTAGGCCTAATCATGATGAGGACATGACAATTTACCCTCACCTTAAAATAACATATTATAGCACCAGTTACCATAATTATTTTTACCATTAATCACTAATATAATTAGCCTAACAATGTATCACCATTACCACCAGTGTTATTTAATTATTATAATCACCATTTCCTCTAACACCATATTATAGCCTATAGTCGTCACACCTTGATGTTGTAATGCGTTTTATGACTAAACTGCGTTCATAATATGGTACACAATAGTGAGACCGAAAATACCTATAGTAATTGTTAATACCTAGTATAGAGAATCTTTGTTAATATCGTTTACGTATTAACGGTACCCCAGCAAGTGATGTTGGAAATGTGGCTGAAAATATTATTCTGAACTCTTATGGACGACAGCAAATATCCTTTAGTTTTCATAGATATTTTTTTCAATATACCTAATTATGATTATAGTGTGCCATTAATGCACCAGGCTGACGCATAGCCTGTTAATTAATAAACCTGAAGACTGGTATCCTACACTATCAGTGTCACAGCCAGCAGATACATCAGGATGCATTTCCTAGCCTACAAAACACAGTTAAATCTCGCCTTTTAGGATCCTTTGGACAGCGGAAAAAAGACAGCTCTTACCTTTAGTGATGGATAAGAGGCTAGGGAGCTATGCTCATAGGGTTGCCTCTTCTCAGAGATTCTTTAATGTAGTAGTCATATCTATATTAAAATGTAAAACTTGCAAACTAAACAAACCAAAATTGGGACAAGGACAATATAAAGTCAAATTAAATTATCAAAATCGCTATGTGGAAACAACGCTTACTAAAATGAAAATTATTAAATAAATATATTTAAAGGCATTAATAGCCTACTAGTATTGGCTACTACATCTATTTAGCTTTGTATTATTGGAGCAGTTTATAGCGGAGCATCATGTAATACCCAATGTGGCAACAATAGGCCATCAATATCCACGTGTACGAGAAACGCACACCTCTCCCACTTGAATGATGCCGCCAACTGAAGTGATTATTCCAATAGGCCGCTAAGTGGCTATAGTCTCAAGGTATAGGCTACAGTTCACCTTCCTTGGCTAGTCTGACCAGCGCCGACCGGGCCGCGGTTCCCATACCTCCGTTTTGACCTAAGGCTGGTGTCTTTCTTTATCAGTGGTGGTAACGAAAAACGCAGCTATAATTAAACCTCCTCGGACGGACAATGACCCCTCCATGGCCCGTGTTGCCAATTTACGAGCTTTATCGCTAGATTTATCTAGACTTTCATTTAGCGAGTATAGTTGACGTCTTATGACATATCAATATATCATAGAACGATATCACTTCGTATTTAAAAAAAAATATGTAATTTATTTCTTGACATTAATACTATACTAGTTTTCATTGTAATAGTCTGTAACTCTGGATATTCTATTTAGTAACATTTAATTAAGCGACGTTTTGAGAACTATTAAAGCTAAATCTGATATGTAGATTGGTAATGCTGCGAGTCCTTCCATTCATCTCCCAGCCTCCCCATCTCCACTGTTGATAAACAAACATCACGTGACGTGAGAGACGTCTGAGCCGGGAGCCCGTGCATCTCTTTTCATCTTCCTCTAGTTTGTTTAGTCTTTAGTTTAGTCTTTAGTGACCATGGACGATCAAGGTTCATTATATTTTAACGTTGAAGGTGTTACGCTCGATGGTAAGATATGATTAGCAGTACGAGTAAGGAGAGAAGTATAGGCCTAGGCATATAAAGCACAGCACTAGGCCTAGGATGAAATTACGGAAAGTTGTAGTTTCCACGGAAATATTTCAGATTTAGGCTAGGCCTATACATGCGCTAGATATCTCAATCTTTAAAACATACTTTAGGCTAGGCCTATATAGCCTAGGCTACAATCTGTATGTATATATATATATAGGCTAGGCCTAGGCCTATATAGCCTAGCCTAGGCTACAATCTGTCGTCACAGGCATAAGCCTCTTCCAGAAGGACATCTGTATGCATATATAGGCCCATAGCCATAGGTCTATATAAATATATATACAGTATAGCCTAGGCCTATTTATAATATAGGCCTAGACCTAGGCTATAGGCTACTGTGTATATGTATATATATATGTATATGTATATACGGTATATATATATATATACATAGGCTACATAGCCTACAGTACCGTATATATATCATTACCTGTGGAAATGGGTTAGGCCCAAATAACAATAAGGGAACACTTACACTTTGTTAGTGTTACACTTTGTTGTATTCCGTCCGTTAGTGACACAGTTGAGCTGGGGCTCCACTGCGACCAGGCAGCTCCCTTTCTTCCACTCTCCATTCCAGGAGTCGGTTGGAGTTGGTGCTGGGGCAAACTGAAAGACATTGTGGGCTTCTCGGTCAACTGTAATGATATTCCTATAACAACAGTGTCACAAGTTAAATATCTCGGACTGAAACTGGACGCGAGTTTGTCAGGTGAAACAATTTTGGAATCTATCCTGAGTAAGTGTAGAGCACGTATAAAATACCTGTATAGACAGGTGGGATGCTTGCCCGCGGCGACCAAGAAGACCCTCTGCCAAGCGCTTGTTCAATGTCATTTTGACTATTCTGTGTCATCCTGGTACTCTGCATCATCTAAATCAGCACAGCACAAACTTCAGGTCACTCAAAATAAAATGGTTAGGTTCATGCTGAACCTAGGACCCAGATCACATGTTGGCCAGGAACAACTTCAGTCACTAGGTATGCTCAATGTCTCTGACAGGGCCAAACAAATCAGGCTAACTAATGCCTTCAACATTTTCTATGACAGAGCTCCAGAGTATCTAAAGAATGATTTTGTTAAAGCAAATGAGAGGAGTGGACATAATACAAGAAACATAATGTTTAATTTTAAGGTCCCGAGAATCCAAGGACAGGGTAAGCAAACATTCTTCTTCACTGCCATCAAAGACTGGAATGACCTACCCCAGTCAGTCCGTGAAAAGAGAACACTGTATTCCTTCAGACGTAGCCTGAAGGAACACCTGAACCGGACAGCTGCGAGAAGGGAGCACCAAGCTTATGTCTACTACCGGTACTAAATACGACATAAGAGATAGACAAACCAAACTGAAATGATTACTGATTACGGATTACTGATATTTACTATAGGATGTAAGGTATCTTAAAATAACCCCCTAGAAATACTTTCTCTAAAGTATCTATTTCTTTATCCTCCCCATTTCCCCAGCTAACCTAATCCCACAAGGACCCCAATGGAAATACGCCTAACGGCCTTCTTAGGCTATCCTTAGTTGGAATTATGCAAGGCTGGTACATGTCATATTTATAACAAACTATGTGGTACCAACTCTGTAAATTGCTAACTGAATAAATATTATTATTATTATTATTATCCTGGTGTTGGTGGCCGGTCCGGTATTTTGGCCAGCCACATGTCCAAGTGTTTCTTGAAGGTGTCTGGAGACACCCCGGTCATGTTCCTGAGAGGGGCTGGTATACAGTCTGGTTCCATTGTATGTAAAGCTGTGATGGATCAGGGATTTGATTTTTTGTGTTGATCCCGGCGTAGTCCTCACATAGCACAGCCTCCCTCGCCTTTGGTGTTGAGTCTCTTGGATGTTTGGATTTGATACCTTTTTTTCCAAAATCTTCCAGATGTAGATGATGATGTATCTCTCCCTACGTCTTTGAAGTGAGTACAGCTGCAGCTCCTTGAGTCTCTCCCAGTAGTTAAAGTGTTGAAACCCATGGATTTTACTGGTGAATGTCCTCTGGGTGGCTTCAATTTCTGTTATTTCTCCTACTTTTTGGGGAGACCAGAGCTCAGAGCAGTACTCCAGTCGTGGTAGGACCAGTGACTTCCACAGTGTTAACATACACCTCTCATTTCTTGTGTGGAAGGTTCTCAGGATCCAGCCTGCTATTTGTTTTGCTGTTGTTGTGGCTTTGGTAATGTGCTGGGAAAAAGTGGCGTCACTGCTCATATTTACTCCCAAGTCCTTCACTGTGTCCTTGGCGGTAATTTCTTGCTGTCCACTTTTGTAGTTGGTGTCGTTTTGTAGTGCTCTCTTGTTCCCGTACCTTAGAAGCTCGAACTTGTCTCCGTTTAGGGCCATGTTGTTTTCTTCTGCCCACTTCAGGATTTTGTCCAAGTCTTGTTGTAGTAGCTGTGCATCATGTTGTGAGGTGATTTTCTTCATGAGTCTGGTGTCGTCTGCAAACGATGAGGCTGTTGAGTGTTCCAGGTCCCTGTCAATGTCTCCTATCATGATGAGGAATAGGAGAGGTCCCAGTACTGATCCTTGTGGTACTCCGCTGATGACCCCACCTGCTTCTGATAGGCTTCCTTGAACCGTGACTCTTTGTTTTCTGTTGGTGATGAAGCTGTGGAGCCATCTTCCAAGGTCTCCCCCTATTCCCAGTGATTTGAGTTTATGTAGAAGGATCCCATGGTCCACCTTGTCAAAAGCTTTGGCGAAATCTAGATATATGACGTCTACATTTTCTCCGTCTTGAATATCCTGTAGGATTTTGTCGTAGTGTGATAGTAGTTGTGAAAGGCAGGAGCGTCCTTGTCTAAAGCCATGTTGCCCCTCGTTGAATGCCTCGTTATCTTCCAGGTAGCTGACCATCTTAGCTCGTATTGTTCTTTCTATGATTTTAATAAGATGTGACGTCAGCACCACTGGTCTGTAATTTTTGGCTATGCCTTTACTACCCCCTTTGTGTATTGGTGTGACAGTACCTTCTTTTAGGGATTGTGGTACATATCCAGTTTGGAGGGACTTGCTCCACAGCAGTTTTAGAGGCAAGGCTAGCTGATGTTTGCAGTTTTTTAGCAGTTGGGCATGAAAGCCGTCTGGTCCTGCCACTGGGAAGGCCACTTTGAATCAGTGGGGATTTTTGTTTTTGTTTTTTTCACTTTTCCACCATATTTTTAGTATTTTGTCATCCTTTATATCAATGATAAGGATTAGGGTGACTTCGGCCCAGTGATCTCGGACCACTATCCTCGGTGACCTCGGCTCATTTTGGTGACTTCGGACCACTATATTTTTGGTCCGAAGTCACCGATCTTAAGAACATAAGAACATAAGAAAATGGGAGTCTGCAGAAAGCCGATTGGCCCAAGCAAGGCAGATCCCTGTCCCACACAACCCCAATTCAATTACAAAGCCCAATTATAGGCTCAACACTCTAACACCCTGAGGATCATCTTACCAAAACGGTTAGAGATTAACGCAGGATGATGGGGGTCTGCAGAGCGCTGATTGGCCCAACCCGGCTGATCCCCCTTCACACCCAACCCTTCTCGTCCATATGCTTATCCAATTTCATCTTAAAGCTCCCTACCGTTTTAGATCCCACTATAGCACTTGGTAGTCCATTCCACCCATCTACAACTCTGTTACCAAACCAATATTTGCCTATATCTTTTCTGAAACGAAACTTATCTAATTTGAAACCATTGGTACGAGTTCTCTCGCTATCACTGAGCTTTAGTATATTTGTCATGTCCCCTTTGTTAATCCCACTAACCCACTTGAACACCTCTATCATATCCCCTCTAACTCTGTGTCTCTCTAACGAATGTAAACCTAATTTCTTCAACCTTTCTTCATACGGAAGATTTCTAATATTATGGATCATTTTTGTCATTCTACGCTGTACTCTCTCCAATGAATCTATGTCCATTCTGTAATAAGGACACCAAAATTGGACAGCATAATCCATATGGGGTCTCACTAATGACAAGCAAAGTTTTAAGATAACATCAGCAGTTCTGTTACTCACACTCCTAGAGATGAACCCGAGAATCCTGTTTGCCTTATTACGAACGCTTATACACTGTTTTCTAGGCTTCAAATCATTGCTAACAAACACACCTAGATCTTTCTCGCAGTCTGAATTTTCTAATTCTAAATTAGCTAGTTTATATTTAACATTTGTTTGCATCTTCCCTATCTTTAATACCTTGCATTTGTCAATGTTAAACTTCATCTGCCAATTTAATTACCATTCATGTAAGGTATCTAGATCCCTTTGGAGGCACTCTATATCGCTATCTGAATCAATTGATCTACCTATTTTAGTATCGTCTGCGAATTTACTTATCCTACTAGTTATACCTAAATCTAGGTCATTTATGTATATAAGAAACAACAGGGGACCTAATACCGATCCCTGGGGGACACCACTTTTGACTGCTCCCCACTCTGACTTGGTACCATTTATGCTGACTCTCTGTTTCCTACCAATTAGCCATGACCTAATCCATCCCAACAACGATCCTCCTATTCCATGTGCCTCAACCTTTCTCATCAATCTCTCATGAGGGACTCTGTCGAAAGCTTTACTGAAATCTAAATAAATAATATCATATGACTTGTCACTATCTACTGCTTCATATACCTCTGAGAAAAAGCTAAGCAAATTAGTAAGGCAAGAATGTCCCTGAGTGAATCCATGCTGAGAAGAATTTATTAAGTTAAATTTTTCTAAGTGGCTTCTAATTTTCCTAGCAATAATAGACTCTAGCAACTTTCCTATGATTGATGTGAGACTAATGGGACGGTAATTGGATGCTATCGATTTATCACCTTTAAACTACCGCTTTCTTGCGCGATTCGGCAATAGGCAAACAAATGGTAACTTATTATAGCTGTATTATTCCTCCTCCACACCAATTCCTTCTCTATTTATAAAGGATGTCGGGATTTATTGATAAAGTTCTAGTTGTTGTTGTTCCCCAAGCTGCCTGGCCGAACAGCCCCAAGGCCACAACCGAGCGCCCCCACAGAACCCTCCCTGCCGACCACAATAAAGCCTGGGTGACCGAAGCCACTCCATGGCGGGGAGCTGAGGAGGGCGCAGAAACGCCCGGGAAAAGTTCTAGTGAACTTATACGCTCGGTGCATGGCTGCATGCAGTGCATACTATCGCTGTGTATGTTTGTGTGTAGCCCTATGTATAATGTATAGTCATATTAACCATAACAAAATTGTATATATCTCTTGGTGTATTTTGGAACAGTTCATTATGGATTTGTGTAGGCTATAATTATATAGTCTTACTTCATCCCGCAACATACTGTATTATGGTTTTGGATTCATGATTTCCACAATGCAGCTACTAATCTATATATGTTCATAATAAAGATTCATACATAATGATTCACCATTGTACGATCTCATTCTGTTGCTTCACTGTGTCATATCATATTTTTCTCTTGTTTGATTTATCCTATTGTTTCATTATAATGAGTCCTTTTTCATTATTCTAAGTAGGCCTATAGCTGTTTCCTTTAGCCTATGAGGCTATGTTTAATGTCATGGATAGTCAGTTGATAAGCAGACTCCCCAAAAGCAACTTGCCCTAATTCCCATTTAGTTAGTTAAAGAAATGCAATGAGAGAATGAGTATTATAATTTAAAAGCAGCATTTAAGTTTTAATAATTACATTATAAGGTAGGCTACCGTACTTTACGAAGGTCGAAAGCTATTTTAATATTAATGGATCTGTGAGAAATGTGAACCGGGCTGAAGTAAGACTATAGGCTACACAAATCCATAATGAACAGTTCCAAAATACACCAAGAGATATAGCCTATACGATTTTTCTATGGTTAAGACTGTATACATACACACAAACACACACACGCGATAGTATGCGCTGCATGCACCGAGCGTATAAGTTCACTAGAACTTTATCAATAAATCCCGACATCCTTTATAAATAGAGAAGGAATTGGTGTGGAGGAGGAATAATACAGCTATAATAAGTTACCATTTGTTTGCCTATTGCCGAATCTCGCAAGAAAGCGGTAGTTTAAGATCGGTGACTTCGGACCAAAAATATAGTGGTCCGAAGTCACCAAAATGGGCCGAGGTCACCGAGGATAGTGGTCCGAGATCACTGGGCCGAAGTCACTGGCACCCCAATGATAAGACCAGTGGGCCTGTGGAGGTCTTGGGTTGTTGTTGTTGTTGTTCCCCAAGCTGCCTGGCCGAACAGCCCCAAGGCCCCGAGCAGGCCAAGGCCATAACCGTGCGCCCCCACAGAACCCTCACTGCCGACCACAATAAAGCCTGGGTGACCGAAGCCACTCCATGGCGGGGAGCTGAGGAGGGTGCGGAAACGCCCAGGAAACCAAAGCCCCACCCAGGGCCCTGTGCCCCTCAGTAATTATGAAGAGAAAGTTGAGGGGCAAAGGAAAAAAAAAAATGTGACGCTTTGGCTTCCAATCTAGGTAGACTGGGAGGTCAATCCACGGAAGAGACGCCGTCACTTGAGATCTAGAAAATATAAAAGTAAAAGGAACAGTCAGAGTAAGCTATGGGTATGGCAGAGATCGCTCAGTTCTCACTCTGATAGACCAGCCCATCACCAGGGAGGTCTTGGGTTAACCAGGTTAGGGTAGGTTGATGACGGGAAGAATATAGTTACTGGGTGTACCACCCACCTTGTTCACACTACGCGGACGCTCGTGATCATGTTCCCGTCTATTTTGACTGCCGTGGGATACAATATTAGGTTGAGGTCATGAGGATGACTTAGGCTATTGTCAGAATCATATATATTGCCAACAGGGGGCAAATAGCAGAAAAAATAGACAGAAACTAGGTTAACCGCGACCGACCGACCTATGTAAACATCACAATCGTACACCCGGATACTATATCCTCCCTCTAAAATTTGGGTTTGGGTTTTGGCTGGTCCGAGAAAGCATCCCCATTTACCCCATTAATTTTAGGGCTTGCTGCACAATTTTTCTATTCAAGATCGGGTTTTCAGGAATGTAACCCAATCGTAAATCGAGGGAGACCTGTATTCAATTTTTTTTTAAGCTGGCGAGAAATTGGCTTATCCCCATCCTAATTACTCAGCGATTACAACCTTTTTAACCCCTTATTGGCGGCGCTCGACTTAAGTCGTGCACCAATTTGCAGCAAGTTAGGAGCATTATTAAGGCTTTTAAAGGGTTAAAATAGAGTGCAAATGGCCGGGAGCACAGCGGGCCAGACAGCCGACTCCCAGGGCTTACCGCCGCCCATTAACTCATGTTCCCTGTGTTCTCGAAAGGCCGGCAGTGTAGCTAGTAGTGAGCATAGCCGGGAAAAATATACCGATATATGCTAAACTCCCATGTTCGTGGCATCACTGCAAGAGAACCAAGAGTGCTACGTAGCTCGTTCTGGTCTCATTTTGAAGCTTTTTGTGCCTAGTTTTTTGCTAAATAATTTTGTTTTCATGCAGATGCTTGATTTATCATGCAGGAGGGCCTGAATATGCCCAAATGAGCCCAAAACACCCCGCTCTTTAGGTGTTAAAGTCAAATCAGTTGTTAATTATGAAAACTGGTCAACAAAGTGATACAGAGATACCGTATAGGCCTAGTAGCAATTTATAAAAATATCCCCAAGACCTTCCTTCGATATAAATTTGTACATTTTTCGGTAGAAAAATGTCCTGGCCGAAGGTCGGTTCCTCCTATATTACAGGCTCGCGATATCGACACCTAAATGGCACGAAAAATCTTAATATTGACAAAGGAATGGGACGAAAGGTCTTAAAATTGCCAAACTATTGGATGCAATTTTATATCGGTACCTATTTGTTTTACGTTATTACCACAAGAAACCATTGTTATTGTGAATAAAATAGTGTGAGGTTACCCTGTAAATTATACTATATAATACTGTACTGTAAAATTTTGAAAGAGTTGATAAAGTAACAATAATGATGCAGGTGGATATACCAGAAACTTTCTAATCATACCTTATTTTTCCAGGTCTGTATGATTGGTCGAGGATAAACAGTAGACCGAGTGAAGTGGCCATGTGCAGACATCATACCACTTGGCAGAGCACCATGTCATCCAGGTCACCAAATCGAAAGGGTTCACTCAGGTCGGAATATATTTTGGATTATGTTGAGTATGGTATTTGTTTTTTTATAATATTTCTGCAACTTTAAAATAAACAGCCCCTAGGTTGAGAGAAAACAAAATGTGTAAATTACTTTAAAGATACTGTACAGTACAGTACAGTATAACAGCAAGCGGGTCTCCCATGTACCCAGACAGGGCCACCCATGGACCCGTTTATATAATTATGTATACAGTACTGTACTGTAATTCATATTTATTCACCAACCCACCAATTAACTTACAAATAAACCTAATTAATTAAATAAATTAAACTAATGAATATATGTGGCACTCCAAGGACTCGAATCTACAGTACTACCTACTCACACCGAAATTTGGCACAATAAGGGAGCCTCCCATGGACCCGGGGATATTCTGAAGTGGTGCAAGCGGCTCCGGGTAAACGAGACACCCAAAACCCAAACCAGGCACGAGGTTACAGAAATACTGTAGCTAATAATATTAAGCTGATAAATCATAATGATACTCAAGAACTAGCTCTAAATAAAGGACGATAGGAACCATGGACTGAGTATCATGGAGGGAAAAGGAATCACTAGGAATGAGAAATAAATTGAATACAGTACAGTACAAGGCAAAATGGGTGTATCACGAGATAATCAGTAATAATAATCTAATTAAATAATTTAACTCCCAACACCAAACACCTTCCAAAGACATTATTGAAGGCATGTGTTCCTCCCGGGATTCGAACCTGGGATACCACATACAGATTTTAACCCCTCAGGCCCGGCTATGTATTCCATACCGAAACCCGGGGGTTTTGGCCGAAAAACGTCTATGCCTTGGCTACCGTATCTTTGTTATTTTGACTGCTTCCGCATCCCCAAGCGTAGATGTGTTTCGTACCTGTAGAATGGCATTGAGTAGAGCTCTCTAAGTCAACTGGTTCAGTTGTGATGACGATTTCCGTGGAGATAACTTTGTGGCGATATCAGCCACTTTACACTACTTTTCACTACTTAACAATAACATACAGGCACACACAAACAAGGACGCCTCTCCTTCTTGTGATCGGAGATGCGCGGCGTCGGTCCAACCGGCTGTTGTTTTCATGCGTCGGATGGACGCCTCGCACACCAAGCTTACAGGCTTTCAAGCTGCCGAAGCCTCAGAGCCCTTCCGGGTTCCGCGGGGTGTTTTTTATGGATGCCTCAGAGCCCAACCGGGTCTGAGGGGTTAAACACATTAACCATTACACCACCAAGACATTTAAAGGTTAAGTACATGACTACGATTGATATCCATTTATCGAATGCTGGATATTAAAGAAATAATTATTAAGTGAAAATTGTATTGCAGAAGTGTTATAAATTATGTTAAGAAATTCACATAAAATGGCTGAATAGCTGATGGCAATAAAAAAACATTAAGCAAGAGATAAGATATTCAAATTGCTAAAGTAAACAAAAATTAAGTGAAAAGTTAAATATATACCGTATATATATATATCACTAAATTGATGACCTCCAGGAATGAGAGCAGGTGAAACAAATAAATGTAAGCATTTCCTACTCAAACTTATCAAGCCTAGGGAGGCATGGAGTCTTAGGGCTAGCCTACGGGTAACACGTGGGAACGCGAAATCTAAGATTTCGTGAAGGATACCCGAAAATAATACTCCTGCCGAACATTAAAACAGATCTCGCCATCAAAGATTAATGCAAATACTGTACCTGAAAAAGGTAAATATAAAAAAATATAAAATATAAAATATAAAATATAAAATATAAAATATATAAAAAATAGGAATTAACTAATCACTAACAAGCTGATGTCTATCTATTCTATCTATCTATATGCTCAGGCCCAATCCCAAGCTGACGTAGCATCCTAAAAAGCATGGCAGTCACCAACGTTATGTCCTACCACAGTCTCGTACTAAGGGCGCAAAAACACTCCTCTGAAACACATTCCTAGCTCATTTAGCATTATTGATATGCAATATTGATTCACTAGTAGAATGTCTATCTATCTATCTATTGCCTGACGCCGTGATCCTCGAAGGGGTGGCCACGAACGAACCGCCCCATGCACCTCTGTCCCCGGTCAGTCGACGCCCCTCCCCCCAACCAGCACCGCCTTCGTTCATATACTTCCTCACTCCATCCTTCCACCTCTCATTCGGTCTACCTCTCCCTCTCTGTCCCTCCACCTCGCTCTCGTACACCCTCTTAGTCATTCTCTCGCTTTCTATACGTTCCATATGGCCGAACCATCTCATGTTGTTCCTTTTCACACTTTCCAGCACATCTACCTCCACACCACACCTCCTTCTTACTTCCTCATTAGTCTGTCTATCCCTCCATGTAACTCCGCACGCACTTCTTAGGTAATTCATTTCCACTGCTGTCACTCTTGGTCTGAGTCTCTCAACCAACGTCCATGCTTCGCTTCCGTAAGTCAGTGTCGGGAATTACCACACTGTCATGCAAGGACTTCTACACTTCCATACTGACCACCCTATTTCTTGTTACTGCTTTCAGCGTTCCTACAACCCTCTTCCCCCGTTGTGCCCTCTCCCGCACTTCTTCATCCATAGTCCCATCTTTACTTAACACACTGCCCAGATACTTAAAAGAGTTGACGATCTCCATAGCCTGACCGTTCAGCTTCACCTAACACTCTGTAACTTCACCCCTTTCGAAGACCATAACCTTGCTCTTCCCCGCATTTACCTTCAAATTCCATTTTTCGCCTAGTAGAATGTGCAGAGAGAAATAGAAGGGGTGACATTATAGTCTATTTTTCCCAGCTGATGGTAAATTGAATCCTTTAGCATCAGATTTCATGATTCTTACTGGACAAATCTGATACTGCTATGTCTGGGCGTCATATTTTTGCCAAGTTTTCATAATTAGCAACCTATTTCGCCACAAAATCATGATAATAAAGTAGTAATCAGAAAGGTGAGATGGCAATTTAGTATCAGCTGGAAAAAGATGGAGTATAGTACAGAGCGTTGGGGGGACACTGAAAGCTAGCGTCAGGTGTCGGCTGAGAGAGGCATAATCACACAAGATTGCGCTGCATAGCAACTGTGTTTGAGAAGCGCTCATAGCAAAACGAAAGACAATACCAAAGCTGGTGTGCCGTTCAAATCAATTCGTGTTTAATTTTAATTATATTTCTTTTCTAGTGGTATCCGTATTAATGACGTACCGGTACCTTAGCAAATATTTAAGGGTTCCCCCTAGGAGATTTATGGTTCTCAGCCAACAGTTATAAGGTAAAACAGGGTAATATAGGACCTGGAAGAAGCCACATATTACATTTAGGATCTCGCGTCATTGACGGAGACACCCACTAATATATATTGAACAAATAAGGGTTTCAGCTTTCTATTTTATATTATTTCGGCTCCGGCGGACACAATGCGTGAACATTAGGTAGATTTATTATGTGTCACAACCTTCTTGTTGGTGCATGATGGGACCCAGAACCCTCTGCGGTCTGATTAAATTCCCCGTGTTCAGTATATTTTCTGGAAAGAAGGGGAATTTGGTCCGAATCAAAATCCATTCCAGAAGCGCCGGTATTTTGAAAGTAAGGATAACGAAAGGGAGGGGTTTTACTGTACACTAAATAATATATATACTGTACTGTACTGTATATACAGTATATAAATGATATACTGTACTTATTGTACAGATGAGTTACGAGGGTATTTTTCCTCTAATGAAATACAGTACATATATGGAAATCCCTATGGGGCATTGTTTCTGGACCACCCTGTATGTATATATATATATATATACAGTAGGGTCTCACATAGAACGAGAAATTGTTCGATACACAAGGCCGTTCTATGCGATTTCGTTCTATGTGACCACGGCATTTTGGTGGCCCAATATCGTCAATGTTCACTGTAAGCGTAAATTTCCGTCAGGAGCGTACGATATTTTGTACAATATTTCGGCGCTCTATATGAGAATTCCTCGGATTTGCCCTACTTTGATGGCGAAATCGTTCTATATGATAACATTCGTTCCTAACGAACATTTTGGAACAATATTTTAGGTCGGCGTTCTATAAGCGACTCGTTCTATGCGAACACGTTCTATGTGAGCCCCTCCTGTATATACCGGTAATATAGTTGTTTTTAGATCCTTCTGGAATAATTATTATACAATAGTAATAAAATCTGGCATTTTCTGATATAATTTGTGTCAATTCTCCACATTAGTGAATTCGGTAGTGCTTCTATTATAGACCAGTAGCTATACAAAGATGTTAAGGGTTATAGTACTGTTTGTAGTTATTTACAGTGTAAATATCACAGTAGTTTAGGCTGTAAATTAACATAGTGTGGTTTACATAATCCTGAATAACATACTGTAATTATTTAATTAACAGTATCTTAACCTCCACAGAACTGGCCGTCTGGTAAAAGTGAACGAACATGAAGTGGCCCTATTCCGTTATGGCAGTAATGTATACGCCATCTCTGAACGCTGTCCTCATGCGGGTAAGTTATTAACAATTTATAAACATTTGTACTACAGTCAGGGTGGATGGGACTCGTTAGCCTTGGTCGGCAACTCATACATACATACATACATAACATTTTAAGACTGAGTGTTCCACACATAAGTGCAGTTTCAGTCTCTTGTCCTAATGGGGATCATCTAGGGGAGACAACCTTATACAAATCCGGGTGGATGGGACTCGTCAGCCTTGGTTGGCAACCTGTCTAGGGGAGTAAACCTGATACAAATCCGTACTGCTTACCTAAGGGTAAGGCAGGTTAGTGGATGGATTAGCCGAACACCACTAGAAAAATAGTGCTAACAAGATACACAGAGGGCCTCGGAGTCGGACGGATCCTAAATTGAGTGGTCAATCCTGTAAGTCCTTCACTAAACTGGCTCGGGTTGTCCCTCTCACAGGGAATAGGTCCGCTTGGGGGCATTCTGTGTATGGCCACCCTCGTAAGGGGAGTTAGGCGTCCGGCAATAGATAGATAGATAGACTACAATCAGGTCTCGAAATACACTCGTTTTTTATACACGGATTCGTTTGGCCACGGTAACCCCAAAGTCGGCCACAACACGGAAAAGTCGGGATCATACACGGGTGGCGGCCAAAGCCTAGGTAGGCTATATATAAATTATTAAGAATGTTATTTATGCATAAAATGTCTGTCTGTCTATCTATCTAATGTATCTCCCTTATACATAAATATAAATAAATGTCTTGATAGCATAATGCCTAAGTGCGCGGAATTTCGGTGCGAGTATCCTAGGTTCGAGTCCTTCGAGTGCCACATGTATTTGTTGATTTCTTTAATTGAGTTTACAAGTGAAGTAGGTTGGTGAAAAAATACACTATGTCTTATTTTTTATTTTTTTAATCTATGAATCATTCCTAATACAATAAAATTTAAAAAAAATATTATCCTTCCAACACACAAATAATAAAATTTACAAGAGCCAATACAAATATCTCCTTTGTCTCTTCAGAAACTTAAGTCCGTCTCATATATATTTGTATTTTATCGATCGCTTGGACCTAGCAGTTATCTATCTATCTACGTATCTATCTTATACATTCACATTATCGGAATCACTTGCGCGATTAACCAATATCTTCTAGAGATGAACCTCAACTCTCTACTAGGTGTGTTGTACTCACTTCGAGGCCAATATTTGAATAGAAAAATAGAAAATATGGGTGAGTAAAAAAGAAAAAGTTTATAATAGTTGCCCATTTAATCTAGACCCTCATGGCGCATGCGTTAACCCCCATGGTACCTGCCTCTAGCTTAAAGACAGTATTAGTTTTCGCACAACTGCCAAGATGACAACCTGTGTTTTTCGATGCTCTTTCATGCTTACCAATTGCAAAAAGAAACTTGCTGAACCAAAGTGCGTTTTTTGTGCCGGTGGCCATAGTTCTAAGGACTGTACAAACAAAGACTCACCTAAGTGCGTAAATTGTTCTTCCTCAAAACCTGGGCTGGTTCCGGTCCTCCACTTTTGGCCGAGTCACTTGCTCACTTTGCATCTAACAGGCACTGCCCGATTATGATTTCTCAGCGTAAGAAATTAATTGAAAATACGAACTTCACCGATTCAAAAAACTCCTAACACCTCCTCGGAATCAGTTAAGATGGGTTTGCTAAACATTCGTTCCCTTCATAACAAGATGGATCACATAATTGAGACTTTAAGTGAATTTGAGCTCGATGTCTTGTGCCTGACAGAGACTTGGTTGTGTGAATCCGACATCCAGATTATTCGCAGTGCTTTGCCCAAATCATACTCCATAATTAGCGCACCTAGACCTTCTGCAGACCACCCTGGTGGAGGCGTAGCACTTATTTATTCTCTTGCGATCACAAGTATTTCTCGCTCAGACTATGTTCCTGTCCCATCTTCTTTTGAACTCCTGGAAGTGGTAATGAACCATCGTCAGCAAACCTATAGAATTGCAACTATCTATCGACCAGGTCATCGAGGCACGGATAGAAACTTCATGGATGAGTTTGGTCAGTTTTTGGAGGCATTTGCTAGTAAGACTGGTGGGTTGCTGATCTGTGGTGACTTTAATTATTGGATTGATAATCCATCTTTGAAGCCCTTTTCTTCTGAATTTCTTGAATTGATCGGTCAAAATAATTTTGTTAACCATGTGTCCCACTCGACTCATATTTGTGGGCACATTCTTGATTTGGTTTTATCTCCAGTTGGTTGCAATCGTGTGTCGGGCATTGAAGTTGATCCGATAGATCCTACAGTCTCTGACCATGCTTTAATTACTTTTTATATCAGTGTATCCAAAGTATCTTCCTATAAAAAAGAAATTAGGTTCAAAAATTACAAAAATATTGATCAAGAGCAAATTTGCCATGAAATTGACCAGTCTCTAAATGCCATCAGCTGCTTTGTTCATTCATCTGATGAACTAACTGAGATTCATAACAGGGTACTTCAATCTGTCTGATCATCATTGCCCGGAGATTGTGAAGACAATTATTGTGCGTGATGATTCACCTTGGTAAGGTCCACCAGTTAACTCTCTCCGCAGACAACGTAGGAGGGCAGAACGAAAGTGGCGCTTGCAGCGAACGGAGGAAACTCGACTGGAATATATATCGGCAAGAAAAGATGTAGTCTGTGCAGTGAAAGCTTTGCTGAGGTTGTAAATGGTTTGTTGGGTCGGAAGAACATGGCTCCCTGTCCTGCCTCCGTGCCAAGCGCTCGACTGGCCTCTGATTTTTCTTCATTTTTCACGACTAAGATAACACGCATTAGAAATGAGTTAGATAATACACTGATCAATGACGAGTTTTCGGTGGATTTCCAACCTCCCCATGAAATTAATCGTATCCTTTCATCATTCCATCCAGTGGACACAAGTAAAATTATTAGTTATGTCAGAGACATGAATACAACTTTCTGCAAGCTTGATCCTATTAATGTATCCAAGATGTCATTTGTCTATCTGCATGTCGCAGACTTCATCTGTAAAATTGTAAACAGATGCTTCATGGAGGGTAACTTTGTTCAATCTGAGAAACAAGCTCTATTGGTGCCTCATCTAAAGAAACCTGGACTTGATGCTGAGGATATGTCAAGTTACCGACCTGTTTCAAACTTGTCATTTCTTTCAAAAATAATTGAGCGGGCCATACTTGATCACGGCGTCAGGAAATAGATAGATAGATAGCCATACTTGATCAATTGTTACCATTGCTTGAACAGAACAAAGCTGTTCCTCTTGCTCAGTCTGCATATAGGAAATACCATTCAACTGAGACCTCTTTATGTAAAATTCAGAATGATTTGGTGGAGAACACATGCAACGGGAAGGCGTCTCTCTTGGTTTTGTTGGATCTTTCTGCGGCCTTCGATACAGTGGACCATGACCTACTGTTAATCCCTTATTAGCGAGGCCCGACTTAAGTCCGTATAGAGAACACCTGCCCAAAGAGCGGGGCCCGACTTTAGTCTGTGTGCAATTTTGGAGCAATATTGCCTCTGAGAGAGAGACGAGCGGTGGGCGGAGCGTAGGTCGGGCTCTGACTGTTCGCCACGGGTCCGGCGGGCCTACTGACGTTTACTCCACACACATCCACCCTCCCTCCCTCACTACACAGGGTATTATGTCAAGAAATTACCGTATTTTAGGGATTTTTCCTTTGTCTTGCACGATCGTTGCAAGAGAACGCGTGGTCGTAGGAGGATGGTTTTGGTGTCATTGGAAAGCTGAATTAACACCCTTTCAGGGATACATAATTGTATTACGCTCTGGCTCTTGTTTATGCATGAAACAGAGCACGGAAACAAGGCCATTTAGGGTAAAACCACCCGCTTGGCAGGTAGTAGAAATTCCTTACGGGCCCGCTCGTAAGGCGTTAAAAGATCTGCACTCCTGCGGTGTTCGTGGAAGAGCACTCTTACTCCTCAAATCATATTTATCAGATAGATTTCAGCGTGTGGTGATTGGCCATACCATCTCTGACCAAGCCCCCCTGTTGTTTGGAGTTCCTCAGGGATCGGTTCTGGGACCGATCCTCTTTATAGTTTACACTAGCAGCTTGGCATCCTTGCTAGATGCTCATGGTGTTGCCTATCACTTTTACGCTGATGACACTCAGTTGTATGTGAAGATAGAAAACATAATGATACTAAGACCAAAATGGAATCTCTATTGCCTGACATTAAGATCTGGATGGCAAAATGGAAACTCAAACTGAATGAGAACAAAACAGAGATAATTATCATTCATGGAAATAGAAGGGGAAATGATGCTGAAAATGTAGTGACTCTGGATATGGGAGATTCTCAACTTCGCCCAGTAAGCTCAGTGCGAAACCTTGGAGTATACTTTAACTCTAAATTTAACTATGAGAATCACATCAATCAGGTCATAAAAATTTGTAATCTTCAAATCAGAAACTTGTATTCAGTTAGACGGTTTCTTAACAAGCGCTGTCTTCTAATATTGGTTCACTCAATTGTCCTATCATGTGTGGACTATTGTAATGCCTTATTGGTTGGCCTTCCTAATTACTTGCTACAAAAAGTTCAGTCCATACTAAATAGAACAGCGAGGCTCATATTTGATCTGCCTCCAAGAACCCCCACTTCTTCACATTTGATAGAGCTGCACTGGTTGCCAGTTAAAGCTAGGATAGAGTTTAAGTTGTGTCTTTTGACTTTTAAGGCACTTATGTTTGGTGAACCTAAGTATCTTGCTGACCTCTTGAGACGCCCTTTAGCACGTTCTGGTGCGATCCTGAGAAGCGGTGATAATGTGCTGCGTCTTCATGAACCGGTAGCTATCCAGCAGTCCTCTTTCTCTGATCGGTCCTTTTCTTTCGTGGCTCCTAGGTTATATAATGAATTGCCTTTATCAATTAGACAGCTGAACTCCATAGACTCTTTCAAAAAATAGTTGAAAACCTTTCTCTTCTGTAGGAGTTATGATCTTGCAAGTGGCACAGTGACAGGTCGTTACAGACTCTAACTGCTGCCATGTTAAATAATTGTTGTTGCTTGAAATACAGGTGAACTGCACCACACTTCTCTTGATTGTGGTGCACTGAGTTACGAGTGCTAGTGAATTCCTCTGGAAGAACTGGCGCTTGCGAGAAATAAAAGACCAGATTATTATTATTATTATTATTATTATTATTATTATTATTATTATTATTACCTTCCTCTCCTGTTGCTTCATTTTTGTGAATTTTGGGCCGTCTTTTGGCTCCTTAGCTTTTCTGACAGACGATCCATGATGTAGGTGCGCATAAATGGGCTCTACCATGTATGGGTGGAGATTTACGTGATTCTGGTGGCCGTTTTTTTTTACATAGTTTACCTTCGGGTGGAGCGGATACGGACTCAAAGCATGTATTTACCTAATTGTATTTACCTAATTGTAGTTTACAGGAGTTGAGCTAAGTTCGTGTTGTCCCGTCTCTCAGTCTACTTTTTATCAAATTTTTTCTTGAAAATATGGATGTTCCTTGCCCCTACCACCTCCTCCTCCAGCCCATTCCATGTGAGTACAGACTGTTGCCAGGTCGGTCAGGCATCATCTTGCTCGAGTCTTGCCTTCTGGTTCAACTCGAATGCATCCCATAATCTTCGGATTTGTTGGACTGGCAACAGTGTCAGGTCTGCACCTAATCTGGTCGCCCTGACGTGTACTTACTTTGCCCTCGCATTTTGTGCGATCAGTGGGAGCCGCTTGACAGTGTCAGATTCAAGCGGCGTTTCAGCTTCGGCCGCTGCTTCCCCCCCCCCCCCTGGTTGGGTGATTTTCCCGCTTTGCTTAGGTCCCTGGTGTGGTGGCCTTTGTCTAGATCTCCTGTTGTCCGGGGGGGGGGGGCCTCCCTGGGGTGCTGAGTGCGCCCTGTTCTCCCTCCTCGGCTGGCTATCCTGCCTCCCTCCTTTGTGTTGGGTACCTCGCTCGTTCTGCCTGGGTCTCTCGGGACGCGCTCCTGCCCGAGTCGCCCTGTTCCGCCCCTCCGCCATCCTGGGCCTTGTGGATCACTGGGCCTTGGAGTTCCATCTTCGTTGTCCTGTGCTGCTTTCTCCCGTTCTGTCTTATTCCCCGTACTGTATTACTTATGTACTGTACTTCTCCCTTCCCGCTTTGGGGGGGGGGGGGAGGAGGAGGTGATTGTAAAATGACCAAGGTTTATATAACATACAGTATATGTACCTGTCAGTCAAGGCTTCATTTGACATTCTACAAATGCATGTACTGTACCTGTATATCAGGTATGCCTATAACTCATACCGGTGACTTATGTTTAATGTTTGCAATATTATATCATAGCTTGCTCTCCCTACAACTTTGCTGAATGTGTACATCCATTGTTCTTGCATTTGTCTATGCATTGCCCTACATACCTGCCTGTATATACAGTATGTGACATATTGGAATTAACACGCTTGTAACTGGACTTTTCTTAACCCATGAACTGATAGAATGTGCAAAATAAAAGGCCAAGTTGAGGGAGGGAGGGGGGGTGGGGTATAAAGGGGGGAAGGAGTAGAGGATGTGGTATGGAAAGATGCCACTACTTTCTATGTGTCAGCCAAATTTCAGAAATTTCCTGGCACTGCCATAGTTTTGAAGGGTTATTTTTACACGTTTAAATACCATGGCTTCCGAACAGACCTTTGCAGTCCATGGGTTAATATGCACCAACCAGTTAGGCGTTTTTTGTTTTTTGTTTCTTTTTTCTCAAAACTCCTTGGTTTATGTCTTTCCTTAGTCATTTTTTACTATGGCTTGGTTTTGTAGATTGGATGTCCGCCTCCAAATTGGTACTCAAGCACTACGTTGGATAACGTAGAGGCTAATACTAAATTGGGATGTTTGATACCGTCCCACCAAACCAAATAAGGAGGGCGGGTGCCCAACCCCGAAAGGGGTTGAAATAGGCGAGCTATCCCCCCGCCAAAGGCGGCTTTCTAGGGCCTTTCCTAGCTGATGCTGAGAGGATTGGGTTCTAGTCATGTGGTGATGGGCTGGTCTATCAGATTGAGAATTGAGCAATCTCTGCCATACCCATAGCTTACTCGACTCTTCCTTTTACTTACATATTTTCTAGATCTCAAGTGATGGCGTCTCTTCCGTGGATGTCATCCCAATCTACCAAGATTGGAAGCCAAAGCGTAACATTTTTCCTTTGCCCCTCAACTTTTTCTTCATAATTGCTGAGGGGCACAGGGTCCTGGGTGGGACTTTGGTTTCCCAGGCGTTATGGCACCCTCCACAGCTCCCCGCCATGGAGTGGCTTCGGTCACCCAGGCTTTATTGTGGTCAGCAGGGAGGGTTCTGTGGGAGCGCTCGGTTATGACCTTGGCCTTGCTCGGGGCTTTGGGGCTGTTCGGCCAGGCAGCTTGGGGAACAACAACAACCAAATAAGGAAAACCTCATATTTGGTAGTAGCCTTGGAGTATCCAACGCCAGAGTATCCCACCCTCGCTTCGAACCCCTGCCCATCCAATCTAGTCTGATTATTTGATACCGTCTTTAAGCTAGAGGCAGGTATTTACCTAATTGTATTTACCTAATTGTAGTTTACAGGAGTTAAGCTAAGCTCGTGTTGTCCCGTCTCTCAGTCTACTTTCATCCAATGTTTTCTTGAAAATATGGATGTTCCTTGCCCCTACCACCTCCTCCTCCAGCCTATTCCATTTGTCAATACATCTATAGGGGAAGCTAAACTTCCTGATATCGTTCTTGCAGGTAGGTCTTTTTACTTTGTAGCTGTGGCCTCTAGTTATTCCTGTATCCATAATTAATATATCCTCCCTATCCAGCCTCTCCAGCCCTCGGGTGCATTTGTACATCATTATCATGTCTCCCCTCTCTCTCTCCTCTCTTTTAGGTACCTTGAGGGTTCGCACATGCGCCAAGAGGGTCTAGATTAAATGGGCAACTATTACAAACTTTTTCTTCTCTACTCTCACCCTTATTTTCTATTTTTCTATTCAAATATTGGCCTCGAAGTGTGTACAACGTACCTAGTAGAGAATTGAGGTGCATCTCTAGAAGATATTGGTTATTCGCGCAAGTGATAACGATAAATTAGCCGCTCCTGGAGTAGACGAGATTATACTTGGTATAAAGCACTGTTGGATACTCTGAGGCTACTACCAAATTTGAGGTTTTCTTTATTTGGTTTGGTGGGAAGTCGACAAACCTCCCATAGTCTTCAACGTTAAGTTTATCAATACAGTACCATCCATTGTATCAGTATGTAGTCCACTACAGTGGGACTCTGGTATCTGGCGTTGTTGATACGAGTTGTTATTGAGTGATCTTTATGATTGTGGTGTGCGTGACTCCGCTCTCTTGCTTCTTGGGTCGTACTTGTCAGGTAGATCCCAGAGTGTGATGGTAAATCAAATGGTCTCGGACTCGACACCCTTGCAGTATGGTGTTCCGCAGGGATCAGTTTTAGGTCCTATCCTATTTATAATTTATATCAGCAGTTTGTCTCTTCTGCTTCGTGCACATAATGTCACCTTTCACTTTTATGCAGATGACACCCAGATTTATGTGAGAATCACAAATATAGTTGATATACGGAGTAAGATGGAATTGTTGATGTCTGATATCAAGAAGTGGATGAGAGCGAGAAAACTTAAACTAAATGATGGTAAAACTGATATTCTCATCATCCGAGGAAATAGAAGAGCTGATGATATAGTAGGTGCCCTCTCCATCAATGTGGGTGGATCTCAGCTGCGACCGGCCAACTCTGTTCGAAATCTGGGTGTATATGTGAACTCCCGATTAGATTTCAAAGAGCATGTAAACCAGATAGTTAAAAGTTGTTACTTGCACATCAGAAATCTCTATTTGGTGAAGCCGTTTATAACCAGACGTTGCCTCCTGACGTTGGTTCACTCATTGGTCTTCTCTCGTGTTGATTATTGCAATGCCCTGTTGGTGGGTCTTCCAAATTATATTTTAAAGAAAGTTCAGTCTGTTCTTAACAGGGCCGCAAGACTAATTTTTGGTGTTCCACCTAGAACTCCTACTACATCTCTTCACATAGAACTGCACTGGCTGCCAGTAAGAGCAAGAATAGAATTTAAGTTGTGTTTGGTGACTTTTAAGGTTCTCAAATTTGGTGAGCCTAGGTACCTTGCGGAGCTGCTCAGGCGCCCACCGGCACACCATGGTGTAGTTGTGCGTCATGACAATGACCCTTTTCGTCTTGATGAACCAAGGGCTTTCCAGCAGTCTTCTTTCTTTGAGAGGTCATTCTCCTACATGGCTCCGAGGTTGTATAACAGGTTGCCGCTGTCCATGAGACAACTGAGTTCTGTTGAATGCTTCAAGAGACAACTTAAGACTTTTCTCTTTGAGAGAAGCTATGATCTTGAGAGAGGTGTCATGACAGATGGCTATAGAGTTTAGGCTATTTTGCCACTGCTAGTGATTGTAAAATGTGTGTTGTATATAAGCCTTCTTTTGATGCATTGATTTTGTTCTTTTTTCTTTCTCTTTCCGAGCGCTAGTGAATTCTTCGGAAAAATTGGCGCTTATGAGAAATAAGTAACATGCTTATTATTACCTGTGCAGAAGGACGAAGCTGCGGATCTTAAAGACACTGGTGCTCCCTGTCATGATGATGTAATGGTTAGAGTGTTTAAGATCTGTATGTGGAAACCCAGGTTTGAATCCAGGGGGGATCACATGCTTTTATTAGCCCTCGGAATCCGGGAGGCCTCATATGAGGCCAAATGCGCCGCTAAAATCCTCATATAATGGCAACCACACGTCGTAGCGATGTCACCTCAACGGCATTCTACAGACAACAAAAAGTTCTACAATTTGCAAAAAACAATTACTGCTCTAGGTGGTCTCAATCAGTAGCTACTGAATTATGAAGTTTGCCTGTACCAAAAGGGCCCTGGACACAGCAATCGGGATCATATGAAGCCCCCCGGATTTTGTGGGTTAATTTAATTGAGAGATGTATGGTGTAGGGAGTGAAATTAATAAATTTGATTTTTATATAGATGAGAGACATGGGCACTTAATAGTAAGCTGAAGAGACACATCAACTCTTTTGGTATTAAATGTGTTCGCAGGAATATGGGCTGGCATAATTTCCTCTCAAACCAGCTACCTTTACTACTCTGTGAAACTGTTAAAAGATATATTAGCTGCATGGTTCATGAACATCAACTTCGGTTATATGGGCATGTGGTTCGCCTCCCTGATGCTGACCCTGCTTACCAGGTGGTCTCTGCAGAGGACTCCCCTTAGTGGAGGAGGCCTAGGGGAATACCACAGAACTCATGGCTGAGGCAAGTAAATCAGTCTTGCGATAGGATACTTGATATGGGCCGGGAAAATGCCTGTAGTCTCACCCGGGGGGATCCCTTGGAGTGGAATCGGAAGGCGAGCGCAGCTATGCACTGTCACGGTGTATGCCCCCATTGACTGATTGCTGTAACTGCTGTGTTTCTTTCACACAAGTTATGTGTTAATTGGTACATACTGTTTGATGGAAAAGTACAGTACAGGGTATGTTTGTTTTGTATAAAATTTATATTCTATGTTCGTGTATTTATTTTGTGAGAAAATCATTATTGCATTTATCACTACATTTTATAACGTGTGTAGTTTCAGATAAAGTTAGCAGTACATTATTATCATTTTATGGTCATCACCAGTGCCCGCTACCAATTGAAACTAGCGGTATTGAAGCTACAGTACTGTACTATTACTCATTAGCGGTATTGAAGCTACTATTACTCATTTACTATACTAGTGCCTTTACCAATGCCATTATTCTATAACAATCAGAAATTAAGTGACTGCAAATATGTAAATACTGTACAACCGTTCTTTTTTTTCGTGAGAAGTTCAACCAGACCACTGAGCTCCCCACAAGAGTTCCCATATGGCTGGCCCGAAGGATTAGATCAAAAGGAGAAGAAAGTAAGAGAGAATTAAATCAAATCAAGAAGAGAAGTGTGCTGGAAAGTGTGAAAAGGAACAACTTGAGATGGTTCGGCCATATGGAACGTATGGAAAGCGAGAGAATGACTAAGAGGGTGTACGAGAGCGAGGTGGAGGGACAGAGAGGGAGAGGTAGACCGAATATGAGGTGGAAGGATGGAGTGAGGAACTACATGAACGAAGGCGGTGCTGGTTGGGGGGAGGGGCGTCGACTGACTGGGGACAGAGGTGCATGGGGGCGGTTCGTTCATGGCCACCCCTTCGGGGATCACGGCGTCAGGCAATAGATAGATAGATAGAAGAAGAGAAGTATCTTTGAGGAAACGGAAAATACGGTAGAGGGAAAAGGAAGGAGAATCTTCTAAAACATGAGATAAATCAGAATTGCCAAAATAAATAGTGATCGGAGACGGGAATATCTACGACTACAACCGTTCTGTCGCTGCCAAGTGGGCTATACCCTATTCATTATGAGTAGGCAAACAATCCTGAGTACTAACCTCTATAACTCTTAAACAAGTAGAGTAATGAAGCTGATATGTCTACCATCTAGGGAAGGTCAGTCAGGGAATTGGTGTGGAAATTTACAGCCCATTTGCTCTAGCCATTTTTGAGTTACAAGGGTTAGGGGCTACAATGTCAGGCCTACCTATAATGAATGGACTATAGCCTAATCGGCACATTGGGTTAAGATGTGGGCTATGATTAGATCCCACCTGGCACTGAATTTACTGAAAACTGTATTTGAACTAATGTAGCTCTGATTTTTATCAGAGTTGTGAATTATGCGTACGGAGTACGGTACGTATGGAGGGAAAAATTGGAGATGTTTTATCTGGTCTTTTGTTTATTTCTCAATAGCGCCACTTGCTGAGGAATTCTCTAACGTTCAGATGACGTTACACAACTAATATTGCCTGCAGGAGTGAGGCAAGTGATGTGTCATAATATAGTTTTTACATGCTTAGGGCTGGTATGCCATGCTTTATTCCCGTACGTTAATATCGGGATAACCACACTATTGTGCAATAACTTCTTTACTTCCATGCTCAACCACCCAATTGCTTGTCACTGCTTTCAGAGTTCCTACCCGATAGCACTATCGTTAGTGAGAGCTATTTGTATTTCGTACTATTGTTAATGTCTTGTCACATTGCAAATTTGATTTTAATAGAAAATTTTGACACTAATTCTACTTTCTTTATTCATGCAGTTCAGTAAAATTTACCAGAACGTCCCCGACTACCCAAATTGACTAATTCCTTGAACGTGACGATAGTGCGTAGTTATGTGTGCGATTAGTTTGCTTGGGAACCAGATTAACTTGCTCGTGTAGTAATGTACACCCTATGTGGTGGATTGTGTTCTTTTATTTATAAATGATTATTTTACTTAAGCGTTGTTTCCACATAGCGATTTTGACTACCGATAGTTGTTTTGTCTTTTTACTGTGTTCGTATAAGTTTTGGTTTTGTTTATTTTGCAAGTTTCACATTATAATTCCTACAACCCTCTTCCCCGTTGTATCCTCTCTCACACATCATCCTCCATATAATGTCTATGAATTGTAATGTTAATTTTGATGTCGCTACCAAAAAAGATAGCTCCATTACGTAGTAATGCTTATAATAGCTGTACTGTGCCCAGCAAAATTAATCTCCATGATTATATATATTTTCCTATTGGATCTCTCATTATACTCTATAGCTACATGTAGTAATGACTGCATTGAATTATGTCATCATTCTTGGTCATGCCGTACATTTATAAGGACAAATTATTATTGCACTTCCTTTTGACTCCAGTGTAAAGTATGCTGAAGACATTACTCTTGCCATATACCTGTACTGTACTGTACTTATAATTTTTTTTCTTTCAG
Organism: Paralithodes platypus; assembly: GCA_032716605.1. NCBI lineage: Eukaryota > Metazoa > Arthropoda > Malacostraca > Decapoda > Lithodidae > Paralithodes > Paralithodes platypus. The sequence goes on along the minus strand of CM064546.1, from coordinate 606,727 downwards.
GGGGTCCACTTCACATAGGGGACATTGAGGATCTGCCAGACCGCTCTCTCTGTGTCAAGTGCCCATATCATGGATGGAAGTTTAGTCTACACACAGGTTGGGATAATAATGACAGCTAATGTAGTTTATGGATATGGGCCATTGAACTTACAATACCGTAAAACCGTGTAACGTGGGCGGGTGCCCAACCCCGAAAGGGCGGGTGCCCAACCCCGAAAGGAGTTGAAATAGGGGAGCTATCCCCCCGCCAAAGGCGGCTTTCTAGGGCCTTTCCTAGCTGATGCTGAGAGGATTGGGTTCTAGTCATGTGGTGATGGGCTGGTCTATCCGAGTGAGAACTGAGCGATCTCTGCCATACCCATAGCTTACTCTGACTGTTCCTTTTACTTATGTATCTTCTAGATCTCAAGTGGCGGCGTCTTTTCCGTGGATTGACCTCCCTACTGCCAACCTAGAAGTTGGCAGATTGGGAGCCAAAGTGTCACATATTTCCCTTACTCCTCAACTTTCCCTTCATAATTGCTGAGGGGCACAGGGCCTTGGGTGGGGCTTTGGTTTTCCGGGCGTTTCCGCACCCTCCTCAGCTTCCTGCCTTGGAGTGGCTTCGGTCACCCGAGCTTTGTTAGTGGTAAGCAGGGAGGATTTTGTGGGGGCGCTCATTTATGGCCTTGGCCTTGCTCGAGACCTTGGGGCTGTTCGGCCAGACAGCCTGGGGAACAACAACAACAACCGTGTAACTTCGGACATTTTTCGAGGTTTTTTAACGATATCTCCTGACTGTAAACACATTATAGAGATATAACTAGGTCAAGTGATGGGTGGTGATAGTGCGCGGTAATCCAGGAAGCCTCCTAAAATTATCCCCCATAATAAGAGAGCTATCCTTATCCTAAATTGTAAGTGATTGTAAACAAACATGGCGGACGGAACGGCGGGAATTTCGGAGACGGAAGAAAGGTTAGGACGGTTTCGTGGGTTTAGGAGCACAGATAAGAAGGTAGAAGATATTTTTAATGCTGTGAAGGATTTGGAAAAGTGGAAGAGTGATACAGAGAAGTGGAAGGGGGACATTGGTGAGAAAATCAAGGTGTTGTGCAACTATGTGGTGCATCGGGTGGGGCAGGGAATAGGCTTAGTGAAGGAAGCGAATGTAGGCCTATTTCGGAAGTTAATAATAACCTAGAGATGATACTAAAAAGTGTAGAGGATTTGGGAGCAGAGAATATGGCATTAAAGGAGCAGCTGAAGGAATACGAAGGACGATTCAAGGAAGTGAAGGAGTCAACTGCATGGACGGTGGTAGGTGAACAGAAAGTTAAGGATTTGGAGGAAATTGTGAAAGAACAAAAGGAGGAAATGAACAAGACAAAAAAAAGTTTTGTGAGTGCAGTCGTAGGAGTCATGAAGAACAAGGAGAGTGTCGTGAGGGAGGCCATGGACAGGGATAGAGGGGTAATCATGCATGGAGATATAGAGGCTCATATGAATGATAATGGAGTGAGAAAAGTGAGATATATGGAGAAAGTGAAGGAGGTCATGAAAGCTGTTGATGTAGATGGATGTGGATGGGATGGGCAGGTGGAGGAAGTCAGTAGGATAGGTAGATATAGAAGGGGGGAGAGGAGACCTATAAGGGTACAGTTTAAAACCAGGGGAGTGGCAGAGACAGTGACAAATTTTAGTTGGACACTAAACACATATGAAGAACTGAAACATATAAGATTAAAGAAGGATTTGAGCATAGAACAAAGAAAAAAAATAAAGGAACTACAGGAAAAGGCTGATGAGGAAAATGGAAAGTTGGGTGAGGAGGATAAGAAGAAGTTTTTCTGGAGAGTGAGGGACGGGAAATTGAAGAAGTGGTTTATACGAATAGAAGGGAGAAGGAGATCTGGGAGGGAAGAGAATGTGATAGAAGTTGTGGCAGAGGTGGAAAACAGGGTGGAAGCATCTCAGGGAGAGACAGGAGAAGAAGCTGCAGACACAGTACCGGTAGTGTGAGGGGGGGAGTAGGGCACGGACAGGAGGAGGAGGAGCGGGATGATGTAGCTGCTGAAGGAATGGTAGAAAGATTAAGGATTATGTTTAGCAATGTTGATGTGTTTACCCAGGACAAGAAAAGAGAACTGATATGTAGGTTTTACGGTACAGTATTATAATAAATGATACCGTATATTTAAAACTAAATATTTTGCAGTTATTTACTTAGTTTATAGAGTATATCCTGTATGAAAACATTATCATAAGTTTACCATTGTTATACTATACAGTACTGGTATTGCGGAAGGGAAATTGGCGAGATAGAGTGAGAAATGACTGAGTGACAGAGATTGTAGAGGTAGGCATAGTTCTCAGGAGAGAACTGAGAATGATTGCTTAAGTGGTTTGGGCATTTGGAAAGTAGAAAGAATAACAGAATATCTACAAAACAGAGGTGGAGGTTGTGAGAGGGAAAGGAAGACCAAAGTGGAAATCGAGAGATTGTGTGAAAGTCGCTTTGGGTAACAGGGGCTTGAGCAGGAGGGTGAAAGGTTTGCAAGAAATGAAATAAGCTGGAGTGAAGTGGTGTATGAGGCTCATTGACACACCAGGCAAAGACACAGACCAAGTTGCTGTGAAGTATGTATGTATGTATATACTCAGGTACACATCCCATTGCTGGGGGTGGCCGACTCTTAGGTCCCGGGACAACTTTCGCATTCCCTCGCCCCTTTCTTTGTCTTGTTGTGTAGGAGAATTTGCTGTGAAGTGATTTGGGTAAACTGTCATGGTGAGGCCTGATTGCTGATATTTTAGAGCTTGTGCTGGGTTATTGCTACAGTATTCCAAACGGCAAGAAAGTGAGCCGTAGCATAGTCGGTAGAGTGTTGGCTGCTAATCAAAGGGTCGGCGGATTGAGTCAGCACTGTCAAAATGTTATTGGTAGATGTCAAGCCTGGGCAACTTGACCTCGCGATTCATGACAAAACGCCTAATGTTCTTGTGAATTACGGTGTCTGGCAAAAAATAAAAAAAAAAAAAAGTGAGTATTTAAGCAGAATAGAGTATGAATATGTGTGAATTTTCTTTTACATTTGTTTCCTTTTCCTTAATTTTTCCTGGCATTTGTGCTTCTGTGAGCCCAAGACTGGTGTTTAAATTATATATACTGTATTTTGTAAAGGAAAATGTGTTCATTGAAAATCACTGGGATCTGTCAATATCTGTATGAATTTATTTGTTTTATTCTTTGTACAGGGAAGTGTGTGCATCCCAAAACTCGTGATGATATGGCAGCTGTTGTGTTCCCTGTGCGAGTCTGTCAGTCAAGTGGAGCTCTGGCCATCGGCTTCAACCAGTTTAGCCCTCACTTCTTCAACAATGTCTTTGAGTAGCTGCAATGGATAATACTTGGAATCCTTTAAGATTATGGTCAGAGGCTCTTATATTATCACCATTTTGTCATCAGTTATAATGTAAAACTTGCAAAATAAACAAACCAAAACATATACGAACACAGTAAAAAGACAAAACAACTAATCAAAATCGCCATGTGGAAACAACGCATTAAGTAAAATAATAATTTAAAAATAAAATAACACAATCCACCACATAGGGTGTACATTACTACATGAGCAAGTTAATCCGTTTCCCAAGCAAACTAATCGCACACATAACAACGCACTATAGTCACGTTCAAGGAATTAGTCAATTTGGGAAGTCGGGGACGTTCTGGTAAATTTGACTAAACTCTGCATGAATAAAGAAACTACAATTAGTGTCAAAATTTTCTATTAAAATAAAATTTGCAACTTGACAAGACATTGACAATAGTAAAAAATACAAATGGCTATCACTAACGATAGTGCTATCGGGTAGGTACCTGTAAGCATAGCATGCTTCAAGTGACCCCTAACAATTACAGTACTATCCTACTAATAACCTACATTTATTGTACAAATAAACTAAGGAAATCACAAAAGCAAGCAATTGATACTATCGACAATGAATAGATACAATATAATAAATACAAATATTTGAAAATATGAAGAAGGCACAATAGATTTAAACAAAAGAGTTCTCTTTTAAAATTAACTAGAACAATTAATTATAAAAAATAATAATAACAATAGAAAAAGATAAACATTAATACATACAGACAAAAAGTAAGCAGAGGTTATAATAGAAACTTCAAGTTAATAATGCTCGATTAAAATTATTGATATCAAATTTTAAAATACAGTCACAATAATTGACCTTAACCCTCGTCTAGCGTTTTTTGTTGGGCATATTCAGGCCCTCCTGAATGATCAATCAAGTATCTGCATGAAAAGAAATGTATTCAGCAAAAAACTAGGCGCTACAAGATTCTAAATGAGACCAGAACGAGCTACGTAGCACTTGTCGTTTTGATGCAGTGGTACCACCAACATGGGAGTTTAGCGTATAGCGGCATATTTTTTCCAGCTACGCTCACTACTGGCTACACTGCCGGCCTCTCGAGAACAGAGGGAGTACAAAGGAGTACAAAGGAAATCAAGCAACAACATATCTAGTGACCCTTCTAGGTTGCTTGTCCTCCAAAACACTGAGGATCAAGTGTTCAAACAGTGGTTTAGAGTGGGTAAGGTTACATTGGAAAGGGAATTACTGCCCTGGAACTAATGTCCGTGGCAGGATTAGGAAGTTAGTAGAGGACAGATGGGTTAGTAACTGAGGGGGGGATAAAATAAAGTTATTAATTTACAAACGCAGTCAGTCGCGGGTTTGCTGCGAGATATTTGTCTAGGCGGAGTTTAACCCTTCCTACCCGGGCTGTCTTACCCAATGACGGTCGCCCCTACCCGGGCGAAATGGCTGAAAAACGTCTAGGCCTAGGCTACCGTATTTATGTTTATTTTCTCTGCTAGAACTTTCCCACTCATCTATTATCGTAGTGCGGTTTTCAATCTGTATTTTGGCGTTGAGTAGAGCTCTGTAAGTCAACTGGTTCAGTTGTGATGACGATTTCAGTGGAGCCAATATTGCAGAGATGTTGCCAATATGGGGGCTTTTCAGACACTAATTTCGTCTGACGTCAGAACAATAACATTGAAGAGTCTTCTCCTTGTTTTCGGAGGTGCGGTGACGCAACGCTTGGGTTTGTTGACATACGTCGTACGCACGGCGTTCAGACCAAGCTTAATTAGGCTATTAAGCTGCTGCCTTAGGTAAGGCATACCGGGTAGGAAGGGTTAAATGAATCAACGGTGATGCAGTCTATAACGTTTCGGGGAAGCCCATTCCACAAGTTGACAACTCGATTGAAAAAGAAATTCTTAGATTCGTGAGAGTTAAAAGATTTACCAATAATTTTGCAACAGTTTCCCCGCGTCTAATTAGATTGGTCGATAGTGAAGTACTTACTACAGTTCATATTGTCGATGCCTTTGATGATTTTGAACACTTGAATTAAGTCACCTCTTAATCTGCGCTGGGTTAAAGGAAATAGATTTAATTCTCTAAGACGCTCTTCGTATGGTTTGTTCTTTAGGCTAGGTATCATTTTGGTAACTCTACGTTGAACTCGTTCTAGCTTGTTTATATCTTTTTGGTAATAAGGGCACCAGGATTGAACGCAGTATTCCAGAAGAGGGCGGACTAAGGAATTGTAAAGGGTTAGGATAAATTCTTTGGATTTATGCTCAAATGACCTGCCTATAAAGCCAATTATTTTGTTTGCCTTCTAACAACTTCTGAACATGGTTGACTCGGTTTTAGGTTACTCGATATTGTTACTCCCAGATCGGTTTCTCTGTTTACATTCTTAAGCTGAGTGCCATTCATCGAATAGTTTGCTTTCTCATTTAGGTATCCATATGTAGTACTTTACATTTATCCGCATTGAAACTCATTTGCCAAATTTTGGCCCAACATGACAATTTATTTAGATTGTGTTGCATATCGTCAACTTGTTCTTTTGAGAGTACGCTATTTGCAATTTTTGTATCGTCAGCAAATTTTGAGATTGTACAGGTGAGACCCTCATCTATGTCGTTGATGTAAATTAGAAAGAGAATTGGTCCTAGTACCGATCCCTGGGGTACCCCGCTACTTACATTGGTCCATTTAGATGCCTTACCGTTTATGACTACTCTTTGCTTTCTGTTGCTGAGCCAATTTTCTATCCATTTCAACACACCGTCTTGTATTCCATGCGCTTTTAGTTTTAGCAGTAAACGTTTGTGGGGAACTTTGTCAAAGGCCTTTTGAAAATCAAGGTATATAATATCTACAGCTTTACTCTCATCGTAGAGGTTTTGGATATCGTGGAAGAAGTCTAAGAGGTTTGTTAAACAGGAACGTTTTTTACGAAAGCCATGTTGAGTATCTTTAAGTACAGTATGTTATTTTCCTCTAAGTGATTTACGAGTCTGTCTCGTATGACCGTTTCTAGCATTTTACATACAACTGAGGTTAAGCTAATTGGACGATAGTTACTGGGTAGGGATTTGCTGCCTTTTTTGAATATCGGTGTTACGTTGGCTAGCTTCCACTGATCAGGCATAGTTCCAGAGTACAAGGATTTATTGAATAGTAATGTCAGTGGTTTGGAGAGCTCATCCTTAGCTTCCTTTAGAACTCTAGGCAAGATTGTATCAGGTCCAGGCATTTTATTTACCTTGAGTTTATCTAAACAATTCAATACTTCTCTCTCTGTAACGGTGATATTGCTTAGAACATCTGAATTATCAATCTGAATCGGCAATAGTGTAGGGATATCACTGAGGTCTTCTGTTGTAAAAACTGATGCAAAGAAGGTATTGATGGCATTACTCATTTGTACTTCGTCTTTGGTGTATTCTCCATTTTCATCGACTAACGGTCCAACAGTTGAAGTAACTACTTTTTTCTTTCTGATATAACTATAGAATTCTTTCGGGTTTGTTTTACTTTGATTCGCAATATGTAACTCTAAGGTCTTTTTACTTTGCTTAATTAACTTTTTGGCTTTGCGTCGTAGCTCTACAAATTTCACCCGTTCTTCGTCATTTTGTGAGGATTTTAATCTATCATTAGCAAATTTTTTAGCAAGCAGGCAGTTTGAAATATCTTTATTCCACCATTTGGGCTTATTATTATGGCCTGGACGCCGTATTTTCGATGGTATGCAGTCTTGCACTGCTTTTAGGTAAGTGGTTTCGAATAACTTCCAAGATGTATTTATGTCGTTATTGTTAATTAAAAAGCTCCAGTCAGTTTCTTTAACCCTTAAAGAGAGGCGCTCGACTTAAGTCGTGCACCAATTTGCAGCAAGTTAGGAGCATTATTAAGGCTTTTAAAGGGTTAAAATAGAGTGCAAATGGCCGGGAGAGCAGCGGGCCAGACAGCCGACTCCCAGGGCTTACCGCCGCCCATTAACTCATGTTCCCGGTGTTCTCGAGAGGCCGGCAGTGTAGCCAGTAGTGAGCATAGCTGGGAAAAATATACCGATATATGCTAAACTTCCATGTTCGTGGCATCACTGCAAGAGAACCACAAGTACTACGTAGCTCGTTCTGGTCTCATTTTGAAGCTTCTAGTGCCTAGTTTTTTGCTAAACAATTTTTTGTTCATGCAGATGCTTGATTTATCATGCAGGAGGGCCTGAATATGCCCAAATGAGCCCAAAACACCCCGCTAGACAAGGGTTAAACATAGCTCTAAGTTTATGGAAGTTTGCTTTCTTGAAATTAGGGACTTTTTCGATGCTACTATTTGGTTCGTTACTAGTAAACTTTAAAGTGAAAGTTATCGTACGATGGTCGCTGTTACTGAATTCATCACCAACATTCAAATTCTCTATCAATTCTTCTTTTGTTGCAAGTACAATGTCAAGAACGTTATTACCACGGGTCGGCGTTCGAACAAATTGATAAAGCGAACTCTCTTGCAAGTTCGTATACAAGTCATGTCCGGAGTGTGAAGTAAGAGTATCGCCCCACTTGGTCACAGGTAAATTAAAGTCGCCAAAAATTACGGTATCTTGTGAGTTACTTACATCTGCAATTTGTTCGTAAATTTCTCGGTCAGTTTGCACTGATTGAGCTGGAGGTCTGTATATTAACGCAAGTATTATTTTTGTACCTTTATTATTCTTTATTAGCACAAAAGATGTGTCGACGTTCACAATTTGAGGTTTTGACAAGAGGGTAGGGTTAAGACTTCTTTGATATAAAGTAAAACGCCACCTCCATTTCGATTTATTCGGCTTTTCTCAAACATTACATAACCGGGAAGTGAATACTCTGCTAAAAAGTCTCTATCTTCTGTATTGAGCCAAGATTCTGTTATTCCAATCACATTATAATTTTCTGTAAATACTGTAAATCTGAAAATTTATTGCGTATGCTACGAGCGTTTGCATAGAAAACCTTTAAATTTGTTATTTTAGAACTCACGGAACGCTCTTTAATAATATTTTTGGTTCTTGTCGGATCTACATTTATGTTCGTGGCTGTCCTCGGTCCTCGCTGTCTTCGGTCCTTATCGCTGGTGGTCCTCGGTTGCCTCTGTTTTTTGCTTGGCGTTGGATGATTTATGTCACTGCTGCTTCTTCTCGGATGGCGTTTTTTGATCCATGGCTGCGGAATGCTTCGTGTAGGAGACGACCCATGCGTGCTGAACCCACAGGGTTTAGATGAGTGCCATCCTTGCGGAACAGAGTAGGCTGGTTGTAGAAGCTGTCCCCGAGGTTGATGAATTCAACTTCTTCCCTCAGACACAAATATTTTAGTCGGCTATTTGTGCTGAAGGCCTTGTCGTAGAATTTGTCAGGTGCGTCGATCTTAGGGAGAATGCCTGAGATGATGATATTCCTTGACTTGTTTTTGTAGTGCTGGATCATCTTGCGATATTTCTCCATCAACTCTTCGGATCTGGTGCGTATGACGTCATTTGAACCAGCATGGATGACAAAAAGGGTATTTTCATTTGCATCCTTTGTGGTATCTTCGAAGGCTTCCACAATGTCGTCCAGTCCAGCTCCTGGGATGCAAAATCTTTTTCGTCGATTTGGGACTCTGTCGCAGAACTCTTCGACCTGTCCTCGTAGGATGGAATCCCCAACGAGCCTGGTCTCTTCTGGTTCGTCTTCCATCTCTACCAATATCTCAAATCTGTTTGACATTGTGACTGGTAGATGAGACCTCTTCTGCGTTGGCCGTGCACCGTTCCTCACTGGTGTAAATCCGGAGCGTGAGTCGGTGGGCGGCGGTAAGCCCTGGGTGTCAGCCGTGTGGCCTGCTGCGCTCCCGGCCATTTGCACTCTATTTTAACCCTTTAAAAACCTTAATAATGCTCCTAACTTGCTGCTTTTTAGATACAGACTTAAGTCGGGCCCCGCTCTTTAACCCTCCAGCCCCGGCTATGTATTATATATATATTCCTCGAAACCCGGGTGTTTTGGCCGAAAAACGTCTAGGCTAGGCTACCGTATATTCGTTAATCAGACTGCTTCCCGCATTCCCGCGCATCCCCAAGCGTAGCTGTGTTATTTACCTGTAGAATGGCATTAAGTAGAGCTCTCTAAGTCAACTGGTTGAGCTGTGATGATGATTTCATTGGAGATAACTTTATGGCCAAAACAGCCACTTTACACCACTTTTCGATACTTAACAACAACATACAGGCACACACGAACAAGCGACGCTCTCCTTCTTGTGGCCGGAGATGCGGGGCGACGGTCCAGCCGGCTGTTGTTTACATGCGTCGGACCGACGCCTCGCACACGAAGCTCACAGGCTTTCAACCACTGGGCGTTCAAGAGACCATCCGGGTACCTGTTATATGCTTTTTTATGGGCGTTCAAGAGCCCTTCCGTGGTGAGAGGGTTAAGTGTTAAAAAGATTAAATTTATTCAACACTTTACTTGCAACAAAACCTCTGTCTACTAAGAGTCTGTATAGTAACCTAGCTCTATCCCAAAAGTCTTTTACTCTGGTACAAATTTTACACAATCTTATTAGCTGGGAATAAAAACAATTATAAGTTATTTTACTATCGATATTACTATTAGGGAAAGGAAAGTTTAATATGTTAAAATAAAATTGTCAACTTTGTGGTATATTTTAAGTGTGCACTGTTCATTAACAATCTGTATATTTATATAAAGAACATTTTCAACTTTATCATTTACGTTACCTTGTGTGAGGGGGATGGAATTTGGATAAATTTGTTTAGCGACTTTATTAAAATTTAACATATTGCAAACAAGAATATCATCAATATATCTACTATTATTACTTAACAATTTAGCAAGTGCTAATTTTTCTGGGATGTTATTTTTCTTGCTACGGTCAACTAAGTTTTTCATAAATTTAAATTCTAAAGCAAGCAAGAATAAGTCTGCAATTAAAGGGCTAGCATTTCCACCCATAGGAATTCCTAATATTTTGATTCATTGTTTTGTCTTTTTACTGTGTTCGTATACGTTTTGGTTTGTTTATTTTGCAAGTTTTACATTATAATTGGTTTGAAAATGTAGGGCCCGAATCTAACATAAGTATTGAAAATGAGGAATTTAAGGGCATCTTTAAGTTTAGTTCTATCAAAATATACATATGTATGTATGTTATGTATGTAACTAGTTGGATCAAAGCTAAGTGACGCATTATTAAAATATGAATTAACACTTATGTAACGATTACGACTACTTTCAAATCTGTCAAAATGCAAATCTATAATAAAGCAAAGTTCTGAAAATACTAAATCTAAAGGCAGATTGGTATACAAAGTTGAAAAATCAAAGCTATGTACTGAGGTAACTTTCCGCATGGTATTAAGTTTATCAATAACTTCTACTGAATTGTCAATACAGTACTCCAATAATAGTTAATGCCAGGTCTATTCTTGATGGTATCACAATATCATTTAGGAGTACTTTTAATGTATTTTAAACAACTTGCTCATCTCCTCCACTTCCTCTATATCTGCCAGGTCGAACCCACCTAGTCGTCTTTCTACTGCTTTCCTTTATACATTAACATAAATATTTCGAGGAGGGGCGTCGACTGACAGGGAACAGAGGTGCATGGGGGCGTTTCGTTTGTGGCCACCTCTTCGGGAATGACGGCGTCTGGTGGTTTGGTGAAAACTAATATGAAGATAGATTTAATATAGTGCATATCACATGTTTACCCCTCATAGTTGTCATATGTCATACTTCACCTCAGTCAGGCCTCACTCATTTTATCGTTTTATGTTGCCTATTTATATTCTTTGGACCAGGAAAAATTAGCACTAATTATTTATCAAGGCCTTAAGGGCATGAGGTGCTGGGAATGTTTACGGGTAGCTAGTAAGGCGGGCTGGGTATATAGTCATCGATATTATTCTTAATACTTGTCTGTTAATCTGGAGAAGCCATATCTTCCTTCTGTGTGTTCCTACTATTGTTTAAGAAAATGGGTGGCGGGGGTGTCTGAGGAAGGAACCCGGCTCTCCCCTACCTCAGTATATACAGTATAGGAAATATATTTTTGTTATCTGTATACAGTCCGCCCTCGGGTAACGCGGGTATATCGTACTGGCCCTAGGCCGGGTTACGCAAACACGCGTTACATAAAGCAAAGGTTATATGGGAAAAATTTGATTCGTTCTGGCCACTTCCCCAAAGTCCCCTTTTTTTACCATTTATCACCCGATCTATCTATTTATTTGTCAGTATTATTACGTTAGCAACATACCTTCATACTAGGGGTCAATAATATATCCAATTAAGACCATTGGCACTATGAAATGCCATTTATTTGACACAAAAACAATGCCGCTCAGCTTTCGAACAACAATAACAAACCACATGTCTGTAACTAAGGCAGGCGGCGGCAGAATTGCTAAACTTACCAACTATCTACCGCCTTCATTACAGTTATAGTTTAATGGATTTTTCTTTGGCTTTTACTATTATAATTATTATTGGGTAAAATTCAATTCAATTCCATAGAGCATAATTATAATAACATTTATTGCATACCGTATATCAGTGGCGGTCGATATAACCACAAGAACAAGAACACACACACACACACACACACACACAAACATACATACATAAACTGACACAACAATAACAATCGATTTCGGTCACTCGGAAAATCAGCTGATGAATCTCGGCGCTACAAATTCACTTGCATTGAAAGTATATTCGCCACCCATGGTTTTGGAGGCTTAGAAATGTGTCTTATACACGCTGGTATATACGGGTCTGACGTCACCGGCCGAGAGATGCCGACCACCCGCAACGAGCGCTACATAAACAAACCGTGTTAGATGCTGAGTCGGCACATTTGGGGTACCCGTGTTAGTGCAAAACCGCGGAACCTAAAGCCTCGTTATGCAAGGGCCGACTGTATACATCTGTATCCAAGTGTTACTATCTTTAAGGAGAATTTTATGTTTGTATATGTCATATATTTTATTTATATATACTGTATATGTACAGTACTGTACTTTACTCCTGTAACTAAGTACAGTAGTTACACTCTCCTTCCGACAGGTTATTAAGCCACTAACCTGTCTCTGTCATTTATTTCTATTAAAAGAATGATATTGTTAAGCGATTTTCTGTTTCCTAGTTGAAGCCTAAGGCATAGTTGACTTAAGCCCCGTCTACACGATCGAGCAGTGTCCGGCGGGCTGTGCCCCTTCACCGGGCAAAGTCTGTTAAACACGCTTGCGGTGTTGTCCACACGGCAGCCGGGCAGTGATTGGCCAGTCAAAGTCTGCCAATGGTCAGAGTAGGAGCTCGGCAGGGCTGGGTCAGTGGGTCCGGTATGATACCATGGTCCCCAACACCAATAATCACAGGGACAGTTATATAACCTATATATCCAAGCAGATGCCAATAGGAGGGAGTGTATATCGGCAGAAGCTCGACTGGAGGCAATACCTCATGTTTGTTTAAAATGATGCAACTACACTTATTTGCAGTATACTAAAAGATTATCCAGCATAGTTTGTCTCGCATTATTCCTAAAACTTGTCAAGCAATATACGAAGCATTCAATCAAAGAGTGCTTGCAGGTGAGATTTATAGTGAGACGATCCAACCTAAGTTTACATAAAATTAATTAAATAATGCAATTGCGGATGGTATACAGTATTTGAAATCGTCTCGTCGTTGCGATTCCAACAGTATATACATATTTTAATTTTGACCAATTTTTAGGCTTAATGGCCTATTTTAAAGTTAAACTCCGTAGACAAGTTATCTATTTATGGATTTTGTTCAAATTTATACCACAAGTACACTTTGACACGCTGAATCGAATGGCGCAAACATAATTGAAATCGGACTATTAGTTTAGGATTTCGATTTTGACTTGGCCTTCCTGGAGGCCCAGGGGACCGTTTTTTGGACTTTAAAAGTCCTTTGTAGCCCAAACTATAAGTCCTAGGGAATTCTACTTGATGCCATTCGATTTTTCTCGCCGAGTTACTTCTAGACATGGTCTTAGATTTCATTTTCGCTCAGCCATTCGCCCAGAATCGAAAATATTTGTTTCCAAAATCCCTGCCCAGGAACATTTTTGCACTTGGCGGGCGACTTTCGAATTTCGAGTTTTCATGGGTATACAGTAGGGTCCCGCATAAAACGTGTTCGCATAAAAAGAGTCGATTAAAACGACCGACCTAAAATATTAATATTTAATTTTCGATCAGAACGAATGTGATCACATAAAACGAGTCCGCCGCCAAAGTGGGGCAAATACAAGGAGTTTTCATATAGAGCGCCGAAATATCGTACAAAACGTACAAAATATCGTACGCTTTCATATAAAACGCCGAAATATCTTACAAAACGTACGAAATATCGTTCGCTTTGTACGAAAATTTTCGCTTACAGTGAACATTGACGATATTGCGCCACCAAAATGCTGTGTTCACATAAAACGAATTCACATAAAACGCCCTCGTTTATCGACCATAAACTCGTTTTATGTGAGACCCTACTGTATATGGATTCGTCTCGTCATTACGATTCCAACGATATATGGATTTTTAAATTTGGATTTTTTTTGTAGGCCCAATAGGCCTATTTTAAAGTTTAAAAACCCCATAGACGAGTTATCTATTTATGGATATTGTTCAAATTTATACCACAAGTAGCCTACACTTTGACATGCTGAATCAAATGGCGCAAACAGGATTGAAATCGGACCATTAATTAGTTTAGAATTTCGAATTTTTGACTTGGCCTCCCAGAACGGCCCAAATTACCAGTTTTTGGACTTTAAAAAGTCCTCTGTAGCCCAAACTATAAGTCCTAGGGAATTCTACCTGGTGACTTTCGATTTCTCTCGACCGACAGCTTCCATACATGGTCGTAGATTTAATTTTCGACCAGTCATTCTCCCATAATCGAAAACATTTGTTCAAAAATGCCTGGGTTTAATTAAGCTCAGGCAAATCGATGATTTTGGTCTGATTTTGACTATTCAAGATTATGGTATATTTGGAATAGTTTCGTCGTTGCGATTCCAAAAAAAAAAATATAAATATATTTCATCATACTTATAGGAATAATCTTAATAAAATATTCATAATTTTTGCCTTTTTCCAGAGGATCTACTGTAAGAAACTGTAAGTAAGAATAATATCCCCCCTCCGGAGGGAGCACAGAAAGCAACAGCGAAGTGCGGACCTCAGCCGGCGCCAGTGTACAGAAGGAAAACCACAGAGACTGGCGACAACGCGCAGCCTCATGGAAGGGACACTGAAGGAAGCCGACGGAGGCAAGCCGCAGGCGCACACGCCCAAATGGGGCCCCACCCTTCCTGAGCACCCTAGGCGGTGGGGCTACAATAAGCCTGAGGGGAAGCCGAGCGAGGTGCAGTCGCTCGAAGAGGGTGGAGAGCATGCGAGCAGGGCGCCGCCAGGGCATGTGAACACGTTCCAGGGCACCCTTCTCTGGTGGCGTGAAGGAACGTGGCATACGTTCAGAAAGATAACGTAGGGGCAAAGAACCAGGCCCAAAATGGAGGTGAAACCCCGGATGAAGGCATGACGAGGCTCGACACGGAGGACAGGAGGGAGTGGGGAAGAACCCATCCCCGACCGAACCCCGAAGTAGACGCCCTCCGTCAGCCACAAGGAACAGTAAAAGAGAAACTAAGGAATGACACTACTGAAACTCATACGATGCCGACAGAGTGGGCGCGTCGACATATACGCCGTGTCGAGCAAAGGCTGCGAGCCATACCTGCCAACGCGCAGGCACCGGGCACTCCTTGTGCATGTGTAAGAGCCCGTCCCGGGCGGTATGCCGCCACGTGTCCCCACGACGACGGCTTCCCGTAAAGGGAAGGGAAGCGGCGTCCGTTAGGGACCGGAAACGTCCCGAGGGACGGAACGTGGACAGGCCGACCAACCAGCCCCATGCCACACGCAGGGAGCATGACTAAAGAAGTCGATGCCGCCCGGGAGCGAGTGGGAGGAAGGACAACCGGAGCAGCAACCACAGGTAGAGCAGGTGACGTAGGCAAGAACACCGCCCAGTACGGAAGCACATACGGATATCGTACAGGGGAAGAGACAGGGCGGAGTGGAGCCGGAGACTGTCGGCGACGTGGTGAAGGAGAGCGGTGTCTCCCCGACGACCCGGCGTCCTCGGAAACAGTAGGGACGTCCGAAAGAGGCACCGGGGGAAAAGCGTACAGGCGCCAGGGAGACAGCAGAGGAAAGGGGAAGCATGGTACGCACCCCTTCGTCGAGGAAGCGCGGAAACCGTCGGAGGCGGTCCTTTACAGAGAGAGCGAAACCCCGACCACGGAGAGCAGAGGCGAGACCTTGCCCCTACAGCGTCCGGGAACGGAGGACGAGACCCAAAGGTCAAGACCGACGAGACACGGTCTACACCTCCGAGAGGTAAACCCAACGCGGTCGGAGCCCGAGACATGGGTAGGACTCTCCATGGCCCAACGGGCATGGCAGGACGGGAACCCCCACGGTGTGCGCAGGGAGGAAAGGATATCCGTACTGCAACCGGAAAGGAAAAAGAGACTGAAGGCCCCAGGCAGAGCAGGGGAAGAAAGCAGGCGGGCCACAAAGAGTTACCACAGGTAAAGAGGAGGGACAGCAGTAGAGCGTCCCAAGAATACCGCCACGTACAAGCATGGGGTGGATGGAGGCAAAACCGGGCAGCGGTGGCCTCCTGAGCCTGGGGTGGAGCCACATGGATGGTCTGAACCAGACAGTGAAGCACAGGAATTGCATGCAAGCACAATACAGTATTGGTAAAAAAACCTGAAGCCCTGATAGGAGAGTACCCCTTTCCCTGTGGAGGCAGGCTAGGACGAAAAAGGGGGGCCCTTCGAAACAGGCACGAGGGCAGAAAAATGCACAAAAGTGGTCACTACACCCTGCAAATGGAGCACCTTTCATGAAAGTGAGGATCCCCCCCCCCTTGTGCGTGGTGAGGGGTGAAGAGGGACCCCCTATGCGGAGGGTCAGGGAGAGACCAGGCGAACCAGCAAGTGCAAAGAACCCCGTGCAAGTCCCGAGAAGGAGGGCATGAAAAGCCTCATAAAGGAAGAGGATAATAAGAATACCCAAAGGAGGAAGACGCCCAAGGGTACCCGCAGAGTAGAGTGGTAGCACAATCTGAAGAAAAGGAGAAGTCCGGGAACTACTGCAACCGAGTCCCAATACAGAGGCAAAGCAAAGCACCTTAGCACCGACCCAGAGAAGAGCGGACCAGAACGGGCCGCTCTGCTCGGGGGCGGAAATCCGCTCTGGAGCGGAATGTAGGACGTAGGACGAATGTAGGACGGTTGGAACTCACCACCCGGGGAGGAACCCGTGGCGAGAGCAGAGCGAAGGAGACCTACTACACTGGAACCAGAAGAAAAACCCCCTGTGAAGATCCCGTGGAGGCCACGGGAAGGGATGCATGTATGTCATCGACAGTCACAAGAATATAGCCTGGTTGTAAGCCCAAGAAAAGAAAGGCCATGGCAATGCACGCATGTACGACAGTGGCCGAGACAAGACGGAGCCTGGTCGGAAGCACCATGAAAAAACCACTGAAGGCGATGAATCCTGAAGAAGGCCAAAGAGTGCCCCCGAAATGGGAGGCCAGGCAGGAGGATCAGGCAGGAGGTCATGCACAAAAGAAAGATCAGAGATCCAGAATAGGCTACAGGCACCAGGTCAGGGAGTAGCCTAAAAGCACTCACTAGGCCTGGAGACTGGAGTCCCATCCAATGAAGGAGAGTGCCCCCCCATGTCCCCCGGAAGTTAAAGCTGAAGAAAACCGTCCAAAAGGAGGAACAGGAAGGCCATAGGGGAACCAGCAACAGGCCAAAGAGCCCCAAACCCCAGGTCAGAAAAAACCAAGGGGTAGGCACAACCCTCTGAAGAACTGAAGGAAACCCCACCCCAAAACCGAAGGGAGACCGATACCTTAAGGCCGGTATCAGGGAAGAGGTCCTGTAGGTCAGAAAGCACAGCCCGGTAAAAAGGAGCATTAATATATGTCTGAATGGAAGTGCAGGACGACCAGTCTAGGCCTAAACCGAGTCAAGATGAGCGCGTCCGGAAACGTGGATGTCCGATCGAGAGCGGAAAAACCCCGACATCGAGCGAGAACGCCTGCGTTTTCAGGCGGGGAGCAACAACCCGCCCCAGAGCGGAGGAGTCGGAAACGGACTCCCCCGCCCAGGAGCGGGACGCGGCAAGAGAAGGCAGGGAAGCGACAAACCCGTCCCAGAGCGGAGGGGCCGGATAGAGACACCCACGCCCAGGAACGTGATGCGTCAAAAAACGAGAGCAGCGCCGATGGAAGGCAAGAATGCACAAAAGCAGGCCCGTCTTAGAGCGGAGAGGCCCCGCCAGCAGCCGAGGAACCCGAAGGGAGCCAGGCCAGGCACAACAGACGCGGGAAAGTCCGTGGGCATCAAACAGCAACAACAACAAGTCTCCGATATAGCACGGGCAAGGCCCGTACCAGAGCGGAGGAGCCAGGAGGCGACCATGGGACCGTAAAGGAATGCCCCGACCTAGAGCGGGAAGTACCCGCCCCAGGGCGGTAACCCAACAGAAACGTCTCAGCAAGTGCTGCGGCCCAAGTGACAGGGAAGGGGACCGTAAAGGAAGGCCCCGACCTAGAGCGGGAAGTACCCGCCCCAGGGCGGTAACCCAACAGAAACGTCCCAGCAAGTGCTGTGGCCCAATGGACAATGAAAGCCATCCCTTCCAAAAACGGGGGGGGGGGATCCAAAGTGAACCCCACCAAATTACAACAGGCGCGGGAGAGCCAGTGGGTAAGCAGACACAACCGAAGGGGACAGAGACAGAAGAATAACTGTCAGCAAAACACATCAGAACGGTTTACGTCCGTGGTTACGGGGAGAACCAGGAAAACAGAGCACCGGGACCTTCAACAACACGAGCACGAATGCCAGAAGGAGGTTACCACAGTGTTGAAAACCAAAGCGCCCCCCCTGAGGTTAGGCCAAAAAACGGCAAGCAACCGAAACGGTACGAGTGTCAGTAAGACAGGAAATTATAGGGAGCACAAGTTACGGGGAGAACCAGGAAAACAGAGCACCGGGACCATCAACAAACCGAGCACGAATGCCAGGAGGTTACCACAGTGTTGAAAACCAAAGCGCCTCCCCCCCCCTCCCCCAGGCTAGGCCAAAACCCGGCAAGCAGCCGAAACGGGACGAGTGCCAGTAATATATGAAATTACAGGGAGCACAAGTTACCGGCCCCTTGAGGAGGGGAAGCCACCAGCAGCAGGTAACAAAGCATAGGGGGCGACATGAAAAAGGACGGAAACTAAAGTCGCCCCCCCCCCACTAGGCTAGGCTAAAAACAAAAGTTAGCCTAATCAGTACTTGAGGCAGTAATATATGAAATTACCTGGAGCACTAGGTCCTGCACCCTTGAGGAGAGGCAGCCACCAGCAAAAAAGCCCCCAAAAAGCGAGACACCAAAAAGGAGGGTCAGCGCCCCCTTCCCAACCAACGAGAAGGGCACAAGTACGCCTAGGCCTAAGTTCGCGAAAAGCATAGCAAAACTAAGGCAGTGACCAAAACGAATTAAATAAAACCTGCTAAGACCAAAACTAAAGCCACCGCAAATGAAAAAAGAACAAAAGATGGCAAAGGCCATAGAATGAGATATGCCCAAGCGGCGGCGCATGCGCAGAAGGCAAAAAGAAAGAGTAACCTCCAGTTTCAACGCCACACTCCAAAAAACACGTTATGAGTCCATTTTTCGGCGTGCCTACATCACGGATCATCTGTCTAAAACCACAGGAACCTTAAAGAAGGCCCACAACTCACCCAAAGGGTAGGGGACAGGCGTGGAAGACACAAAAACAGAGGCCCGAAAAAACGTGTGTAGTGCAGGAGAGTAGCGTGAAACAGATGATCTAATAAACCCGGTTGTATGGTTCGGTGGGCCCGTGACAGCGGCTTAGGGAGCCAGATAGGATGGACAATATTCTACATTTTTCTCTTCTCTTTCTCATCACTATTTTCTGTTTTTCTTTTTAATAGTAGCCTCAAAAGTGTGTACAACGTACCTAGTAGAGAGAGTAGGTGCTACTCTAGATGTTATCGATTAATCACACTATGGATTACGATAATTACCCCCTCCACAACGGAACGGAATTATACGAGATGTATATAGCTCTACGTTGGAGACGTAGAGGCTACTACTAAATAAATCTATTTTCATCAAAGAAGAGCTTGCTCATTAAGTATTAATTATTGTGTTCTCTCCACTAACCAACTTTACTCCTACACTCGATTAATGAAATCAACAACCGCATGTGGCAGTCCGGAGATTCGAACCCAGGACGCTCACACCGAAAATCAACACACTTATGCATTGCATTGGTACAGATACAGTATGATATTCCAATTCTATATTTAGGCTCCTCAAATTTTAAGTGTTGCAGTCTAACTTGTTTGAGTCTTGCTGAGGCACGGATAGCACTATGCCAACATCAGCCCCATTGATAATATGATGGGGCAGTGTTTGGCAGGACTTTATTTTATTACACTCCAATTGCAGAAAGGCAACCCCATACGAGCCGTTACTATGAAATGGAAACCAACTAAAGCATAATGTATGTATGTAGCCTATCATACAATGCTTTAGCATAATTTTCCATTACATACTTTGTAACGGCTCAGATGGGGTTGCCTTTCTGGAGTTGGAGTGTAATAAAATAAAGTCCCGCCAAACACTGCCCCATCATGTGATCCCTGGGGCTAATGATGGCCCTCTCACAAACAGATCTTCCCCACACCCAACCTCCCCCTGGAGAGGTGCAGTACCAGGGAATACCTTGTGTTACCATCTTGGGGCCACTACAACAAATGTATCTATCATGTATGTATGGCACAGACTATCTAATCAACATTGATTATTCAAAGTAGAGTCAATCCTCTGCTTACTTGTGATCCGTTTACGCGATCCTCCGCTTACACGAGGAGGGAGTTAAATAAACGGACAGATTACATGTATGTGAGGTGGTCCCATATGCATGAATCGGGGGGATGAAAAGTGAAGGAATTCCCTCACGCAAGCGAAAATAAATAAGAACAGAGCCAGGGCCGGGCACCTTAGTCGCCTCGCTCTGCCTCGGAACCCCTCTTCAAGCCAATCAAGCCTTCCTACTCTTCATTTGAGGTGAATAAGACTCAGTAATTCATATTCCATTATATTTAACGGTTAGGATGTTAATAGAGTATATTCCATAACCATTTAAATTTGTCAAAGGAAACAATTATACAGTATGGTGTAAATAAGAGGGCCCGGAGGCAGGTGCCGACCATAAGTAATTAATCTGATTAATCTTGGAGAATCTTATACTTTCATTTAATTTCATTTGGGGGTTATCGGTGTGAAGAACGATGTTAAACATAACATCAATTACCCCTGCCATTCGTGGAATGATTAGGCTATCCTAGTGCAGTTGGGTACATGTACATTCTTAAATTAATATCCAGTATTCAAGAATGGATAATATATTGTGAGCTTGCGCATAAACCTTTAACTGTCT
Organism: Paralithodes platypus; assembly: GCA_032716605.1. NCBI lineage: Eukaryota > Metazoa > Arthropoda > Malacostraca > Decapoda > Lithodidae > Paralithodes > Paralithodes platypus. The sequence goes on along the minus strand of CM064546.1, from coordinate 585,708 downwards.
TGGTAGCGTAATGGTTAGTGCGCTGAATTTCAGTGCGAGAATCCAAAGTTCGAATCCTTGGAGTACCACATGTATTTATTAGGTTCACCGATTTCATCAACCTCTTCGTTACCGACCCACGCTTCCCTCGCCGCTCCCTCCTCCCCCCGGTCAAACCGAGTTTTCCGCGCCGAATACTTTTCGATTTGTGTGTTTTTTTTTATATTATCAAATACATATTGGCCATAAGATGAGACTGGTATGTAGACAAAATTATATGATGTCATATTATATGTGTAACAGAAATATTTACTAAACCTTCATTACTGTATACATATAAATAATATAATTAAAGACAAAACAAAATCAAAGGAAACTTTAAAATATTTGTTTTATTTACCTTGTAAATTTGGTTGAGGTCCTTCCATATTTGGGTGGTGTAAATCCAGTCTAAAGTTGGGGTAAGTGGCGGTACGCTCCGAGGCACGCATACCAGGTACACAGGTGCATTCCGAGGCAGGTGCACCATGGTACGGTAGGGTAGGGTGCTATTGTGAGTGCCAAGCCCGGAAATGCTTGACAGAGCACAAACCAGGCTCACCAGGGGGGTAGCAGGGGCAATATTTCTTACAGTTTCTTACAGTTTCTTACAGTAGATCCTCTGGAAAAGGGCAAACTATGCCTGTGTGTCCAGCTCAGTACCAGTACTTGCACTGCTGCGGTCGTTCACGGTGTTGGCGGTGGCGGTAGCAGACGCAAATTTTTTACTATTCTGTATTTTTGTTTTATAATCAAACTTCAAATCTTGTCTTCCCCATGCTTTATCAAGATTACTTTCAAACTCCCTTATTGATTCGGAATCGACTACATACTGGGGCAGTGCGTTCCACTCATTTACCACTATCACAAAATGAGTTCTTTGCCTTCTCAAGCCTATTTCTTTCTTTGTAAATTTTCTTAGAGTGTCCTCTTGTTCTTGTTCCCTCCCGCATCAAGAAGATACCTTCACACACATCCTCATCGTACTTTCCTGACACTATCTTAAAAGTCTCTATCATATCCCCTCTCTTTCTCCTATATGCCAGTGTCCTCAACCTCTGCTCATAGCCCGCGTTCTTCAACGTTGGTACCAGCTTGCTAGCTCTTCTCTGCACTTTCTCCACTGCTTCTATATCCTTTACCATATATGGAGCCCACACCTGGTTCGCATATTCCAGGTGCGGCCTAACCAGCGCTGTATAGAGATTCCTGAAGATTTCTTCGTCAAGTGACACAAATGTCCTCCTTATCAGCCCTACAATTCTATTGCCTTTGTTTATCTTTTCCGCTAAATGTTCTGAGAAATTTAACTTATTGTCTATCACTACTCCTATATCCTTTTCTGCATTCACTTCCTCCATCGCTTCATACATACTGTATCCTACCTTGTCTATCTTGCTGGTCCCAATCCGCATGTACTTGCATTTTTTGGATGAAAAGGCATTAACCAATGCTCAGACCATCCCTTCATGCCCTCCACATCTCCTTGAAGCAAACCCATATCTTCCTTACTCCTCACTCTTCTATACAGTTTAGTGTCATCCGCATACAGCTATACCTCACTTCCATTAGTTATAACTTCAGGCAAGTCGTTGATAAATATAACGAACAGCAGTGGTCCCAACACAGATCCCTGAGGTACCCCACTTGTAATTTCCCTCCACCCCGAGCCTATTCCATTCACCAGTACCCTCTGTCTCCGATCTTTCAGGAAGGCTTCTATCCATTTCACACATTTCTCCCCTATAGTATAGCTTCTAACTTTCTCTATTAACCTTTTATGTGGGACCTTATCGAAGGCCTTCATAAAATCGCAATATACCACGTCTATTACATCACCATCTTCTAGAATTTGCATCCAATCATCTACCACCTTAATTAGCTGTAGTACCGTCGACCTCCCCGGCAAGAATCCGAACTGTCTCCCACTGAAAAGTTGGTTTGACTTCATATGATCCATTATTCCTTCTCTAATTACCGTTTCCATTAGTTTACACACAACACTTGTCAAACTGACTGGTCTATAATTCCCTGGGTCATTTCTCTTTCCCTTCTTAAATATAGCTGTTATGTTCGCCTCTCTCCAGTCCATCGGGATTTGTCCTGTATTAAACGATACCTCAAATAACATTTTCAATGGCTCTACTAACATCTCCCCTCCTTCCTTTATGATTCTTGGGTGTATCCCATCCGGTCCCGGTGACTTACTTCTGTTCATTTTTTCTATAGCCCTTCTTATTCTAGCATGGAAAAACTCTATTAGTTCTAGTGCCGGTGCCTGTTTGATGGGAATAGTAGGCACTGCATCCTCCGACTCCACTGTTAGTACCCCCCCAAAGTATTTCCCCAGCACCTCTGCTTTCTCCTTATCAGTCTCCGCTCTACTCCCATCATTCAACCCCCCTACCAGCTCTGGGATCCCTACTCTTCTTGTTAACTTTTCCTGAATGTACTTCCAGAATATTTTTGGATTATCCTTCACATTTCTAGCTATCTCTCTCTCCCTCTCCTTCACCCCCCTCCTTGTTTCCCACCTTATTTTATTGTTTATTTGTCTGCGTTCCAGATCCACTTCCTTAGCCTCTATACTAGACCCCCTGTTCTTTTTTAACAATTTTAATTGCCCTCCCTGTGGCACACTCTGCACCGTTTTTGTGGTAATTTTCTCGTGGGTGTAGGTGGTATTGGCATCAGTCCATGTACCTCTTCAGCCTGTGCATCCTGTCGAGCTCTCTTTCGGTCTTTCTTTTTCTTTGCTGTCTTCCTCGGGGACTTCTCTTCACTCTTCAGTTCATACAAGGCTGCATACTCCAGTGAGTACTGTGACAATAACTCATGTACCACCAACTTTATGAAGTCACCATACTCTACGTACTTAGTGTTAGGATGAAGATTCATGAATATGGTTCTAGCATTCAGCATCATACGGGAGATCATATGCAAGCCAATTTTCTTGAACCAAGCATAACTTTTTCTAGTTGGGTCTGTCGATTCGAGGAGCTGATCAACTACATCCACGGATCCCATCTGTTCATTATATCTTTGGATGGGAGAAGGCTTCTTGAAAAACTCCTTCTTGCCCCCCTTGAGATGGCGAGTGTGCTCCACAAATCCAGCTGTGTATTTCGTGCTGATGAGATGCACGTATTTTGTGTCACGAAACCTGACTATGAGTTTCTTGCTTCCTCCCAAATAAAGCTTTACCTTTCTGTAGTGCCTCAGATTGAATAAACTTGGGCACACCTCGGTTGGGTCAAATGGTGCCAGTTGTCAAGGTCTCTCTAGTCAACAGAAACTGAGCCAGGTGAAGGGATGAATACCAATTATCCAAGATGACGTGTCTTCCTTTATCTAAGAGGTCTAACATGAGGAAGACAGGCACACGTTCTGATTTTGATAGGGTAGACAGCTGTGGGTTCTCTAGCATCCTGTCATACAGTCGTGGTGTGTACAAACAAAAATTCCAGGTGTACCCTCTGGCATTAGGTGCACTGGGGCAGAGAGCAAACAATTTTAGGCCAAACCGCTTCCTCTTCATTTTGATATACAGTACTGTATTGCCTGAAATGTAACCTGCCTTTGTATAAAATCAAGGCCTCCTCAACTGCAAAGTTTTCCCCAGCTGAAAAATAAAATGTAGTTTTTTCCTGCAACATCTGGAAGAACGTGGCAATCCTAGTCATGGGTTTTTTGGTTCTGCATCGTCTGGGTGTGAGTACCTGATGAATCGCTGAATTTGTGAAAAGCGATTTCTACTCATGATGGTAGAGTCGAAAACAGGGGGGCCCTGGCAGAGTATAGATGTACTCCAGTAATCAGATATTTTAGACAGTTTATTGAGCCCCATCAGCAACTGCAAGGCAATGAAGACATACATTTCTTCCTGTCACATCTTGCCACTTCTTGCCCATAAATTTGGTGGGTTTTATGTTAGGATTCTCCCTAAAAAACTTGGCTGCTCTATAGTTGGTCCAGAGGCAAAGGGAATCCACCAAATAATTTGTAATAAAAAGTTGGAAGCACTCCAAGGCACTCATCTCACTTTCACTATGGTGTGCAATGATCCCAAGATGTACATCAGGATAGTCCTCATCTACATCAGGTAAATTGGATGGCCGCTGGTCAGCAAATGGATCAGATAATATGGTAAAATCCGTGCCTGGTGCTCCTGTTTGTGGCAGTAATGGCGACCCAGAGGCATCAGAATCGTTTCCACTCTCACTTTCACCACTGCTGCTCACGTTACTGTCATTTTCTGGCATATACTCTTCATCACTGTCGCTCACAGATATGTCCGATTGTGTTTCGTTGTCGTCAGAGCCCTCTAAATCACTAGCAAGGGCCTCCTCATACTCGGAATCTGTGTCAGGGGCTGCCATGCTGTAAAACAATAATACAAAGCAGTGGCACTTGCTAAGGTTAGACCGGGACTGAACCTCGTGGCTCGCGGGCATGTGGGATATACTTAAGCTGATTACCATCAATCATTATCTATATTATTTAATTTATATGATATACATCAAAATATATACAGAAAAACACGATAAACTAAGTATAATATGCACATTCAACGAAAGTAAGTACTTGGCATAATTCATGCCTCATGACAGTGGCATAAAGGGTGTTATGACGTCACTGTCACAAGTTGCCATATGCCACAACATGTGTGATCTCATAACCCCTCAAACCGACTTCAGAAAAGCTCCATAGCCCCCTATACAACCGATGTTGTATGATGGTACAACATCAGACAACATCGGTTCCTCAGCAAACAAATTTTTATATTTTATGCATAAACAACATATGTGAAATTCGGTAATGAAGGGGTTAAATAGGTTCATTTGCAAGTTAATTGGTAGGTTGGTGATAATAAGAAGGTACGTTATTCCAATTACGCGAGGTCACACGTCGCCCATATTCTCGCATAAGCAGAGGATTGACAATACAATAATGATATTGTGTGCCTTAGGGATACTCGCCAACAGCAAAGAAACCCTTGTATGAATATACAGTAGTATTAAATCATTTTTCAAGTAGTTATATTTTTTAGATTGTAAAATACTATAACTATCAGGTGAAATTTTCAACATAATTTTAATAGTGTAATACTGTACAATAATCATGTTTATATAAAGATTATATTCAAGTAACAGAGAGATTCATACCATAAAAACCTAACTTTATCATGATTTGGGGGGAAAAAAAAAAAAAGAGCTTTCTACTATTAGGCTTAAACTTAATAAATGCCATTCAAAAATCAATACAAATAATTATTACAATATTTACAAACACTATTATACTGTACCAAAAAGATGATTATAGTACTGTATAGATAAATTACAAAAGAACATTAAATAATACATAAGTCTGACTAAAGAGTAAATTCACTAACTGACTGAAAATACTATGTACAGTAAATTATTAGCAGATTTATATTTATGTCTTTAACTATGCCCCCAATATATTTTGGATTAGAATATAGATCAACTTGCATTTTATACAGTACACTATCATGTATATATTATAGTATGTAATATCAATAACACTCCCGTTGCCACTATGTTACAACCTACACCACTCTCCCAATTTGCATGCCAAGTAATTCTGTGGCCAAAGTTTCAAATAGTGTGCCGCAAGCCATGTTCAATTGGATCTTGAGAGGTACAAAGATTTAGCTTTTATATGTAACAGTTATGCTACAGTGTGTGGTTAACCCCTTCTGTACCGGCAACATTTTGTGTATTATATTATAGCTATATTTAGGCGATTTCATGCAGTTTAAGAAGGATCTGTGGTAGTAAAATGGTTAAGATATATTTCCTGGAGGCCCTTTTCAAACTCAATAAAATTGTCTATAGCAGCAGCAGCAGCAGCATAGCAGCCAGAATATAGTCAAAATTATGTCGCCGGTACAGAAGGGGTTAATTGGTCAAATACTGTACTATAGTCTATTTACTTTCAACTGACGGTAAATTGAATCCCTTAGCAATTGATTTATCGATAGTTAATGGAAAATATGTAATTACTATGTCTATCTTATTAATGCAAAGTTTTTATAAATAACTCCATATGTCACTAAAAAATCTTCAAAATACCTGATAATTTATTTCATGAACTTTGCATTTTACTGTCAGCTGGAAAGAAACGGAGTACTGTATAGCGGGTTTGAGGCAAAGTACGGTCAGTGTGGAGGGGACAAGACTACTATATTTTTTTGTTTTTTTTCCCAGCTGATGGTAAATTGCTATCTCTCCATTACTACGCTATTACCATGATTTTGTAGCGAAATATGTTGCTAATTATGAAAACTTGGTAATAATATGATGCACGGGTGGATGGGACTCGTTAGCCTTGGCTGGCAACCCATCTAGGGGAGACCACCTTATACAAATCCGGGTGAATGGGACTCGTCAGCCTTGGTCGGCAACCTGTCTAGGGGAGTAAACCGGATACAAATCCGTACTGCTTATCTAAGTGTTAGGCAGGTTAGTGGATGGACTAGCCAAACACCACTGTAGAAAAATAGTGCTAACAAGATACATAGAGGGCCTCGTAGTTGGACGTGTCCTAAATTGAGTGGTCAATCCTATAAGACTTGTCCTTCAGTAAACTGGCTCGGGTTGTCCCTCTTACAGAGAATAGATCCGCTTGGGGGCCTTCTGTGTATGGCCACCCTCATTAAGGGGAGTAAGGCATCCGGCAATATATAGATAGATAGACATAGAAGTATCATATTTTTTCCAGTAAGAATCAAGAAATCAAGTGCTAAAGGATTCAATTTACCATCAGCTGGAAAAAAATAGACTATACCTTGTTTTCTCCATGGGTACGAGTCTCCAAGTGCTTGCAGCGACCCAGACTACTACTACAGTACAATGCTAATTGGGGGAGCAATGTATTCCATAAATCACCACCACACAACTAATTACTAGATATTATATCTCTTAAAATTAGGACGGCAGAGTCTTATGGTGATTTATAGGTCAATTGTTGTAAGACAGGTGGCAAGTATTGAGGATATTATTTAGTAATTTCAATCAGAAAGAACAAAAAATAGGAAAAGTGGGGATTGGGCCTGAGTAAATAGATAGATAGACTTTCAATCAGATCACACCAAAAAGATGTTTAGTCTAGCTGCCTCCAGAATATTATACTCAACATAGTTAGGACTTTCCAGGTACAAATAGATAGGAGAAATGAATGTTAAGATTTTAATGTTTTCATTCCAAGAGGTCCTTATTGGGGTGAATACAATGGTGTGGAGGCAAGTACAATACTGAAACAAGAAAATATTGTGGTCACGACTGAAATTGTTAATAGGAGTAAAATCAAGTGAAAACAGAACCAGTATAATAAGACTGTACATACCAAACTAGAACAGAGGATTAACCCTTTCAGTAGTTGTTGTAGTTCCCCAGGCTGTCTGACCCTTTCAGTATCGACGTTATAGACTGCATCACCGTTGATTCATTTAAACTCCGCCTAGACAAATATCTCGCATCAAACCCGCGACTGACTGCGTTTGTAAATGAATGACTTTATTTTATCCCCCCCTCAGTTACTAACCAATCTGTCCCCTACTAACTTCCTAATCCTGCCACGGACATTAGTTCCAGGGCAGTAATTCCCTTTCCAATATTCCCTTACCCACTCTAAACCACTGTTTGGACACTTGATCCTCAGTGTTTTGGAGGACAAGCAACCTAGAAGGGTCACTAGATCTGTTGTTGCTTGATTTCCTTTGTACTCCTTTGTATATCATAATGCTTTTATCCATTAGATGTTGACTAACAGTACAGGTACTGTGTTTTATTTCACTCTAGTTAGGATTTGTAAGAGTTAAGGCGGATTTACGGGAGCTCTTTATCCCACAACATTATAAAAGTATTTTGCACTGGTATTGATAACTACACGGGTGAGGGCTGGTCCTATCCAGAGTGAGATTTGGCATCCTCTACACTGCCTTAGCCGTTTTTTTTTTTTTTCCAGTACTAATTTTCTTTCTAAGTGCTGGCGATATCACCCGATTGGGTGGCACTGCAAGGGGGGGGCTACAGACGGTGGGGGCATTGGCCCAGGGTTTCAAGGCCATAGGCTGATGACCCTCTCCCCTGCTACCCTCTCAGAGACTGATCTCATCTCACCCTAACCCCTTCTAGGCCCCGAGCATCTGGCCAAACTCATGACTGCTCGGCCAGACAGTCTGGGGAACAACAACTACATGGGTAGGCTGAAAGTAAAGTAATACTGTATAGGTAACAAAAGTTTTATGTTTACTCCATAAGATGCCAGACCAGAGTGTGGGAAAAAGTTACTGGAAAACTTACTCATAAATCTTCCATTAGGGATAGTAGTAGTACAGTACAGTACTAGTCAGGCCCCCAAGGGCGCGTACTCGAATGCCGCGTTTTCAAAAAGGCGCGGGAGGTACTAAAGTGGCATGAAATACGCACACAAAGCAGTTTTCAAAAAGGGCGCGATCTATGGCCTGTCCGGAAAGCGATGCGCAGCTATTGTCGGCCATCTTGACGTGACGTCAGACCGCTTACCCCCACCCCCGTCCTTCCTAAACCAAAGAAAATACCTTAGTGATACCCAAAATATTAGGAAACTATAGGTATTTCAGTTATCATTGCACCCTATTTGGATAACTAGCAATTAGAATTAAGGGACCTATAGCATTTATTTTTTAAACTAGCGAGAAATTTACTTATCCCCATCTTAACCCTCTCACCACGGAAGGGCTCTTGAACGCCCATAAAAAAGCATATAACAGGTACCCGGAAAGGCTCTTGAACGCCCAGTGGTTGAAAGCCTGTGAGCTTCGTGTGCGAGGCGTCTGTCCGACGCATGTAAACAACAGCCGGCTGGACCGACGCCCCGCATCTCCGGCCACAAGAAGGAGAGCGTCGCTTGTTCGTGTGTGCCTGTATGTTGTTGTTAAGTATCGAAAAGTAGTGTAAAGTGGCTGTTTTGGCCATAAAGTTATCTCCAATGAAATCATCATCACAACTCAACCAGTTGACTTAGAGAGCTCTACTTAATGCCATTCTACAGGTAAATAACACAGCTACGCTTGGGGATGCGCGGGAATGCGGGAAGCAGTCTGATTAACAAATATACGGTAGCCTAGCCTAGCCTAGACGTTTTTCGGCCAAAACACCCGGGTTTCGAGGAATATATATATAATACATAGCCGGGGCTGGAGGGTTAAGGGAGGATTTTAGTTTGCTCCCTAGACCTTTATCAAAATTAAAAAACATGCCCAAGACCCCCTTCAAGATTAATTTGTACAAGTTTTGGTTGAAAAATGGCCTTGCTATTGCTCGCCAGGAAAAAATAAGACACCTAAATGGCACAAAAGGTCTTGATAAATAAATGGGCGGAAAGGTTTTAAAATCGACAAACTAATGGGGCGAACGTTTTAAAATCTCAAAACTGATGAGGATAAACATGAGAGAAGGGTGTCCAGAAAACAGACATTCCTCCACTTAAGCACGGGTTCACATTTTTTATCATGTTTGGTCATTAGAAAATATATTCGACCATATATAGCTATGGATTATAATATTCCCTTAAAGATTATATATACTGTATAACCCAAAATAGTGAACAGTATCAACAGATATTTATTATGCATATTTAAATAATCCTTGTGGCTGTAACTAGCAACTATATATATGAACTTCTCTATAATTTTATAAACAAGTTATGATCTCTATATGCCTCTGTTTTGAATGGACCATAAACAGTACAGTATATGTATGCACCGGTATATATCCAGGCACATACCTCATAGCTGGGGGTGGCCGACTCGAGACAGCTTGAACAAAAACATATCTATTTACAATCATTCTCCATTCATTCCTATTCATCACCACTTCTCTTGCCTGTTCTTCAGTCATCTCCCTATCTTCCAATGCTTTTATTACACCATCTCTCCAAGGTCTTCCTCTCAATCTATTTCCCCTTGTGTTTCTGACTCCTATATTCTCTTTGCAAGTCTTTCATCTCCTACCATATTCGTTCAACATGTACATACCAGCATAGCACCATTCTTTCCACTCTTGCCGATAGCGGTTCCTGCTGTCCCACTCTTACGTACCTCTTAATTTCTCAATCTGTCTAAAGCATCACTCCACATATACTGTACTCTTCAATCAGCTTAACACCAACCTTCTTTTCTCTTGTACTGTATACTGTATTCAGACCCCATGTCTCAGCCCCATAAAACACTGTTGGTACAACTATCCCTCGGTACATTGCACTTTTAGCTTTCATTCATAGATTTCTCACCTTCCACATATTTCCTATTGCTCAGAAAACTTTCCTTCCTTCATATACTCTGTACTAATTCCTTTAACATGACGAGTGCATGTTGGTATATGTGCGATTAATTTGTTGGGGAAACATTCACTTGTTCATGTAGTGATTTACAGTACATCCTATGTGCTGTTTTTTTGTTTTTTTTTTTTTTCAAAATATAATTTGTCTAAAGCGTTATTACCACATAGCAATTTTGAGAAGTTCTTTTGTCTTTATATTGTGTTGTCCCTGTTTTGGTTTGTTTGTTTTTCAAGTTTTACATTATAATTACCTCCATTCCCACACCTGCGTCCCTGCTTATCACTCCTAGATATTTAAAACTACTTATTCCAGCATTTCTCCATAGTCATGCATTTAGATTCACACTACGAGCACCTCTGTTACACACAATCACTTTAATTTTATTGACATTCACCCTCAGCTTCCTCCTCCCACGTACCCTACCAAATTGTTTTACTACTCGCTGCAGCTTCTCAGAATCCTGTCTGGAGCGGTGTGAACTATCAACTCCAATTAGGTAAATACAAATAGCAACCGATTCAACTCCCAATCACCACCACTCTTTCTTACTAAACCCAATCCTCTACCCATAGATCTCATTTTCACCTTCCTCATCAAACCATCCATGGTGACATAACACACACCTGTTACAGACCTACATTTACCTCAAACCATTCACTTGACTCATTCCCTACTCTAACACACACTCTGTTCGCTTCACAAAACTCGAGTGCTCTTAACAAATTTCCTATTTTGTAAATCCTTAGCACCTTCCACATTGCTTCTCGATCCACACGATCATGCACTTTTTTTCTAATCCATAAAAGCCCAAAATACCATTTGAACTTTCTTCAATCATTAAATAACAGTCTTCAAAAAATCATGACTTAGGTAATTCTTATGGATAAAGTTACAATCTCTCTAATCTTAAGTTTTTGGTGGGGTTATAATGTACTTTATTTTTAATCACAAACTTACAATCACTCTATACCTATGTTGTGTGTGTGTCACTGAGACATGGAGGCCACGTAGGTATAGAAGCCTGGTTCCAGACGTTCGGTGTGGGCCAGGATAACGCGCAGGTCCCGATCATCCACTTCGAACACTGAGCACAAGGCTCGCCTCAGTGACCCGTACCCAGACTTGCGACGCTCAACACACCTGCACAGGGCCGACATTAATAAATATAGACCAAAAACAAGTACTACCCCCTTAATACAGTACAACAGTTGCCTCCTGCAGCACAGGAGGTTTCAGAAATTCAAACTTACCACTGATGCTTAGTCCATGTGATGACAGCCAGAGCAGTGTAGTGTAAGGAGCGCAGAAAGGCGGTGATGAAGCCCTGCCGGACCTCATTGTCACAGGAACCCAACCGGTCATAGTCATGCAGGAACTTCTTCACTAAGGGGGCCGCCCCTCGCACAGGTTCCAGTAGACTCCTGTAGAAATAATTAGAATGATAGCATATGGTAATTATAATGGAAAACTTGCAAAATAAACAAACCAAAATATGGACGACACAATAAAAAGACAAAAGAACTTCTCAAAATTGCTATGTGGAAATGTATTAATTTCACTCTCAACACAAAAACACCTCCCAATGAAATTAATAAAAGTAGGTGGTCCTACCGGGATTCGAACCTGGGTTACCACAAACAACAACAACAATACTAACCATTGCACCATCAATAATTATAAAGGTTAAGTACATAACTAAGATTTTATATCCATTTATCAAATATTGGATATCAATCTAATCATGTACAGTAGGGTCCCGCATAAAAAGTGTTCGCATAAAACGAGTCTCGATTAAAACGACCGACCTAAAATATTAATATTTAATTTTCGATCAGAACGAATGTGATCACATAAAACGAGTCCGCCGCCAAAGTGGGGCAAATCCGAGGAGTTTTCATATAGAGCGCCGAAATATCGTACAAAACGTACGAAATATCGTACGCTTTCATATAGAACGCCGAAATATCGTACAAAACGTACGAAATATCGTACGCTCCTGACGGAAATTTACGCTTCCAGTGAACATTGACGATATTGGGCCACCAAAATGCTGTGTTCACATAAAACGAAATCGCATAAAACGCCCTCGTTTATCGACCATATACTCGTTTTATGTGAGACCCTACTGTACTTGCACCCAACTGCACACTGAATAGCCTAATGCTTAAAAAGACCATGACATGACAGTACAATTTTATTATATTACAAAAAAGAGTAAGTCACACACTGTAGCTATCCAAGTCCAAATTTGATAATCCCCTAAAGTCCATTCAGACGAGATATATCTGTAAGCCCCGCCCTGTTCCACCAGCGCCATAGATTAATTAAAAGTTATCGTACAGCAATCTCCGACATATCACTAACTGCCTTACCACGAAGCTGGTAAGAACTCATAATAACGTTCAATGCGGGATAAAAGAAAGCATTAATACATTACATTAATGAAGTCAACGCACCAGGCGACAAAGGCCATATGGCACGAAATATGGAAAGACGGGAAGGAAGTTAACTAAATATCATCGAGAACTCGAACATGATGAAGGAAGGACATAATACGGGAGATAGAAAACGAGGGAGATTCAGAAAGAAAATCTGCAAGACATGGCGGCTGGCGGCGGAGAGCTACAAAAGGGAAGAAACGCGTGCGGGCAACGGAAAATAAGGGGCAATCGAGGAAAAGATGGGAGACAGAAAGCTGAACAGTACAGTGCGAGCAAAGAGTCGGAGGAGAACGGGACATTAAAAACGAATGGGTAAGTCTGGTGGGGACCAATGCGGAGACGGGCCAAAGCCGTCTCCCAACGGCGATTACGGTGGGAGGGATCAGACCACCCAGAAACGGACGGTTTAAGCATTAATACATGTAGATCTGCATTTATTTCATGCCACACATAATTTTCCCTTTTACCATTGTACTGATAAATGATTGTGTTATGGAAATATATTTCCAAGCGGTAAAGAAAACTACAAAAATAAAATTAGACCAAGAATATATAGAAGTTTGGTTGAAAAATGTTTATACCACTGTATTCTTATCATCGATTTTTTTGGTAGCTATTGAAACAATTCAAGAAGCAAGGAAGTATTCTCAGACAGAAAATTATTGTCAATACCATGGTCACTTCAAATTGTATGAAAAGTATGGCAGAGTCGAGGTAGAAGATAATATATACAAAGATTTGCGAGCGCTTGGACTTCTATCTTTGTGTATTCGCCCTCTGTCTCGCAATCTTCCTTTCATCCCATACCCTTCCCCCACCCCCCCTCTCTCTCACTCAATGTTCAGTCAAGGACATTCTAGTATAAAATGTCCTTGGTACAGTGGTTACAGTGTATGAACAGTAAGGTCAGTCAACATGCTACAGTCAATACTTATGTGACCCATTTAGCTGTCAATAATAAAAATACATGTAATTGGCTTGCTTTATTCTTGTAAATGTATTTGAATATGTAGACAATACTATTCATGGCTTGACTAAAAAGTTGGAGGCACCAGTATGTCTGCCAGGGGTATGGAGAAGAGACGTCACACTACCCCTTGAGAAGACAGGCGGCAACTGAAGCTCGGTGTCCCCGCCCCCCGGCCGCGAGTCTCTTGAAAAGACACCGGCGTTGCCAATGTAGCTACCTTCCCGCTAGATCTAGAAGTATTTACTTAAAAAAGGGAATGTAGGTATTGAAACGAGGCTCCAGTCTTGAATTATCTTCCTGACTTGATAATCTAGATGAGTTGATAGCTTTGAAAGCCATTCTTAACAAATATTTAAGATAAATATATATTTACTCTGATCTAGCACCAAAATGTTCGACCTAGCGATAAAAATTATCGCTTTATTTTGAATCTTTGAGCCCTTTTTGGTCAATATTGTGGTATTATGCTAGCATTTTTAGGCATCCATTTACTATTTTGTAGCCATCTAGCAACTTTTGTATACAGATTAAGCGGTATTTATTCTTTGATTTGGTAACCCTGCTAGGCTCCGCTATGTGATACAGGACTGCCAGCCGTACAATAACGGTTGGGGAAGGGGGGCGGGGCTTACAGATATATCTCGTCTGAATGGACTTTAGCAACCCCTAACTGTATCTAATAACTACTACTGCATAAAATTGAAGATGAATTTAATATTCATGATGGGTATGAGTGTGTGCATAGAGAAAATGGATGTGGAAGGCAAATCTAGAAGGTGAATACTGTATATACATTAGTCCTGTGTTGCACTCAACATGGTTGTGTGTAACACTAAGTCTGTGGGGGCACTCGGATATGGCCTTGGCCGTGCTCGGAGCCTTGGGGCTGTTCGGCCAGGCAGCTTGGGGAACAACAACAACACTAAGTTCAAGAGAAGGTAAAGTCATCTGATCACATATAGTTCTGGGGGGAAAAGTTATATTAGTTCTTGGTGAACAGGAAAGACTGGATGTGGGCAAGGGATGTAAAGGTCATCCCGAGAGAAGAATGTATCTCCCAATATAAGCTCCTAGTGTGTGACATGAGCTCAAGACGACATCCTGTGCGTAAGAAAGCATACATGTCAAAAAGTAAGGTATGGTTCTAGAATAATTCGGTATGTATGGATAGGTTTTGCAGAAAACTTGAAGAAATGGATAGGTATATATAGGGGTTCTAGGCCAAATGATTTAAATAGCCACTGAAACTTCCTTGAATGCAGCCTTCTTGTTGCCACCAAAAAAGTCTGGCAAAACTAAGGGTCCCCCCAGGTATAACATTTCCTGGTGATGGAATGACTAGGTTGAAATTCCAATATAGGATAAAAAAAAAGATGCTTCAAAGTATGGAAGAAAGGAGGCAGCAGGGAGGAATATCTGGCAGCTAAGCAAATTGGAAAACAAAAAAAGGGCAAAGAAAATTATACAGGCATTGGTCAAGTGTGTGATGATGCAGTTTCATCATCACACATTGAAACTTCACTAACCAAGTGTGCAGTGCAGAAAATCCCGATGGGATCTTCAAATTACCTAGGCGAATTAAGGGTAACAGTAGATAAGTTTTAAGTGAACAATGTGTCAGGAATTACTGCTTGATAAGGTAATTGTTTATGCTGACGAAGAAATTAGAGAGCTTGGAAGGTACACTATGAACGATTACTCAGTGGTGTTTGAGTGAACTAGAGAGCAGCTTCGTAAGCCAATACTTGCCCCCAATACATAGTGGTCTTTGAATGTGTACAACTAGTAGATAATTAGTGTGCATATTTCTAGAAGATATTGAATAATAGCGCAAGGGATTTCCGAGAAATTGGCCGCTTCTGGGGCAGACGAGATCATACTGTGTATAAATCATTATGTTTGATACTCTGACGCTTATTTGGTTTGGTGGGAGGTCGTCTAACATCCCATTCCTACTTTCACACACCTTATCAAAACCAGTCAAGACTATGAATTTCCTCAACAATTACTGCCACTATAGCAGTGGCACTATTTCACTTAAATATTGCAGAACAAAAAACAAAATTTCACCTCAAATGCAATATTTCCCATAACATTTATTCACTTTACATAAATAATTAAAATCTTTATAAGGACAATATAGTATTGTTCCAGTACTAACTCTGATGGTACAGAGACATCGGGTAGGTCATGCCAGAGAGAGAGGAGCTCCTGGCTGAGAGCTGAGGCACTGCGTCTAGCGTGGACATCTGGGGTACCCGTCTGTTTCACCATCCCACGCCCCACATCCACCACTGTCACCGGGTGTGGAGACTGTAGTAACTTGTGGGCAGACAGGTTCACCTCACCATTTGCACTCCGCATTATGCCCTGTACAGAGCATGGAACCACTTCGTTAAGGGGGAAAGGCACATATTTTGGTTGATTAATGGAACCACTTCATTAAGGGGGGAAAGGTACATTTTTTGGTTGATTAAGTGTATATACTGTATATTATTTTTTGTAATGTACACTCACGCGTACTAAACGTTGCTCAGGGGTGGGTCCTTCGTTCCCCTACTCCACCCTGGGCAGGTGGAAGGGGGGAGTCGGGTCGAAGTCTACCCCCACCTTCCACCCCCAAACTATCCCCAACTCCCCCACCTTCCTTCTCTAGCTGGCAGTTAGTGATTAGCAACGATTGCGCTCATGTATTGCATATTATTGTTAAACCATCATTGCACAAGCTTACAATGGCCGACATTTAACATTTATTAGGAATTTATAAATACATTATACTGTATAATTGTATTCTCAAAATGAGTCTCTATACACAACGTGGGTTACACGAATCTCGGCTGTAGTGGTTCTCTCTCTCTCTCTCTCTCTCTCTCTCTCATTGCACTACTTTCTACGATCATTAATTAATGTGATTTCAATATAATAATACCGTAATTAAATCCAATCCCATACAGTATTCAGGATATTATGTTCACCATTATTGCAATACACATCAACGTGCCCTCTACGATTTATTCCTAGGTTCTCAAATTACTTGCACAGTCTGGCTTTAATATCATAAAAGGAAAGGACTACAGGCAAAGATAGGCTGGAATAGTGTTGCGACTGTTATTGATTGTATCGTTTATCATTAGAATCAGTTTCTCCCATTTATTCATTACCATACATACTACAAACGGTTTGCATTTAATTCTATGTGGCCTATGCACTGTTTGTTTTTCAATCAAGTAAATGTAGAACTCGATACGAATTACTATAGAGGTTGGTGTTAACTTTTAGTAAGGTATTCGCCTTCTCACTTTCCCCTTCTGTCTCTATCTGTGATCCCAGCCTATCACTTCTACAAACCCCCAAATAAGGAATAGGATTAATTGACAGTTTTACCATCAACTCTCCTCTGTGTGTATCGAATGCAGGCAACATTCATCACAAACACTAATGAAGGGAAGTATACCACATTCAGACCGGCTAAATCTTGGTTGTAGAAAGTGTGTGCTATGAGGGAGTGACAAGGAATAGTTAGCATCTCAAAGACCTTCTGGTCCATTTCGGGGAAATATTCGAAGTGGAAGGAGAGACATTTTTCAGTGCATGTTTCCTTACAGAGTGTGCAACATACTATCTACTGTCTTCTTGAACTGCTCAACTGAGGAAATGTTTACAACTTATGAGGAAAGTTTGTTCCAGGTAGAACATATCTTAAATGGGAAACAGTTTCCACAAATACTAGTGCTGAACCTTTTCAATTCTAACTGCCAGCCATGGTTGCGTATTGGATTTATAACGAGGCTAAACATTTTGCTATGATACACATTATCAATCCCATTACATATTTTAAAAATCTTGAATGAACTGACCTTGTAGTCTGCATGTTGAGAGAGAAGAGAGAGTGAGTGAAGCAGAGCACTACAACCGAGATTCGTGTAACCCACGTTGTGCATAAAGACTCATTTTGAGAATACAATTATACAGTATATTATATTAATAAATTCCTAATAAATGTTAAATGTTGGCCATTATAAGCATGTGCAATGATGGTTTAACAATAATTTGCAATACATTAGCGCAATCGTTGCTAATCACTAACTGCCAGCTAGAGAAGGAAGGTGGGGGAGTTGGTGATAGTTTGGGGGTGGAAGGTGGGGGTTGACTTGGACCAGACTCCTCCCTTCCACCTGCCCAGGGTGGGGTAGGGGAACGAAGGACCCACCCCTGAGCAACTTTTAGTACGTGTGAGTGTACACCCTATGTGGTGGATTGTGTTCTTTTATTTAATAATTTTCATTTTAGTAAGCGTTGTTTCCACATAGCGATTTTGATAATTTAATTTGACTTTATATAGACCTTGTCCCAATTTTAGTTTGTTTAGTTTGCAAGTTTTACATTTTAATTTAGTTTTCAAACTTTAAAAAAAAAAATCTTTTAGATCCCCCTTCTAGGTTCATTTGTAAATGTTTCAGTAGAAAAATGTCCCGGCCGGTTCTCCCAAAATTACAGGCTCCCTTTCGTTCGCCAGGAAAAAAAAATTGACACCTAAATATCACAAAAGGTCTTAATATTGACAAAGAAATGGTGCGAAAGGTCTTAAAATCGACAAACTAATGGGGCAAACATCTTAAAATTGAAATACTAATGGTGCTAAACATGAGGGAGAAGGGGGTCTAGAAAAGACTTCTCCCCTTAACACTATAGTAATTCCTTAGTTGTAGCTCATTCATGTAAAATTAGAACATTTAACTCCTTCGGACTCGGATAAGTGCAGTACAGTAAGTGTACACATGCATAACATTTTGAAGACAGTGCTCCACACATATGTGCAGTTTCAGTCTCTTGTCCTAATGTATGCATCTCCTCACTTTATACCTAAGTCTCCTTGGCTCATCATTTGTTACTCTATCCTGCAGCCTGACCCAACAAATCTATCTCACCATTCTTATCTCATTACGTTCCATTCTGTTGACATCCTCTACTTTAACGGCCCATGTTTCTGAGGCATACGTCATTGTACTTCTAACACATGAGGCATACAACTTTCCCTTCAGGGGGAGAGGCATTCTTTTCATGGTCAAAATTGGCAGCAGTTCTCTGAACTTCCCCTAGCCACATCTAATTCTAGCGACAGTAGCAGCCTCGGCCCCACCACCGGCAGAGATGGTATCTCCTAGGTATCTCCTATCTTGCAATTAGTGAAAACTTGAACTCTTTAAACCAAGTGGTTCAGTTTTGATGGTGAAAATACTAGAGTAAGATTTGCCGCGTTTGGGGTAATATCGGGAGTCTCGTGATATTTGACAATTTTGGATACTCGTACTGTACTCCGGAAATAAGATCATAAATTGACACAAGCTCGCCCTTGCACACTACGCACTCAAATTGTGCAAGGACGAGCTTGTGTTAAATGATGATCCTGTGGCTGTGAATTTTGGAAAAGGAGTCATTGGAGCTGGTGGACAAGTTTTGTTACCTAAGAGATACCATCTCTGCCGGTGCTGGGGCTGAGGCTGCCACTGTCGCTAGAATTAGATGTGGCTGGGGGAAGTTGTTGTTGTTGTTCCCTAAGCTGCCTGGCCGAACAGCCCAGAGACCCTGAGGAAGGCCATGGCCACGATCGGGCTTTCCCACAGAGCTCTCATTGAGTGTAGATTGTGTTGTTGGCGTAAGTGGTTGTGTGAAATGCAGTCTTCTATGATGTTGTTGTTGTTGTTGTTGTTCCCAAAGCTGCCTGGCCGAACAGCCCCAAGGCTCCGAGCACGGCCAAGGCCATATCCGAGCGCCCCCACAGAACCCTCCCTGCCGACCACAATAAAGCCTGGGTGACCGAAGCCACTCCATGGCGGGGAGCTGAGGAGGGTGCGGAAACGCCCGGGAAATCAAAGCCCCACCCAGGGCCCTGTGCCCCTCAGCAATTATGAAGAGAAAGTTGAGGGGCAAGGGAAAAATGTGACGCTTTGGCTTCCAATCTTGGTAGATTGGGAGGTCAATCCACGGAAGAGACGCTGTCACTCGAGATCTAGAAAATATATAAGTAAAAGGAACAGTCAGAGTAAGCTATGGGTATGGCAGAGATCGCTCAGTTCTCACTCTGATAGACCAGCCCATCACCAGTGTCTTCTATGATGTGTTTAATGGTATGAGGTGCTGTGTTACATCCCGGGCAGGCGTCGACAACGGCTGGGGGAAGTTCAGAGAACTGCTGCCAATTCTGATCATGAAAGAATACAGAACATATAGAATACAGAACATATAGAATACAGAACACAACACATTGTGAAACACATACCTGAATGTAGAGTCCTGGATGGAAGGGCCACTGATTGAAAGACAGGCAGAGTCTAGAGGCATGTAGTGTGTTTGGGTCAGAAAATTGAGCCAACCACATTATCATCTGAAAAGATGATGATATATGAAATTATATATTTAAGCTTGATATCCTCCACTGCATAATATGTTATCTGTGTTTAATATGTGTATGTGTACGGTACAGTATACAGTGTATGTTTTTATTTTTTCCTAAGTTGCCATAGTCTCTCTCCAGTGCCTCCGGGTGTTTTGTGTGGATTGATCTTGATGGTGTTTCTGCACCCTGGTTGGAGACTTCGGCATCTCATATAATAATAATAATAATAATAATAATAATATAATAGATAGGGGGTGAGTTTGACTAATCACACATTCGGCTTATTTTTACCGAATGTTTTAAGTCATCAGTACGCTCAAAGCATATTGGTGCATTTAAGGACACCTTTCACGAATATGTGAATAAAGTATTGGAGCTTTAGTGGGTTGCCATCAGGGTTTTGTCGCTGGCTAAGGATAAACGCTCAGATTTCCTCATTCAGTGAAAATTTTAACGTAAATGTTTAAGTTTATCTACTCAAGGGTGACCATCGCATGTATAAAGTGGCAGAGCATGCAATGCCCCTTTATACATTGTATATTCTGCCCCTTTTAAGCCCTTTTAAACATTTGTACATAATATATGTAACGCCCATTGAATAATTTGTAAGTTAGTTTTATATAGTGTGTTTTTTATCTTTCATTTTTAGACCCTGATGATGACATAAATTTATATGTCGAAATGTTGGTACCAAAATAAAGATGTTTGCTACCTCTACCCTTGTGATACTTTTCCTCTTGAAATGATGTATTCTGTATTCTTTGTAATCTTGATAAAATATTGTATACAGGTTCGGTTAATGTGACGTGGTAAATAGTACTCTTTAAATAACTTAGTAGCCTACATATACAGTATACAGTATAGTGTTTAGCGTGAATTAGTAGGCCATGTCGTGGAAATACATTCCTTATGTATAGATATATATTAATATACTGTATATACAGTATATTAATATACTGTATATACAGTATATTAATATACTGTATATACAGTATATTAATATACTGTATATACAGTATATTCCATATATTTAATTAATTAAAATGTAAAACTTGCAAACAAAGCAAACCAAAACTGGGACAAAGACAATATCAAGTCAAAACAACTTATCAAAATCGCTATGTGGAAACAACGCTTACTAAAATAAAAGAACACAATCCACCACATAGGGTGTACATTACTACATGAGCAAGTTAATCTGTTTCTCAAGCAAACTAATCGCACACATAACAACGCACTATCGTCACGTTCAAGGAATTAGTCAATTTGGGAAGTCCGGGACGTTCTGGGAATTTTATACAGTACTAAACTCTGCATGAATAAAGAAACTACAATTAGAGTCAAAATGTTCTATTAAAATTAAATTTGTAACTTGACAAGACATTAACAGTAGTACAAAATACAAATATTGACAAGATATCTATAATATTACAAAAATAACATACAGCATACAACAACTACAACATAACTAGATAAGTTATAATATTTCTAATGATAATGTGATAAGTGATACCCGAACCTTAAGAGCTATAAAATACCACATGGAACATATGAAATCGTACATATAATTCAGTAAACACAAGCAAGGGAGAAATGCCGTCACTGCCTATTTTAAATGTATAATAAGTAAAACACGACCTGTGATTGGCTAAGCCGCGTGGGCCGAGTCAGTATTCACTCTCGCTTACTTGTGTTTATAATTTCTATGTCCCTTGTATTTACTTTATGATATATAAGTTATTATTGCGTTTCATGTGATATTAAATTGCTCTTTAGATTTGGATAGTACTGTAATATATTAAGTAATCATTAAAATTACAAGAATATATCTATTTCAATGAATAAATAAGGAACAATACAGATAATAAATATATCAGCTCTGCCGCTCATCTTGGCCAGTGAGCTAGGGTACTGATAAGATAGCCAATCATGAGCGTGCTGCTAGTGCTGCTGCTTCAACCGACTTCCACTTTTACCGAGATACATGGATTCATGTCGCTTGTTTTAGGTAATAGCGAGCAATATAGTCATACTTACCTTGGTTTATATATATGCTCAGCTTTATCATAGGGATTGTGATGTATTAATAGCATGACGGGAAGCTAAAACGGCCAAATTAAGACCAATTAATTTCGAATTGAGAATGAAAGTGTATGCGAGATAGTGACATTAAAATCTGTGCTACAAGCAACTCTATTGCTACATGTGTATTTTTTAACTACCCATGAATTAGCTGTCGTAGGAATCGTCGGTAGTGATGACAAAAGTCACCCATGTGGCAAAAATTTGGGCATGTGTAACCGCCCCTTAACTTCCTTATAGTCTGAAACTCGCAAGTGGTTAATTGAATTGCCTCCCTGCTCCACCTCACCTTATTGGCAGCATTGGGAGAATCTGCCACAACGACTGATGCCCCAAGGGTCTGTAGGTGTGAGGTGAGGGCCACTTCAGCAAACCTGCGATCATCAGGGGGCCGGGGGGCAGGGGTGAGGGGGTACTGGTCCAGGCTGGCACTACGCAGAGCAACCAACACACCACACAGCTCCACCAGCTTCTCCTTGATGTATCCACCACCTTCCAGACCGTGCTGAAACAATATTATAAGATTATAGTTAATTTGTTTCTAGAGGACTAATTTGACATGTGCCCAATTAGATTATTCAGCAATTTTGAAGGTTTAGTAATGAAATCGGTTAACACTTATGGTGCGATGGCTTCTATAGATAAGAATACGTCCAGGCGGCTATTTTCCCTCCAATTCCGCTCAATTTACATTGCTCTAGTACCATATCTGTAGCCCTGCACAAATTGGAACAAGCTTCAATGAAAACATTGGGTCGAATTCTCACTATAAGTCGCCATACCCTCACTACCTCCTCAAACCACCGAGGAAAATTGATCAATACAGTACTGTACTTTACTTGTCTCGTCGCTGAAAGCCGACCCCCTACATCACACGCTCAAGCGAAAATAAAACAAATTCGCCTTCCCTTCTACTCGCAATAACAAAGGTATTTACTGTTATTTTATCATGTACTGTGGTTACAAGACAGTATGAATTGTTGAAATGAAGATGAAATGACTCTTATTTTTACCTGGTACTGTATACAGTAGCTGTCACAATTACAAGGAGATGTGGCCTTGTTTTTGTTTATGATCAGCTTCTAAAACCTCTTTGTACCATACACCCTTCCTCAACCAAAGCATGAAGCACACTGATATAACTATGGGTGGTAAGCTTAGAACCTCTTTGAAGCGTCTGGTAACAAGCAGGGCGGGTTGGTGCAACCACCTCAGCCGGTACTACCAAAACGTACAGTACGCACGGTTGAAGTGTGCACAATATGGGCCGCGTATACTTCTACCACGTAAAATAGGAATCGCATCCTATACCCCCTAAATATTGCAGGATCTGGCAAATTTTAACATCTGGCAACTCAGTCGGGGTAGGCAGACACGAGGCATGCTAGCTTCAACCTTAAGTATCTGTCGGACTCCCGTTAGGGCTGGTTGTACGTCGGTGGGAGGGGCGAGTTTCCCGCAGATTTAACTTGTGACTCGTCTGTTTTGGGCCCCCCACAGCCTCCAATGCCGAAGACAGCACAGCCAACAGGCTCTCAAATTGCCATCATAGCGGCACTGTTGAGGGAGGGCAAGTCTAATCATGATATTAGGGAGAAATTAGGAACAGCACTTGGAGTGGTTCAGAAATAAACCAAGAAAATTTGTGATGTTGGTAGGTAGGTGTACACATCCTGAAGCGGCAGTTGTAAGCCAATCCCATCCTGATATCCTGTGAAAAGAAAGAAAGAAATCCAAAATTGCTCACTGGGGAAGCCATAAGGAGTTAAGAACAATTCAGGAATATTTACACAAAGTGGTGGGTTACCATAGGTGTCGTGCCGACACCTGCGGTAACGAAGGTCCCTGGGTAACAAAGGTTCACAGGCGTAACAGGGTAAAGTTTGCCAGCAGACTGAAACTGTACTTCATATGGATCACAAAGTCTTTAAATTGTATGTACTGTACTGTATGTATGTAAGTAAGTAAGTAATCAAGTCCATTAGTAATGTCCATCAATTTTCATTCACAATTAACCCTCTGAGACCCAGCGTCGCACGTGTTGCGTCTGCAATGTTCGATCACCAGAACCCAGCGACGCAATGGTTGCGTCCAGGTTAATTACTTCGGTCCTATGGCACCTAGAAGGCTCATATTTGAATGGGAACTGTGTAAGTATCCCACGCAACCATGCCGATGGTTGAAAACTCTCAAAGTCCAACCGCGTGCGCGTGAGCACGCAAAAACCTTTTTTTGGGGAAAATTGCCTTCAATTTTTTACTCTTGTAAAATCAGTTTTCGGGGGCTCTGTAGGACCATTTTTTTAGCTTTTTGATCGGTTTTTCGTGGTTTTTCCTTCATTCCTAACCTATTCGCTATTGTTTCTGGAAAAAAAACAAATCAACCCTCTGGGCCTGGGTGGGACTTTTATTACTAACTAGCTGGGGCTCAGCGGGTTAAATTTGATATACAGTACAGTATATTCTTAATTATTGTTGCACTAATGTATTAATGGCCAGCCCTGTGAGAGTTTCGGATCGAAACTCAGTGGTCTGGTTAAACTAATGGGAAAAAAAAAATATATATTAATGATCATAATTATACAAAAGCTGATAAAGCATATTACAGTACAGTACTAGATTCAGGTAATTCAGGCTAAAATAGATTGTCTGATACCACCTTCAACTAGTTTATTACAGTACAGTACAGACTACTGTACAGTGATTCTAAAAAGTTGTATCCCACCCTCACAACATTAACTTTACATTCCCCTCTCTATTAAGGGGAGGCCCCACTAGTTTTGAGATTACAGTAGAACCTCGCTCTTTCGGACTAATTGGGGGAGACCCATGTCCGAAAGTGTCAAAAGTCCGAACTCACACTTCAGCCTTTCAGCCAATCCGAAAGGCTGAAATAATGTCCGAAATTTATAAGTCCGAAACTCGGCTCTTCGGTCCAAATGCGAAATAATTTTTCTCAGCCTTTCAGACAAATCCGAAAGGCTGAAGCATGAGTCCGAAGTTTATAAGTCTGAATATACATTCACCTAACCAGACAAGTCCGAAACGCGGCTCTTTGGTCCAAATGCGATTTAATTTTTCTCAGCCTTTCAAACAAATTCGAAAGGCTGAAGCATGAGTCCGAAGTTAAATGTAGTCCGAAAAGAATGGAG
The DNA here is from genome assembly GCA_032716605.1 of Paralithodes platypus. Lineage (NCBI taxonomy): Eukaryota > Metazoa > Arthropoda > Malacostraca > Decapoda > Lithodidae > Paralithodes > Paralithodes platypus. Next base: position 560,302 of record CM064546.1, on the reverse strand, counting down.
GCATTTTCTCAGCCTTTCAGACAAATCCGAAAGGCTGAACCATGAGTCCGGATTGAAATGCTAGTCCGAAAGTCTGAGAATTCCGAAAGAGTGAGGTTCTACTGTATAAGACGTTCGGCCCATTAGTTTGGCGATTTTAACACCTTTCCCCCCCCATTTCGTTGTCAATTTTAAGACCTTTCGTGCTATTTATATGTCGATTATTTCCTGGCGAGCGATAGCGAGCCTGCAATTTCAAGAGGAACCGGCCTTCGGCCAGAAAATGTTTCCACCGAAAAATGTAAAAAAAATCTTTAAGGGGGGTCTAGGGGGTGTTTTTCTAAGCTTGATGGAGGTCTAGGGAGGAAACTAAAAAAATAAATGAATTAATAGACCCAACAAACGGTCAGTCTCCCCATAATTATTAGAGATGAGCAAATATTTAAAAATAGGGCAATACTTACGAGCCCAACTGTATCAAAAGAGCAAACAGGGTGTCAAACGAAGGCCGAGGCCATTGTTTTAAGTCTTTGTTATTGTATATGTAAAGATAAAATTATGGTTTATAGTTCAAATTGTCTTTGGAAGTGATAAAATGGCCAAAACAATACTATTTTGTTAATTTTCTTGGATATTTTCTCGTATTTATTAACCCGTACAGTACCAGTGACGTCTTTTTCACCGCATTCTGGAAACTATTAGACAATTTTATTCAGCTTAGTAAGGACCTCTAGCAATAATAAGGCTTAATACTATATCCACCTACCACAGATCTTTCCTGAGCTGCATAATATCGTCTAAATATAGCTAGAATAAAATATAACACGTCGCTGGTACTCAAAGGGTTAAAGTCTTCAAACAAAATTGGGTAAGAGTTGTGTTATCGGGCGTACCACTACCGATACAGCATAACTCGACATTAACCTAACCAAACAACCTAACCTAGTATTCATGTAGTAATGAGAATACTAGATTAGGTTAGGCTTTTTAGTTAGGTTAAGTATTTATAGATGATTAATGTTGCATGTCGGTAGTGGTACGCCCGATAACACAACTCTTACCCAAAATTGGTCCGGCTTGACACCCTGCGCGTTACCTTGGTTAGAAGGAGCCTGGCGGTGGCGGCGGTGGTGAGCAGCCAGGTGGTGACTGTATGGGTGAGGGGGAGGAAAGTGGTATATTCCTCCACAGGTACCACCATACTCAGGCAGTATGGTGTGGCTCCCTCGGACTCCTCCACTGTGAACCTGAAATATTTTATTAAGCGTTATTTCCACATAGCGATTTTGATTAGTTCTTTTGCATTTACCTTGCGTCGTCCCAGTTTTAGTTTGTTTATTTTGCAAGTTTTACATTATACTCCTCCACTGTGAACCTGAAATAGTACTAAAGGTTAAGATTGAGGTCTAGTGAGCAAACTAAAAAACCTCCCCTTAATTTTGAATGACTCTTGTACCAACCTTGCTGCAAGTATGATGATGCCTTGGTGGGGGACAACATGAAGAACCGATGTGATCTTGTCCGAAGCTGGCCCCACCTGCCCCACCCCCACACTGTGTTCAGTCACGTACCATGCCACACTGCCCACACGGAGTCTACCCTTCCCGCACCACCACCCTCGACCACCACCCTCTGTCAGAAATACATGTACAGCCAGACAACCTTTATAAGGAATTGAGTAAATTCCATAAAAATAATCCGATATTCTTGTAAGCAAAAATGAAAGATTTAATAGTGGCCCCTACATCAATGACGTAAAGCCAATATTAGTTTGTCACTTGTAAGTGCACTTTGTTCTCTGCTAATAGTGAGTGGGAGCGGTTAACATGACTCAAAGGCTTTACTACTAGGTATAGGCAACACTGCCAGAGTGTCAGCCAGCCCTTCCTACCCACCACACTCACTCACTCCCCAGCTTTCAAGAGTGATGCATCATGTTGGGCCGGGGAATTTTTTGTTTTGTGAAAATGGATGGTACTGAGGGGTACTTAAATTATAAAATGCTCTAGTACAGTAGGGGTTAATTTGGTTGTACACCCACAAGCCATAATAAGCATACACCTGTAGTGATAACCCTAGAAAGACGTAGGATCAGGTACTCCGGTCCGATCTCGGCTTAGGAAAAAGTATGAATATATATTTTATCTTTTGACTTCCACAGAAGCTTCCTAAGCTAAATTAAAATCGAACACTGTAATACTGTTAGTCAGAATAAAATTAAAGGAGTTGCTATACTGAAAGGGTTCAGGGAAATGGTTGTTTTTTCTGGACACCCTTTGCCCTCATGCTTAACCCCATTAGTTTTCAGAATGTAAGACATTCATCCCATTAGCTTGGCGATTTTAAAACCTTTCGGCCCTTTTTTTTTTGTCACTTGGGTGTTTTTGTTTTTTTTTCCTGGCGAGCCATAGCGAGCCTGTCATTTTAAGAAGAACCGGCCAAAGGCCAGGAAATTTTTCTACCGAAAAATATACAAATTTATCTAGGGGGTGTTTATTTAAGCTTGATGGAGTTCTAATGAGTAAATTAAAAAATTTAACCATACCCATTTAAATGTTAATTTTGAACGACACTAAAATATGGAGTCTTACCTTGTTCCCTGGTCTCCCTTCCAGCATCAGGGTTACGGGAGGGGCTGGTCTGGGTTTCAGGGCTGGGTCTGGTCGTGGGAAGGTCACCAATAGTCTCGGACTCACTAGCTGACTGGCTGGGTTCTTCATTGTAATGCATCCCTTCGTCTGTCTTCGCAGCACTTAGCATCCCTCGATCTGTCTTCGCAGCACTTAGCGACTCCATTAATATGCTATTCCCCATATCTTCACAGAAGCTCTCTATACTGCCCACACCATTTTTCTCTTTGTTCAGGGGTTTACTAAATGGAATGGATTTGGAATTTGCACCAAAATTTTCAGGTGGCTTTGGCGAGTAGCATTGTTCTGGTTCTTGAGAGGAGTACCTACCAGTACCAAAAGTACTTGAGGCAGTACTTGGCCTTCTTGAATTTTCCCACATCTCCATGTCCTGGCTCCCCCAACTTTTGCTTACTGTAGGAGAATCTGCATAAATTTCTCGTTGGGAGATGCTTGGGTGACCATGCATATTTTCTTCCCCTATTTCTACATCAGCCGGATCATGAAGGACTTCAAAGGTTTTCTGAGAGGGGAAAGCTTTCCTCTTCCACACATATACAGTTTGAGGCCCAACTATATTATCCCACACTGATAAAACAAAGCAGAATACCATGTTATTTTCGAATGGGAGACAGGAGACGTAGGGAAAGACCTGACGAAGAGAAGATTTTGGCGCCGGTCTCCTACTTGGTCCCATCGAGTCGTCCGAGTCATGGGCCGGCATATCACGAATATCCTCCCAACTAGGGTTCTCGTAGCTTGGTTCAGAATCCTCCTCGGGGCTATCTCGGGTCAACCGTAGCCGACTGAGCTTGTCTGCAACATTGGCACTCATGCTGAGACTGCCAGGTGCTGCTTCTCCTGAGCCTAGACTGTCTTCAGTACCACATATTTTCAACTTGGGAGAATTGGTACAGGAATTGAACTCTGCCTCCGACGATGGTGAGGAGGATTTAGAGTCTACTGCCATGGGGAACGGGGGGTCATCTCCCAAGTCTTCAGTCTGAGCATCAACAAAGTCTATGGAGTCTCTGGAATGCAAACTGAATGTATCAATCTCTGAATGTGAAGAAGCCATATTCACATTCCTAGAGAACAAAGGTAAATTATCTGCATTTGAATTATCCATCTTTACAAGATATATGAAGTTATTGAAAATGTCTTAAGCTGTGCATCAATCAAACTTTTCTACAGAAATTAAGTTCTTTTCAAATTAATAAATAGGTATATATATCACAACACTACTTTTCTTTATGTAGCTAGTAAGGAACTTGCCAATACTTCACAATGTCTAATGCAGATTAAGATAATTATGTTCATTAACTATATCCAGCTATTTCTTAATTCTGCAATGAAACCACCACCAGTTCCCTTAATTTCCACATCATTGAGAAAGCTGCAGAATGCAGTAATTTCCCAGACCAATGCCCAGTGAGCTAGGAGGTCAAGTGCAGTGATTAGCCAAGCATCTGGAGGCAAGAGATGAGGGGCAGATATGTAAACAATCCAGACGTGACCTGCCACAACTGCCAGGGCCACCAGCACCCCAGCCATAGACACCACCATGCTAGGCCCTTGATGAGGATTAGGAGTGGTCGCAGGATTAACTTTGCAAATGGCCCCTCTTTTTCTTGAAAATCTATTGGCAATTAGATTAACTCCTTTAATCTGAGTATCAGCCAAGTCTATGGAGTCACTGGAATACACTGAATTTATTAATATCTGAGTGGGCTTACTGGCTCTCCACAATACACAAGGTCCATAAACCTTCAGCCCATCGCTAATGTCCACAATGGATTAATGTTTTACACTCCTCTCCTACTCCAGCCAGATGTGGTTATTCAGTTTATCAACACGGCCAGTACCCTTGGATTTTACTGCAAATATACTTTCAAGTCAACTGACCCAGACTCTTTCACCGAAGATAGAATTAGCGGTTTACAAAGGTTCTTATTAATTCACAGCCTATGCCCATGAAGACTGACAGGGGATTCATTGAAGTTTGTGGAAAACTTTAATGAAAACAGAAGAAATGGAAGGGTAGTATAGTTGCACAGCTGAGATCAGGATAACGAAAAAAGGCCTATAGATAATTCACTATAATTATTATGAAATTACATGAACCTGTACAAGAGGGGACCGATAGGAAGAGTAGAAACAAAAATCACAAGTTCACATGAAGTTACTACCAATAAGGACGGACAAAAGGGAAGAAAGCATAAACAGCATGTGGTCGAGGAGAGCAGACTAAAGGAAGAGTAGGAGCGTGGAGTAGTACTGTCGTCACATAATATCACCTTAGTTCACATGAATCTACACCCAATGAAACTGGACGAAGAGGCAGAGGGCAGGAACAGCTTGTTGTATTGTGTGCAGGTAAAATGATGAGGAAGAGCATGAAGTACTGCAGTGTAGAACCTTAATTTACTTCCAATGAGTACAAATAACAATCAATGAAAGGAGAATAAACCAAATCCACAATGGTTCACTTTAATCTACCCCGATGGGAACGGTTGAAGGAGCAATGTTTTGTTTCACGGCAGAGATGGCCAGCAGCAGTATGAAGGTGTGCAGTTGCTGAGGAAACTGTATTGTTCTTGCAATGATAACGGACAATGGGGCCAATGGATGGAGGTTTCATGTGAATCTACTCCCAATGAGAACAGACGAGGGGGCCGCAGGGAGGAGCAGGGTATGGTACAAGTGTGCAGCAGAGATGAGGAGGAGGAGCATGAAGGAGTACTGGAGTGTGGCCAGCAGTGTGATTGTGAGAAGGTCGTCAGGAAGCCAGGCTGTCACCTCCACGGACACCACCCACCACACCACCCAAGCCGCCAGCCACCCCGCTGCTGCCACCACCACCATAGCAACAACACCTAACCACCACCTATTATACCACTCCCATAATGCCTAGATTTCTCGGTTTTTAGTTGCTTTAGTTGTTGAAAGATATATTCTCTTTCTTATACACCTTTTATCATTCCGATCTGCTCTGCACCATTACCTAATATATCACTCTTTTCATGCCTAGCTTTCTAGTTTTTAATAGTTTCAAGTGTTGGAAGAGTTATTCACTAAGTTTCCTTCTTATACCCCTCTTATTACGATCTGCTGCCGTGTTCTCTTTGCTTTTTTGTTGCTTCTGTTGTGTTATGATGGGAGAAAATCAAAGTTTAATTATTATAACCCCTCTCCTCACAAAGATTTTTCACTTTTAGTATGGATTCAGAAATGGTATGCTAAGAGGAATTCATTTTTTTTCCATTATTTTTCTACTCTTTTACTTTGATCATTGTCAGACGTTGTTTTGGGTTTCTTATAGGCCTCTCTTCATTCCTGCCTGATGGAGTTTATCTTAATTTCTTATTGCTTCTGCTGAGGCTTGCTGGGGAAAACTCACTTGGTACTGGTATTTATATGCATTTACTTTTGATTGTGGGCATTTTCTTGTCTTCTGATTTAGAGGCTATTGGGAGGAAATAGGATTACAGTAAAGTACCGTACTGTACTGCATTTGTATTTCACTAGTTTATAACTATATGTAACTATTCAAATTTATAATTGCAATATATTCCGTTGCAATAAAACCAAATATATTAGCATTTCAGGGTTACAGGCATTTTTCTCTACACAAAACTAGTAAAGTACACCACTCTAATATTTCTTGTAAGGCTATAGTTTCAACACTTATAGTTGTTCTACTCTTAGCTGTACCAGCATCCAGTTTTCTTCATTGACTCTGAAAATAAAAAACAAAGGAATATTTCATTAGGCGAGATAATTCCCCTCTAGATAACTACTTCCTACCACTCGTCCATATGTTTCTCAATCCCCCCTTCTCCTCCTTTTTCCCCTCCACCCCTCCTCAATTATCACATATTTTTCCTCTTATTTTAATCATTTATCGGCTATTTTTCCCGCAAATTTTTCTCCTGTAACACAAACGAGTCGCATTTAAGAGACCATATCCAACACTGAGACTTCTCACGGCCTCCAGCCTAAGCATATAACCGGGCGGTGAATATTTAAGTTTTCCACCACCCAAATGCTTTCCCCACTTATTTTAATGCTCTTCAAAGTTCATCATATAAGTAAAATAAATGCATATGAATAAGAACTAAGGTTATATATGGCAAATATAACAAATTATGTCAGAATTTAATTTAATTAATTCGCATATAACTACTGTAGGCTAAGTTTGTCACAGGCCATTGGCGGCATTGGCGCGCTTGCCGGGTTAAATACAAAAGAATAAGACCAGGCTGATATCGAGTCTCAATAGTTCTCAATAAAAACTCCACAAGCATGTAAATTTCCAAGAATTATTATATTATAAAGTACCGTACAGATCTATTATTGCAATTAATACAGTACTGTACTTGAAATGTACCGGTAGTTCCTTTAGTAAACACTAAATTCTTCTAAAACAGTACAGGATATGAAAATATCCCAAGTTGTAAGCCAACTCTACTAGAAGTTCGTATTTAGGCTACCCATTTTCCAAGATCTTAAAACTCGGCCCACACTAGGCTAGTGCTGAGGGATACACGATGGGTTGACCGTTGAGGGGGGCTCTGCCGGAGTGCCGGGTCTGCCCCCTCACCCCACCATGACTTATTGAAATCAGCATCTAGGTTATGTTGCCAGTAAGACTGTAGGGGGCATACACAATTTTGGCGAAACCTCAGTCTTTAGGGTGAATTTTAGTTTTATAGCCTAGTGCTTAGGCTATTACAATGTCTAGGCCTATAAAAACAAATTTATCTGATCGGAAACTTGGGACATAGGCTAGGCTATGTAACCACGAAGTATGGGACATTAACTTATACAGTATAACACACAAAGATCGAGGTGCCTGAGCAGCCTGATAGCCTATTGTTCTAAATGATAACATTGTCTGAACATGAGACAATGTTCAGGGCTAAACATGAGAAAGAAGGGGGTCCAGGGGGACCAGAAAATCTACCTAGGCTATCTCCCATTCTCCCCTTAATTAAGTGAAATTGAGTTTGGGGTAAATCTACAGTTATACTACCCCTCCCCCACTACCGCCCACCACCTCCCCCCTTCAAAACACGCCTTTTAGCGTGTTTTTGGATGGTTCAGCAGACGCGGAAACTGGATAAAAACGTATTTTGATAACAATTTATCACCAATCAGATACAAGTTTTTCAGGTAATTTGTTTTTGTTTTTAGTTTTTCATTTTTTATTTGATATACAATAATAATAATAATAATAATAATATTTATTCAGTTAGCAATTTACAGAGTTGGTACCACATAGTATGTTACAAATATGACCTGTACCAGCCTTGCATAATTCCAACTAAGGATAGCCCAATAAGGCCGTTAGGCGTATTTCCATTGGGGTCCTTGTGGGATTAGGTTAGCTGGGGAAATGGGGAGGATAAAGAAATAGATACTTTAGAGAAAGTATTTCTAGGGGGTTATTTTAAGATACCTTACATCCTATAGTAAATATCAGTAATCCGTAATCAGTAATAATTTCAGTTTGGTTTGTCTATCTCTTATGTCGTATTTAGTAGTAGACATAAGCTTGGTGCTCCCTTCTTGCAGCTGTCCGGTTCAGGTGTTCCTTCAGGCTACGTCTGAAGGAATACATTGTTCTCTTTTCACGGACTGACTGGGGTAGGTCGTTCCAGTCTTTGATGGCAGTGAAGAAGAATGTTTGCTTACCCTGTCCTTGGATTCTCGGGACCTTAAAATTAAACATCCTGTTTCTTGTATTATGTCCACTCCTCTCATTTGCTTTAACAAAATCATTCTTTAGATACTCTGGAGCTCTGTCATAGAAAATTTTGAAGGCATTAGTGAGCCTGATTTGTTTGGCCCTGTCAGACATTGAGCATACCTAGTGACTGAAGTTGTTCCTGGCCAACATGTGATCTGGGTCCTAGGTTCAGCATGAACCTAACCAGTGTTGTTTAATACCGAGGACCGTGGCATTTTAGTATTTTTAACATTAGCCTAACTTAACCGAAAACTAACCTGTCTCGCGACCGGTCTAAACTCAGCTCACGTTCCCTGTTTATGGGTGCGCAACAGTCTAAACCCAGCTCACGTTCCCTGTTTATGGGTTCGTGAAGGTTTAGCCTACCGGTACTTCAATGTATCTATTTCAAGTCAAATATACATTTCCGCGCATCATCAAACCATACTAAGTCTGCTACTAATAATATTAACCCATTAGTACCAACAAAATAGCTACAAAATAGGGGTAGTATAACTGTAGATTTATCGAGTTTGGTTATTAGGCTATGATCACATTGACATATCAATGATCAATAATTTTAAATATCCTTTAGCCTAGTGTTGCATAATTTTAAGTGTGTTGTAGGCTAGGCCTAATATAGGCTAGGCATGTGTTTAGGCCTACCTCGAAATAATGGAGCACCAAGTTTTATCTCATCATGGTTAGGCTATATGAATAATAGCATAAATACCACATTTACCAGCGTACATAACTCCCACCTGCACCCCAGTTTACCTGTAACCAGCCAACGTTACGTCCTTTTCCATTCTGGCATCTCGTCTTTCTTGAATCCCTTGCGAGTCTCGGCCAAGGGCAAGTGAAGGGGCTCTAAACTATAGGGCGAGGAGTTGTGTTTACTGTTTAGGTGCAGCAGCTGACTAGTGACTACACCCCCCTACTCCCCCTGCCCCCACTCCCCCAGTATTGTCCCCCCTGGCCCCCTCCCTCCCTCCAGTTCTTTCTCATAGTGTCACCTCCCCGGCTCCCCCGCACCATGTTGTAGCCTATACTTTCACTGCGAATTTCCTAATTCCAAACCTATTTGTAGTATACCCAGGTTATATGTTCCAGTGGGGAGATTGTAGGCATCAATCGAGCAAGGCAATACTAGGGGAGGCCTATAGGCATTTGATAAGGAGATAGCCTGCTGAACTCCTGTTTCATTTGTCTGGCTTCCCTTACTGATTTTGTGTGTGCCTCACCGGAGTGATCCAGCTAGCTCTCACAAACACCTCCTCCATATCTACTTCACTAGTATGCACAGTTATAGACATGCACACGACACTTCTTTCTGCCACAATAAAATGATCTAACTTACATAATGAACAATAGCCCAGCCTCGGAGTCCCCGGGGAGACCATAAATACCCCAACACTTGCCCAACCTTCTAAAGTTTCTCAAAAATTCTCTGGACTTCGGCCGGTTAGGTTAGGATACTCTTACTATTAACTCCTGCAACATTCGCAGTCTTTCCTCTAATTTTCCCTCTGTTGAGCACGTCCATCTCTCCTACAACCCTGATCTTTTCCTCAATGAAACTCGGTGAGATGACAGGGTCTGGCCATCAAAAGCCAATACCATCTACCCACCTGCTCCCGTCTTCAAGCAGCAACTCTCACAACACCTGCCACATTGCTACCATACGGAGTCAACCACTGCAACCCAGGTTCTCCAGGACTCAGGACCAACCTCAACGAGTGATAAGCAAGCCAGAAAACCCACCGGTAATTCTGCATAACTACTACTCCTGTTATTTTAGGTTTTCTTTATTTTCTTTATGTATTTTAATGCATTGCAAGTGTGTATTTTATTGTTACAAAGTGCGGAAAGCACTTTTTATTAGCATTTGCTTTGTTAATTTTAATTATTCAGATACCCCAACAATCTAGTAGTTTACTCGATTTAGTAAACTTTGAAAAGACATTAGCCTAACCTAACAACCTTACCTAACCTTACCTAGTATTATGGGTGGGGGCTGCCGCCCCCACACCCCCGCTGATTAGGTATTAAAACTATACAAAATTTATGGGATAAAGTCTATGGTGTTTACTCTGCAATCTTCAGCTTTGGCTGTCGAGAACAGGAAAGTACCATTAAAAATTTACCGACTTCTTGTAGGTTAAGCTCCACTCTGATTGGCTACTAAACATCGGGGAGGAGCCTCCAAGGCGACTAGAATGTAAACAAAGTGTCCTGGACTGGCTGTACAAAAATAACTCTGATAATGTTATAGGGGAGTGAAAATCAAATTGACAAAATAAGAAAAGTAGCATTTATCCGCACATCAGTAATGTCCCCTGAGTAAGGTAAGAGCAAAAAATAATAATTCCACGAGACAGGAATCCCGTAATCGAGGAGTAGTTGTTCTGCAGAATACCCAACCCACCTTCAAGTAAAGCATGGGATCTGAGCCAAATAGAAAACGCACCCTCTAGATCAGCTCGCACTGAAAACTTGGAACCCCAGGATTCCAGGGCCTTCACCTTACCTTAGTTCACCTTCGCCTTGATGGACACAGGAAACGTGGACGTCCGCTGGTCCCAGGCAGCTCCTCCCCTCTCATGTTGTGGACCACTGACTGGAGGGAATTGGTACTGGTGCTGAAGCTGTCTGGTGTAATGCTTGTCAGGTTTCTTACATCCCGTGGGACTGAGTTGAAGAGGCGTGTCCCCATGAAAGTGAAGCTGTGGTGAATTAGTGTCTTCATCCTTTGGGATGCACCACCTGTCCTCCTCACGAAGCATAGCCGACCTCTTCTGGGGTGATTGTTCACCTGCAGGCCCACGTTCGGCACCAGATGCTCCAAAATTTTCCAAACGTAGATGATTGAATATCACTTCCAGAGCTAGAGTATAATTAATACATGTTCATGCAAATTCCCCCAATACCCCCCCCCCATCAAGTATCCAAATCAACTAACCCAACCTATTAGCCATGCTATGCAACAAGCCCATTCACCATCCAACTCTTTACCTAATTTTGCTATTCTATCACAATAACTCCAATTCTCTATTAATTCCCCAACCTCACAATCTCATGCTAGATCGCCAACCAGTCATGTCCGTAGATATAATAAACAGACTGCAAACTCCCAAAGCCTCTCCTGTGATAACCCTCATCATAATTTTAGTGAAACTCCCCACCTTCCAAAAATTAAAATAGAACTATACAGGATCATGGACAAATCGATTGTTATTTACCTGTGTGTCGTTAGAATAGTTCGGTTTATTACCACCAACATAGTCTACCATTAAATGGGTAGAATATTATGGGTAGAATATTATGGGCAGCTTAATTGACAGTGAAGCCTAGTCTTACCTGCACGTTGACCCTCTCGAACCTGGACGACCTTTACCGTGGCCAGCACTGTGACACTCCCCAACTCAACTAGATCCTTTTTCACACTAGCAGCTAGTGTGCTAGTTCGGAAGTTCCGAACGATAATAACAAACAGTATTACAAACGAGAAGCGAAATTTCTTTGATTATCAGCTGATCAAGAGCATGTGAAGCAGAGGTATTTAACCTTCCAATATCTGATGTGAGGCTTCGAATAAGAGACAAATATTGCACATATTAAAGGGCAAGATTTGTCTCTTATTCGAAGCCTCACATCAGGTATTGGAAGGTTAAATACCTCTGCTATAATGCTAGTATATATATACAGGGTGTATTAAAAAATGTTTACAGACTTTAAGTGCTGAGTACCGATAACAAAAATAAAAGTTCATTTCATTCTATAATTAGCCTAAATACAAAATATTTAATCATTAATGATTAAAGGACATAATATAAAATATTCAGTGTCATCCAAGCATGTGCTGTAATCCGAACACTGGCATTGGTCTCCCCTTTTATCCCCCCCCCCCCTTTTATTAATTTATTTAAATATATTTTTAGTTTCCTCCCTAAATATTAAAAAATGTTTACAGACTTATTTATCAAGCTTAAAACAAAAAACAATGCTAGACCCCCCCTTCGAGATATATTTGTAAAAAAAATCGGTAGAAAAATCTCCCGGCCAAAGGCCGATTCCTTCTGAAAATACAGGCTCTATATTTATTCAGTTAGCATTTTACAATGTTGGTACAACATAATATGTTACAAATATGACATGTACCAGCTTTGCATAATACCAACTAATGATAGCCCAATAATCGATCTCGTCATCTCGATTAACCCTTTGAATCACACATAGGCCTACCCCTCCTAAACTGTATACATTTTCTTTTCTCTGGATAACTCTTGGCTGATACTCTGTTGTATCCTCTCCTCAATTATGTCATTATTCCATCAGCCCCTGCACAACTTCCGCACAATATGCTGCCCAAGTAAAGCCCTATGAGGGGTCCTAGATATTTCAAACAAAATAGTAGAGTCATCCTTAAATATGTATTAGTTTTCTTCAGTTTCAAGAAGAATAATAGAAAATTGTATTTTTAGGGGTAACCTTTTAATATACATTGAGTGCACGTATTTTATATTATTTTATAAGGTGTTGATTTTCGGTGTGAGCATCCTGGGTTCGAGTCCACGGACTGCCACATGTGTTTGTAAATTTCATTAATCGATTTTAGGAGTATGGTTGGTTGTTGGAAGGAACATAATAATTAATATTGGTTCAGGAGTAATTTATCGAGAGGACTTCCCTAAGTGGTTAAGGCCCCCATTAATTGCTCTTTCCATTCACATATGCATAGCCTACGTGAGTTGCAGTTGGGATGTGTGTACATGCTTAGATTGATATGCAGGATTCGAAGTTGCATAATAAATCGTAGGCAGTGTCCACCAACCTTTAACTGTCTCCGTGGTGCGATGTATAAGGTGTTGATTTTCGGTGTGAGCATCCTGGGTTCGAGTCCACGGACTGCCACATGTGTTTGTAAATTTCATTAATCGATTTTAGGAGTATGGTTGGTTGTTGGAAGGAACATAATAATTAATATTGGTTCAGGAGTAATTTATCGAGAGGACTTCCCTAAGTGGTTAAGGCCCCATTAATTGCTCTTTCCATTCACATATGCATAGCCTACGTGAGTTGCAGTTGGGATGTGTGTACATGCTTAGATTGATATGCAGGATTCGAAGTTGCATAATAAATCGTAGGCAGTGTCCACCAACCTTTAACTGTCTTCGTGGTGCGATGTATAAGGTGTTGATTTTCGGTGTGAGCATCCTGGGTTCGAGTCCACGGACTGCCACATGTGTTTGTAAATTTCATTAATCGATTTTAGGAGTATGGTTGGTTGTTGGAAGGAACATAATTAATATTGGTTTCAGCAATTATTTTATAATAATTTGTGTTCTGTTCGACTTAATATAATTAATAATATAATAAACTATAATTATAAAGCGACTTCACCAGCGATTTTGTAGATGTCTAGCCTACAATATAGCTGAGCATTTGTTCATCAATCTTCACTTTTGATTCCTGCGTTCAACTTACAAGACGCAGAAGATTAACTCCGCTCTTTCAGTCATTATTTCTAAGCTATCTATATCTTATATATTATATTAACGTGTTGTTAAACATAATATTTGTTTGCTGATATAACTGGTGTTCATATTTAAATAATAGGCCTACAGCATCTTGTGCATTAATATATTTTGTATTCAAAGATTCAATTTATCTCGTAATCTTACGCTGTTGTTCATTGAGTAGATGTAGGAGAGTACCGTAGTTTTCAAAGGGCTCTTGGGTTGTAGTTGCTTGTTGTAGATTATGAGAAGAGAAATGCTTAAGAAATTTGGAAGCAAGAATAGTTTCAAAAACTTTATAGAGATACAAGAGATGAGAACAATTGGATGATATTTGGAGGGTTGAGAGCGGTTACCCTTAAGATATTAATGGATTTGTTTTGTAGGCGGTTTATTAATGGCCGTTAGTGATGCATTTATCAGTAGGCTACAGTGTTAAAATTTTACTGTTGTATTGTAAGATATCCATTGCTACTCTCTCTTGGTCTTGGTGGGAGAGACACATTTATAGCAGACACAGCGGATGATCTTGTAGGGGATGTAGACAGACAACAGCAGGACAACAACAGTCACCACAACCACTGTCACCCACACGTCCACGTTGTATAACTCGTACCTGCAACAAGATTTGCAACTTTGCAAGTCAAAACTGACATGTTCCGAAATGGCCACAGTCTAACTTTACTTAATTTAACCTAAGTAAGCCTAATCTATCTAACAAGATATTACCTAACCAGAACTAAACTAACTTAACCTAACATAATTTAGCCTAATCCAATCTAACCTATCCTAGGATGTTTAAGACTGTAGCCCATTTGGTTGTGACCATTTTGAGTTACATACAGTAACATTTAGTCCCAATGAGGTGATCAGGCCTTAAAAAAACTAATAATTCCCAAATACTATAACAGTGGAACAAAAGACCTGCAAAACAATGTGCTACCAGTGCACGTTGCATAACTCTTACCTGATGTAATTAAAATTATGTTGGTATTATATATCAACCCTTCCAGTTTACAATGATTCTTGCCTTATTATTCTGAATCGCAGTAGACCATTAAGGGGGAGGGGGAGGGGGGGGGGGGGAGGCAGAAATGCCCCAATAGACTTGTGGCCCCTCATGTTGACTCCTCAAAATGCTCTGAACCACTACCTTCTACTCTTACTGTCACTTTTTGCAACATTCGTGGCCTTTCCTTTTAACTTCCACTCTGTGGAAAACCACCTCTCCTCTGCCAATCCTGATCTTCTTTTTCTCACCAAAGCCCAGTTGTGTGGGAGTGCTGACAGCAAACCCTTGTCAGCATCCTTCTACTATTTCTATCCTCAGTTTCATGCCAAAGGTGGATGTTGTGTACATGTGCGCAACAATCTTGCTTTCTCTTGTGTTCCCAACTTATGATTCTTCTGAATTCTCAACTATGAGGCTAAGACTTTCTTGTCACTCTCAAGCTAAATATATCTGCACTGTTTATCTCTCACTTAATTCTACTGACCATCCAAAATTATTTGATAATCTAACTTCTAAAGTAAAAAACATTCTATCCATCTCTCCTTTCACAGAAATCTCCATCGTGGGTGATTTCAATGTTCGCAAGTACCAATGGCTCACCTCTCATTTCACTGACCAACCTGGTGAACAAGCCTATATATTTTGTCTCTTAAATGACATAGTACCCGTATCCCGGACCGCCTTGGAGATCAGCCATTACTTATTTCTAACTTCTAATCCTTTCCTCTCCATTGGGCTCCTCCTTAATCTCTCCAGTACGGCCATCTGATTCTCCCAGCTGGCAGCGCTTGTGGCATTTTGGTGCCGCCGACTGGGAGGCTCTATGGCAGTACTGCTTTGATTTTTCCTGGAATGATTTTTGCTTCCGTGGCCTGGGACCATCAAAGAGTGCCGAACTGAGGTGATCCTGTCAGGCATGGAGGCATACATTCCATTTTCTTTCACTCAGACTAACGCACACAACCTTGGTTTACTCACGCTTGTTCTACTACTGTCCACAATAAGAAGGAATCTAGAACTCTTTGTTTTTGCCCGAACTCGCACCAAATCTATTCCTTGAATTGTCAAAAACTCTTTCATCAAATTCTAGCTCTTCCCAAGTTTTCTGGCACCTAGCCAAAAAACCACCCCAACAACTTTGCTTCCTCATCTTGCATCCTATTTTCTGCTCAGATGGCACCACCGTCACTTCGTCCTCTGACGAAGCTGAACTCTGTGTTCAAACTTTCGTTAAAAACTCAACCTTGGTGCTGTTCCTCCCTCTTCATTACCATCTCACTTACTTATGCCTAATGTTATACTCTTCCAAAGATGTACATTTTGCCCTCTCTGGGATAAATACTAAGAAGGTGTACGGGCCAGATGGTGTCCCTCCTGTTGAACTACAAAACTGTGCTGACTCCTTGTCTAGTAAATATCTTCCATGTCTGTCATTCATCTATTACCTTTCTTTCTTGCTGGACTCTGCCAATGAGGAGCCACCTTGTCTGCGGTGATGGGGCTTGAAGCTTGGTCTGTGGTCTCACTTATATGGGTAGCTCACCTACCTTTTTAGGGTTTGGGTTTCATCGACCTTGTGGACCAAGTGCACCCCTTCATCACTGTTAAGAATGGGGCCTTCTAGTGATGTACTTCTTAACCCTGTTTTTCTGTTGATGTTGGAGTTCTGTTATGGGAAGGTGTGGTGGAGTGGTCATGCCACTGGACTGGTAATCCAAAGGTCCCGGGTTTGAATCCCGATGTATCAATGGGAAGATATTATTAGGATGGAATTTGTGCTGTACCTAGTATCAGTGCATTACCACAAAGCCCACCGAAACGCCATTAATATACCCGTTCATTGTTCCCTGATTAAATAGCACTGTATGAATATTCCCATATTCAAAATATGCTACAGGGGGACAATGCCTAGTGAGTTCATTGATCAATAGGTGGCATTCTGTGAGTGAGGGTCCGAGTCTAGGAGATGAGACAGTGAAGCACTGGGGTGAGAAGCTTCAGAGATGGGGTTGCTTCGAACTGTGGGTGGGTGACCGGGCCCCATGCATCCTGCGAAGGCAAGATAGCGGGGGCTGGTTGCATCTCAACGTGCTTCACATGTCTCACTCCCTAGACTGTAATGAGATCTCACAGGCTTCACCGTTGTATATACGGTTGAATGTACAGGCTCTCAGCCTATGCCAGAGAGGGAGTAGTTGGAATATATATATATATTAAAAAAATAAAAACAAAATATACTGTATAATATATGGTAGTTTGTGGGTGGCTCCTACTCATTCCCAAAAACCTGGGGTCACATCTGTGGCCCTTTTACACCAAGCTGGGATGGCTAGGTGTTGTGCCGAACTCAACGGACGGATACTCTGTGATGGGTATGGGACTAGTTGGAATGGAAATGGCTCCTTATATTTTGGCGACAACACTGGTTGATGACCATGGCGATTTTAAGACTACCTCTCGTGATCCTCCACCTTCTCTTGTGGCTACACTGGTGCCTTTTCAGGTTGCTGGTAGACAGAGGCTACAATCTGTGAGTCTCGTCGTCACCCTTCCAGAGCGTTTGAGTCTGTTATTGCTGTTATTGCTGTCTGTGCCTGCTTCATTTTCGAAATACTTAGTGGTCCGTGCACCTGAAGGGATTGATTTTAGGAAAAGTAATATGTTTAACACCCATAATAATATCTTCCCATTGACACATAGGGATTTGAAACCGGGAATTTAAGAATATCAGTCCAGCAGCAAGACCACTCCATCACACCTACCCTTTTGTCCATGGGTGTACTCTGTCCAGTAGATGGTCTGCCCCTCTCTCTATTTTCTCTTTCTCCTTACTTTCCTCTCTCATTTCCTACCTATTTATGCAACTTCTCTCCCTCTCTCTCTCACACACATAAGACCTACCATGGCATGTGAACTGCTGGACATTGGAGGTGGGTGGCTCCATGGTGCCTGAGGACATACTCCACCCAGTAGCTGGCCCATGCTCCTGGGG
The DNA here is from genome assembly GCA_032716605.1 of Paralithodes platypus. NCBI lineage: Eukaryota > Metazoa > Arthropoda > Malacostraca > Decapoda > Lithodidae > Paralithodes > Paralithodes platypus. The sequence goes on along the minus strand of CM064546.1, from coordinate 542,439 downwards.
ACATTGGCTGATCTCGCATCACACTCGACCGATGATTTACCTCCTCCTTTATCCTGGTACAGAAATATACAGAATAATTAATGTTATGTAATTATTTTAAGGCTTGGGTCTGCTCAAAGTTCAGCTGGATAAACTAAAACAAATTATACCATAGTTATACAATCAGTTTATTAACATACAGGTTATGGGCATATAATGTACAGTATAAACATGGGAAATACACAGTATTAGTATACAATACATAATTATATCAAGTTTATATGTATAACACTGAACCTCTCAAGATCACAGGTAATATCATTAACTTTTTCACATAAGCAAGGATTAACTTATTAACATAAGCAAGTATTAACTCTTCAACATATGCAAGTATTAACTCTTCAACGTAAGTAAGTATTACCTCTTCAACATAAGCAAGTATTAACTCCTCAACATAAACAGGGCAGCAATGAACTCAACCAATTAGGCTAACATAGACAGCAGTGAATGCTTCTTATCATGACAACAATGGAATCCCCTTATTCAGTACGTAATTAGCTCTTCCGAGAGTGCTCTCGTAATTACTTGTAATCCACCCACTCCTGCCACAAATATATGTTTTTCACTAGATATTTGCTGTTTAAACATATTTTCTGGTCTTCACTGTTCATATGTTCATCATATAAGTAAAATATATGAACATGGAGAAGAAATAATGCTTTATATGGTAAATATAACAAATTCTGTCAGAATTGATTTTTTTTTTTTTTTTTGCATACACAGTACTTTTAAACATCTCAATTGCTTGCTCCTCGGGTTAAATTTATGGCTATAAATATATTAATATTATGAAAACCAAATATATCTTTAATAAACTATAAGTAAAAGATGTGTAATTGCCATAGCAACACATAGTAGCATATTATGAAAGAAGTTACCTTGATTACTGGTAGACAATAACAACACCCGTAAGGCTAACCTGCTATCATGTATGGTCTCCAGGATGGCCATACGTAGGTAGTTGTATTCCAATTGGTCCCAGGAGACTTTGGTGGCCCAGCCCTCACTGTGTGCCTGACGGAGGTTGTACATCTGGTCCATATACACAGGCAGCCCGAGGACAGGAACACTGTGGTAAGTGGCTTCTTGTAGGCTCAACAAACCACCGTGGGTTATGAACAGCCGAAGGCGATGGTCACCTAATAAGTAACACCCCGTTCTTAACATTAATCATCAATTACAAACTCCAATGTACTTGAATAAACTAATGAAAGCATATGGTCCTCCCGGGATTCGAACTCGGGACACCACACCCAGAACATAAGCACCTAAACCATTACACCACCAACACAATTAAAGGCTGAGTACACGATCACGATTAATATCCCTTTTCGAATTTTGGATATCAATCTAATCATGTAGGCTACTCAGACCCAACTGCATTATGGAAAGCCTAATGTTTTAGTTAGAGGAAAGAACATTGAATGGGGCCAAGATCACTAAGGACTGGCCTCGCTATACAAGTTCCTGAAAGTCTTGTTTGTAGTTACCCACACGTCTTACTGTTACAGAGCTACTAATTGGTATCGTAGTAGTTAATACAAACTTAACCTATTAAATATTCATAAAGTCTATTATTGAGTTTTCTATTTCAATCCAGATATATAGCCATTGAGACTACCTCTGTAACGATTAGCAATAAACCAATTAGGCCTACACCTAACGCCATTTGGATTCAGTGGTGGTAATAAGTAGAAAAGTACAAACAAAGATATTTTGGAGATTACGGTCTAAATGCAATTTTGTCACTGCTTGTTCTATCTGTTAGCAAATTTAATTGGAAATGTGAGACTTCATTCGCCTTTAGTAATTCATCGTATGACAATTTTCACAATCACTTTATTATTAAAGTAAACGAATAATTAAGCATTATATATATATATATATATATATATATATAAGTTTGATCCCCGAAGGGATGGGAGGAAATCTATTTCATTTATAAAGTGACCCCGGAATCAACTCAAGGGTAAAAAAGACTGAACTAGAAGAAGAATGAGGAGGCAAGAGACTGTCTGTATATTTCTCTCACTTTTACATTGGAAATTAGAAATAGAGGTGGCAGACAAAACCAAGCAATTTGGTCTGGTAGCGCTTGTTTTATCAACTAAATAGGTTTCATTCATCACTAACCGAGGACATCTTGTTGAGGAATCCACTTAATGAGTCGTACATTAGGTGGCAGTCCCTCCATGGTGTTCTCGTCCCACTTCCACAAAATCCGCTGCTCCAATGATGAGAACACCTTCACCAGAATTCGTCGATATCTGCCATAAAAAAAAAAAAACAAAACAAAACAGGCTATTCAGTGTGCAGTTGGCTTTGAGTACATAATTAGATTGATATCCAATATTCGATAAATGTATATAAAATCGTAGTCATGCACTTAACCTTTTAACTGTCTTGATGGTATAATGGTTAGAGTGTGTAATATCAATATGTGGTAACCCAGGTTCGAATCCCGGAAGGATCACATGCTTTCATTAATTTAATTGGAGGTGTTTGGTGTTTGGAGTGAAATTAATAAATTAGATTATTCCACACATATAACTAATTAATCTTCTTCAGTTCAATAAGCGCCCTCACAGATGCAGACACTGTGTTAGGGTCATATGATAAATGGCTTGAAATAAGGCCTAAACGCTTATCAAGGCCATCCAAAATCTTACATCTGGGCCTGTATTCATAAATATTCCTAGAGATATTCCTATCTTGTTCCTATCTAAGCTCCAAGGATTAGTCTTAGTTGGGACATGAGTCCTAGGACATATTCATAAATTGAGACTTACCTTGGGACAGTATCTCAGCTAAGCTAGGACGAATCTCCCACAAGGAAAATAACTTTCTTAAAACAACTAATAATGGGTGTGTAAAGCCATCATTTGAAATATAACATTAAAAATACTTTTATTTAGGTTCTGTTTGAAGAAGAAACGAAACACAACTGTAAGAAAATGCTATTTAATCAATGTTTGTGCGTCAGGAACCTAAGACAAATTGTAACAAATCTTAGGACAACCCCACATAAGCTTACTTGGACCATGTTTGTCAGCACCTTAAACATGGCGATTATTTGCGCATTTAATTGAGTATCAACTATATTGATACATTTTACACTAAAGCAGACAACATAATTATACAGTTGAGGCTTGGGTCAAAATACAGTCCAGTCATGGACTCTAACTTCTGGAACTTCTGATTTGTTTTACTTATAATTGCCTTGATACAACATGCATCAGCAGGCATGATATCATTCATGTCCATCACTCTACAAAGTGATAATTATAAAATTGGCAATCAATGTCCCTATAACTGTAACATTAATATGGCTTATTGTCTGCATGGACACCTGTTATGCCATCAGAATGTTTTGTTTTTGTTTTTTCTATGCGACTGAAGGGGACAAATTGGATAATGCTACTCACTTTTCGGGCATATCGGAAGGATTCACTACAGTTCCCAGGCTGAACAGGATAAAGCCTGCATCACCTGATCCAGATATCCATTCTTCTAGATCCTTCAGAAAAAAAATAGCATTAGGATTAAGAGTAGGTTTTTAATTTGCTCCCTAGACCTCCATCAAGCTTACAATTACACCCCCTAGACCTCCTTTCAAGATAAATCTCCCCTTAAAATAGATTGAGTTTTACTAGAATTCATTATGGGAGTTACAATAAATAGAAACAAATGCTTGCTCTAATAAAATGTATTTTTTACGCACTATAACCGTACTTTAGGTGGTAATGCTGCTATATATGTTTGCAGTTCCATTTTCCTTATAGTCAAACACTCGCAAGTTTACCATGAAGCAGAAGATTTAGTTAACCCATTGAGCCCCATCCTAAAAGTAACTTAATGCAACACTCAGCCCCAGGCGTTATTCATATTTGCCCTTTATTTTTTAATATTAAGTAAAATTGGGTGACCCAGGGTGGTATTTGTGGGCTGCCACCTTTGCTCCACATCCTAAGCTACCATGTGTACAAATTAGAGACCCCTATGAGCCTTTTGGGAGGCATAAAGTTATTTATGTAGGACGAGAATAGCCTTCAGCCAACAGCCGACCCTGGGGCTGTGTGTAGCAATAGTAGGCATCAGCCAAAGGCCAACCCTGGGGCTGGATAGATCAATAAACATCTAAAATTATACCTACATTAGGAAGTGGTTTAGCTGGATGACAATGGATGCCCCCAGCATGTATGACCGTCGGGGTGTAGGGCTGGGTGGGTTTCTCTAGGGTCCGAACACTGACAGAGATAAAGATATATAAAAGATACAATAACCTTTTTAGTGTATCATGGTATAATATGGTATATGAAATGCTGGGAGAGAAGGGAATTTTACCTCCTGAATATATCAGGGCCTGGCGGGGTTTCAAACCCGGGTCAGTAGGCATACTAACCTTCTGCGCTGCCATTGTACTACACTCAGACGTACAATAAAAGCGACACCTAAATGGCATGAAAGGTCCTAATATTGACAAAGAAATGGGGTGAAAAGTCTTAAAATCGCCAAACTAATGGGTCGAACTTCTTAAAACCTGAAAACTAATGGAACTAAACATGAGGGAGAATGGGGGTCCAGAAAAAAACGAGCATCTCCCCTTAACACACTTGACTGACCTGTTAGTAATGAAGAGACTAGCGTTGGTGAGCAGGTCCGGTAGACTAGGAACGCCATCGGGATACAGTCCCTTCGCCCGACAGTACTCCTCCAACCTGATTGGAATCATAACATTTAGGGTGGTATTCTTAACCCCTTCTGTACCGGCGAAGTCTTCTTATTTATTTTTTCTAGCTACTATTAGACGATTTTATTCAGTTTAAAAAGGCCTCCAGCAATTAACAGGCTTTGAACAATCTCAATTGACCCTTTATACTACCACAGATCCTTCTTAAGCTTCTCAAAATCGTCTAAGTATAGCTAGAATAAAATGAAAAAGACGTCGCAGTACAGAAGGGGTTAAGGGGAGGTTTCTTTACTTTACTCCCTAGACCTCCATCAAGCTCAGAATAAATACCCCCAATACCCCCCTTCGAGAAAAATGTGTACATTTTTTGGTAGAAAAATGTCCCGGCCTTCTTCCTAATTTACAGGCTCACTTTCGCTCGCCAGGAAAAATTGACAGCTACATGGCACAATAGGTGTTAAAATTGACAGAAATGGGGGGAAAGTTCTTAAAATTGCCAAACTAATGGGGCGAACGTCGGCCACAGGCGACGGGCACACACTGAACTTTGAGAGAGTGCTCGCTCACTCATGTGCAGTGTCACACATAGTAAAAACAGCAAAAATGGCAATTTTTTAACGATTTCGGCCTTCATTTGCAAGATCATTGCAAGATAACCCCATGTCGTACAGGGATGATTCAGGGGTCATTGAAAAGCTCTATCATTGTACTTTCACAAATATATAATTGTATTACGCTCTGGCTCTTGCTTATGCATGAAAAAGAGCATAGAATGAAGGTAATTTCGGGCAATTATGTCCTCCTCCACGTGCTTATGACCTTCGTCCCTTTAACTCCCGCCCGGGCATTTAAATTTGAGCGACCCGGTGAAATACTGGTTAGGTATTATTCCACGATGGTGTAGGAACATTTTGAGGCCGGTTTTGTAACGTGATAAATATGACCCCAGGACACCCCCCCCCCCCCAGGGGTCACATTCCCCCTTAAGTGATTAACCCTTCTAGGTTCGGGGGTTGCCGTTTAGTATTCAAAATAGAATCATCTTACTACCTCATAAAGACCTCTCCAAAAAAAAAAAAAAAAAATGCTCACAACTCACTCTAAGACAACTGCAGAGGTTGAAGTAATTTAACTAAAGGTTGCTAAACACCCCTGATGGTCACAACAGTTTAAAGTAGCCCTTAAGGACGCAGTCGCGTCCACACGTGCGTAAAAGGGTTAAGATATTCCACTTGTCCTATATAGTCTACTTGTTCTGTATTACAGACACACATTTTTTACAATTATAATGTGAAACTTGCAAAATATACAAACCAAAAAATAAATGACACAATATAAAGACAAAAGAACTAATGAAAATCACTATGTGGAATTAAGATAAGATAAGATTTAAGATATTTGCTGACCTTGGAAGATAAAGATACTTGGCCATAAATACATCAACTGCAACAAGAAGACTGTTTGTGAGCCTTTCAGTGAAGGTGAAGGGATACTGTGACTCCAGCATCATGTTGGGCAGGATAGAGTTAAACACGGGGGTGCCGGCAAGGTCGCCATAACTTGCTTGGATCACGTTAGAGCACAGATAGATTAGTGACGCCTGAAAAAAAAAAAAAAAAAAAAAAAAAATATATATATATATATGGACAATTAAAAAAAAAAAAAAAAAAAAAAAAAAAAAAAAAAAAAAATGGGGTATGTACCTGAGTATATACACTAGATAGAACATATACAGACAATTAATAAGTAAAATATATAGAAAATGTATAAGTTAAATATATAGAAAATGAATAAGTAAAATATATAGAAAATGAACAAATAAAATATATAGTAAATGAATAAGTAAAATATATAGTAAATGCATAAGAAAAATATATAGAACATTTACAAGTTATATATATATATAGAAAATGAATAAGTGAGACCTCGTAAAGTACACAATTACTACAAAGTAGATAAATGAGGCTTGAAATACATTAGTGACGCCTGAAAACAGAAACAGAAAAGGAATAAGTGAAGACTCGGAATACAAAATCAATAAAACATAGATTAATGAAGTCTGAAATACATTAATGACTTCTGAAGAGGAGTATATAATGAATAAGTGATGCACATAAAATACAATATACCTGTAAACGCAAAATTGATAAATAAGGGTTGACATATACAAAAGGAATGAATGGCCTAAAATGAAATTAAGAGTGACTCTCTCACTGAAGGTGAATAGGTACAGTGCCTTTAGCATCATGTAAAACCTCTGGGAGATAACCCTTTCAAGATAGGAGGACGTCTATATTCTTTTTTACACAGGTTACGGGCAAGTGGGGAGGCTCCTGGCACGGTTTTGGCCAATCAGTGCGAGGCATAGTTTATACTACTATCATTATTATTATTATTATTTTTTTTTTTTCATGTACCTGAAGGAGACAAAAGGCAAAAGCTGCCTGTAACAAGTGCCCCCCCCACCCCCAAGGTTGAAAGAGTGATAGAGAGCCAAAATCAAATTACATTACAGGTAACTAAGGTGTGTTGGAAAGAAGTGTGGTGTGCTTGTTAAGTGTAGTGAAATTAATAGTAGGAGGAGGTGCATCGACAGGCTCACTCACATTGTGTATCGCAACACCAAATACAGCCTTCTGATTGGCTGCACCTTGGGTTACTCCTTTCGGTTAACTTTCTTATATTTTTACTTCCACAATATTAAACATTCAAAATATCTTTCCTTACCTGCTGTTTGTAAACAAATGGAAGAAAGCACTCGGCGTGAATCATGCTAAGAGCCACCATGTCAAATTTCTCGTCCTGGATTCTTCTAAATTCCTCGGTGTCCAGGCCGGTGGGGCAGTAGGTGTGAGACTCACCAAAAGACTTCGCAAAATCTTTCATCACATCGAGTTGGAAGAGGTTGGGCAAGGTGTTGAAGAAGTTGGTGGTGGGTATGTAGATTTCTCGTAGGTCTTGACGAACTCGTTTAGGCTCGTAGGAAGTCAAGTAGGTTACCTGGCAAAGAAGGAGTATTCATAAGGTCACAGAGGTTGGGCAGGTTGTTGAAGAAGTTGGAGGTGGGGAGGTAAGTTCTCTTAGGTATTGGCAAACTCTTTTGGTTACCTGGTAAGACATTGATTTATAAGAATAGTGTAATTGCACACAGAGATACAAATAGTGCAAATACACATAGTCACATACACCCATTTGTTTTGAGATTTTAAGACGTTCGGCCCATTAGTTTGATAATTTTAACACCTTTCACCCCATTTTGTTGTCATATACTGTAGGTGTCGATTTTATCCTGGCGAGCGATAGCAAGCCTGTAAGTTTAAGAGGAACCGGCCTTTGGCCAGGACAGTTTTCTACCGAAAATTCTACAAATTTATCTTGAAGCGGGGTCTAGGGGATGTTTTTTAAGGTTTGATGGAGGTCTAGCGAGGAAACTAATACATATATGAATATATGAATTGATAGTCCAAAAATATAGCCACTATAACCTTATGCTTTTGAATTAACTGGGGAAGCATCTGTGCCTCATGTCAAGCCCCATATATCACAGGAATCCAACACACACAAATCCAATATTTTAACTTGCCTATCGTATCACAGGTATCTGAATCAAAGTATATGGGCACCTTTTAGGGCAGATGGATCGCATTTCTGGTCCCCCTTCTTCCTCATGTTTAGCCGCATTAGTTTTCAGATTTTAAGACGTTCGGTCTATTAGTTTGGCGATTTTAAGACCTGTCGCCTCATTTCTTTGTTAATATTAAGACTTTTCGTATAATTTAGGTGTCGATTTTTTCCTGGCTTGTGATAGCGAGCCTGTAATTCAATAGGAAACGGCGATATTTTTCTATTGAAAAATGTACAAATATGTCTTGAAGGAGGGTCTTTGGGGTGTTTTTTTAAGCTTGATGGAGATCTAGGGAAGAAACTAAAAAGCATAATTAACAAATATATAAATGATCAAATAAATACGCCCATCCCCCCTTAAAAACCCACTCACCGAATGATTCCTTTGGGCCAAAAGTTCGGCGATGGACATGAAGAAATTCTTGTGACTGCGGGAACCAAAGAGATCAATGAAGAGGATGTTAGAGGCAACTGCTGTCTCCTGCACCATAACAGCCACCGCCACAGCCAGCACAGCACTGCACAGCCTCATGTCTGAAAGAAGAAAATCGTGTAAAAATAAAATATATATATTTTACCTCATCTCCCAATAACGACAGACACTCCACACTGTCCCCTTTCCTTATTTGGGAGTTAAATTAATACATTAGATTATTCCTATAGGTTCAGGAATATTTCATAGCGAGGTCGGTCCTTAGAGATCTGTGCCCCATAAATGTTCTTTGCTTTCACTTAAACATTAGGCTATTCAGTGTGCAGTTGGGTGTGAGTACATGATTAGATTGATATCCAGTATTCGATAAATGAATATAAAATCGTAGTATGCATGTACTTAACTTCTAACTGTCTTGATGGTGTAATGGTTAGAGTGTTTAAGATCCGAATGTAATAACCCAGGTTCGAATCCGAGGAAGATCACATTATGTTGGTATGCGGTAAAAGGGGGGGGGGGGGGGGAGGGGGGTACATCCAGTGTGATCGCTGCTGTAAAGCTTCCGTCCACCAGGGCTGGCATCAAATCAGCTGTTTCGGATGCTTTATTTTACCGGCCCCCTAACTGTAACGTAGAATACCTGCAGTCCATTGACCAATCTTTTTCTAAAATTGATCCCTCCAAAAATACATGGCTGGTTGGAGACTTCAACTTACCGGACATTAACTTGACAGCTTACGCAACGACAGAGAATGGCGCCCAAGTAAGCAACATAATACAACCACAGACTGACAGATCTTTAAATTAAAAATGTATTGACATAATCAACACCCATTCACTCACACAAACATTACTTGAACCAACACGTGCACAAGTTAGCATAACAAGAAACAACCCTAACATAAGACATGGGGTCACATCCAACATATTAGACTTTTTCCTCATGGGCAACACCTTTATTACACGAACATGGGTTATACTGGAGCTTAGTGACCACGACATGATACTTGTGGACGCAAACATAGAATAAAAAAAAACCAAAACACAAAAAATCTCTGTGTATGAAGAGACGAAAGGCTAAGCTGCCTGCAACAAGTGTCTCCCCAAAAGTTGAAAGAGCGACAGTCGCAATTTTAAGTTTGTTTTATGTATTGGGAAGATGTGTGATGTGCATGTTTAGTGTAATGAAATGAATAGGAAGAGGTGTTTGTGAGATCTAGCTGGATTACTCTATGTGTAGGTGAGACACAAACAGAAACAGTGAGTGAAACCAGACAAATGAAACAGGAGTTCCAGCAACTCCTTATCACATGCCTATGCGGTATCCCCTGGGTATTTCCCTGCTCGATTGGTGTCTACAATATCCCCAATAAAAAAAAAAAAAAAAAAAAAAAAAAAAAACAGGGAAGCCTACCTATACAACAGAATAGAACATGGGAGCCATCTCGAAAGACTTTAGAGACACATTCCTCGACAACGACCCGATGACCATTTCTGTTGAACGGAATTGGACCAGACTTCGTGACTTTATACATGACACAATGGACAAGCACATACCCAAGAAGACAGTTACACGGAACCAGTCACCACCATGGTTCAATAGACATTTACGAAGACTACATAGAAACAAGAAAAAACATACAAGACAGCTAAACGCTAAAACGTTACAGTACATTGGGAACACTATACAAACACACAGCAAACATTACGAAGGCAAATTAAACAAGCAAAAACTAACTATGTTATGCCCGACGTGATAACTTCAATTGTAATTGCCATTCTGATCATACTGTTATATTTACTTGATTTGTTTATTACTTTGTCTTGTCAATAAACTCACATAAACTATGTACGTGTTTCTGTTCTAAAATCTACCTCCAGTAGAGTAGAAACTCCTGTCTTATTAATGCTTTATGGTGTACTATAAATAACGCTAAAACCGCTAAGTATAGGTCTTTATATTGGTGGCAGCAGGTGATCTCTTCTTGGGTACCATAAGAACACGTTACAAATAAGTAGATACTTAGTTTAACCAACGGAGTAGAACTTGCTCAAAGATAGGAAATATTTCGGGGAGTGAATGGAGTTAGATGAGTGTTGTTATGCGTGCGAGCGGGTGTTGGGAAGATGCGTTATTACTGTAACTGGCATACAGTATACTGTATATCTCGATAGACACTGGTGGAAAATTAGTGAATGGAAATTACAGTTGAAGTTATGACGTCAGGCATAACAAACTACATAGTCACTTTTCTCACAAACAACATCGCCACTAAAAATTCTTCAAAGCGCGCACACAAGACTCGACTGGTATAAACACATTATTACATAACGACAGAGTATGTATTGGAATGTACAGTATATGTGTCTGCTCTTACCTTTGATATCAAGAAGTCACTATAAACACACTTTGAATGAGAAGCACCAGCCTGTGCCCTGTATGTTATCAGAACGAGGGCTCAATCAACACTGATAAACTGTGAACGATATGCTCTCTCTCTCGTTGTATATATATATATATATATATATATATATATATATATATATATATAATATGTGTGTGTGTGTGCTTGAATTAAGGCGTTTTTGGATAAAAAGGAGAGAGAGAGAGAGTGAGAGAGAGAGAGAGAGAGAGACTGAGAGTGAGATATAGACTTATAATAAGCACCGAACATCTGCGAAGGACATATAGCTAGCCCTCGTTTAGCCCCATATACTGTAGATATTTCCTGTAGAGCGTAGATGCCACGTATTAATTTTACATGCTGGTGTAACTAAATCAATCTATCTTCTGTGACATATTCGTTTTACAGTCAGCCAGTAGCCAGCCCTTACACCCACAAGGGGTAGGGAGGATCAGCAAGAGACATGAGAAAGGAAAAAGAGGGGACAGGAGAAGAGCACATAACAGTTCGACTACAATAAGCAAGCACACAAGCATTCAGAAGAACCAATCAATCATCAGCCCCCAAATCAATTTTGAAATCTTATCTCAAGAAATCGTACTGCCTGTATTGATGTTATGATTAGTCAAATAGGTCTATGTTGCTCATGGCTAAGGCATTGATAGTTTGTGCCCAATTGTAACTGAATTGTTGTATCACAAACAATTATTGTATTGAAATGTATTATTGTCTGCTCGCATCCACTCTGAGGGACGGTAAATAAAGGTTATTAAAGTCAAGTCAAGTGTGTTACTACTGAACCTACTTTGTAAACTGACACTCAAGGCCAAACCACTTCACTGTATGCTGGTTAATGAAAGCCGGTATCACACGAGTACTTTTACACTCAATATTTATCCCCCCCTGTCCCCCCCCTTCACTCACTCAACCCCACAATTCGCCGGAGGATAACAGGTTTTTCACAATACGTAGACGGAGGTCTTTTAAATTTTTTTTTTTTATCCTCAACACTTGTCTAGCACCTTTATGAGTTCAACCCTTGCATACCCAACCCATTTTGTCCATATGCCTATCTAATTTTATCTTGAAGCTTGCTATAGTTCTTGATCCCACTACAACACTCGGTAGCCTATTCCACATATCGACAACTCTGTTACCAAACCAATATTTGCCTATATCTCTTCTGAAATGGACACATGAAATTTGAAACCATTTGTTCGAGTTCTTTTGCTATCACTGAGATCAGTACATCTTTCATGTCCCTTGTATTAATCCCACTAACCCTCATGAACACCTCTATCATATCCCCTCTAACTCTACGTCTCTCTAACGAATGAAAGCCTAATTTTTTCAACCTGTTTTCATATGGAAGATTTCTAACATTATGTATAATTTTTGTCATTCTTCGTTGTACTCTCTCCAAGGAATCTATATCCATTCTGTAATAGGGACGCCAAAATTTAAAGCATAATCCATATGTAGCCTTACTAACGCTAGATAAAGTTTTAAAATTACGTCTGCTGCTCTATTACTCACACTGCTAGATATAAACCCAAGAACTCTATTTGCCTTATTTCGAAAACTGATGCAATGATTTCTTGGTTTCAAAACACAGTTGACGATGACTCCCAAATCTTTTTCATTATCTGAGTTTTTTATATTCACGTTATCTAATTTATATCCTGCATTTTCTATCGATTTCCCAAATATTACTACACTGCATTTATCTACGTTGAACTTCATCTGCCAATGTACTACCCATTCGTGTAGTGTATCTAGATCTCTTTGGAGAGCCTGAATATCCTGATCAGAAATAATCACTCTTCCTATTTTAGTGTCATCTTCAAATTTACTGATTTTGCTAGTCATTCCTACATCGAGGTCGTTAAAATATATAATATGAACATCAGAGGGCCTTAAACAGATCCTTGTGGGACTCCACTCTTAACCATACCCCAGTCTGATTGTATACCATTTATGCTAACTCTTTGCTTCCTACCAATTAACCATGACCTAATCCATACTAATAGAGTTCCCCCTATTCCATGAGCTTCAATTTTTTTCAACAATCTTTCGTGGGGGACTTTATCGAATGCCTTACTGAAATCTAGATAAATTAAATCATATTCTTTGTCGTTTTCTACTGCTTTGTATAATTGGGAAAAGAAGGCCAATAAATTAGTCAGACAGGACCGACCCTTCGTGAATCCACGTTGAGTGTCTTTATGGTCGAATTTTTATCATTAGGTGGTGAAGCTTCCTGACCACGACTTTTGTTTTGTTTTTCTATGAGAGTGAGGGAAACAAAAGGCAGAACTGCCTAATGTATCAGGTGCCTCCCCTAGAATTGAAAGAGTGACAGGGCCAAAATCAAGGGACGTTCAAACCTAAATGCCTGGACACACGGAGTTTGAAGCAATTTAAGTCATAGGAAGAGGGAAAGACTGATTCTGGGAGAGAGTTCCAGAGCTCCGCAGTTGAATAGAAGACAGATTAAGAATAACGTTTATCACACTGTACACTGTTTATCTTACTGTCATAAGATAATCAGGCATACCTCTACTTACCATGATAAGGAAGAGGAGATTGACCCCATCTGTACCGGTGACTATAAAAAAATAATTGTATTCTAGCTACATTTAGAAGAGTTTATGAAGCTTAGGAAGGATATATGGTAGCTAAAAGCATTAGATTGATACAGTCTGCAGCCTTTTAATTGGTAGACATCCTTCCTAATCTCAATACAATCGCATAATAGTTAACAACATATAATGACAATAATGCAACCGGTACAGAAGGGGTTAACTATTACACCACAACAAATCAAGGCTATGTAAAAGATATATAAGATCAATGGGTACATTGATAGTGATTGACCTAGTAAAGTGGGTTCATTATTATTTGTTTGGGGATCTATTTATTTATATATTCATAATTTATTTAGTTTCCTCTATAGACCTCCATCACACTTTAAAAATACATCCATTAGATCCCTCTTCGTAATTAATTTGTTCATTTTTCGGTAGACAAATTTCACGGCCGAAGGCCGGTTCCTCCACAACTACAGGCTCGCTATCGTTCGCCAGGAAAAAAATCGACATCTAAAGGGCACGAAAGGTCTTAAAATTGATAAAGAAATTAGGTGAAAGATCTTAAAATCGACAAACTAATGGGGCAAACGTCCTATAATCTCATAACTAATGGGGATAAGCACGAGGAAGAAGGGGGACCAGAAAAACGGTCCTTCTCCCCTATAAAGGGTAAAGTATCATGGCCACTTTTATTACTCTTTTCATACCCAATACGTTTGTGAGAGTACATACATAGTAAGAGGAGTGATGTTGCGGACTCTCGGTACTTAAGGGGAGGCAGACCGTTTTTCTGGACCCCCTTCTCCCTAATGTGTAGCCCCACTAGTTTTGAGATTATAAGACGTTCGGCCCATTAGTTTGGCGATTTTAACACATTTCGCCCCATTTCTTTGTCAATTTTAAGACCTTTTGTGCCATTTAGGTGTCGATTGTTTCCTGGCGAGCGAAAGCGAGTCTGCAATTTTAAGAAGAACCGGCCTTCGGCCGGGAAATTTTTCTACCGAAAATGTACAAATTTATCTTGAAGGGGGGTCTACGGGGTGTTTTTCTAAGCTTGATGGAGGTCTAGGGAGGAAATTACAACAATATATGAATAAATGAATTAATAGATCAAACAAACGGTCGTCTCCCCTTAACTCTTTCAGAATAATAGCATCCATTTAGCCCCTTATCCCCTTCTACACGATGACGTAAATCTTGATCATATACTGGTTATCATTAGACGATTTTCTTTAGCTTATAATCTACCTCTAGGTCTCAAAGGGATAAAGACGCTCCCCCCCCCCCCCATCCCCCCCTCTAGACGTATTGTCAACATCATAAATATTGCCAGCAGGGGGCAAGTAACAACAACAAACGTAACTATAGTCTATTCGCTGTAAGTAGGCGAGGAATCATGACCTCTAACCTCTGTAACTCACAAACGACTGGAGTAATCGAGCTAATATGTCTACCATTTGAGAGGAGTCAGTCAAGGAATAGATGCTGAAATTTACAGCCAATTTGCTCTAGCCCTTTTTGAGTTACAGAGGATAGAGGTCATGATTTCTCATCTACTTACAGTGAATAGACTATAACCTTGAGCTTCATGTAAACAAGTCCAAGCTGGACTATAGGTCCGAGCGGCCGTGTTAACTCCGAGGCGCGTGGTGTGATGCTCAGGAGGAAAGTAAACAAAATAGGTTCCGTTACGGCCTAGAGGATAAATTAGAGTATACGCATGTGGAAATTAATTAAATTTGGCTCAATAATATATAACAATTTAGTGAAAATCAGTTCATAACTCTGAGAGCCGCATACGCTGGCGGAGGTATTCGCTCTATTGATCGTCTCCAATATTTAACCACTTCTTACTTGGAGCATATTCTATCTGTTCAGCATATTTCGTGGTCATTGGTTCATAACTTTTGAGATGTCTTTATTACAGACAATCATACAAACGGAGGCAAAAACATAACCTCCGTCTAACTTCGTTGGCGGAGGTAACGATGAGGGGCACTCTGGAAAGCGTGTACCGTACCTCCTCCTAAGCTGGTGGAGGTATTCGCTCTACCGATTGCCTCCTAAATCTAATTACTTCTCCTTGGGTGCATATCCTATCTGCCCACCAAATTTCGTGAACATTGGTTCATAACTTTGTGAGCCGTCAACGGTGGCGGAGGTATGCGCTTTACCAATCACCTCCATAATTAAACGACTTATTCCTTGGTGCATATCCTATCTGGCCTCCAACTTTCGTGACAATCTGTTCATAGCTTGTTGATAGGCTTATGTTGTTTACAGACAAACAAATATACAAACAGACAAACAAATAGCAAAAACAGAACCTTGTCCAACTTCGTTGGCGGAGGTAATTAATACATAGTGCCATTGTACGTAACGTATTTCATTACCACCGGATCACATTTTCTGTCACTCCTGCAGAAGGGAAGCAACAGCGGGGCGCCCTGGATTTTATTTTAGAAATAGGACTCTGACCATTATGTCTACGAAATAGATGAGATTATGTGCATGTTCAAGTACAAAATAGTACTATCCCCAAACTATATCCGTTTTCAATTTCCGTCATTCCTGTAGAAGGGGACCTGTGGTAGGGCGCCATGGCCGACATCTTGGATCCAATTATTAATTGAAAGTATCTGTATGTACGTACATTATATGTGTGGTTCATTAATCACATAGAAATATCCAATCTAATTTTTCGTCACTCCAGTAGAAGGAAGACAGTAGCGAGCCGCCCTGGGCTAAAGTTGGAGATTGGACTCTGTTATCGTCAAGGAATAGATCACGCTACAGTATACAGTATGCATGTGAACAAAATCAGCAAAGCAAAGACCCCAAAAGACAGCCGATTAAATTGTCCATCTACTCCTGTAGAAGGGGCCCTAAAGTTAACCGTCAAGGCCGAAGTATTTTAAAAGTGCCCTCTTACAGCCTGAACAATAAGCAAGAGTCTATGCATAAAGAGTTCTATGAAATATGCCTTAGCAGTTTCCAAACAGGTGGCCATTTTATTTTTCACCACTACTGCAGAAGGCTCCGATTAGCGGGGCGCCCAGAACGAAATTTAAGAAAAGGGCTCCGTAACGGCCTAGAGAATATATTCGAGTATATGCGTGTGTAAGCTTTAGCTCCATTTCGCTGTCAATTTTAAGACCTATCGCGCCATTTAGGTGTCGAGTTTTTCCTGGCGAGCGATAGCGAGCCTGTAATTATAAGAGGAACCGGCCTTGGACCGAGACATATTTCTACCGAAAAATTTACAAATTTATATTGAAGGCGGGCCAAGGGGTGTTTTTCTAAGTTTGAGGGAGGTTTAGCGAGGAGACTAAAAACATGATTAAAAGATATATACAGTAAATGAGGAAATATGGACCCAACACTGAAATGGATAGATAGCTTGACAGATAAAAGTATTTTCAGGACATTCAAAGTTTCTATTAAAAGAAATATCTAAAATAAGACCCTCCCGTATCTGTTATTATCAAGGAGAAAGTTTCTGGAGTTGGTATAAGAGGCGCGAGTGTGGCCACAGTCATAAGAACATAAGAACATAAGAAAATGGGAGTCTGCAAAAAGCCGATCGGCCCATACAAGGCAGATCCCTGTCACACCCAACCCCAATTACAAGGCCCAATTATAGACCCATCTCACTAATACCTTGAGTACTGACCCCACCAAAACGGTCAGAGATTAACACAAGATTACGGGGGTCTGCTGTAGGGGGGGGGGGGGGGGGGGGGGGCTCAGTACAGCTTTGTGATTCACACCAACGAGCTCACTTATCATAATGAAACTGGTAAGTAGTTTATGGTGCTGTTATTTGCTTACTTCTTAACACCTTTAATATGATGGTGGATATTATTTCGGTTGGATACAATTAGAAGATTTCATACATTTTCTGAATAATATGTAGAGTCGCAGGGTTAATAAACTAAGTGTTTAATACATTATGTCTTAGAGGTTCTACCTAAGCTATTAGCCAGAATAAAATATAAATAAGACAAAATGTACTGAAGGATTTAAAGTTTAATTATAATTGGAAGGTATATGCACTGTCGAAATAAATAGTTTGCCGATAACATTGACAATGATAGGAGTGAAATGTAGAGAGCAGGAAACAACACAGTTTTACTGAAACATTTTACCGAGACATTTTAGCTCGAACGTCCCTTGATTTTGGACCTGTCACTCTTTCAACTCTGGGGGAGGCACTCGCTACAGGCAGTTCTGCCTTTTGTCTCCCGCACTCACATAGAAAAAACAAAACAAAGACAAAAACAAGTCAAAGGATATTATAAACTCATAAACTGTTAAGGAAAAGTGACAGTAACTTATAATTACAAAGTGTACGAGCTAGATTGTTGTCGAACTGTCAAGTTTTACCATACGTTAATATTTGAATGTTTAACATACAAATATGTCGTCAATGTGCTCACAAATTGTTGGTCTTTTTACTCTAATTATACATGCTGATATTCTCTTTTCATGGATGATGCGAAAAAACTTGTTTTTTGTTCTTATTTATGCATTTGACTATTCTCTCTAATTGTATATAAGCACAAACACATATTATTCAAGCTAATCTTTTTTCAAATAATTCTTGTGTATTGTATGAGATTACCCATTATAAAATATGTTTATATCCATCAATCGATAACTTCCAAACCGTTCATTGATTTAGTACATGCTATAGTTTATGTTGTGGGTTACTGTATGCATTGCCACTTAAACTATTATGACCTGGCAAGCAGAAAGACTTATATAAACTCCAGCCCTAACAAGAAGCTCGACACAGGGGGTCTAGGTTTTAGGGATTGTGGGTGTACGTGCTATGGAAATAGTCAAAATAAAGATAGCATTTAGAGTTCTTAGGAAATTATGCTAATAATAATCCTTTTCTATCGTTTTAGTTAAGCTGCATTGTTATGGTGATGGTGGTGGTGGTGGGAGTGACTATGGCGATACCTTCACCGTCTGCTGATCCTGACCCGACTTACCACCACCACCACCACCACCGTGGCTACAACTACGGCAGACCTGTATATAGTGTGTCCCCTTCCTATATGTCGAAATGGCATGGCAGATGATACCCAAGCCAGCAAGGAGTCACCCCCAACGCGCCCCTGTCGACCTTGCCCTGGCCAGTCTCTTTAGCAGCTAAATCAGGAAAACCCTCAGGCAGCTCCAGTTAAGCCTGGACACCCTTTTCTCCTGCTAAAATTCACCTCATCCAACTAATTCTTGTCCTATTCCCACTTCCCCCTAAACCCCTGTCACTACTCAATTTGACTTGACTTGACCCTTCCTATCACTATGACACCTATCGTCCAGTGTACCACTCCCACGGAAGCTACGGCGGCCATGGCGGCCATTATGGAGCCAAGGTCTTCTACAAGGGATAACAAGAACGAGGCTTATTCTCATTATTATTTATTATACATCATGTTTCCTCGCAAACCATACTCTATGATTTGATATCTTTGAAAATAAAACAGTAAACCAACTTATATTAATAGTATTGATTATTACCTGCAAACTTTTATTTGTATGCATGTAATGTATGCGTGTATACAGTATGCATGTATATGTGTATGTTTTTTTTTTTTTTTTTTTTTTTTTTTTTTTTTTTTTTTCTATATTCCAACTTACTTCCTCTCGGGCATAGGCTAAGAGCCTTAACATTCACCGCTTTACAATGAACAGTGAAGCCCGTGAGGTCTTGTTCCAGTCTAGGGAGTGAGACATGTGAAGCACGTAGAGTACAACGAGCACCTGCCATCTTGCCTTCACATGAGGCACGGTGCTCACTCATGGCCCGAAACGACCCCATCTCTGAAGCCATCTCGTTCCCGTGCTTCACTGTCTCACTACCTACACTCGGACCCTCACACTTACACACACACAACGCCACCTGTTGAGCAGATAACTCACCAGGCATTGCACCCCTATAGCATATTTTGAATATGGGAATATTCATACAGTGCTATTTAATCAGGGAACAATCAGGGTATTTTATTGACGTTTCGGTGGGCTTTGTGGTAATGCACTGATACTAGGTACAGCACAAATTCCATCCCAATAATATCTTCCCATTGATACATCGGGATTTGAACCCGGGACCTTTGGATTACCAGGCCAGTGGCAAGACCACTCCACCACACCTCCCCTATATGTATATGTAATGATATGTATTTCTACAGGTATATGTATTTCTTCATATTTACATAAGTTACGATAACAGTTTGAAAGGGATCTGCAAGTTCATTGATGTGTATAAAATTGTATATATGATTAGATTGTATTGTTAGGCATAGTTCAATGTATATATGTACATATATTTTGTATATAAAATAAGTATGTTCCTAAAAATATGGCAACAGGAAGTTGGCTGGCAACACGTTTTGTATTTATATGCTAGTTAGAAACTCTCAGATGATTTAGGACGGGTATTTAAGCCTCACTCTCCCCCTCTTTTCTTGTATTACCCTGAAGATGTCTTGAGAGAATAGACGAAAGCTTGGTGTTCCATTGTTTCAATTTTCCTAGCGAGTTTTACTACATAATTTGATCACACGTATTTGTGATTTTACCTCCATATATATATATATATATATATATATATATATATATATATATATATATATTCTCTCACACACATACATACATACGTACACATAATTATTAACAAATATAGAAATTAATAAATTAATTAATTAACCTTTGAGGCCAATGGCAAATTCCAACAAGCTACATACGACCATACATACGACTCTTTTATTTTCATTGAGCCTATTTGTGAATAAGCGAGTCTAGTGAAGTAGTCAGCGAAAGGGTCAGGTCAAGGTCATCTTTAATTAGTCGGCCCTGGTTAGGTATGTACGCTTGGCCGCGTAAATATCCATCCACTTATTTATTTTATGTTTGGAAGTGAAACTAGTATGACTGACTTACACGATTAATTTGCTATAATACTGCTACTTAATTCTCTGCATTAACTACTGTATTAGGAGCTACACCCCAATGTTATCATACTATTGTTCCTTCCATACATAAAATCACTGAGTGATCCATAATTATGTGGCCAACTGTATATCGAGAGAGAGAGAGAGAGAGAGAGAGAGAGAGAGTAAATTTTAGATATGCTATACTGGGAAGCCAGTGAAGTACTCAATATGTAAAAAGACTGACTTCAAAATGAACAGTATATTGTATATACATAAGTATAAGTAACTTATTCAAGAAAAACATATAAGTTAGGTTATATCATAAGGCTTTGGGAGGACGGAGGGAGGGGGGGGGGGGGGGGGTATAGGAGGAGGGAGGGGGGGGGTGGGGAGGGGGTATAGGAGGACGGAGGGAGGGGGTATAGGAGGACGGAGGGAGGGGGTGGGGGAGGGGTATAGCAGGACGGAGGGAGGGGGTGGGGGAGGGGTATCGGAGGAAGGGGGTGGGGGAGGGGTATAGGAGGACGGAGGAAGGGGGTGGGGGGTATAGGAGGACGGAGGGAGGGGATGGGGGAGGGGTATATATATATATATATATGTATGCGAGGAAGATCATGCTTAAATACTACAAATGACTATGAAATAATTGCGAGATTCTCAAGCCATTGTGAAGCAAATATATTATCTAGCCAAAACACTCTGCTATCCTGAAAGTCTTGTTGATCAAAGTTTAGCCAAAGCGGAAAATACCATACATAATGTAAGTAATAAAGCTCCCTTTTCAACGAAAATATCTTAGTTTTGCCATATCACGACGAATTAACACCACTTGCAATATCTCTCAGGATTTTGAATATAAATGTAGTATTCAATTATGAAAACTCCGTCAAGTCTACTACGACAAAAAACAGGCCTAAAAATGATGCAGGTGGTGTATATATCATTCCGTGTAAAGGATGTTATGACATATACATAGGACAAACTGGAAAAAGATTAGAGGTGAGCGTTAAACAACACCAACAATCAGTAATGTCAGCTCAAGAATCTAATGGCATATTTAAACACAAAGACAATACCATCATATAAATTAGGAAGAGGCTAAGATGATCTACTGCTCAAGCTGCTATTATGAAAGACTATTTGTTGAGTCCGCCTTGATCAGAGTATATAGAAACACTATGGCTCTGTCTTAAGTCGGGGCCAAAAAAAAAAAAAAAAGGATTGGGCCTGAGTATATACATACAATGAATCTAAATGATAGCCTTTACAAAATAAATAACATCCTGCTTAATCTCCTCCATGAAAATTATAAAATAAAAAGAGCCAGAAATATATGTCCAGACCGTCAACTTATAGACTGAAACAGCTTGTAGTTTGACCTCTGACCCTTTTGGTGAGGTCAATCCTCATAGTATTTGTGAATTAGGTATCTAATTACTATTGTACACGTGAGTTATGATCAATATGTATATATTTTTGTATAATAATCATTATTATTGTATATATGTATGTTTATGTATATATATGTGTGTGCGTGTGTATGTATGTGTTTGTGTATGTATATATATAATTGTGAGGAGGATCTGCCAGGTGTGGGCCATTCGGCTCTCTGCAGATTCCCTTTTCCTTATGTTGACCTGACCATTTTGGTGAAGTCAGTCCTCATAGTATTAGTGAGTTGTATTCTTGTATCAATATTTATTAATAGGTAACCCTTTTTGTTAACTGTAAAATCCATCATATTAGCATTCAGTCAAAAGGAGGACTCTGTATACAAACTAGACAGTCAATAATGTAAGTAGTTATTAATACCATATTATATTATCATATACAGTATTTTATGACGTTTCGCATTAGAAATGTTTATTTTTAGATAGTACTATATTTGTCAACAATTAATCGTGTTTACTCCCTTCGTATGTTTTAATAAGGTCAACAAATTATTGTAATGTTAATACTTAATGCTAAATTTTAGTTTTCTATAGGACCAGCGATATTCAATCCTGATGATGGACAAGAGTATGTCTGAAATATTGCAATAAAGATCCTTGATCCTTCTAACAATATACATATATATATATACAGTTTATGTTTTAGTATAGATCGAATTTGAAAAATAATAATTACTACTGATAAGTTATTTATTTTTTATTTTTGTATTTATATATATTTTGTGTTTGTTTTGCTTTTGTTGCCCCAACCTCCTCAAAATGAATGTCTAGATTACTTTTGAATGCGGCAATTTGTTCCACTCGTTAATTACACTATATAGATGGGTGGAAAGACATGCAGATAATAAATAATACTATTAATATATTATGGTTCACTGTTTTATTTTAAAAGATATGAAATCATAAAGTATGGTTTGCAAGGACAAATAAAATATAATAAATAATAATGAGAATAAGCCTCGTTCTTGTTATCCCTTGTAGAAGACCTTGGCTCCATAATGGCCGCCATGGCCGCCATGGCCGCCGTAGCTTCCGTGGGAGTGGTACACTGGACGATAGGTGCCATAGTGATGGGAAGGGGACACCCTATATAGAGGTCTGCCGTAGTTGTAGCCACGGTGGTGGTGGTGGTGGTGGAAAGTCGGGGCAGGATCAGCAGACGGTGAAGGTATTGCCATAGTCACTCCCACCACCACCACCATCACCATCACCATAACAATGCAGCTTAACTAAAACGATAGAAAGGATTATTATTAGCATAATTTCCTAAGAACTCTAAATGCAATCTTTATTTTGACTATTTCCATTGCACGTACACCCACAATCCCTAATTGCTAGCCCTTCTGTGTCAAGCTTCTTGTTAGGGCTGGAGTTTATATAGGTCTTTCTGCTTGCCAGGTCATAATAGTTTAAGTGGCAATGAATACAGTAACCCACAACATGAACTATAGCATGTACTAAATCAATGAACGGTTTGGAAGTTATCGATTGATAGATATAACACAAATCTCATAAAGATATACAAGGAATATTTCAACAAGAAAAGTTTGAATGATATGTGTCTGTGATTATTTACAATTACAGAGAATAGCCTTGTGCACCAATAAGAAAACAAACAAACAAACAAGTTATTTTGCATCACCAATGGAAAGAGAAAATCAGCATTTATAATTAGAGCAAACAGGCCAACTATTTGTGACAATATTGACGACATATTTGTATGTTAAACTTTCAAATATTAACGTAAATAAAACTAAACAGTTCTACAGAAGTATTGCTCGTACACTTTGAAATGATAAGTTACTGTCATTTTTCCTTAACAGTTTATATGAGTATATAATATCCTTGTACTTGTGTTTATAATTGTATTTGTTTCACATAGTAAAACTGCTGTTTTAATTCTCTCTACAGTACATTTCTCTATCATTGTCAAGGTTATCGGCAAACTATTGATTTAGACAGTACATATATTTTTCAATTACAATTAAGCTTTACATCCTTCAGTACGATTGTGTTATTTTACATTTTATTCTGGTTAATAGCTTAGGTAGAACCTCTAAAACATATAGTATTAATAACTTTGTTCATTAACCCTGTGACTCCTACATATTATTCAGAAAATTAATGAAATCCTCTAATTTTATCCAAACCAAATATAATCCGCCATCATACTAAGGGTGTTGAGAAGTAAGCAAATATCCCCACCATAAACTACTTACCAGTTTCATTATGATGAGTGTGCTCGTTGGTGTGAATCACAAAGCTGTACTGACTGTGGCCACACTCGCGCCTCTTATACCAACTCCAGAAACTTTCTCCTTGATAATAACAGATACGGGAGGGTCTTATTTTAGATATTTCTTTTAATAGAACCTTTGTATGTCCTGAAAATACTTTTATCTGTCAAGCTATCTAGCTATCTATCCATTTCAGTGTTGGGTCCATAAACTCATTAAATGTTCAAATTGAGTTAATTTGGGTTTCTTGTTAACTAAGTTAAGTTAAGATAAGTTAAGTTAAATAGGAGAATATTACTAATTATGTTGTCAATATAAAAACAGTTAGTTTGTTAAGTTAAAGTCTCTCAGCATGGATACACGAAGGGTCAGTCCTGCCTCAATAATTTATTTACCATTTTTCCAAGTATACGATGCAGTAAGCAATGACAACAAATATGACATAATTTATTTAAGATTTCCCCCGCGAAAGATTGCTGATGAAAATAGAAGTATATGGATTAGGGGGAACTATATTAACCCTTTCAAGCTCCAAGACGCGTTTCTGTTCTGTTTCTGGCTACTATTAGACGATTCTATTCAGATTAGTAACGGTATATGGAAGTCAAAGGGTTGATTGAGATAGTATTTTCCCTTTTAATATCCACAGATATTTCCTAAGCTGCATAACATTTTCTAATGATAGCCAAAATAAACTGCTAAAACGCGTCAGAGCTTCAAAGGGTTAAGATGGATTAGGTTATGGATAATGGTAGGAAGTAAAGAGTTAGCATAAATAGTATAGGATCAGACTTAGTTACAGTTAAGTGTGGAGTCCCACAAGGCTCTATTTTAGACCCTCTGATGTTTGTCCTTTATTAAGCACCTTGATGTAAGAATGACAAGCAAGATCAGCAAATTCACTGGTGACACTAAAATAGGAAAGTTATTAATTCTGATAATTATATTCAAGCTCTCCAAAGAGATCTAGATACACTACAGGAATGGGCAGTAAATTGGCAAATGAAGTTTAATGTAAATAAATGCAGTGTGGTCCAAATTGTGAAATCTATAGAAAACAGTATGTAAATTAGGTAACTCAGATTATTAGGCAAAACAAAATAAAAATAAAGGGTCAATCGTAAACTGTGATCTGATACCAAGAAATGAAGGCATCAGTGTTGGAAGTATGGCAAATATAGTAATTAGATTTATATATAGAAGCATAACACAAAAGCAGATGTAATCTTAAAATGTTACTTAGCGTTAGTGAAGCCACATATGGATTATGCTGTTCAATTTTGATTTCATTGTCACAGAATGGACATGCATTCCTTGGAGACGGTACAACGAAAAATTACAAAAATAATCCAGAAGAAAATAAATCTTCTATATGAATAAAGGTTGACAAAATTAGGCTTGCATCTGTTGGAGAGACTCGGAATTAGAGTGGATATGATAGACGGGTTCACATGAGTAAGTTGGATTAATAAAGGAGACAATAAAGATGTACCGATGCTCAGTTATAGGAAAGGTTAAATATTCTTTATCACTCCGTGGTAGAGTTGATTTGATTAAAGCATAGTCTCTCGTCCTGTGTGGTTCGAGCCCAGCTGAGAGTATAAATAATTTAGTAGGTCACGTGTATATGTGAGCTATACTTAATATTAATGACTCTTGTGCTTGGCTGGACGATAATTAAATGCAATAAATTCCGCCCGAGTTGTCCGTGAATACTTCTAAAAAATCCCTGTACCATATCCTGGAATATGGGTCTTAGAGTTGCATAAGAATTGGATACTTTCTCCAAGTAGGATTTCCCTTCTCCTTAGTATAAATGGGAAAAGGGTTGAATTTATTTAACACGATGTGGTAGAGTTAGTTAAAGCATAGACTCACGTCCTGACTGTCGGTGGTTCGAGCCCAGCTGAGAGTATAAAACATTCAGCAGCTCACATATATTTGTAAGTTATACTAAATATTAATGATTCTCGTGTTTGGCTGGGAGGTAATTAAATACATTCAATTCAGCCTGAGTTACGTGGGAATATTTCTAAAAATCCCTATATGGAATCCTGAACTATGGATACTACAATTTGCGTATGAAATGGAATACTTTCTCCAAGTAGAATTCCCCTTCTCCTAAATATAGCATAGGAAAAGGATAAACTTTCTTTATCACGCCGTGGTAGAGTTGAAGCATAGACTCTCATCCTAACTGTAGGTGTTTCGAACCCGAACGAGATTATACACATTTTAGTAGCTCACATATATTTGTGAGATATACATGATATTAATGACTCTCTTGCTTGGCATGGTTAGAATTTAATTAAATCAATTCAGCGCGAGTTGCGTGGAATGTTTAAAACAAAAAACTGCATGGTGTCCTGGCATATGGGTCCTACGACTTGTATATGAAATGGCATACTTTTTCCAAGTATGATTTCCTTTCTCCTAGATATACATAGGACAAGGTTAAACATTCTTTATCACGCTGTAATAGAGTTGATAAAAATATAAAAACTCGTCCTGACTGTCGCTGGTCCGAGCCCAGCTGTGACTATAAGACATTTAATAGCTCACACACACACACATATATATACTGTATATATATATATATATATATATATATATATATATATATATATATATATATATATATATATATATATATAATTATATATATATATATGTTTTAATCAACTCTATCACAGTGATACATAATGTTTTAACTGTTCGTATATATATATATATATTAAGGATAAGGGAAATCCTACTTATAGAAAGTATTCCATTTCATACGCAAGTCGTAGGATCAATACAGTATACTTGGACACCACTCAGCGATGTTTAGAAACATTCCCACGAAACTCGGGTTGAATTGATTACATTTAATTATCTCCCAGCCAAGCACGAGAGTCATTAATATTTAGTATATCTCACAAATACATGTGTTACCGAATGTTTTATACTCTTAGCTGGGCTCGAACCACCGACAGTCAGGACGTGAGTCTATGCTTTAACCGACTCTACCACATCGTGTTAAATAAATTTAAACCTTTTCTCATTTATACTAAGGAGAAGGGAAATCCTACTTTGAGAAAGTATTCCAATTCTTATGCAACTCTAAGACACATATTCCAGGATACGGTACAGGGATTTTTTAGAAGCATTCACGGACAACTCGGACGGAATTTATTGCATTTAGTTATCGTCCAGCCAAACACAAGAGTCATTAATATTAAGTATAACTCACAAATACACGTGACCTACTAAATTATATCTACTTTCAGCTGGGATCGAACCACACAGGACGAGAGACTATGCTTCAATCAAATCAACTCCACCACGGAGTGATAAAGAATGTTTAACCTTTCCTATCACTGAGCATCGGTACATCTTTATAGTCTCCTTTATTAATCCAACTTACTCATGTAAACCCTTCTATCATATCCACTCTAATTCCGAGTCTCTCCAACAGATGAAAGCTCAATTTCGTAAACTTTTATTCATATGGAAGATCTATAATATTTTGGATATTTTTTGTAATTTTTCGTTGTACCGTCTCCAAGGCATGCATGTCCATTCTGTGATAATGAAATCAAAATTGAACAGCATAATCCATATGTGACTTCACTAACGCTAAGTGAAATTTCAAGATTACATCTGCTTTTGTGTTATGCTTCTAGATATAAATCCAATTACTATATTTGCCATAATTCAAACGCTGATGCCTTCATTTCTTGGTATCATATCACACTTTACGATGGTTCCCAATTTTGTTTAATTATCTGAGTTACCTAATTTACGTCCTGCTTGCTATAGATTTCCCAATTTTGACCACACTGTATTTATTTACATTGAACTTCATTTGCCAATTTACTGCCCATTCCTGTAGTGTATCTAGATCTCCTTGGAGAGCTTGAATATAATTATCAGAATAAATAACTTCCCTATTTTAGTGTCACCAGTGAATTTACTGATCTTGCTTGTCATTCTTACATCAAGGTGCTTAATAAAGGACAAACATCAGAGGGTCTAAAATAGAGCCTTGTGGGACTCCACACTTAACTGTAACTCAGTCTGATCCTATACTATTTATGTTAACTCTTTACTTCCTACTATTATCCATAACCTAATCCATCATAATATAGTTCCCCCTATTCCATATGCTTCTATTTTCATCAGCAATCTTTCGTGGGGGAAATCTAAATATATTATATCATATTATTTGTCATTGTTTACTGCTTCGTATGATTGAAAAAAGGTCAACAATTTAGTGGGACAGGACTGACCCTTCGTGTATCCATGCTGAGAGTCTTTAACTTAACCAACTAACTTTTTTGTGTTAACTTCACATAATTAGTTATATTCCCCTATTCGACTTAACTTAGCTTAACTTAACTTAGTTGACAAGAATCCGAAATCAACTTTATTTTAAAATGTAATGCATTCATGGACCTAACACTGACATACAGTAGATAGATAGATAGCTAGATAGATATATAGAAGTATTTTCAGGATACACAAAGGTTCTATTAAAAGACATATCTAAAATAAGACCCTCCCGTATCTGTTATTATCAAGGAGAAAGTTTCTGGAGTTGGTATAAAAGGCGCGAGTGTGGCCACAGTCAGTACAGCTTTGTGATTCACACCAACGAGCACACTCATCATAATGAAACTGGTAAGTAGTTTATGGTGGGGATATTTGCTTACTTCTTATCACCTTTAATATGATGGTGGATATTATTTCGGTTGGATACAATTAGAGGATTTAATTATTATTTTTTAATAATATGTGGGAGTAAGAGGGTTAACGTTCAAAATGTTTAATACTTTATGTCTCGGAGGTTCTACCTAAGCAATTAGCCAGAATAAGATGACAATAACAATCGTACTGAAGGATTTAAAGTTTAATTGTAATTGGAAAGTATATGTACTGTCTAAATCAATAGTTTGCCGATAACCTTGACAATGATAGGAGTGAAATATAGAGAGGACAAAACGGTTTTACGTTGTGAAACAAATACAAAGATAAAAACAAGTCCAAGGATAATATTAACTCATATAAACTGTTAAGGAAAAGTGACAGTAACTTATAATTACAAAGTGTACGAGCAAGATTGTTGTCGAACTCTTAAGTTTTACTATACGTTAATATTTGAATGTTTAAGATACACATGTGTCGTCAATATGCTCACACTTGATTAGTCTTTTTACGCTAAATATAAATACTGATTTTCTCTCTTCATTTGTGCTGCGAAAAAAACTAGATTTTTTCTTATTGGTGCACATGACTATTATTTGTAATTTTTAATAAGCACAGGCAAATATCCTTCAAGCTAATATTTTCCAAATATTCCTTGTAGATCTTTATGAGATTACCCATTTTTTTTTTTTTTACATCCATCAATTGATAACTTCCAAACCGTTCATTGATTTTTTAGTACATGCTATACTTCATGCTATGGGTTACTGTGTGGATTGCCACTTAAACTGCCGTGACCTGGAAAGCAGAAAGACCTCTATGATCTCCAGCCCTAACAAGAAGCTCGACACAGGGGGTCTAGGTTTTAGGGATTGTGAGTGTAG
The DNA here is from genome assembly GCA_032716605.1 of Paralithodes platypus. NCBI lineage: Eukaryota > Metazoa > Arthropoda > Malacostraca > Decapoda > Lithodidae > Paralithodes > Paralithodes platypus. The sequence continues at coordinate 512,449 of CM064546.1, read as the reverse complement.
GCTACGTGCTATGCAAATGCTCAAAATAAAGATTGCATTGAAACTTCTTTTGAAATTATGCTAATAATAATCCTTTCTATCGTTTTAGTTAAGCTGCATTGTTATGGTGATGGTGATGGTGGTGGGAGTGACTATGGCGATACCTTCACCGTCTGCTGATCCTGACCCGACTTCCCACCACCACCACCACCACCGTGGCTACAACTACGGCAGACCTGTATATAGTGTGTCCCCTTCCCATCACTATGGCACCTATCGTCCAGTGTACCACTCCCACGGAAGCTACGGAGGATACGGCGGCCATGGCGGCCATTATAGAGCCAAGGTCTTCTACAAGGGATAACAAGAACGAGGCTTATTCTCATTATTATTTATTATATTTCATGTTTCCTCGCAAACCATACTTTATGATTTAATATCTTTTAAAATAAAACAGTGAAACATATTATATTGATAGTATTATTTATTATCTGCATGTCTTTCCACCCATCTCTATAGTGTAATTGTAGAGTGGAACAAATTGCCGGGGAAAGTGGTGCAATGTAATACAATTGCCGCTTTCACAAGTAATCTAGACATTAATTTTGAGGAAGTTTGTGCAATATCAGTAAAAACTAAAACTAAAAGTTACGTATCAGTAGTGATTATTACTTTCCAAATTCGATCTTTGCTATAAATTTCCTGATAGAAAATGTCTCATTCTACTGAGGGCCTTTTTTCCCAGCTGTATATATTTTCATGCCGATATCTTCGTAGGAGGGATGGCGGGTGGGGAGAGAGCCTTCTGTTTTGCTATCCTTATCTTCCACATAAGAACATAAGAACATAAGAAAATGAGAGTCTTCAGAAAGCCGATTGGCCTAAGCAAGGCAGATCCCGGTCCCACACAACCCCAATTACAAAGCCCAATTATAGGCTCAACACTCTAATACCCTGAGGATCATCTTACCAAAACGGTTAGAGATTAACGCAGGATTACGGGGGTCTGCAGAGCGCTGATTGGCCCAACCAGGCTGATCCCCCTTCACTCCCAACCCTTCTCGTCCATATGCTTATCCAATTTTATCTTAAAGCTCCCTACCGTTTCACATAGAACATTTTGTTAGAATTAAGTCCGGACTGCCTAGTAAGGACAGCAAGGTCTGTGCAGTCTGTATCTATCTTTGGAACTCTCTCTGTCTCTCACTGTATATATATATATATATACATATATATATATATATATAATTTACTATAAGTCTAAGAAAACTTCCCACCTCACCCTCCGTAACCGACCTGCTCTGATGAAGACGTCTCTACAGGAAGACGTGGGTCATCTACCGACATACCTGTAACAATGTGGACTGTGGGCCACATTCCTACATCTGGATGACACGTACACTACTTACAAGACGTCTCACTATGCATCTACAAAATGACGCAATAATAACGCACTACAATGCCCTCACTCGACCAGACCTAGACAAACACACCACCATAATAGACCAAGAAAAAGATCCCAGACGTCTAGCTTTTCTTGAGGCTATATACATACAAACTCTCCGCCCCAACTTAAACACACTTATCGAAGACTCCCAGGCCCTCCTGAGGGCAAAACGTCCCCCCTAAAGTATCCTAACGCCCTCTGCGACCCTACCCCTCCCCCTGTATTACCAGCCAACCAGCAACTTCCCCTTCCCACAACCATCAACTGAGATCATCCAGGCCACCCCTAATCAACCAGGACCAGCCACCCCAGGTGTAGCCCCTCCCTCTCCCCCTCCCCCTTCCCAGGCCAATCTGACAGGTGTAGTCCCGCCCCCTCCCCCTTCCCAGGGGACTGTGGACCCCGTAAAGTGTATATCGGCATGACCCAGACTCGCTTGAGCCGTCGCCTTACCCTCCATCTATAATCTGGCTCTATCAAAAATCATTAAAACAGCCCAGGCCACCCCAAACTAACTTGCAAAGACCTAGAAACCAGCACCTCCATATTAGATAATGAACCCGACCCGAGACGCCTCCCCATCCTTGAAGCCCCTCAACCCTAAACAACCAGACCTTTCCCTTGTCCTTCTTAAAAAATGTGTGGAGAGTAGTTAACCTTTCAATCCCTTTCAAGAAAGGTATATAATTGATTTATCTGCTTATCTCATTCCCCATACAGTAAGTAATCTTTATTTACATTGACATATAAATATTTATATCATAATGTTTAACTAGGCAAAAATACAATACAGGAGAGTTCTTCAGTTTAGGAATGGTCCATCTATGAACAAATATGGTTTCAGATTGACCCCCAAGCTGAATTGGCTCGCTACGCTTGCGTATGGAGTATTAGGGGTCCAGAATCACTCACAGCACCAGGGCCCAATGCCGTCTCTACCGTGGCCCTGCATGTATGATATTTTGTACTTGTAGGGAAGGGGGAGAGAGATAAAAGAGTGAAATAATGAAAGGGAGTAAAGGAAGTAGCGAGAGATAAGATATAGGCTATGTATGGTGTGTGTGTGTTCGCGTGTGTGTGTTAGGGCCCGGGAGAGAAAGTGCGTGTATACTTCTATATAATATGGCTGTTATTGGAACTATGATCAAATTCATGTTTATTAATTGCATTTATTTTATTATTTCTCTTCTGTTACATGTTATGTTTGTAATGGTAATTCTCCTGTTATTATGCTGGCAATGAAAACAAGGATGAAACGGGTATTGATATATATATCTCATGGGTGACTCGTGTGAACTGCTTGGACGTGACACGAGTGAATCGAAGTTAAGGGGACTACACACCCTCTGACACACAACAAAATAAATAAATAAACAAAAACATATTATATCCTTTACCTCGATACTTTCAGGGTATAATCAAATTATCAATGCCGACTTGTCAATACCTGGTGTAAATTTATGTGATTCTTTGATAATATTTATGATCTCTTAATTGTGTGGTTACTGGTTTAAGATAGAAGGAAAGGTTAGGATACTGTCCTAACAAATGTGTAAAGGGAGTATCTGAGTTATCAACATGTTCTGCTATCCATTTGCCTATGTTAACAAAGTGGTTATATATTGCATCACTTGTAGAAGAGTTATTTCAACAAATACTGTGGAAAATAAACACAAATTGAACTCACCATAATTGCAAGGTTAGGTATGCAGCTTGTCTTCCATATGTCAGCATACTACTCAATAAATGAGGCTACACATCAACATTGTTTAATAACCCGTTCCTGCATGGTCTGTTATGATTTTTTGTTTAAAGCTAAAACAATGGGGACCTTTCTATAATTCGTATATACAGTATGTACGGTTTCCAAAACTCAGGTCAATACTTCAATAAGTACTGAATGCTCAACAGCCTACCATTATTTTTTCAGATTGGGCATGCAGTCTTTGCTCCAGTGTGTCACAGGACATTTGGCAGGCAATATAAATTTGGATGCAAATTACAGATCAATATCTCAAATTATACGGCTACAAATCAATTATGTCTTATCCACGGCCTATCTCTGATCCCCAAGCACAACAATAAAGATAACGACAACGAAGTCGATCACTCATAGGACTTAAGTCTTCGAATCCGGAAACAAATATTTCTTAGATCTCCTATACTAGATTTCTTTCAGTAGTCATATAATACTTCTTTAACCAAGAATAATCACTAATTTATTCATCCAATTGTCAGAATTTCGAAATGCTTATATCTACACTACTTTCCTCAATACAATACAGATTTAGAAAACTTGATAAAAAAAAAAAAAAATCTTCACAAACTTCCTACAGACATTCCTGAACTTATAAATCAAATCTATACCTAGCCAGCACCTTCACAAACCTGCCAGGCACAACATTGTTAGTAAAAATACAGTAATGAGAGAGAGAGAGAGAGAGTGTGTGTGTGAGAGCGAGTGAGTGAGTGAGAGACTTAGTGGGGGATGGAAGGGGAGCTGGTCGCGGATATTGAGAAAGGTAGAGTATGTGTGGAGAGGGTGTGAGAGGGGCGGAACACGGGCATTAGGAACCCTGCCATTGACTGAGAGGCTCACAAGGGCACGCACCACACGCTCCCAGGAACTGATCACTTTTAAAGGAGCCCACCTCGCTTTTTTCTCTTTCTCTCTCGCTCTCTTTGGCTTGTATCCGTTCGGTCTCATTCAGCCAATTATTTTAAGACGTTTATCCCCATTAGGTGTCTATTTCTTCCTGGCGAGCGATAGCGACCAGCATTGTATGGAGAAATCCGGCTTCACCAGGAAAATATTGACACCTGTATGGGGGTAAACGTCTTAAAACAGTAGGCTGAATGGAGCCGAATGAATACAAGCCAAAGAGATAGGGAGAGAAAGAGAAAACAAGCAGGTGGCTCCCCTTAATGGCTAATGAACCTACAACCTCAATAAGAACACATTCATTACTTTTATATTGTTATAGTCCTCGTAGGAATTATGTCGATGTGATGTTTTTGAATATATAAGAGTACAGTGGAAGCAATCATCAACAAATATATATATCCTTACGAGACTTCTATATTAGTGAAGAGGGAAGTAACACAAGATGAAGGAAACTTGCTTAGGGGTAGATGAAGATACTAATTTGAAAATACTACATCTATAAGTTACTCATATCATATCCCTAGACGTTTTAGGAAGGAACTGATTAATTTACATAAAAAGATTAACCACCTAAGGTGTCCAGCAAATATGTCATATAATATTACGCCTTATGGTTATTTCGACAATGCCCCGGATACTACAAACCCTTCAATCCTGTACACATAAGAATGCTAGAAAGAAAATATTGTTGTGACACATTTGTCTTCCTTGGGAGTTAACAGGAAGAGAAAGAGAAAGAGCCACTTCATTAACATTCATTATCTAGTAGGAGAACACACACGCATTTTTATAATTCTGATTCTCTCTCTCTCTCTTTCTTAACTTTGATGTCATTAAAAAACGAAGATTGAGAGGTCAACTATTAGCGTGTCTTAGTTGTTTATAGTATATGACAAACATAAAACGAATGCATCTTGCACAAGTAATAATTCTAAAACATGGAACCGGTATGAAATAATAAACCAGGAAGGCTAACCTAGATGTTATAAAAGTTTCTTCACCTACCGTTTCATATGCGAGTGGAACAAATCGCCAGAGGAGAGTAGTTACGTCTTGAACAGGAAATTAAATATATCAAGAGGAGACTGGAGTGATATATAAAATAAACTGTACAACAATTGTGCATATACAGTATATATATATATATATATATATATATATATATATATATATTTAAGGCCAGACTACCTACTAGGGATGGTAAAGTCTGTGTAGTGTGTGTATCTAAGGATCTCTCTCTCTCAGTTGATGTAACCCCTCAGATGTGCTTCCTCCTCCTCTTCCTACTACACCTACTATCCCTGGTACCCCACGGTCTTCCCTAGCGGACCAACCAATCCCGGTGGACTCCGAGAGCTCGTCATTTAACCCCTCCCCGCCCCGCTTCCCCCTCGCTCACTCTCTAATTCCAGGTCTTCCCCCTAATACTCTTGAACAAGACCCTAGGTAATAGACCTCCGCCGAATTACTATCTTGCTGGATATTATATCGCGCTTTGCTTTTATCCATATATGAATTAAGCGAATCTTACAAGGTTATTCATGTATGTGGGAAAGTAATTATACTAATGTGATGCAAGTATATACATAAATGTACTCTTTTATACGTTACTGTAAGAGGTATTTTATAGCATATGGCATGGATGGACCATTAGCTGCCTTTAGTAGTCTAATTATTACTACTAACATTTGGACCATTTCTACAAAAATATAATTTATCAGAATGGCTTTTCTTCTGAAGACTCTTTAGCTTGTTATGATTCTTACATTTAATGTACACCACTAGTCCAGCACCTTATTAGCCTTCTGACTACGAGAGGACTTTCCTGGTATTGATAAAATTGCTGAGTGTTAGCCTGAGTATATGATTATAAGATAATTAAACTGAATAACTCTGTCGTTTCAAACCCTTTACATTGCATTTCCTGTAAGGTGGATAGAAACGTCTAATGCTACCCAATATACAAAAGGGGGAAATACAGCAGGTTAACCGCTATAGGGAATAATCTACACCAGCCCAGACAAACAGATATACAAAATAAAAAAAGTCGAGGGTCACAAATTATGGTAGAACCAATTTTAAAGAGTAGAAAGCATAAAAGTATGTTCTGGGTTGATGCCGACTTAGGCGAGATGGAACTAGCACTCAAGTTAATGCTGTGTAGCAGCTTCCCTTAACAGTAAATGTTTTCAGGATGATACGAGGGGTTTCGCCCACACGTACATTCGCACATTAGTCTTTCTGCTCACATACGCCGCTTCACCCACGTGTTTCTTGTTTTCGTATACTCTCGAGATCTTTTGTTAAGACTTTTAAATCGGTTATCATAGGTTAGGATTGGTTACGCAAATGTTAAGTTAATTAAGATATATTAAGTTATGATGGGCTCAGTTAGGATGAGTTAACTTTCCTTAAAAATAGGTTACTCGGATATTTAAGAACATAACATAAGAACATAAGAAAATGCGAGTCTGCAAAAAGCCGATCGGCCCACACAAGGCAGATCCCTGTCACACCCAACCCCAATTACAAGGCCCAATTATATAAGGACCAATTTAAGCCAAGGTTTAGTTAGGTTAGGTCAAATTACGTTCGCTTTTGATAGGTTAGGCTTTAATTTGAGATAAGTTTAGATAGGTTAGGAAAAGCTTGTGTTTAGGTTAACTTAACTTTGCATACTTTAGTCTAAGAAAGATCTTGAGTGAGTTATGTCTACTGTAGTAAACCTTTTCATCTTTTTCTGGTTCTTATTAGGTAATTTTGATAAGTCTTAAAAGGTATACTTCAAGTCACAGTTGATTGATAAGATTTTACCCCCTTGATTCCTAGAGGGCCTTCCAAAGTTGGTAAAATCGTCTAATGTTAACCCGAGAAAGGTGCCGGGACTTTTAAGAGGTTTTACTTAACCAGTCTAGAGAAGAGACGTCATTGTACTAACAGGGTTAACAAGAGCTGCCTCAAAGTATTGAGAGTTAATGTGGCGTTTGATTTTTATATATTTCTGAGAAATATATGCATTATGCGAGCATTTGTTGTATAACCTTCCAGAACCACCTGCTATCCAAGGCAACGCTCCCCAGGTACCCCTATTCAAACTGAGTGTGTACATTTTTTCGGTAGAACTGTAGGCTTCCTATTGGTCGCCAGGAAATAATAATGTCGACGTCTGAATGGGGCATATTATCTATTAAACGCCAAGCTAATGTGGCACAATATCTTAGAATCACCAATCAAATGGGGCGAAACAGGTGTGAGTGGGTGGGGAGACAACAGAAAACCCCCCGCAGATTAGATACTGTGGAGATACAATAGGTTTACACTGTATAAGGGGGACAAGGAACATGACATGTATGTTATCATAGACAAAGTTTCAACATGAACAATGTGCCATCATCATGTAATAGACACGATACAAAACCATACACGTATTTACACTACAGGCAAGATGATGATAAACGCTTCTGAATGGTAATATCATAACACACACAAATACTAAACATTTCCATTAGTATTGTCAATCAATTAATTCAATAAAATGTCATTAAAATTGGACAAGTAATTATTTAATTTGTGTGAGTGAAGGACAAAAGGCAAAGCTGCCTGTAACAAGTGTCTCCCCAAAGTTGAAAGAGAATTAGAGAGCCAAATTCAAGGTACGTTAGAGTCCAAATGCCTGGACACACGGAGTTTAAAGCAATCTAATTCATAGGATGAAGGAAAGACTGATTGAGGGAGAGAGTTCCATAATTCAGTTGTTGAGTAGAAGAAAGACTAAGAACTAAGAAATTTTGTAAATTTGGTTTAGAGAGGTGGACAGAATAGGGGTGGTGTTAGGAGTAACTCAAACCATTGTGGTCACCCGGTAATGAATCTTTATTTTTGATGATTAACTGAAACCAAAACAAACATTGTAACAACAATAACAATATAACTGCGAAGCCGTAGCTCCGAAATCATTTCAATAAAAATTAGTTTGTCGATGATGAATAATTATTACAATCAATAGTATCTATCAGTTGAAGACTCTATACAATATCATAACCAACTCCATAATAAGTTATCTAATTAGTAATTCAGTTATGTTCCACAAAATAATTGTTAAACCTTACAATAGTAACTACATATCACATGTCACCCACACCTCAAAATTGTATATACAGTATTATGTCATTCTGTCACTAACTCGCACAAAGCTTCAACCCCTTACAGTACTGGTGACGTCTTTACTCCAACTAACATAAGACGATCCAAATTAACTCAGGAATGATATCTATAAGTCACCCAGGTACAAACCATCACAATCATCTTTCTTTTAGTACCACAGAACTTTCCTAAACTGCACACAAGCGTTTAAATATAGCCAACACAAACTCTAAAAGACGTCACCCACACTGAAAAGGTTAGTTAATATTTTAGCTTTAACACTCGCCGAATAATTGAGAACCACAAGTTACGTCCTGACAAGTACCCCAGCCCAACCTTAGGGCTGGTGTAACCACTATCCGGTCTTAACTGATATTGACCCAAGTGCCACACATTCACCCTATTGTTAACTTGTAAATCAGAATCTCATTATCTGAAGCTTTACACTACAGACATGTTTCAAATGCTTCAAAATACATGATATGAAAAACTATCTGAAGCTTCACAAAAACTCATAGGCCCTATGCACAAAACAAGACACTTCGTAAATCAAAATTATGTAACTGAAACATCCCAAACAAAGCTCCAATGCTTCAAAACACAATCATGAATTTTCATAAATCATAATCTCCTTTCCACGTTTTTTAATAAAACACATTTAATAACCTAGGGTAAAACATATCTAAATGATAATTTAAATGTCAAGACCAAAAGTTCGTTCATATAACATTTTGGCCAGTACAGGTGGGATTTTGTTGAAAGGCGGGTGACTTCCTTAAGAGAGGGGGGATGCACTGAGAGAGCTCTGAAGAACACAAATGTTGAAGTATAAGGGATAGTCGTGTGGAAGATCATGATGGGTGGATAGATAGAGCAATTGGGTTTTGGAAGCACTGAAAGTAACAAGATTTTGTTTCCCCCAATTGGAAATAATTATAGATCATAGGTGTGCTAAAATACATTGCTCGAAAATGGCAAGAACAAGCAAAATTCTCAATAACAATTAAATAATGCATCATCATTACCCACGAGACGTCGGACCAGAGAGTATTAAGTGCTCAGGTGGAAATTACGGTTCCCCAGCCACTACTTATGGTGTAATTACCATAGCCTGCTTTAATTCAGCTAACGATAAGTTTTATACCTTAGCAATTATTTAACAAAATCAATAGACAAATATGAAACATCTATGTCTCTGCCAAGGTTTATGCCAAGGTTTCAAATTTCTAGCATATTTCGCTACAAGCTTTTTGTAATAACTCAATAATCAAAATGGTTACTTGTCAATTTACTGTCAGCTAGAAAAATTAGACGATTGGCAAGGTAATTATGTAGCTTAATTAATGTATATTGCGAGTGAAATAACTTGTGAACACCGTATAAAAAGGTGAATAAACTGAGACTGCGGGTGAAATACCTTGTGAACGATGCATGTTTGTGTGCACTCGGATGCCATAGTCTCTAGCCCAATCATAAGAATTCGTTGACCCCCTATGTTTTCTGTATGCAATTATAACAATCTGGAATTATTTTTGGATATAACTTGCTTGTCAATTAATAGTATATACAGTTTTGTAGTGGATTTATAGAAAACAATATTCATAAATTCGTTTCTAGAGATATGCTTCTACAATTAGATATATATATGTGAAATCCACGAATTTGTATGAGTGGGCTACAGATTATGGTATCCGAGTGTACGTACATACATTGACCGGTCAGGTGAAGGTATTGAGGGATAAGCCTTTACAATGGCCCCTCGTATCTACATTCTACTTTTCCTATTGTGGTTGCGGGCGAAATACCTTGTGAACGCCCTTGACAGCGACTCCCTCAGGTCTGTGGGCGGTGATGCTACACCTCGGCACTGACATTATTAAAATCCGCGAGAGATGAAACACGGCTACGTTTTAGTGTAATTAACTTTGTCGTGTAATATGTGCGAAAAATATATAGCTTTTAGAACTGGATGTTATAAGCAAGCTTTGCTCACTAACTGTATTATTGTTATTCTACATACAATCTGCATTTTAATATCTTTTATCAAAATAGTTCCCCGTAGTATAAAATAATCTGTACAAACAACTTATATACTATACATATTTTTTTTTTTTTTTTTACGCTCTTGAAACATTGCATAATTGATGATTTAGTGATTGTGATATAGATTGTGAAGAAAAACACTAATGAGAGAGAGAGAGAGAGATAATATATAATTTTTTGTTATTTTCAGATCAAACATATAACAGCAGTGACAAAATTTAGGGAATAGTATCTTTCATGGAAGATAGTGTCAGATACGTTGATTATGTAATGTAGAGGGATTACAAATTATCAAACCAATTTGTAAAACAAAATATATACTGTATATATGATATAAACTTAACTGAAAAGTACCTAAAAATGTGAATAATATGATTTAGAAGTACAGTATATGCAGTTATAATATGAAGCAAATGCTAAACTCATCAGAGTAAAAACAAAAGCAAATCTGTTATGTCGAACGTTGGGGCATCTTTAACATGTTCCTCGAACTGCTACATGAAGTGTAATATAATTTTAATTTGCGTTTATTTTTAAGGTGTAGCCTAATATATTCTATGCTTCAGATAAGTATATGAATTAAGATACAGGAGAGAGAAAGCTCAATATCTATCTATCTATTGCTGAACGCCGTGATCCCTGAAGGGGTGACCAAGAATGAATCGCCCCCATGCACCTCTGTCTCCAGTCAGTTGACGCCCTCCTCGCATCCAGAACCGTTTTCATGCATATACTTCTTAACTCCATCCTGCCACCTCTCTCTCGTTTTACCTTTTCCCTCTTTGTCCTTCCACTTCACTCTCGTACACTCTGTCATTCTCTCGCTTCCCATACGTTCCACATGGCCGAACCATCTTGAGGTTTTCCTTTTCACACTTTCCAGCATATCTACATCCACACCACACCGCTCTCGTACTTCCTCATTCGTCTTTCTATACCTCCGCAGGCACTTCTCAAGTACAGTAACTAATATCCACCCCTCTCACTCTTGGTTTATGTTTCTCCAAGAACGTTCATGCTTTACTCCCGTACGTCAATGTCGGGATTACCACACTATCATGCAAGAACTTCTTTACTTAATTTCTGACCACAATATTTTTTGCTACTGCTTGCAACAATCCTACCACCCTCTTACCCTGTTGCACCCTCTCCCGCACATCTTCATACATACTTCCATCTTTACTCAACATACTGCCCAAATACTTACATGAGCTGACCTTCTCCATAGCCTGATTATTCAACCTCACCTCACACTCTGTGATTGCACCCCTTTCAAAGACCATAACCTTACTCTTCCCAGCATTTACTTTCAGATTCCGTTTTTCACAGTGTCAATCATATTTACCAGACCTGCAACTCCCATTCACTATCGCTCATCAGAACTGCATCGTCAGCAAACAGCAGTACAGGCAACTTCCACTCATTTCCTTCCCTTATCAGATGTACTCCAACATCCACTGCTTTTCCTTGTTTCTTTCATGACTCCATCCACACATACCTGTATATTGAACAACCATGGGGACAACAGGAAATAGTATGACGAGCTCTCCTTCTTACCCCTTGACTTCCTAACCTACCTTCCAGTATGAATCAGCACTTTTCACTAGCTTTAACACTCCCTGTACTAGTGGCGTCCTTTTCATTATATTTTGGCAACTATTAGGCAATTTTGTCCAGCCTTGGAATGATCTGTGGTAGCTAAAAGGATTAATTGGCATAGGTTGTAGCCTTGTGGTGGTTATAGGTCCTTTCTAAACATAATATAATCGTCTAATAGTTGCCAGAATACAAGGACATCACCGGTACAGTATGGGTTCACTTAATTATACACCTTGATCCCTAAAATATGTAATTTTAGTGAATCCATTACAACTAGTGCAATTCAAGAAATCCCACCCAGTCTTTGATTGCCTCCCGCACAGGTATGTCGGGGATAATGCGAATAACTTATTAGAATGATTGACCAGCATCCTGTGTCAGTGGGCAATGACCGTTTGACGACCCCTACGCTAGAGGTCTCCTGGGTCGCAGGTATGTTTTTTAGGAACTCTACATTTTCTAACATTAATGCATCTTAGAGGGAACCCCCGAAAGTAGAAACATTTGCCACATTCTAGGGTATCAAGCACTAGCTGAGACAATTAAGCCAATAATTAATTATATATATACAGTATATAGGTATATATATATAGGTATGGGTAAAGAGCATTCAAGAGCCTTCTTCTTTGTTATCCTGCTCTACTCAGTCGTGCTAGGACGTTTTAGAATTAAATCCGGACTGCCTCGCAAGGACCACAGGGTTTATGTAGCTCTCTATCTCTCTCCTCTTTCTCTGTTCCAAGACATCTCTTTCCAGAGCCCACCATTCCCGTCCCTTGCCTTTGCCTCCCTATATCTATATGAGATGAAAGATAATTCACTCCTTCATTCTCTTTTGCGCTAATCATTACCTTGCTGCACTAAGTTGATTCGCGATCTTCCAAGTTTGTCTAACTCACTTTTCGTGATTCTCGATATCTCACTCTCCTAATACCTCCTTCTCTCTCACTCTCTTTAGCTCCCCTTATATCTCTCACTGCTCCGACACATCTCTTTCCTGAGCCGCTCCTCCTGGCCCCCAGCTTCTACCTCACCTCGGCACACCTCGTATTAGTCAAATCAGGGTGGGAGCCAGCCTGAGGCCCCGGCAGACCGGTAATGGGTGCAGGTGGGCGGGGGGGGAAGGCAAGGGGACTAATGACTCGCACCTCAAAATGGATAACGAGGGAACAGCACTGCTAGGACTTTTGATGTACACTACGTGCGCGTGTGTGTATGTGTAAGTGTAGGTGTAGCTGTGTGTGTGTGTGTGTGTGTGTCCGGTTACTTACATAATAAACATTTGCATAGACAGATAGATAGGCATATATACTGTATATACTGTAAGTGTTTGTGCAGCTATTTGTATAATTTCGTTGTTCAGCAAAGAACGTTCATGGGATTAATACTGACACGATATTTTGTAGTTGTTGTTGTTGTTGCTGTTCCCCAAGCTGCCTGGCCGAACAGCCCCAAGGCCCCGAGCAAGGCCAAGGCCATAACCGAGCGCCCCCACAGAACCCTCCCTGCCGACCACAATAAAGCCTGGGTGACCGAAGCCACTCCATGGCGGGGAGCTGGGAAGGGTGAGGAAACGCCCGGGAAACCAAAGCCCCACCCAGGGCCCTGTGTCCCTCAGCAATTATGAAGAGAAAGTTGAGGGGCAAAGGAAAAATGTGACGCTTTGGCTTCCAATCTTGGTAGATTGGGAGGTCAATCCACGGAAGAGACGCCGTCACTTGAGATCTAGAAAATATATAAGTAAAAGGAACAGTCAGAGTAAGCTATGGGTATGGCAGAGATCGCTCAGTTCTCACTCTGATAGACCAGCCCATCACCAGTTTTATACTGTTATGTAACTGTTATGTAACTGTAATGTGAACATCACTTGACATATATAGATATTCTTTCAAACTTTAGAATCGTTTATTCAAAATATTTTACAATTCCACTTGATTTCCATTGCTGCAACCTAACTATTGCATATGTGAATAATATTTATCATGTGTTATTCCAAGGTATAGATCTTTATGGAGATCGACATTTCTAAACCATGACATTATAGGGCCTAATGTCATAGCTTAGACTTTTCGATTCTTATAAACAATTTGATGGCTCTTTCCTCCAGGGAAATTAAGACACCGCAATCACTCCTTTTATGAATTAATGTATATATGTATTCACTAATATATACATTAGCAGGGCATACTTGAAAATCTACTAAAAATACAAGCCTATTAGAGATTGTAAACGAATACTTGATCAGTATTTATCGGTATTGGTTTTGCAATAATACATTTTTCCATTTTGTGATGTGAGCAATGTACCTTTCAGTTTCATATTTATATTCGAACCTAGGCCAGTAGTGCAGCACTCCAGAACCTTAACCGCTAGACCACCGATGAGCTTAAAAGTAGTGGCTTAATTTGGAATCAAATCCCATCCACCACCACCCGCTCCGACTCGTGATCACGTAGCTAGATATCACACACACAAACACCTTACACACAAACACTAGCAACTAAGCACTAGAGAAGGATACTTTGTCATATGGGGACATTGAAGACCTCACTGAATAAACAAGTAGAGCCTAATATATTTAATATTTTTGTGACATGACCCAACCAGGGTTCGAACCCAGGCCAGTAGTGCAGCATGCAAAGGCCAATGGAAATAGTGAATATTAAGTTATTGTTCTTAATAAGCAACACGTGTTTAGCTTATCCGGACCAATAATTGGCCTGAATGATCAAATTGGAATTAGTTGTCGAGTTGGGGAGAGCCATCATATTATAAAACACCGCTATACAGAATTTCACGTACAGCTAATGTGCCCACCTGTTACTAATGTAGGTGGTGAAATGTTGTTGGTGGTGAAATTGTAATTATAATGCCTTGTACCCAGAGTGGCCTATACTGTACATTAGTTGCAAATGAGCTACTTCCGCAATGCATTAATTTGAGAGGAAACGCGCCTTAAAAGAATATCTCGATCAAATACGTTTAATTTTCGTAAGAACTCGGCAATGCTTTGAAAATATATATTATATTGTTCAATCTTCATATACACACACATATGAATTTGCGCAACTTGATTATTCATACTAAGTCAAACGGACTGGATGTATCTAAACTAATCTCAGTGTTCGTATATTTATAGAGTATTTTTGTAACACCAAAACGTCAACCATATAGTATTCAAATCACAAACCATAATGTGCAGCCGCTTTTGATAACTCATTCAATACATACGGTGTGTCTAAAGAAGAACCCGCTATCTAGTCGGCATAAAATTAAGCAATCAAAAACTATACGCTACATTAAAATATATACTATTGCTGCATCATAAGAATGACAAGATGCTGAAAAGTCTACAGTCCCAAGGTTGAGACATATACAAATACACACACACACACACACACACACATATATATATATATTTTGTTTTTTGTTTTTTCTATGTGGGTGAGGGAGGCAAAAGGCAGAACTGCCTATAGCGAGTGCCTCCCCCAAAGTTGAAAGAGTGACAGGGCCAAAATCAAAGGACGTTCGAGCCAAAATGCCTGGACACAGGCATTATATATATATATATACAGGGTGTCCCGAAATATCCGTGCCAATCTTCAGGATAGAATTATACAGATGATTCTAAGCATAAAATGTTCTATAACAAGAATTATAAATCTCAAACGTTTAGGAGGTATTGAAGGTTATATATAGCATCCTTCCCCACATTGCTGTCAAATAGTTTTCAGCAGGTCCATAGTGAGCTAATATGTCTATACTCATTTGCAACTTACAGAATTATACAATCTTGATAATAACATGGTAAATAGGTAGATCGGGGTGTGGTAGGCTCTAGGACAGTAAGCCAGCCTTATGGAGAATACTTAAGCAAATGCCATTTTCAACAGGCAATATCTCTGTAACTAGTAAAACTTGGAATTTTGCTTATAGAACATATTACGCTTATAACGTTTGTCCTAAAGTTCAATACACATACCACCATACATGACTCACTATTATCAGTGAGTGAAAGAGTGGTGGTGTATGTTGAGAAGGGTGCCGGATGAGGGCGGCAGGTGAGAGGTAGGAGGTATTGAAGGATAAGGCAGGATGCAGGTTACGACCGATGGCTCTGATCTATGAATTTACGACCTGGGATTTTGGCCCAGACTGGTCCTGCTACCTTCATTCTGAGCACACAAACACGCACTGTATGTGAGCCAGTACACCCCTGCGCACTATATGTAATCTTACACAAACACCATATCGAGTTCCCTTCTTAAAGACTACATATATTTATAATGTAGATGTAAGGTAACAAAGATAAATAAACAATATTTGGCAATCGATCCTGATATGATAAAGACTACTGACCATTGATAAATAATTATATATTTGTTCAGGATGTTTCATATTGTTTTCACTGTTAGCGGTAGATAATAGGCACTATGGGGAGATTGTAGATACCCATCGAGCAGGGACATACCAAGGGGAGGCCTTATTGACATGTGATAAGGAGTTGCTGGAACTCCTGTTTCAATTGTCTGGCTTCCCTCACTGTTTCTGTTTGTGTCTCACCTACACATAGTAATCCAGCTAGCTCTCACAAACACTTCCTCCTATTAATTTCAGTACGCTAAACAAGCATAGCACACATCATAACAATACACACACAATTTTGTTTTTAAAGTAGCGACTATCATTTAACTTTGGGGGAGACACTTCTTACAGGTGGCTTTGTCTTTTGCCTTTTGTCTCTGTGGTACCTTGGAGATTAACGGGGGTTACCAGTAGTTGAATTTAATGATGACCCCGTTACACGACAATCCACACACGAAATCCACTGTCTTTATCACCTCGGGTTATTCCCCGAAAATGACGTGAATCCACTCAGTAGGTTGCTTATAAAAATCCTATTCAATGCCTGCTATGGATTGATAAGAGAGGCGTGACGTAAAATTCAACAGACACTCCCTAGTAACAGCATAATTAGAAGTCACGTTACGCCGACATGGCGTCACATAAACAACACATGAAGGTTCTGTTTACAAAGGGCCTCACACCGCATAGATACAGTCAACATAACTTCAGAATTCCCTCCTATATAATAGGGATATACAATATAGAAAATACATTGACGATTATATATATATATGATAACTGGTATAAATATAAATAGATGCAGAGTAGATATATACAGTATAGCAACTACATGCAAATATGTAAGAATTAATTATAATGGTTACATATAATAATAGGACTATTATATAGTATATGACATAAATCTATTTATCTATCTATCTATTGGTAGCCGACATTGATCCCCTAAGGGGTGGCCATGAAGGAATCACCCCCATCGACCTCTGTCTTCTGTCAGCCGACGGCCCTCCTTCCAACCAACATAACTTTCACTCATATACTTCTCAACTCCATTCTTCCACATCACTCTTGGTTTGCATCTCCCGCTGTCTTTCTACCACATTCTCTCGCTTCCCATATGATTCACATGGCCGAACCATCTCAAGACATTCCTTTTCACACTTTCCAGCACAACCACATCTACACCCAACCGCTCTTGTACTTCCTCATTTGTCTGTCTATCCCTCCATGTAACTCCACATACAATGTTCACGTAATGTACTCCTTTCCACCCTTCTCACTCTTGATTAATGCCTCTCCAACAATCTCTATGCTCACTCCCATAATGACAATGTCGGGATTACCACACTACCATGCAATGACTTCTTTACTTTCTTGCTAACCACCCAATTCCTTGTCACTCCTTTCAGCGTTCCCACATCCCTCTTCCCCTGTTGCACCCTCTCCCGCACTTCATTCTCCATACTCCCATTTTTACTCATCACACTGCCCAAATACTTGAATGCGCTGACATTTTCCATAACCTGACCTTTCAACCTCACCCCACACTCTGTAAATCTATTTGCATTCGTTTATATAATTATATGAGAGACTCTTGACCCCTTTACTTTGAGAGACCATTTCTGAACTAATTGAAATCGTTTAATGTTAGCTAGAACTCATGATAACAAGACATCACTGGACTGAAGGAGTTACTCAAGGAATTTTAAACTCACTATTAATACACCATATTTCTCATGAACTTCTTAGCCAATTTAATTGGGAAGCAAGTCTTCAACGTACTGAAGGGGTTTATTATGCGAGTGTCCGCTAGCTGGTCTCTCTTATGTAAATGGGCAGAATATTAAAATTATATCTACTGTATGTCCTATGATTATACCTCGACATAAAGTGGTGCATGTTAACATCTCTCGGTACACTCACCACCAAATTCTTAAGTAAGTAAAGAAATATTCCTTAATAAACATTAATCAAATATGAATGCAACGAATGATAACCTTCTACCATAGCTACTGACGTATATTGTAATCCAGTATAAACATATGAATAAGAGGTCAATATATACAGTATATATATATATATATATATATATATATATATATATATACAGTATATATATATATATATATATATATATATATATATATATATATATATATATATATATATATATATATATATATATATATATATATATATATATATAATATATATAGATAGAGAGAGAGAGAGTGTGTACGTGTGCGTGTATGTTGTGCATGTAAGCCCTCTACAATATTTTTAGAACGGCATACTTATCACAATACTATGCATTCATCACCAAACCACAATCAACGATTGTTACATCATCGATATTAGCGTACTGTGCGGCAAGCTTTAGTGCTTGCATTCCACTCTCCACTTGGCCAAAGACATTTATATATTTCTTTCCATCTCTTCTGAGCCCGTCTCTGGTCATGATAGCAAACTGAGCACTCTTTTCCCCACCTAAGGTGTACCAGCCGAGCATTGCCCCAGCCTGGTCAGACTTATGGTACCTCCCATTGTGGTTTGGGAGGAGGTGAGCGCCACCGGTACCGTCGTTGCGTTCATAGTCGCCTGCGATGATGTACTCTCCTGCCTTACCTTTCACACCAACAGTAAGGAACTTGGTGTTGGCGTAGGTGTGGCCCAGCTGACCTGTGCACAAAAGCTTAAATTGCTTAGCCAGTGGCGTAGAAGGTTTCAAGTTGATGTGCACAGTTCCTCGTTTTTGTCCACCCCACGCCAATTCTAAGAAAGCTACAGATGAATCTGGCAAATCCATACCTCCGGGAGTTTCTCCTATCTGCGAAAATGTGTATGCAATATAGATATGTAGATAGCAAGGCATATTAAATTATAAATGCATAAGTATATATAAATTGAGATATAAATTGATATAGAGAGACCGAAGACAAATCTATTATACAGATGCGTATTCACTACTAATGTTACTAGTCTTTGTATTGTTCTATCCGTACAGACATACAATGTCATCACCACACCAAATCCATTACAGATATATCACATTTCGCCTTTCCACCATCCCTCCTATTGAATATATGGCGTTCAGCAGATCCTCCAGCTGCACTATGAGTAACATCACACGCAGGCTTTTCCAATCTATTTCATACAAAATAGCTATACGGTGTATATATAATACTGTATACATTGAACTATACCGGTATTTACAATAAGCATTAAGCTCCACAAAACTCTACACCCCCTCATTCAAGATATGTCTCGAAATAATCAAATACACAAACAAATATATCAGTATCTGCACTATAATTATAATGTTTATATTAACTATCTAAAAGACAATGCGTGTCACTACCAACATTTATTGTAACCCAATTTATACACAATTCAATTATTCACTTTTCATTCAACTGTTGTTTAAAGAATCCAATGTGTTCATCGCGAATTAATTAAATGATAAAATATTTGACTGCAGTCTTTTTCAGTTGTTCCCTTTTTATGAGAAAATGGAGAGTTTTGATTCAAAATGCGATCCCCAGGATCTAATTATATTTAATTAAAGATTATACGTTTTATTATTTTATCATCAATAGTTCAACCTCGGGCTAAACAAAATCTTATACGATCTTGGTAAATTATTAATTAATTAGAGTATGTTAAGTAAGGGAAGTGTACTTAAGTTACTCGTATGTAAAAGTAGTTTGAAAGCGATTTTTGATTTTTTTTTAGCTAAGTAAGTCGAGTTAGGTAGGTTTGTCTTGGAGGGTATGCAGGAAGTGGAAGATATATGCGCAGCATGTGAGGAGGTATGTGGACTCTCACTAGGCTATGCATTTGGGCAATACACATATAACTAGGATCATGTTTGGTGATCCTGCAATTGTTTTGAGATTATTTGACATCACCATACAGTTAAAGGTGTTGGGACATGGTTGCATACTGTACGTTTGCCTCGTTTACCTAATGTACTGCAGGTCGACCGCAGTTCCTTTACTATCATATGGGGGACTTCTATTCAATATCTATCTGTAGCAAAACTTGCTGTCTTGGTCTGAGGATTAACTACAGATTCGCATGTTTACTTCCATATCAGTATGCCTTTGTGTTTGTGTTTCTTTGTTCTTAAACAAAGAAATTATTCATCTCATATCACAATCATGAGCAAAGTATTGACAGATGTGATTTAAAATAAAGAATGAAGGAGCAGGATGACACGATGGAGCATAATGGTCTCATCTTGACATGTGAGGTGTATTCTAGTGCATATATTTATCACTTACAAAATTGTGTCAACAAAAACTCTAACAAAACTACAACATATATCTGGCAATAAATCTTCAGACTAAGCCCGCCAATTCCACATTGTTGGACCTCTTTCACCCAGCATAGAATTCTACCATCACCATTAGGTCCCCTTGTAACTCTCCATTCCTCTTTACCTTCGGTCTACCTATAAATGTCCTACTTCCTATATTCACTGTTATGCTTTTCATCACCCAATGTTCCAAATACATCTACTTCACCAAACTCCCTCGACCATTTTTCGACAAGGAAACTCTAAGCTTATCACCCAGGATCCCTCACAACTCCACGCTAAAGAATTATGTCTTTCAAGGAAATACTCAGTTTGCCATGCTGTAAAGGAATGTTCAAGTATGTGTAAATTTGAATTTCATTTGCACCTTCTAGAAATATTTGTCAGTTACAAAGAACAAATTTCCAGCATATTCTTGACTAGGTAAAGCACATTGATTAACAATATGTATACTAAACTTAAGAAAACTGCAACCACAAATATATATGCATCAATACATCATGAAAAATCCTTCACCTTCTGTATATATTGTATAATACTAATTCTAAAAGAAGTATATTTGCCTTACAATACATTTATTCTATTGTTTTTTTATCTAAATAAAATTCCTACCGGAAGCGTGCAGGCCATGAACGGCGGAGGTTGGTCCTGAAGGTAGTGCAGGTAAATTCGATCTTTTTTCATGGTCATCTTTGAAGAAATAACTTGACCATTGAAGTTTCTGACGGCGTATACCTTGTCAGTCCTAACCAACTGCTTCACTTGCTCACTCGGGTCTCGGAGTTCCTCAACCTGTTTGGTAGGTAAGATAATTTTGTATTTTAATGTTGACTATATATTTCATGATATGACTGGGAAGCCATGAACCTCGATAAACATCACCTATGAATACTTTCAATTTGTATAAAACCTCTTAAATACTCTACCTTCGTTAGACTATCACCTTTTGTGTTTACCCCTTCACTTTGATTTACATACGCACGCCCCCCCCCCCCCCCCCGTCATAAGCTCTTACGTAGTAACACCTCTGGTGAATACTTTCAACTTATACAAACCCTCTTAAAGAATATACCTACTTTAAAATATCACATTGTGTGTCTACTCTTTCACTTTGACTTACATAATTATGCTCCGTCACACGTTCTTAGGCAGTAACACCTGTCGTTAACCTCTCAACTTGGATAACACCTCTTCCATTATTTTAGTGTGTATGACTTCTTTGTATTATATTCTAGCTATATTTAGACGATTTTATTCAGCTTAAGAACGATGTGTTATAGTTGAAAGGTTAACCTAGATAGTGCGTGCCCTTTTAAGTCCTATAGAGGTCCTTCCTAAACTGCATAAAATCGTCTAATAGAAGCTAGATTAAAATTAAAATTACGTCACCTGTCCAGAAAAGGTTAAAGACTATTAAGGGAGACAGTTGCAACTCGCATGGTTTTGGGAATAAACTATCACGTCTTTAATTTTGAGGCAGTTTTAGAGCACCAAGCTATAACTCTTAGACACTAACTACAACACCAGCGACGTTCTAGATTATGTGTGCATACATTAATTCATTTTGTAATGGGCTACCTGTATGATATAACGCTATAAACACAAACAATATAATTATTAACTTACTGAAATCTTGCTGGGAATACTGACAGCACCAGTAGAGGGAGGCAGGGTACGATTTGGACCCGATGTTTGATATGAAACTGAACTCTGTGAAGATGTTGAAGGTGTGGCTGGTGTTATCTTTGGGGGGATATTGTCGGTAGGGGTTGATGTTGCTGAACTTGAAACATTTTGTGTTGAAGTTGAAGTTGATGGAGGAGTTGGAAGTAACCCACATGTCTTTACTGATTTCGTTACTGATTTCTTTACTTTGAAAACTTTAGGATTTGGTTGAGTTGAATCCGTTTGTGAAACTATGTCTGATATATCATCTTCTGCATCGCCATCTTTGTTGTGCGCCATGGTTTTCTGCAAAATCTAAGAAACATATTTCATCAAAATACTATGTAGCCTACTGTATATTATAATAAACATATAACACTATACTGTATATTATAATAAACATATAACACTATATGTCACACATATTTGTTTTTCTATGTGAATGAAGGGGACAAAAGGCAAAGCTGCCTGTAACAAGTGTCTCCCCCAAAGATAAAAGAGTGAGAGAGATGCAACATTGTGGGGTGTAGAGATATATTGTAGGGAATTAGCGAGATGAGGTGAGTTGATGAGACGAAATGTTTTGGACTCTACCACCAGGTTCGGGCACCTATACTATTAGGCGGTGAGTGACCGTCTTCGCACTGTACCCTCTGGATCCGTCCGGCCAAGTTGGCCCCAAGGTGCCAGATCCGGGTCCGTGGGGGAGGGAGAGGAGGGGGGGGGGGGAGGCAACCGCCACCAGTAGGCAATTTGGATTAGAACAATTAAGTCCTGTCACATCACTGCCCACCATGTGAACAATATGGCCGACTCAGATTTGGCGCCATAACAGTGCCCAGGTAAGACTAGTAGAGTCCTCTGTGGCACCCTTCCGCTCCCCACAAGTCTCAACAGTGTCATATCAAGCCAGCACCAATAGCAAAGCTTCATTATATAGCAATGGCTGTTGGTCCACAAGTCTAGCACTAACTCCCTTATTAGTCACCTTGTATGAAACACAGTAGGATACATGGGACCTATTCTTTTATTTCCTCCAGCCCCTGGGGGGAATAGTGTAAGGTAGAGTCATCAGCATATGAATGGAAAGGATTGGAAGTACAGTTGAGAAGATCGTTAATGGATATTAGAAAGAGAACTGGAGACAGGACAGAATCCTGAGGAACACCGGAGTTGATGGGTTGAGGATGTGAGCGACGGCCGTCCACACACACAGCTATAGAACGACCCGAGAAGAAATTAGAAACAAAGGTACAGATGAAGGGATAGAAACTGTAGGGGGGTAGTTTGGAGATAACAGATTTATGCCAGACACTATCGAACGCTTTTGATATGTCTAGCCTAATAGAAAAGGTCTCACCGAAGTCCCAAAGGGGAGATGACCAAGAGTTAGCAAGATAAGAAAAAAAAAAAATCACCAGTAGAGCATTCCTACTGGCAATCTGAAAGTAGATTCTGGGAAGACAAATTTAATGGTTAAGAAATTTTGAATTCAGAATAGTTTCAAAGACTTTAGGTGGAGTTTTTAGCGAAAGTTTGGGCAAAAAGCTGCTTTGTCAGATGAAGACGTGGCAATGGTGCCGTCAGAGTGAAAAAGAGGAGGAAATGAAGAGGAAGTAAAATTGTCGGAAAGGTTTTTGGCTGGATGCCAGAAAGTTTAGGAAGAGCTAGAGAAGGAAAGTTCAGAACATATATTATTGAAGAATGAGTTTTTGGCGAGTTGAAGACCAGATTTGGCTTAATTCCGGGCAGAAACATAAAAAGAGCAAGATTCTTCAGTTTGCAGGTGACGGTATCGTTTGCATGCTTCTTCCTTATTGCCAACAGCAGTAGAACAAGCGTGAGTAAACTTAAACATTTTTGCATTAGACTGAGAGAAAGAAAATGGAACGTATGCATCCATGCTCGAAAGGATTACCAAACAAATGAAACAGGAGTTCCAGCGACTCCTTTTGGTGCTGTTCGATTGGTGCTTACAATCTCCCCCAGATACATGTACAGGTGCGTGTAAAATGTACTTCATTAGTACTTATGAATATGAAGTTGGATTATGGAAAACGAATACTATTGTTAACTTACCTTTTCTTTCTGAAAATTAGTCAGAATGTGTACTTTTTGCATGATGTTGAGGTCAGAATCTTCAATCTTCAGAGGCTCGGTGGTCTTCTTGTCCACGACATCCAGGGCAGCTGAGGTGACTGCCCGCACCTGCAGAAGTACAGAGTATATCACACTCCCATGGTAAGATATCCATTTAGAAGATAGTATTATACTGTAAACATGTGGGAAATGTGTTGCCAGACCAATAACATCCACAGATGAATAAATAAATGTTAAATGGAAACACATATCTTATAATTCCGCCCTTCAAAACCACAATTAACTTTAATATACTTCAGACAAGGTTTGTACAACAATATCATTACACCACACATACAGCAATCAGGTCCTGAGTTCCGATCGATATGCAAAGGGTAGCAAAGCTTGAACAAAGAAACGGCACCTAAATTAAGTTAAAATATATCACTACTTTGTTTGCAGATATGCATGTGCAGTAACGTAGTTCCCCTAACATGTATATTTACCCCTTACAGCACTTCTGTTTGTATCTGTTCACCACACTAGAGAGTAAAGTAAGATCGAGTGTAACTGGTTTATTATTTACCCAACTGTATAATGGCTGATAGCTAAAAATAATGTTGAATATTATTTAATATTCGTTATGTATGCACGGCAATCGTGTTTTCGCTTGTATTTCGTGTTGATATATATATAATTATATATATATATATATATATATATATATATATATATATATATAGTGTGTGTGTGTGTGTGTGTGTGTGTGTGTGTAAATTTTTTAGTTTTTTAGTTCCTTATAGCCCGACACTCGAAAGTGGTCATTTAAAACAAGAGAGCTTAATAGAACAACATAATTATCCGCAATTTGTGGAACATTGTCTATTTCGGGTGATTTAGACACCAGCACCCTTCACTGAAGCAGAAGCCAGAAGCAAAAGATGTATGTAATCTAAGGAAGTATGATTAATGATTTTTTTAGCAATACCCATTTTATGGGTTCTAAACATGGATATCTATCCATTTTAGCAAGTGGAACTCAAAAAGAAGTTTGTGTATAGTATGTTCAGTAAATATATAGTAATAGTGTTTTTTTAGATATCCTACCGACAAATCAGTAGACATAATGCGACTATCACAAAATACACAGTGTAGCGTAACATCAGTATTACTAGAATATATTTTAGTATATAAAAGACTTTTCCTTTTTGCACTTTGTTATGATAAAGATAATAATCACATTATTGTTTTTTTGCATTCAGTCAAACAAAGCACCGATCTTAACTACAGTATAATATAATTATATTCATTCTGGCAATGAGAGGTGAGTATTATTGTCAATTGATTTCCGCGTCTACACGCTACAGTCTGAACTATAGGTTGCTATCGAATACCTACACATAACTGATAGTAAAAATAAAATTGACAATAAAGCTAAGTGACTTGTGCACACATAGAATTAGTACATACCTTGGCTGAGACTTCCGCTTGTTTCATGTCAGGAAAATCCTCCTGAGATCGCTGAATCCAATCTTCAGAATCCTCACAAAAGCAGTCAGCATTGTTAGAGGCAACAAATGCATCTTGAGGCGTGGATATTTTGTCCAGGATGTCTATCATTTGTGTTAACTGTTGCATGCCATTTTTACCCTCTTGCTGCATGGCAGCTGCTTTGGCATCTTCCTTATGGAGTTGTTGTATGGAAAGTTGGTGCTGTTGTACCACAGAAACCAGCCTCTGTACTAGACCATCATGTTCTTTCTTCCAGAGCGATAATGTACTTCTAAACTGACCTAACTGTTCAAGGGTATCTTGGCAGGCAGTAATACTTGTCTTAATTCGAGTTTGCTGTTCAATTAAGGATGCTTTTAGTTTCTTACTTATACCCATTGGACGATCTTTTCCACACATTGCTTCCAATTTGGCATCATTTGTTATTTCTTCTTGATGGGTCTTATTGCCAACCTGGATGCACACTTCGACATTGTCTGTTTTTCCTTCTTTGCTAAGTGATGTAGATATATTTGGCTTTGATATTACTGGATCTGGTGCATTAGTTACAGCTTCATCTGTTGCTTCTTCTTTGTCTGTCATGCTGGTAACATTGTGAGCAACAGCCTCAAGATCATAGTTGATCGAAAGGCTATCAGTCGGTGTGAGGTAGTGTTGGTTACGACAGGAAGGGCAACACAGGACAGGTTGTGCCTGAAGGGTGTCCAGGCAGGGAGTGCAAAACGTGTGGCCACAAGGAAGGGTACGAGGCCGCCGCTCAGGGTTCTTGTACGTGGACAGGCATATCCCACACTCCCAGGGCTTCAAACCCTGCAAAAGAAAGAATATTATTACAAATTTGTTAATGAATCAACATATTCTTGTTAGCACCTTGCCAGCTTTAGATTTGGATAGCTTACGAAGAGTAAGGTAGATTTGAATATCTATCTATTTGTCTATCTATTGCCGGACGCCTTACTCCCCTTAAAGAGGGTGGCTATGCACAAAATACTCCCAACCGGACCTATCCCGTGTAAGAGAGACAACTCACGCCAGATAACTGAAGGACTTACAGAATTGACCATTCAATTTAGAAGCTATGGTAGTTCAAACCTTCCCCCCAAACGAAGGTATTTAGTTCTATTCTGACGAAAATAGTCATAGTACCATCTACATAATTATTAAATATCCATGTTTTATTATGAGCATATGAACATTTAAGATCAATAAAACAAGTGGGAATAGCATTTGGGGGGTGAAAAGACCTTTTATTTCCGCAATGTCGTATCATTAGGCGAGAGCTGGAGCGGCGTATAATATGTTCCCTCTCCGAGGTCCAGTGCGGCTCTGAGGCCTTGACTAGAAATTTCTCTGTTGCAAGGATCTCTAGCTGCCTCGCCCATGTTAAAGAGACCGTGTGAGGGAAATTCGCGCCGAAAATTACTCGATAAAAGAGGAAAATTAGCTGATAATTGAGGAGGGGGGGGGGGACACATATGTAGGAGTGGTAGCAAGTAATGGAGGAGAATTATCTCACCTAATCACAAATTGCTTTCTTTTGAGTCACCGTAAAATTGAGTGCCACTGGGGTGTTTTCTAAAGTTTTTTGTTTATGCTCTGGATCTATTGAGGACGATCGCAGTGCACAAAAAAAAAAAACTCTAATGAGGACAGTTGCCATTTATGGGTTAAGTGTGAGTACATATTAGGCTATATCATTTCCTTCATAAACCAAAGTATTGTCACAATATATATATATATATATATATATATATATATATATATATATATATATATATATATATATATATATATCGTAATGAACCCAAGTTTGCGCTCTGTAAAGTGGTGGCACAACATATATATATACCCGGTTACACCTTAAGTAAAAGAATTTGTAAGCCTATAAACAAAGCCAATATATAAAATAGCATATTTCTTTAACCCTTCTTTGGCGGCGCCCGGCTATTGTCGAATTAAATAAATGGGGCCTATGGGCGGGGCCCGGCTATTGTCGAATGCAATTTTGAGCACGTAATGTGCTCTGAGAGAGAGCGGAGCGGTGGGAGGAGCGTAGATTACCTCCTGACCGCTCGCCACGGCCGCCGTGGACCTACTGAGATTTACTCCACTTACATCCACCCTCACTCCCTTGCTATATACGTAATTATATAAAGAAATTGCCGTATTTTACCGTTTTTGCCATTCGGTTGCACGATCGTTGCAAGACAACCAGTGATCGTAGAAGGATGGTTCGGGTGTCATTGGAAAGCTCAATTTATGCCCTTTCAGGGATACATACTTGTATTACGCTCTGGGTCTTGTTTATGCATGAAAAAGAGCACGGAAACAACCCCATTTATGGTAAAAAAAAACGCTGGGCGGTACATAGAAATTACCGCCTAGGCCGCTCTTAAGGTGTTAAAAAGAAAATACTGTAATTCCTACCATTTTGCCTTGAGTAGTATTCCTTGATGTCTTGGATGTAGGCTTAAATCTTCAAATCGCACAAGACAGTTCCAATGTCAATAGCGCAGCATATATCTGTTGTGGGAATGAAGTAGAACATTAGCGTCATAACTTGAATATACTGTGTATTGCAATCTTGCAATACCCAAAGTATCTATTTATGCGTCTATCAAATTATATATATATATATATATATATATATATATATATATATATATATATATATATATATGGTACATTGAAGTAACTGTTACAGACCCATAAAACTCCTATTAGGAACAAGTATCCAATATATTTTTCGTACCTCTAAATATATCCATATTGTGTTAGATGGCACGAATTTTCTTCATAATTCTGAATGAATGAATCATACTGAGCTCATATAACGTTAGCTTACCTTATGTTAATGTGATTAAATAAATGTTCAGCCAATGGGAAGGTATTATTGATGAAGAAAAGCGAGTGGTGATGACGGTAAGTGTTCCTCGTTAGAGTGCCAGGCGGATATTACACACCATATAACCACAGATACTGAGATATCTTATCAACCTTATCGCTCTTGTGATAAAGGACGCGTCACAAACAAAATACAGTCGCATTCTTATGCAATGAATGTATATATATATATATATATATATATATATATATATATATATATATATATATAGTCATGTGTTAAGTATTACAAACATAATGTATGTGTTTTTCATTGTTAGGAGGCTGCAGGCACCAGCCGAACAGGGCGGTACTCCCGGGGAGTGCTAGGTGGCTGATAAGGACAGCTGGAACTCCTGTTTCACCACCTGGCTTCCCTTGCTGACCCTTTCTGTGCCTCACCAATATTGAGGGCGACCCCAGCGTGCCCTCCAAAACACCTTCCCTTTCTATCAATACATTATACCACAAACAAATTACACACTACGCTACTTTTTCAAAATTATAAACAAAACAATAACAAACAATTGTGTACCATCGGAAGGGGAGGGGGGGGGGGGGGCGGTGAAGTTGAACACTTGCAGCTTGTAAGCCCCAGAACCCTCAGGGCAAAAGGCTTGGACAAGTAGAACCTCCACAGGTGTCACTGAGGTGCACTGCATCTCTATCAGAATACCTAGAAATAGAGTGACAAAAGAAGTGTACCATTGTCCCAGGCTGATACGAGAGGTGCAGCATTGTGGTGGGCTGACACAAGAAGTGCAGCATAGCAGTTGGCTGACAAAAGAGTTGCATCATAGTATCGGGCTGTTACATGAAGTATAGCTACCTCCAACATCACCACCGTCTAGCGGCTACTCTAGCCGCAGAGAGCCACCATCACTGCCCATCTGCAGGAAGCCACGTTTGTTGCCCAGTAACCGAGAGCTGCCCTCATCGCTTGTTCCTCCACGCCATCTTCCACCACTATAGAGTACTCAGAATCGTCTTCCATCCCCCACAAACACTTGGAATCCTCCTCCATTGTTAAGTACTTGGAATTATTGCCACCCCAACGCCATCCAAAGCCCTGGATACAGTTTCGTCGCCACTCCACCGACTTCAGAGTGTCACCACATCTACCTTCGGACCTGTGGTGAGAACATTGGCCACATTCATGTACTATTTTCAATGAACATGCACAACAAACTAGTAAACCTGTCCCAGTGCGTTAAATAATCAGCAACCAGAGCTTATTTCACTTCTGCTATAAGGACCCTGGTCTTTCAGTGAGTGACCAACCTGAATGGAAAAACCTACATGTAGTAGAAGAAAACTCGACACTTGGCCAAGGTAATTCAATCGATCATGTCAAAAGCTACTTGGGATTAAAACTGAGGCCTGGAGGTTCGCCCGGAAGTGGATTCGGAGCGCAACTGCAGCTTTATTAATTAATTTCATTGGGGGTGTTTGGTGTTGTGGTAAAATTAATAAAATATATAATACATAAGTGTAGTATATACAACAATATCTTACTCATTAATCTTAATATCTGATTAGTTTGATAAGTTATTAACTTTTCCATGAAATGACTGTTATCAGAGTACTAGTATTATCAGTACAGTTTCTACGAATGTTGATGAGATATAGATGATTCAAGGTGATTGGAGTACTGAATTGACTTTGATTATTAAACCTGAAACTTAAGTATATTCTCAGACATTCTAGGTACCCCCATTTTATAAGAATACATAAATACTTGGCATATTATTTATTACAAAATATAATATGAGGGTGGCCTCACAGCGAACTTGTCCCCTGTGATAAGGACAATCCTTGCCAGTTTATTTAAGAACTTAAAGGATTGACTATTCAACTTAGGGTCTGTCCGACTCAGAGGCCCTCTATGTATCTTTTTAGCATGATTGTTCTACAGTGGTGTGCGACTTGTCCATCACCCTTAGGTATGCAGTGCGGATTTGAATAAGGTTTACTCCCCTAGACAGGTTGCCGACCAAGGCTGATAATCACCATCCACCCATATTTTTATATGGTTACCTCCCCTAGGTGCGTTCGCCGATCAAGGCTAACGAGTCCTATCCACCAACTCTGTACCGATTTTGCCATGTCATACTTATATCAGTAGCAATAATGTCAATATATTCATTCTAAATCAAAGATTTAGCAAATATGTAAAACTTACTTCAATATGGTAGACCAAATTAAGAATAAGACGGAATCTTTCATATTCGAAGAATGATTCCCAAGTTCCCTGAATATTTACCGCTCAGCAAAATACTACTTTCATCTTTTGAAACGTTTCTCGGAACTCTGATTTATCCTTTCAAAGAACCCCTTTTAAGCTACTGGTAAACTATTGTTTTTACTTAACTGCTATGTCAACACACATTAATACCAATATTGCATGCTAGGAAAGATAAAAGTGCCTACAATCATTATGTATTAATACAATTATCCATTATTTTAGATTAAAATACTGACCACAGGAAGTGCACATGTGCACAGGTTAAATATTAAAGAGCATGGGACATATACATTAAAGCAAGGCTGTTAGATTGCATCGAAATAACTTAGTTGTAGCACAGTCATAAAGTCTGTAAGAGACAATAAAGATACAATATATTTGCTGTGGACCGAGTTATGAAAAGGCTGAAGGCTGAACAGAGTAATAATAAAGATACAATGTATGTGCTTAGTGCTGGATTAAGAAAGAGCTGAAGGCTGAACTGAATAAATATAAAGGTGGCGGTGAGAGTTTAATGATGATAAT
The DNA here is from genome assembly GCA_032716605.1 of Paralithodes platypus. Taxonomy (NCBI): domain Eukaryota; kingdom Metazoa; phylum Arthropoda; class Malacostraca; order Decapoda; family Lithodidae; genus Paralithodes; species Paralithodes platypus. The sequence goes on along the minus strand of CM064546.1, from coordinate 480,981 downwards.
AATTATTAGAACAAAGCAATTTACAATGCGCTGAACGGTCACAGGCTGAACAAGTTCAAGTTGGATATTATGTATACGTGAAGTCCAAACAAATATATATAGATATATATAAATAAATAATCCTAAATAACAATATCATGAATATTGCAAGTGTATAGCTAGCTAACTTAATTGCTATATGGTGTCTGAAATGCTGTGTTGTATTTTTGCAAAGCAAGACGGATAATATCCCGAATCCAGTATTAGAATGGAGCCGTAAAAGTATTGTCAGATCCTGGTATTATTGTCTAATTACATTTAAGACAGGGTGTATTTTATTTTCGATTATTCACTTATAGAACGGTCTCGAAAGCCGAGACTAAAATGCTATTTCGCGTCGCAAGGGAATATCTTTTCCTGGTGTTGCAGGGCAAGGATTTCTGTCTTCTCTCTTGTTGGGCGTGGTGAGAACTGTCTTATATTTCTTTTCCTTCTTGTCTTTCTTTTCCTTCTTGTCTTTGTGCTGTTTATTCCTCTTCCTTTGCTTCGACTTCTCCTTAGAGTTATAGGGGTACTGTCGTACAATTGTTGCGATGGGCGTGCTATGAGTGACAGGTGTGACTGCAAGTGCCATGTCACTGGGGGAGGGTTTGACTGCGATGGGCGTGCCAAGCGTGTAAAGGGGGGAGGGGGAAGAGAAAGGCATGGTTATTATTGAAGGGAGGTGGGGTGGGGGGTTGGATGCCAGGGGCGTGCCGGGAAGGGATGTGACTGCAATTGGCGTGTCTCTTGTAGAGGGCTTGGCTATGATGGAGGCTGGAATTTGCCAAAGGCGATGAAGAGACCTCTGATAAAGGGGCTGTGAATTACCCAATACATTCCACACTCGGCCCCCTCCCACCGCCCCTACCTGACGCCACCTCTATGATACCTACCCTGCCATGTGCTTCTCCAGGTCTTTTTGCAGCATCACCATCACCTGACGATGAACTGAGCCCACTCAAGGTGAAGAGCAGCAACCTGCTGTAGGAGAATCTATACTGTATAGTTTGCAGGCTCTCAAGGCCAAGGACGGGAGTGCTTGGCAATGGGACCCCAACTCAGCCCTTCCTAGACAAAGTAGAAAGGAAAGCCTTTAGTATCATTAACTCCCGTTCACTCACCGACTCTCTGCAATCTCTCTCTTCACCGCAATGTTGCATCTCTCTCGCTATTCTATCGCTACTACAATAATCAGTGTTCCTCAGAGCTCTCTCAGTGCATACCACCTCCTTTACGTAGGGTATGTAGTACCCGTCTTGCAACACAATCCCACCCCTACTCTGTACAACTTTCCAACTCAAGAGTGAAACGTTACTCCCAATCATTCTTCTATTCAACAGCTGAGCTCTGGAACTCTCTCCCTGTATCCATCTTTCCCTCATCCTATGACTAAAATTGTTTCAAACTCTGTGTGTCCAGACATTTTGGCTCGAACATTCCTTGATTTTGGCCCTGTCACTCATTTAACTCTGGGGGAGGAACTCGTCAAAGACACTTTTGCCTTTTATCTTCCTCAATAAATAAATATATATATACAGTATATATATATATATATATATATATATATATATATATATATATATATATATATATATATATACTGTATATGTGTGTACGTGTTTGTGTGTGTGTGTGTGTGTGTGTGTGTATGTGTATTTGTGTGTGTGTGTGGTATTTCCTAATGCACATATTGAATGACAAATAAATATTAAACAAAGAATGATAAATAAATAATTGTACGTACAGATGATGTAGAACACATGTGGGTCTTCCGAATATCCCGCTATGTTTCTGTAATGCCCGGCCAGGCAAATGTTTGTTGTTGAATAATGAATGAAGCCAAACGGTACAGCCGGCGCGTTCGGAGGGCGCAAAAAATGGAGTTGGGGATGGTGGGGAGGGTCAGGAGGGTCTGTAATAATGCACATATCGCTATATTTGCATCGACATTCGGGAATGTAACAGTATGTAAGGTATAGTATTTGTAAATTAATTTTGAGCTCGTAGTATGGAAATGGTATATATGATTTATGTCATGCCTGCGCGTAAATATACCGAGTAATGCTATATCTTAACCTCTATTTGTATTCACGCTTGAAAGATTAACATTTTCATGAATTTCAAGAAGGTCCACGAAAAGTCAAAGGCCCCTTATGAACCATGTTAGGAACTGGAGAGTAGGCGCAGCACCCGACTCCAATCATAGACCATAAAGTGTCTCCTGTCTAAGACCCCATACTTCCCCAATACTTATGTGGTATATATAAATCATCATCAGCATGATCTGGATTGGTAAAATAGTTTTATGGTGAGAAGTGCATGTTAAATGTGAATGTACTATGGGAATGTCTGTTAGTGAATGTAGTCTGAAACCAGTGTAATCAAATCGCCTTTACTGTTCAGGTGCTATAGTATATTCGCTGAAGTAGGCGAGCAATCATGACCTTTAACCTCTGTAACTAAAAAATGACTAGAGTAATCGAGCTAATATTTCTACACACACACACACACACATATATTTATTTATATAGATATATAGATATAAAGTATATCTCACAAATACACATGAGCAACTAAATGTTTTTACTCTCAGCCGAGACTCGAATCACCAAGAGTCAGGACGAGAGTTCATGTTTAATTAACCGTCCCTGTGTGGTACCCTGGTATATGGGTCCTACGACTTGCGTATGAAATGGAACAATATCTCCAAGTAGGATTTCCCTTCTCCTTAATATATATAGGAAAAGGTTAAACATTCTTGATCGCACCATGGAAGAGGTGATTAAAGCATCGACTCTCTCCCTGACTATCGTTGGACTGAGAGTAATTACACACACACAAATATATACAGCATACCTTTATCTATATATATATATATATATATATATATATATATATATATATATATATATAATTATACTGTATATATATATATATTTATATATGTTCCTCCTGTTGTACTCAACAATTGTGCTTGCATGCTGACTCCCTGCATAGGCAAACTCCTTTGTCTCTGTCTCTGCTCTAACGTCTTCCCTTCTTGCTGGAAATTTGCTCTCATTCAACCGTCTCAAAGAAGGGTGACTGCTCTCAACCCTTCGCCTACTTACAGCGAATAGACTATAGCACATGGAGCTCTACTATCAGCGACATCAAGGGGATGGGGCTTGAAGTGGTAGGGTTGCTTGCTGTGGACATTGGGTATGATGCCCATGATGTCTGTGTCCAGCATACTGCATCGGCCGAAGGTGTCATTGAAGGTGTCGAGGTGAAACGTGTGGTGGGCAGTTGGATTGCCCTTATTTTCGGTGTCCCTACATAGGGGGAAGGCGTAGTTGACGGCGTTGCGGTCGTGGCTGCCGAATAGACAATCTTGCAATCATGCCACACACAGACTAATTTCACCCAGCTCAAACCGTTTTCCTTTAAATAGTTTTCAAGTGTATTCATCCGGAGTGTGTATTTTAAAGTATAGTTCTTAAAAATATATTTTCCATAATTCATTGAGGATGCTTGTACATGTGTGCATTGGTAATAATATCAGGTAATTAATTAATTATCAAACAGTTTATTAGCATCGATAACAGCAATTAGTAAAAATTGCACACATAACTAAAAAATATTGTACATATCCTGTAATAATATTCCAGAGTATTTTATGCTTCGGTGACATTAATAATTAACATTGGCACACACAGTATAACGACAAAAACATTGTTAATACCTTTTGGTGAGTGCAATTGAATTTAATATTGAGAATTATGTTTTTAAATACGTGAATTTGTCAAGAAGAGGCGAGTATATTGTAGCTTTTTGTGATACTAACCTCCCAAGAAAAATACAATACATTGAAGATTTGTTGAGAAGAAATATTATACATAAATACAATTAGATTACACAAAATAATAAAACAAATATGGTTTGTACTGTGTACGTAAGAAATTTATGAATATAATCATATTATTTTGGAATTACCAATATTGTAACACTATATTTGGTTATAACACAGCGATATATTCAGTATATTTAATTATAACAATAACAGATAATATATTTAGAACCTACTCATGTATACACATACACACTTAATATTCACAGCGGTGAATTTTAGTCATCCAAGTGAGGGTATAAATACGTTACAGTGGGTCCATTATGAAGATCTCTGGGCTGAAGCTTACATGGAAATTATATAATAGTATATTTTAATAGTTAATTTATTAGTATGTAATACAAAATTACAGGTAAAAGTCTTAACAGTATGTATTACGGAATGACAAATGAAGAATATTTCTAATACGCTTAATTATTTATTTAGTGAAAACAGTATATTGTACAAATATTTTTGGATTTATGTAAACCAGCATAATAAGGTACAATAGATAATTATGCTTTACCTTTGTAGTTGCCTTATCTATCATATTAACCCCACACTTCCATCTCACCAATATAATTTCACTGCATCCCATTCTGCTAATGTCATTCACATTAATCTTCCACATAATTAGAAGCGGTAGCTTCTTTATATATACATATTAAGTTTGAAAAAAAAAATGGGATTGGCGAGTTCTTCTAACGGGGAGAAACTAAAGTTTCTCCATAGAAACCAAGGAAGCACGAGGCGAGTTATAAAATAGGTACAGAACAAACCAAGGCAGCACGAGGCGAGTTATAAAATAGGTACAGAACAAACCAAGGCAGCACGAGGTGAGTTATAAAATAGGTACAGAACAAACCAAGGAAGCACGAGGCGAGTTATAAAATAGGTATAGAACAAACCAAGGAAGCACGAGGCGAGTTATAAAATAGGTACAGAACAAACCAAGGCAGCACGAGGCGAGTTATAAAATAGGTACAGAACAAACCAAGGAAGCACGAGGCGAGTTATAAAATAGGTACAGAACAAACCAAGGAAGCACGAGGCGAGTTATAAAATAGGTATAGAACAAACCAAGGCAGCACGAGGCGAGTTATAAAATAGGTACAGAACAAACCAAGGAAGCACGAGGCGAGTTATAAAATAGGTACAGAACAAACCAAGGAAGCACGAGGCGAGTTATAAAATAGGTATAGAACAAACCAAGGCAGCACGAGGCGAGTTATAAAATAGGTACAGAACAAACCAAGGAAGCACGAGGCGAGTTATAAAATAGGTATAGAACAAACCAAGGCAGCACGAGGCGAGTTATAAAATAGGTACAGAACAAACCAAGGCAGCACGAGGCGAGTTATAAAATAGGTATAGAACAAACCAAGGCAGCACGAGGCGAGTTATAAAATAGGTACAGAACAAACCAAGGCAGCACGAGGCGAGTTATAAAATAGGTACAGAAAAAAACTGTATTTATACACAAATAACGGGGTCTTACACAACGAGACTGCAAGTTAACATCAAATTAAGAATAATACACATAATACAATAACATAAGATAATATCAGATTTACCTGAGTTAGGGCTCCAATCTATGTCTTGAATAGCGCGTAATTATATTATTTTATGGAATATAAATATTTGCGTAGTTTCTTAGACTTAATCAAATGATGCTTATGAGCACAATTATAATAATACAATCATTACATACAGTTAGCATACAAAGAAATAGTGTTTGTGAATGCTTGATATTAATTTCGATATTTGGAGAATACAATAGTTTAGCCTGCCCCCTTTTTACGTTTACATTTTCTCTATTAGCCAGACTCTAAATATGATTGAAAGGAACAATAATTATTATATATATTCAAAAGACAGTTGTAATATGCTCACAATGGGTAGTGCATTTATCAGAATGAACTCCTACTGCTAAATATCATTAAGTTACGTTGGTACCAGAATGTCCAATCGTAAACGGAGGATATTGAGTAGGGGATAACAAAGGATAGTAAGTGTGTATTGTATTCCTGAAGGGAGAAAGACTTATTAGCAAGGAAGGGACTCTAAACATTAGAGACACACTATATCATAATTATACTAGTGACTTTCCTGGTGTTGAAGGTGGACTTAATGATTTTTCACTTTGTGAAAGTCTCACACCTTAGGCTTTTAAGCCATCAGAGTTGATTCTCTCTTCAGGGCTGCTCTCTTTCTTCTTGCCAGGTATCACACCACAGATTTTAGAGTAGGTAGAGGTGAGTCTCTGCTGTGGTGATGCCGGTCTCATAAGCGGAGTGTGAGCCAAGAGCCTCACAGGTTACACAGGTGACCTGAGTTTAATTCCACGCTCAGGCATGAAGGTTTTTCGCATACACTGTTAGCCGGTACCGTTTCCCTTGAGCGAGGATATGAGTGATAGTGTCTGGTAATAAACTTTGGTCGAGCACTATTGAATCTTGGAGCGAGGGCTAGAGAATAATGGCGCTATATAAGTAACCTAAACATTATTATTATTATTATTATTATTATAATATATATATATATACTGTGTAATGTGCACAACAAACTTTAAAATGTAATACCTTAGAATTTATATGAAAAATGTGTATCTGGGTCAACTGCCGAGGCACGAAGAACTAAATTGAAATTTTATCTATTCCCATTTTTGGAGAGGAGGCTCCCGAAGGTGCCAATCTGCATAATTTTTCAGAGTGTTTACCGCAGTAGGCTATATAAGAGTACAACTACTTAGTAAACTCGGCCATTGAAATTAGAGCCGAACCTGGTGTATGTGTATAAGCAACTGTTGTTCATTAAGGTAGATCTAGATTCTAGAGAAGAGTATAAAGAAATGGATATGCATATGTGTAAGTTACTCATAAACGTTGAACATATGGGTAATGTGGTTTAAACAATACTTTTGAGGAACTTTGTTTTCTTGGAGAATGTATTGATGAACAGTTTAGGTTTTCTTCACATTTCAGAACAAAATGTTTTTGTTCTTTTTTCAATTGAAATGCAAATCCTTACATAATTTATAATGAAATGTCTTACTATTTGGGAAATACTGGTGACATTTAATGTATAAAAGAAGAGTTGTTCGAGAAGTATTTGAAACATTATTTGATATACTGAATATATTCTAGAATAAAGTTGTACTACATAATATAATCAATCTACCTAGAGTGTGTTTGACACCGACGACCGTCACCGCCTCCCGTTACTGGATGATTAAAAGTTGGGATGCAAATACTATCATGTCTGGTCACTAACATTCACTTGGTAGGGGGGTTTGGCAGGAGCGCAGATTAACCCAGTCTTACTCGTTCACGGTTGACTGACAACTGATTCACGGCTGACTGACGACTGATTCACGGAAGGAGATGGTTTCTATTTGAATTAAGTGGAATCGGTGAAACTTTGACAACCTTTTTATTATTCCGTTCATTCTTTTCAATCAAAACACTTAGTTCATCAGGAGCACTCAAGGGAATTAACTAAATATACTCTGATAAACAAAATCAGCAACCAACATTACAACTGTTTCCAGGCCATCAAATTATCTTTGCAAATTTTCAAAGTTTTTGTAGCAAGTTTTCAGACCTTGGATAAATACTGTTTACAGACAAATGTTTTCTAATAGTTATTACTGAATCATGGCTACATATTGAAGAAAAAGAATATTTAGCAGAATACAATATTCATGAATATTCTAATTAATAAGCCCCGTATTAAATTGTTAGATGATAAGCTTCTCACAGGTAGACGTGCCAGGTGGAAGTTAAGTTTAGCATCGTACAATCCTACATTATTATATTTTGAAGGCAACTATAACGTGGCCTCTGACGCATTATCTAGAAATGTGGTTTATTTAATTTCTGTAAATGCAGTAATGTGTAGTAAAGATATTGCAGCGGAACAAAGGAAAGATATATAGTTTGTGGGGTAAGATGGTCTTGTTGCACATTGTTGGGTGGAGGATGTGGTGGGTGCTAGCTTGGATCTAGGTAAACGTGTAGGTAGGTAGTTAGTTGAGATTAGGGGGTCTAGTGCTGAGGGTGCAAAGGGGGGTCATCAAGTGATGGTGGAAACACACTATTTTAATCTGGAGAAAGTCGCAGACGCTTGGGGAGGGGGTGAGGGTGGTAGGCTTGGATCTGTGGAGGGTTCTGGTATGTAAGGTGGGGAGGGGGGGTAGGTGGTGTTGCGTTAGCAGGGGGGGGGGATACCTGTTGGTTTCACATTACTGGAGGGGGATGGATTGGTAAGGGAGGGGAGGAGGTTTCGAGCAGTGTGTTAATTTGCAAATTAATCGGAGGTGGTGTAATTAAAGGTAATGAAGGAATTAGATCTTGAAGTTGGCATTTAAATTTATGACCATGGGTGCGTTTAGTTTGTGGGCGGAAGTTACACGGGGTAGGGAAGAAGGGTGCTGGGGGGGAATCGGTGAAAGAGCGAGGGTCAGTGAGGGAGTAAGGTGGAGTGGTTGTTGGTAACTTTGTTATATCACTATTAGTTTCTGTCTGCGTGCTCTGTTCAGTGGTCTCTTGAGTTCCTAACATCTCGTATTTCTCATTTCTGTATATCTGCTTTCGCTATGATAATCGATAATCACTTGATAAGGGTTAGGTATTTGTACGATTAGGAAAGATCCTGAGTAACAGGGTTTCAGTTTATTGATCATAGGTAACTGGACAAACAATTTGATTGCCAGATTAGTATAGGCTAACAGGTGTTGGTTCATCTTGTTTTAGATCTTGGCAGTACTTCAGTTGCTGGAACCTGTTGGTTAGATGAAGTAGCTATGTGATATGAGTTGCTATGGGCGTGCATGAGGTATGGATGAAGCAGTTTCATGAGGCAAATGCATGCCATCTAGTGGTGAGGATTTGCATGAGTGAAAGAGTGAATGTTTTACCCATTGTTACCTTAGTTACGCGTCTGTGTAAATAAAGTGTTTATTGTATCTTTGTAAAAACTTAGTTAATCAGTAGCCTCTGTACTGTAAAGACCTCATTCATTAAAGCACAACTATTACTCTGTATTTTTGTCAACCACTGCTGATATCTTGGATTAAAAAGCAACCATATAACAGTAGCGAGTTGTTCTTGTCGCTGTTTGTGGCTGGAGTCATTGCAAGATGATGATGGAGGATTAGGAGAGTGGGTTCGCCAAACACACACTCATGAGGGGTTACCCTGACTTCACACGGGCAAGTACAGTATTCATACCCCACTGTATTATTTTTTCTTCAGCAGGTCAGTCGTCGGGGTTGAGGGTGTCTAAATCTTGTTCTTAATTGATTGGACAGTTTTGCTATGGTTGCATTCACATATACTATTACCTTTCAGCCAGTATGATGAGGAGGGAGAGATTGTGTAGGCAAATAACCTGGCCTACAATTTCAGGTGCATTGTATGAGTGTATGGCTTGGGGTAATAATAGGGAAACACAGTGTTGAGCATGACGTCAGCCACAGCTAATGCTGTACGTTTTATGGCTGGACAGGCGATTAGGAATACAAAATATGTATCGACGAATGTGATGACATACATTTTGGAAACTTTGAATGGAATAGGTCCCATGACATCAGCACCGCGGTAGCAAAGTCCGCCATCTCTGATTGCCTAACTTGTTTTACTGATTCATCGCAGAAAAACTATGATGTGTTATACTAAAAATAATTGTGTTATGTTAGAAAAATATTCCTTTTAAAAATGTACTTATTGTTAATCAGTACATATGGATATCCACTTCGTAGTACGTGTTCGCATCTGAGAAATATGTTCCTTGTTTAGAGTAAATACTATGAGTCTCAAATATATTTTCCGTACTAGGTAAAACCAAATTCGCTTCCACGAGGTCGGAGGGGAAGAATAAGCTAATCCGATTATCACTGAGCTTGCGAGAGTGGTGGCAAGGGTAGCACAGATGAAGGTACAGTAGGGAGACCACTAGACCAGGCAGAATATACAGCAGAGATACCTTTGTCAATTATGTCATCGTAAGTCTAGAGCATAGAAACTGATATAACATTATGCATAACAATCTCGTGTTGATTTGATTATCTGTATTATAAGCTAATTAGTTATAGCCTATATTTGCCTAGAAATATTTTGGTGTTCACAGTGTTTAATACTTAGCGTTAATAGTTACTGACACAGACTTATCAACACTTGTCAGATCTCTGTTTGCTGAAGATTTCTTGGTTAGACAGAAACCAGCTTTAGTGGTAACAAATATATGCAAGAAGAGCGGCAAAATAGGTGAAGGACAAAATAACCAATTGAATCCATTAACTATGCAGGAAGACAAACTAGAAGCAAATTATAAAGGTATTGATGCCAATAGCTGTACAGTCATCTGTAGTAAGAGGTGGTACATGTTTTATAGAACATTTCTGACATGCTAATGACACATTTTAAAAAATTCCCTTTAACCACATGCCAGGGAAAGTGTTTTTCCTTCTGTAATATTCATCAATGTTTATCATATGATAATGTACCAGTTACATGTGCAGGTGATTGTGCCTGGAAGAGGTAAGGATGCAACGGGCTCGCAGGTGTCTAAGTTTTTGTAGATGGTATATGAGTTTACCCTTGTGTAATACTGTTGTCTGAAGTGGTTTGTCATTATTATGATACTATGCAGTAACCCAATATAGTGGATGATATGTAGCTGGTCCTTCACAACACTAGAACCAACTATTTGTTGGCAATTGTACTGTATTGTACATACATTGGTCAAGGTAGAGGACATTAAAATAAATGGTTAAATATCATAATATAGAGTCGAAAGTTTATCAGAACTTAAGTGGCATCACCCAATAATGAGGGGAATGCGTTTAGGGACCTAAACAAAAAAATATGAAGAACAAAATATGACCGGAAAAGTAGGTAGGTGGCCGAGTATATTCCTATGCAATAACCCGCCAGTAGAAAAGTAGGTAGGTGGCCGAGTATATTCCTATGCAATAACCCGCCAGTAGAAAAGTAGGTAGGTGGCCGAGTATATTCCTATGCAATAACCCGCCAGTAGAAAAGTAGGTAGGTGGCCGAGTATATTCCTATGCAATAACCCGCCAGTAGAAAAGTAGGTAGGTGGCCGAGTATATTCCTATGCAATAACCCGCCAGTAGAAAAGTAGGTAGGTGGCCGAGTATATTCCTATGCAATAACCCGCCAGTAGAAAAGTAGGTAGGTGGCCGAGTATATTCCTATGCAATAACCCGCCAGTAGAAAAGTAGGTAGGTGGCCGAGTATATTCCTATGCAATAACCCGCCAGTAGAAAAGTAGGTAGGTGGCCGAGTATATTCCTATGCAATAACCCGCCAGTAGAAAAGTAGGTAGGTGGCCGAGTATATTCCTATGCAATAACCCGCCAGTAGAAAAGTAGGTAGGTGGCCGAGTATATTCCTATGCAATAACCCGCCAGTAGAAAAGTAGGTAGGTGGCCGAGTATATTCCTATGCAATAACTCGCCAGTAGAAAAGTAGGTAGGTGGCCGAGTATATTCCTATGTAATAACCCACCAGTAGAAAAGGCAAATGTTTAAAGGCCAGGAAGTGTGGCAATAGCCTAAACGGAAACCATGCTGTGGAAATATACTTGAGCCGACCAGGCCAAGTGGGATATCAGTCTTGGTTAAGTGCTAGAGTAGCCTACTTGCTTCATATGCGAGGGGTCCTGGGTTCAATGTTCAGCCGAACATATTTTCTGGAGCGAATTTCCGCATCTAACGAAGTTTAGCTGCTTTGGTAACATTGTCAATAGTAGAGTAAACATATGTGTGTGTAAGTAACAAGCGGATTTCACTCCTGTTTCAAATGGAAATGGGAACAAATAAAGTATGTGTGGCTTATTACCACAAAACCCACCGAAACGCCAATATAATACCCTCATTGTTCCCTGACTAAATAGCACTGTATGAATATTCCCATATTCAAAATATACTATAGGGGTGCAATGCCTGGTGAGTTATCTGCTCAACAGGTAGCGTTGTGTGTAAGAGCGAGAGTCTGAGTGTGGGGGTGAGACTGTGAAGCACGGGAACGAGGTGGCTTCAGAGATGGGGTCACTTCGGGCCATAAGTGAGCACCGTGCCTCATGTGAAGGCAAGGTGGCAGGTGCTCGTTGTACTCTACGTGCTTCACATGTCTCACTTTCTAGACTGGAACGAGACCTCACGGGCTTCACTGTTCATTGTGCAGTGGTGAATGTTCAGGCTCTCGGCCTATGACCGAGAGGAAGTAAGTTGGAATATAGAAGAAAAAAAAAGTGATGTCAGGTTATGACATTTCACGTTAAAGCTTACTGGATGGGCAGTGGCACACAACATTGCAATCCTGTAGTTAGGAAAGTAAGACGATATTGAGAAATCCAAACAGAAAGATGAGCATAAAATAGACACTAAGATGAGGGAGAGATGAACACAATAATATGACTGATATTCAGGTGTAGCCTGGGCTGAAAATTGTCTAGCTTGAAGGTAGTTCTGCGACCTAATTACACCTACACGTCAACATAATACCTTCAATATTGTCAGAACTTACAGCACGCTAGATATCCGATCATTTTCGAAATTGGTGTAACGACGTAATTGACCACTTGCGAGTTTCAGGCTATAAGGAAGTTGGAGCTGCAAACAACGATAGTAAACAAAATTAAATAATAATGTAGGTTTCTGGTGTCTAAAGAGTATGTTGAATTGGATTTTATGTATTTACTAGCAGGGGTACCCGGCGTTGCCCGGGTAATCACCATAATCCCCATCACTACTACCACCACTACTACTACCATAATCACCATCATCAATCACTACTACCACAATCATCACAATACTACTACTACCATAATCACCGGCCTCGACCTCCCTGTGCCTCATTAAACGGCGACCTCGATTTCGGCCGCTAAATGACCTCCTATTTTGGATCTGACCTCATCCGTACCCCATTTTGGGGGGCTGCAAACAACTTTCGTTCCATACACCTTTTCGATCAGAGGCCTCCTTCTGCCCCAAACGGCCATTTTTTTCATTTTTTTCGCTCCCGTATACTACATAAGTTCTGCCGAAAATTTTATTAAACAAAAGTGTCTCTGATTTCCACTAAACTCGCCTAAAACCATCTCCAAAGCATGGGCTTTCCAACGGTGCCCCACACTCCCACCTGGCACCAAAACTGTGGGAGGAGTTTAGTAACAAAGGTCGGGTAACTGACAGACAGACAAACATTGACCTATATTTATTAAGATAAATGAACTACAACCGTATTTTAGCTAGTAATTCTGCTAAATATCGATGTCTACTACTCCAACTTCCTTATAGAACGAAACTCGCAAGTGGTCAATTGCAATATGTGAAGCTGTAGAGCGTGAGTAAAGAAGGTGCTACCGGTAAAAGCTTGGCACAAGTAAGATACCAAGACGTCAGAGCTGTATTTGATAGTATTGAGGACTTTTACTGTATCGGGCACTTATGTAGCAGGCTTTAATTTATAGGTTTAATTATCTTTTCTCTTACCTCAATATTTCCCGTAGAAATTGTGTAGATCTCGGAGTTGTTTGGAACACTTTATGTTAAGGGGAATGTACCTGTATGTGGAGGTATCAATAAACACTTGCAAGGGATTTATTTAATTTATTACTTTGAAAATAAAAATCTGTTAGCCCTTATAATTAATTGTAATAATTTTATTCTTTGCACTTTACGTTCCCTGCGTTTGGAAATGCCGTTTAGATGAGTAAATGGATTACTGACATGGTTAATACTGGGAATGACTGACTGTAAGTGATTACGGAAGGCATTGTAAAGTTCAAGTATTAACCGTTATAAGTATTGGCGTTATTAGCAATAGTAATTACTAAACTATAGTACTTCTAATATAGCAACTTAGGACTGAGCTTATTTTCTGTATTACATTGGTTCTCTGTAAAGACAGATAGGAACTATTAGGAAATGTTACTAGTCAGCTTCATATCTTGTCTTCTGCTGAGCTGGTGATCTTTTCTCGTTATACTTCTGGATGTTCATGGATTTCGTCGTCATCTTCATTCTTCTTAAGTCTAGTGAAATAGAGAGGGTTACTGACCTCTCCAAGTACCTCATAAATGTTATATGTTGAAGCAAGATATTGACTAGGCACAGATTGTTTCCAGGCCGTGTAAACCAACCATTGAGGAAATCATCATTCGACAAACAAATTATAGAACCCCCCCCCCCCCCTCCCTCCAACGAGCCATCAGCCATCCTGCCAGCCAGACGGGCCTTCATAACCCAAGCCACCACCTGCCGACCCAAACTGAATATGCATACCACTTGTGTTCTGTGTGTACCGTTTTTATGCAGGCCCGCCCTTCTCTCTCTCTCTCTTTATTTTTAAATATTTCTTTCCATCACGTATACGACTGTGAGTTTCATTGTAAGAAAATACTAATGTAATTTATAAATAAATTCACCAGCTTCCTATTTTGTCCTGGTTAACTTTGAAATAGTAGTTATTCACTTCAACCTGGCTCAAAACCCATCCCTCCAGCAGAACTTAAGACATGAAATCAAACCTTCCAAGTGGTTCATTCCACCAAATTACTGAGCCTCCTCCTTGATGACAAATAATATGGGGACCTCACTGGCGACGTCACACCTATGCAACACATCATTGTATCCTACCCAAACTTTACTATGCCTTGCTTGATTAGTCATCACCACCCAACCTAACACAGAGAAGACAATTGTAAACAATCCAAAAGAGAGCACTCAGGATTCTCCTAGGATCTAACTACAGTAATTATCAAGGAGTAGTCACTCAACTGGAACTGTCCACCATATCAAACCTCCACAAACAACAACTCCGACAATTTACCACGACACTCTTGAACCACCTAAGACTACTGACTCTTTCTACTCCCAATGCCCCTACTCCATAATGAGTTGTTTGCCACCACCCATTATCCCAATCAGAGCTCCCCGGATAGACCGCCACAAATATAGCGTCATCCGCGCAGTGGTAAATTATTTATGAAATGTATACATTCATGAGCATTATATATGCCCCTATATAAGTATATCTGTTTGCATTTGTATGCATGTACAGTACAGTATATATGCTTGTGTGCATGGCTTTATATATGCATGTATATGTTTTCTCTGCATATATTAATTTGTAATATGAACCAAAGTGTGGTTTATTCTTCATTAAGCTTATCATCTGTATTTCTATATACTGTATATGTTCAATCCTTGGGCTGCAATTGTCAATAAAGCATTGATTAATATTGTTGTTATTACTGTATATTATCTCTCACGACCCCCAATATCCATGTACTATGCTAATTGCTCTATATGCTACTGAAGTGCCTATATTACTAGGGCGGTGAATGGCTATAGAGTAAGAACACGAATAAAGTAGACAAGATATAAAATACACAGATTTTCAAAGGTAGAACACATATATTGTACACTATCATCTCGACTACTCTAGTGCCTTGGTTTATGTTTGTGGAATTGATAGTATGTTTTCTGAACCTGGTGGCTGCAAACATCGTCTGGGCATGGCCAATTCCTTCATAAATTTGGTACCTGCAGGTACTTCCTCAGGTACTGGCTTCATCGAGTTTTCACCGGCAGCTACTTCTTCAGGTATCTTCTAAGGATCCTTTTCGGCAAGTCCCTGGCCCAGGTAGCAAGAGTTCGGGGTAGCTCATCCTTCCAATGCCAGCTTAGCTGCTTGTAGTAGTAGTCTGTCTTATTTCTAATTCCGCCGTAGATCGACTGCTTCAGTTCCTTCACATCAGGACACGAGAAGGGAGTCAAGTAGTGGCTACAGCAGGCAAGAGGGCTTTGTCAAACTTTCTATCTTAGAATTAGCGTTGTCAACCCTTCTATCATAACATTTCTCTTTCGCTATGCTTCTTATGTCATTAGTACTAGCCACCAAGCTGGTTTCACTTACTGGAGTCCTTCTGTCTTTCATAGAATGCTGCTGGGTCATCAGGAGAGGACAATTGATCTGCTGCTACTTCTGCTGAAGTGTCTTGAGAAGGGGATTATGCTAGTGAGTCGCAAGTGTGAGTTACAGGTTAGTCTCAGGTGTTTTGTGTTCTTCCAGTCGATTCGAGTTAGGAGGGGGGGGGGGGGGGGTGGAGTTAGGTAGGTTGGAGAGATGAGAGGTCTCTAAGGATTAGATAGAAGTAAAGATGGAAATGAAGAGCAATGTCGACGAGTAAAAGGTGGAGGGCTGTCCTCCTTGCTATTCTTCCTGGGTTTTTGTTGACTCACTGGTGTTGCCGGCAGGAGCATCTCGGAGCAGCAGTGCCGCTGATGTTGGAGAAGGTGGGAGATGGTGATGGTGATGGTGTTGATTCCCTCATCGATTGTCTGGCGAATCTCCCTTGTGGTGAGGATATGATGGTGGATTCGGCGATATTGTTGCCAGGAGGTGAGTTAGTAACTCCCGAAGAGGGTGGGGTCCACTGAACGCAGGGCACAATGGTTTGGGTGACCAATCAGTATATCATGGTCCCCAAGATGGGGTCCCCAAGTCCTGGGTTTGAAAGGTTTGAACAGTTTTATTTAACTCAGTTTACCCCTGGTGGAGTATACGAGTACATAAATTATAAATATTTTTGATCAAAGACAATACACGCCATAATTATAACTATAAACAATTTGATTTTGAGCCCAAATACAGTTTCCAAAGGTTGTTGTGAAAAATATTTAAAATCCAACTTATACCAGCTATTTCTATACAAGCAATAATCCTCATTGTCCACACATAACAATTTATATTTTTTCGCAATTATTTTGCTTACACGACTATTTATTCAGAAAATCATATCGCTTACACACACACACACACACACACTAACACAGTTATTAAGATATATTTAATTACAATAATGTACTCACGTTGAATGCACGTCATATGAATTATGGTAATTGCAGGGGATCAACATTATTATTATATATTGTAGGAGACTTGATTAAATATCACTCTCGTTGTTTTAATAACGTGAAGCTCTCTAGGGCAAGAGAATGACATCATTAACTACCTTCCCCTCATATCTACTACTAAGTAAATATCTCTCTCTCTCTCTCTCTCTGGTATTATTGTTACCATACATAATACTGCTCTTACACTTTCTTCTTCACATGTCCTTTCTTACTTCTTTCATAATATTGTATCCTCTTGTTGCAAAACATTGTTTCATCAGGGTTACATTGATATATGTTCAATTTTATTCAGCATATATAGTTTGTTGATGCAGTTTTGGTTTTAACATAATGATTAAAGGAAGTTGATGGAATATTAATAAACGTTAAGCTGTATACCTTAGAAGTTATCCCCTTGCGGATCACGAAGCATTTGTGACAGTTTATTCCGCTTATAGTTTGATGAGTAGCATGGAATAATAATAATAATAATATTGATTCAGTCAGCAATTTACAGAGTTGGTACCACATAGTTTGTTACAAATATGACATGTACCAGCCTTGCATAATTCCAACTAAGGATAGCCCAATAAGGCCGTTAGGCGTATTTCCATTGGGGTCCTTGTGGGATTAGGTTAGCTGGGGAAAAGGGGAGGATAAAGAAATAGATACTTTAGAGAAAGTATTTCTAGGGGGTTATTTTAAGATACCTTACATCCTATAGTAAATATCAGTAATCCGTAATCAGTAATCATTTCAGTTTGGTTTGTCTATCTCTTATGTCGTATTTAGTAGTAGACATAAGCTTGGTGCTCCCTTCTCGCAGCTGTCCGGTTCAGGTGTTCCTTCAGGCTACGTCTGAAGGAATACAGTGTTCTCTTTTCACGGACTGACTGGGGTAGGTCGTTCCAGTCTTTGATGGCAGTGAAGAAGAATGTTTGCTTACCCTGTCCTTGGATTCTCGGGACCTTAAAATTAAACATCATGTTTCTTGTATTATGTCCACTCCTCTCATTTGCTTTAACAAAATCATTCTTTAGATACTCTGGAGCTCTGTCATAGAAAATTTTGAAGGCATTAGTTAGCCTGATTTGTTTGGCCCTGTCAGAGACATTGAGCATACCTAGTGACTGAAGTTGTTCCTGGCCAACATGTGATCTGGGTCCTAGGTTCAGCATGAACCTAACCATTTTATTTTGAGTGACCTGAAGTTTGTGCTGTGCTGATTTAGATGATGCAGAGTACCAGGATGACACAGAATAGTCAAAATGACATTGAACAAGCGCTTGGCAGAGGGTCTTTTTGGTCGCCGCGGGCAAGCATCCCACCTGTCTATACAGGTATTTTATACGTGCTCTACACTTACTCAGGATAGATTCCAAAATTGTTTCACCTGACAAACTCGCGTCCAGTTTCAGTCCGAGATATTTAACTTGTGACACTGTTGTTATAGGAATATCATTACAGTTGACCGAGAAGCCCACAATGTCTTTCAGTTTGCGTTTTGTTCCACATAAGATGGCTTCCGTCTTGCCCAGGTGAAGAGATAGTCTATTGTCCACTAGCCATTCACTACATGATGCTAGTTCTTTGGAAAGTGAAGCGGCAATACTTATTGGGTCTTTTCCTGAAACCAGAAGCACGCTGTCGTCTGCATACAGTAATAATTTACATGAGACGCTCAGTTCCATGTCGTTCACATAACAGAGAAAGAGTAAGGGACCAAGGATGCTTCCCTGCGGGACCCCACAGTTAATTGGCATAGGATCAGATATATTATCATCAATTTTGACTCTTTGGGTTCTACCACTAAGATAAGATTTAAACCAGTTCACAGACCCTATGCCCATAGCTTGTAGTTTATTACATAGGATATCATGGTCTACTGTGTCAAACGCTTTTTGTAGATCAAGAAGAACCATACCGGTGTAGTTACCTTTAGACATTTCTTTACGAATGTGATCCGTTAAGTGGATGAGACAGGAGTCTGTCGAGTACATGCATCTGAAACCTGATTGAAACTTATAGAATAGATCATTTTGTTTGAGGTAGTGTTCAATTTGGGTGTATACCGCTCTTTCAAGGATTTTAGATGCAATACATAATATGCTAACTGGTCTGTAGTTGCCAACTTCTAGTTTATTTCCTTTCTTGAATAGAGGGGTTACAATAGCTTCCTTCAGTTCAGCAGGTACTGTGTTGGTGTTAATTGACAAGTTGATGATGTGGGTTAGGGGGCCTGCTATACCAATGGCTCCATCTCGTAGAAATTTGGCAGGAATTTTGTCTGGTCCTGTGCTCTTATGTACATTTAGGTTAGACAGCCCGTCAAAAGTGTATTTTGGTGTAACATTTTGTAATCTAAATGTGTTCGGGTGTATGTCTTTATCTCTGTAGAAATTACGAAAGGTGGCCGTTGTTGTCGTGTATTTATTGAGAGGTTGAGGTAGGTTCTGTGCAAGTGTGTTTGCTATGGAAGTGAAGAAGGAGTTGAAGTAGGTTGAAATTTGTCGTTTATCGTGGCAAACCTGATCATTAATGGTGAGAGCAATATTAGTGTTAGACGAATCCCTTGTCTTGTTGCTGTAGCCTGTTGTTTTTAGGTGCCTCCATAGTTTCTTTGGGTTATTCTGATATTCCTCTGCCTTATTGTGAAAATAATTATTTTTCGCTGATTTCATTTTCCTACTTAGTTTATTCCTGGCCCTGTTGAACTCATGTTTCAGACCTTGATCCTGTCTATGTTTCGCTAGCCTATTTAACAGATTGTCTCTGTGTTCCAGATGGTGTAGTATGTCATTGTTGATCCATGGGTCTGACCTTGCTTTAATTCGTATGTCTTTCAGAGGACCTATTTCGTCTAGGATGTTGTTGTTGTTGTTGTTTTTCCCCAAGCTGCCTGGCCGAACAGCCCCAAGGCCCCGAGCAAGGCCAAGGCTATAACCGAGCGCCCCCACAGAACCCTCCCTGCCGACCACAATAAAGCCTGGGTGACCGAAGCCACTCCATGGCGGGGAGCTGAGGAGGGCGCGGAAACGCCCGGGAAACCAAAGCCCCACCCAGGGCCCTGTGCCCCTCAGCAATTATGAAGAGAAAGTTGAAGGGCAAAGGAAAGATGTGACGCTTTGGCTTCCAATCTTGGTAGATTAGGTCAATCCACGCAAGAGACGCCGTCACTTGAGATCTAGAAAATATATAAGTAAAAGGAACAGTCAGAGTAAGCTATGGGTATGGCAGAGATCGCTCAGTTCGTCTAGGATGTTTGTGATGATGGTTCTGAAGCCAACCCATGCGTCATTAACGTTTGTACTTCCAAACACTGGAGACCAGTCTGTATTCCATAAAATGTCCAGAAATGTTTCCTTATTGTAGTTTCTGAGTGACCTTGTTTTGATAATCTTGTGATTCTCTAGGGTCATTTTTGTGGTTTTCCGTGTGCAATATGTGACGAAGTGATCACTTATCCCAGTCTGTATAACCCCTGATTGGGATATTTTGTCCTCTCTGTTACAGTTTATGTGGTCTAATATTGTGGCAGTGTTCTCAGAGATACGTGTGGGGGTTGTGATGAGTTGTTTGTGATTGTGCATTGTCAGTATATGCCTATATTCTCGTACAAGCCTATCATTTCGTTGTTTGTAACACAGGTCAAAGGATTTATTGAGTCTTTTCCTTGTAATATCCACAGATCTTCCACAAGCTGCATAACATTGAGTTATGAACAAGAACAAACGGTCAAAGTGCACCGTTATCTTCAAAGGGTTAAGTTAGTCGATAATGGGATTTCTTTACATAAATACATATTTCAAAGTTATCATGAAGCCGATTGCGTCACATTATAGTCATTACATTACTTGTATCTAGCATTTGAACAAGCTGTAATTACGGGGTGAATATAATGCCCCTGAAAATAATTCCGAAGCTTTAATAAGTAAATAAGATAATTGGATAACTAGTTTTTTTCCCCTCATGGAAGCTACTTCATTCTGCCACGAACTCTATAATCAAAAGTCAATAGTATCGAAAAATATTGGATTATTGAATCATGATCTAAATCTGAGCTAGGTAAAAAGTTTTAAATAAAAAGATTAAATGTAACTATATTATTTGGTGAAATAACATGCAAATTGTTTTACTATTATTCAACAACATTTAGTATCATTCCATTCTCTCTCTCTCTGCTACCTATCTGAATTGGCTCGGTTCTCCACTTCTACCAACATATATTTGTGTCGAGTTTTGTGATTATTATTTTAATGATTTCCAAATTAGTTAATATTTATTATAAGCTCTTATGAATAGTGACAGTTTGTCAGAAACAATTTTGCAATTCCTAGAGCTGAAAACTTAAGATCATACACTTTACCCAAAGATATGGTGGTATGCCTGAACAGAGTGAGCTGTGCATTTTGCCGGTCTAGGAAGGTAAGGTCATCCCAAAGAATCATGGTAATCTCTACCTAGTGTCAGAGAGCAATAGAAGCTAAAATAATTTCAAATTAGGGAAAGGGGAGGTTGGGGGGAGAGTAGTTTAGCAGGGCACACAGGAATATCGACTTTATATATTACAATCAATACAGAGGACTGAGTATTAAGTTGAAAAACGTTTGCCAGTTCTTCTAAATGTCATCAATAATGTTTGACCACTAAAGTTGCTTCAATGCAGTGAATATAAGTAATTGCAATATCCATTGATTCACAGACATAAATAACTTCACGATCTTAACATATTTCTTAACCTGCAATGTTGCAAATGACTACTCCTAATCAATTAGAACCATAATCAATATGACTCTTTTGGGTCAGTAAGCCTGGTGCAGATTTCCGTGTCCAGTTATACAACTTGAAGTAATTTACATCCTGCGAAAATATGCAACATACTGTAGTTGCAGTCAACTACTAAAGGTTCCTATGGCTCTTCGAGCTTCTCCCGATTCATTTGAGCGGAGTGTGTTAGTTTGTGCGTTCGCAAGTTTACCCGTCGTTCAGAAAGTTCCTAGGAAATACTATTGTTAGCATCGAGGGGGGCTTACTTTTAGGGATCGAGACTGTACATATCATATATTAACCCCACCATAGACTACAGTAGATCTGGACTGGACACGAAAATGGAACTTTGCAGTAAGGGACCCAAAATTGGAGAACGAACTCCCAAGTTCGAACCTCGAAACCGCGAAAATGTGATAATTTCGCGGTTTCGAGGTTCGAACTGGGGGTTTCGGCGGTTGTGATAGTGAAACACATAGCTTCCGAGGGCCCTATTTGCTTGGTGGTTTTATCCGCTGTATTAACAAATTGTGAGCATAGGTGTGGTTATCCTGCCTCATTTGGTAATTCTGGTTAGTAGCGTTTGCTCTTTGGCGAAAATCTTGTTGTAGCATGGTAATAGAGTCCATGTGAAGAGCAGAAGAGAGCGGCTGGTGTGCTCAAATGTATTGATCTCGGGTAGCCTATATGGCGGCGGTCAGAAATCGCACATGTCTGCCCTTGTATCTCCTTTCCCGATTACTCGGGTGATTTTATGGTATGTCAGTGTTATTTTCATATTAAGGTTTTATCTCCTTTGTGAAATATCTATCTATCCAGGTAAGACAAATATTTACATTTTCTATGTATCTATCTATATGTTCAGGCCCAATCCCCATTTTGGGGCTACCTCCCATTTACATTTTGATTATATTTAATATTCCTCCTTCGTTTAATTATAGCAAAATGTCTTCACTCGCTGTAATAGTGCATTCTCCCAATTTTCTCACTCACCTTTTCCAGCGGCACCCCAACATCCCCGGGTAATTTGGAGTGAAGTATTAGAGTTATTCATGAGTGGGAGAGCCGGCCATTACTCCATGCCTTCAAGGTAAAGTGGGGCCCAAATTAAATAACTTGTTTATGTGAAGGAGTTGCATTTTTCTTGTCCATCAAGCTTAATACTGGGGCCAGCAGGAAGAAACGAGGCAGTGGAAATCGAAGAAAAACAATATTATGTTGGATATAGAATCCCTTGAACACGAAGTAAACTTATAATAGTTAGTGCAGCACAACCTTTATTATACACGAATAGTTTAAACTATTTAAAACACATGAAATGTGATTAGAGGGAAACACAGATTATGAATCTTATTATAGAACTATTAGGAATTGAAGACATTTTGGAATTTGAAAGAAAGAGGACAGTCTTACAGAACAGGTGATGGCCAAAAGAATACAAGCGTTTGCCAGTACGAACATCAAGAATTAATGAAAGACAAAAAACAATTTCAAATGTGAGGGAGTAGCGAAAAGCTTAGGTTTAAAGGAGGGGAATGGGTGTTTAAGATTTTAGAAGACGTTTATGTGACATGGATTTCGGAGAGGCAAATGGGAATTAGAACTGAAGACCGGCAGCTTAACATTATGAAGAAAAGAAGATACGATTTGAAATAGCTATTATGAAGTTTGGAATTAGGATAGCAGAATAATTATATCGCATGTTTATAATAATACACCCTTCTGTAGAATTCAAATAATCAAAGCAGCTTGAAACTCTTAACATGAGGAATATTATGTATAATATTAGTTCCCACTCTTAAACAGCCTTCTGTTCTTAGAAAGTACATTTAGTTCTGCCTCATTCATAAAATGTCTCGGCATAGCACTTCAATCAAGTCAGCTTTGAATGCTGCGTAACTAGCCATAAAGTATATCAGTAAGCACTCACGACTAGACTGAAATCATAACATTTGGCCCGCTGGTGAACTTCAGAGGATTGGGATCAAGCATCATCTCTTCTCAAGTATGTTTTGACAATTTTATAACGATGGAACAATATTGCCCCATATTATATTCACCCTAGAAGGTGAACGAAGTTTTGACAGTCCATTATCTTGATACTAGAATAACTATGCATGTGTTCAATAACTCAAATACATTGTTAAGAGGACTACATATATTAAAGATTCACCAGTGAGTGCAATTTTGTTTATGCTATTGACCAATTTCTGTGGTAACAAATATGATATATTTCAACATTGAACAGAAAAGAAGAATACCTTATTTGCAATAGTAAAGTAATTATATGAAGCATGATTCTGGACAATGTAATTTATCTCACATTGATGAGAAACTTATATACCAGCATAGCATACAATTACGTTTTCGCTTCTGTATTCCTTTGCAGTCTCATCACAGAAGGTGGGTCTCTGAAGAAGCCCGACTTGCCCCGCCTCAATAGACATTCCCAGGCGTGCAGAATACCCACTGACTCCCTCCACCCGGAGTATGCAAAGTAGGAAGGCGCCGCCGAGCCAAATTGCATCCCGAGAGTTGGTGGGGGACAGACGAAAGAAAGACCAAGGATGGAGGGATGAGGGTAAAATATATAATAGAGAGGAAGTGTTGGGTGGAGGGAGGGGGGGGGGGGGAGCAGCAATGGAACAGATGGGATTTAATGAAATTAAGATTCGTGAGAGGAAATGGAAGAAGACTACAGATTTTTGCGGAACAATTATCTTTAGATTTTGTGATACATGGGGAGCAAGAATAGCCTAAATAAACATCAATAAAGAACCATAGAAAGGTTACTGAAGAATAGACGATGGCAACAAGATGAATATTGCAAATTAATGTGATTAGGAGAAAATATAAAACAGACCTGGAAGGAAAAGTAATTAGGAGAATTGTTACATCCAGCGAGCATTTGATCAAATAAAATAAATAAACTGAAACCGAATGAATATACTACTATACAGACCGGTAACCATATTTGCCTTTATTTTGTTGTTGTTGTTGTTCCCCAAGCTGCCTGGCCGAACAGCCCCAAGGCCCCGAGTAAGGCCAAGGCCATAAACGAGCGACCCCACAGAACCCTCCCTGCCGACCACAATAAAGCCTGGGTGACCGAAGCCACTCCATGGCGGGGGGCTGAGAGGGTGCGTAAACGCCCGGGAAACCAAAGCCCCACCCAGGGCCCTGTGCCCCTCAGCAATTATGAAGAGAAAGTTGAGGGGCAAAGGAATAATGTGACGCTTTAGCTTCCAATCTTGGTAGATTGGGAGGTCAATCCACGGAAGAGACGCCGTCACTCGAGATCTAGAAAATATATAAGTAAAAGGAACAGTCAGAGTAAGCTATGGGTATGGCAGAGATCGCTCAGGTCTCACTCTGATAGACCAGCCCATCACCATTTGCCTTTATTATCATTAGTGTCATTATTACAGCAATTTGAAAGTATTTATTTTTATTTGCAATGTCTTAAAACCTATGGTAATATTCGTGTCCGTATTTACTATAGATACGTAAGGGAATGTAATAAAGGTATTTTTGTCATTTGTATATCCATAAATATATCAATGCGGATCATAGGATAGCAGCAGCATTATATATATTTTACATGGTAGACTGAGTGAAGCATCTATTGGTTCGAAACGTGTGTTCATAGGTATGCGGCCTTGTGATAGTTAAAGTGGGCTGTCGTCCACAAACGATGCGCACCACATGTCCGGGCCCTATCAAAGTGTCTCAGAAATTGTGGTTTCTGACTGCACAGGACTACGATTTTATATCCAATTATCGAATACTGGATATCAATCTCATCATGTACTCACACCCAACTGTGTCCAGGCATTTTGGTCCGAACGTCCCTTGATTTCGGCCCTGTCACTCTTTCAACTATGGGAGAGGCACTCGCTATAGGCAGTTCTGCCTTTTGCCTCCCTCAATCATATAGACCAAAAAAAAAAAAAAAAAAAATGCACACTGAATAACCTAATGTTTTAAGTGGAAAGAAATAACATATTATGGGGCACAGATATGTAAGGACCGAACTCGCTACGAAATGCTTCCGAACCTATAGGAAGAATCAAATTTATAAATGTCACCCCTCTTTGGGAGAGGGTTAATGAGAGTAAACTTCCATCTTGCAACACAATCCCACCCCTACTCTGTGCAACTCTCCAACTCAAGAGTGAAACTTTATTCTCAGACTTTCTTCTATTCAACAGCTGAGCTCTGGAACTCTATCCCAGAATCACTCTTTCCCTCTTCCTTTGACTTAAATTGTTTCAAACTCTGTGTGTCCAGGCATTTTTGCTCGAACGTCCCTTAATTTGGGCACTGTCACTCTTTCAACTCTGGGGGAGGCACTCGCTACAGGCAGTTCTGCCTTTTGCCTCTCCCACTCTCATAAAAAGAAAACAAAATATATATAATATACTGTATATATATATATATAAATCAACTATTATTATCAAAGAGATTATACAACAATTTAAGAATTATAGGTCGCAGACTTGGGTATGCATTTTTTTTTGTGTTTTGTTTTTGTAAATGCAAAACTGCACATATATATACTTTATTTATGTCTGTTATATTAAATGGATTCATTTATTTATCTGTCTCAACCTCGGGACTGCATGCACGCCTGTAACTCATGCCACACCTCGAGGTGTTGGGTGCTTCATATGTGTCGCACTAGATTGGTGACAGTAGAGCTTCGAGGTGTTGGTTGCTTATTGTCTGCTTCACTTGATGATGACACCTTATATATACACGTCACATGATTTTGGAATGAGCAGCTATACCGTCGTTCACAGCTTCTTCAAATATGGTCAGGCAATATAATATGCTATGAGTAGCAGACGATATATTTTTTTTCTTTTCTTGGTGTGTCGGTGTAGCCAGGATGTCTGTAAAACTGCGAGAATGATCAGGTAATCTCAGAAGAAACCAACTGATGTCTACTTGGTCGGCTCTCTACCACGTTATCCATTGTGCTATCGTCTTAGACGACTGTATGGGAAGGAACCATATCGTTATAAAGAAGCATGCCAGGATTCCCATCATATATCTTCTCAGGTTTCTTACGACTGTAAATTTTTTCCACTCCAAGCCTCTCCAAGTCCGTCAAGAATGTGGCGGTGTATCTCTAGCTGTCAAGGAGTTCCGTTGGTAAGATGGAGGGCTCATTAGTAAGTCCCTATTATATAAGGATCCAGCCCATCATAATCCATGTCGTGATGTATCTGTTTACGTCAGCATCGCCCTACAATATAAGTGTGTCGGAGATGGTGTCTATTGCTCAGGAGAATGAATGGCTCATTACTGTCTTCGTGGTGCAATGCATAAGTGTGTTGATTTTCGGTGTGAGCGTCCTGGGTTCGAATCCCCGGACTGCCACATGTGTTTGTTAATTTCATTAATCGAGTTTAGGAGTAAAGTTGGACAGTGGAGAGAACATAATAAATAGTTAAGTGTTTACCATTGTACAGTGCATGTTACTCCTTATGCTGACCAGATACACATGTAGGAAGGAATAAGAGAATATATATGCCAAAATTAATGTTGTCAAACCATCATTGATGCAATTTGCAATGTTTTTTTATATAGCCTTACCTTGTAATTTATAGTTTTTTTACCAATACACATTGTTTTCCTAAGATTCCTACTTTCTTTCTGCCTATCCATATTTATTCATATATTTGCGTGAGAACTAATAGGCATACAGTAAATAATGCATTCATATTGAAATAATTTAGGTCATATTACTCATTTACTCTACCTCTGTATATTTTTGTCTACCGTCAGATACAGACATAGGAACTGTGGACAAAGGTCTACCATGCCGACAAGAAGATCATAGGATTAGACTATAGTCGCCCTTGATTAATTAACCCCCTCGCTCAGTACTCCCAGACTCTCACACCCAGAGTAGGAAATATGAAACAGAGGAAACTCAATCGATAATTAATTTAAATTAACCGATTAATTTGAAGGTAATTCAATAAAGTAAAGTTTACCAGTTTTTCAACATTAACTATTTAAGTTAAAGTTATATAATATATGTAGAATATCTCACAAATACGCGTAAGTTCCATTAATTAATGTTTATGCCTCGGCCAAGATTCGCCGTGGCCGTGCGGGTTAAAGCGTGGAATATCATTCTGATTGACTGCTGTTCAAATGCTAGGTAAGGCCTAGAAACTTATATGACAACTCTTTATTTCACAAACTAACATTAGTTCGGAATACGTAATTAACGTAAATTAGTCAGCCCATGGAGGTTTTAAGGGTAAGCCAGACTAATTATTGACACTCATTCCTTAGTACTTAGGATAATTCAGTTTTGGCCTGCTCTTGTTGAATATCTACTGTATACAGATAATATTCTCGATTCTATTTTTTGTCGCTCTCCATACTGCATAAGAGAGAGAGAGAGAGATAGAGAGCAAGCGAGAGCGAGGATGGGGAATTGTCCGACAAATGTATGAACAAAGACTATACCTTGCTAAGCAACTAATTAACTAATATATATATATATATATATATATATATATATATATATATATATATATGTTTTGGTTTTGATCATATAAATATTAAATGTTGGATAGCTTGTGTAATATCTGCAAAAGGTGTTATAATCACACTCATGATAGTTAGGGTCTGGTGTTCCATAGCTGTATGTATTCATAAAGATTACTTCTTTACTATGAATTTCCCAGTAGAAATTTTCTCATTCCGCTGGGGGCCTTGTTTCCCCAACTAAATGTCATACCGATACAATCATGGTCGGAGAGAGTGGTGGGTAGGGATAGAGCCTTTTGCTTTGCTCTCCTTACCTTCCACTTTATAGCAATTTCTATGTTATTATTAAATCCGGGCTACCTAGTAGGGACTGTGTACTCTGTGTATCTATATAACTCTCTCTCTCTCTGATGTGTGTGTGTGTGTGTAAAGGAAGAGGCGTTATGAATTTAATCTCCTACATCGCTAATGGATACAGTAATAGGCTTTTCACCTATCTGCTAATTGCCAGATATTATATTGTACACAGAGGTAGAACCACATGGTTTTGTTCATGGACGCACATATTTAATTCCCTTAGTATAATTTAGAGAAGAAAAAAACATACGTTTATGTGTACAGTATGGCCAAGAAAATTTGTTCTAAGCACTTAATATTTACATCACTCTCTTTCTAAAAAAATATTTAAAAGATGTCCCATTCCATTAAATACAAGAGTATTGCAAACAGGTGCATAATACGGCCGACAGCATGGCTCAACCCGTCGATTGCCGAGCGCATAAGACGCACATGATGTTATACAGTATATTAATTTTGTGTAATATACCTATCAAAGTGAAACGTGAGGGGCCGCTTCCTTATACATATTCGAGTTAAGTGAAAAGTGGTCACTGCTTTCCTAGACTTTCTGTAAACAGTTAACCCTTTCAAGCTCCAATACGCGTTTCTGTTCTGTTTTCTGGCTACTACAGACGATTTTAGTCAGATTAGTAACGGTATACGGAAGTCAAAGGGTTGATTGAGTAGTATTTACCCTTTTAATGCCCACAGATCCTTGCTAAGCTGCATGAAATCGTTTACTGATAGCCAAAATAATCTGCTAAAATGCGTCAGAGCTTCAAGGGGTTAAAAAGCGGTAACACGATATATGACGTCAAACAGTTTATCAACAAATAAGCTCTGGAACTCTCTCCACCAATCTGTCTTTCCCTCATTCCATGACTTAAACTGCTTCAAGCTCCGTGTGTCCAGACGTTTTGACTCTAACTCACCTTGAATTTGGATCTATATCATTCTTTCAACTTTGGGGGGAGAGTTGGTACAGGCAACTGTGCCATAATACATACACACAAAAATAAAACAATGAGTAAAAGTAAGTCATACGCCCAGCTATTATAGAGCTACTTTAAATTTGAGTGATTAGCAAAATAACATTGGAATTCTTATCTAAAATATGTAAATTATCGTCAGTTTTATGTGCGAGCAGCGGACGAAGTTGAACAGTTGTGTACAAGATAAATCTTGAAAAAGACATTAGGAAAAACACAACACAAACAAATCATCTTAACAGACAGGTTATAGGTAAGGTGTGCACCGTTCGCTTGTTAACCGTACCGCCAAATTATTTTCTGTTGATGTTTCTTGTCAGAGGAAAATAAATTGGAGAGACCGCGGGTACGCATTCACTCCCGAGAAGCCGAGAGCGTCATTAAAATTTAATGAGGGAAAACTGTGGCATTCACCCGGAGTTTGTGATTTTCCTTTTGAGAGCCCTGAGCTTTCTTGACGGGGCGGGGACGTGGAGGGGGGCTGGAGGGAGGAGAGCCATCAGATGCTGTCTTAAGGGGAGATGGGCCGGTTTTCTGGACCACTTTCTCCCTCATGTTTAGCCCCATTAGTTTTCAGATGTTAAGATGTTTGCCCCATTAGTTAGTCGATTTTAAGACCTTCCGCCCCATTTCTTCGTCAATATTTAGATCTTTCGTGCTATTTAGGTGTCGATTTTTTCCCTGGCGAGCGATAGTGAGCCTGTAATGTTGGTAGAACCGGCCTTCGGCCGGGAAATTTTTCTACCAAAAATTTTACAAATTAATCTAAAAGGGGGATCTAATGGATGTTTTTTTTTTATTTGATAGAGGTCTAGGGAGGAAACCAGAAAAATAACAGATACATGCAAAAATCGCCCAAAAAGAGAACCATCTCCCCTTAAAGTGGAGTGTCATTATTCTCCAGGGAGACGATAGTATAAACGGCACGGATAAAACGGTACTAGAGTAACACCGAAGGGCCTCACTCACATTCTGCCAGTTCCAGGACATCTCAACCAGTAGACCATTTCAACCAGTAGCTCTCAACCAGTGACAAATTAACCAAGACTAACCAAACCAGTGCCAAAATATAGTACTAAATTAACCTAACCTAACTGTATTGGTTGATTTGGTACTGGTTGAAAGCTACTGGTTGAAATGGTCTACTGGTTGAGTTGTCCGGTCACCTCAGGAAACGTATGCACTGTTTAAATGTACAGAATATCCAAATTATTATATACCTTTGACATACGTGACCAATAATCATGACAAGTGTAAATGACTGGAATACTATGACTAAATATTTGCACTCACAATATTTGCACTCACAATATTTGCACTCACAATATTTGCACTCACAATATTTAACCCGTACTTCTTTTTCATTATATTTTGGCAACTCTTAGACGATTTTATTCAGATTAGGAAGGACCTTTAGCAATAATAAGGATTCAAACTATCTCAACCAAACCTCTTAACTACTGTAGATCCTTCCTAAGCTGCATAATATTGTCTAAATATACTTAGAATATAACGATAACACACGTCGCTGGTACTCAAAGGGATAATGATCTAAGTAAATATATGATCTAAGTAAATATATATCGTAATTATGTAATTAATACCCATGTGTTATAAGTATTTTTTTTTTTTTAAAGATACACTAATACAAAAAAATTATGTTATAACTAATTATACATAGTGTAGAGGAGAGTGACTAAACGTATTTGAGGCGGGAGGGATGATTTATAGGCAATGTAGGAGGGAACATATAGGATACCTGAGGAGGAGGGGGGGGGGGGGGGGGGTATGACACATGTATAGGAGGTGGTGGTAGTGGGGCTTTAGTGACATCTTAAAGCTAAACATTGAGGGTGTATTTTGAATGTTATGAGGTACTTTTTATTCCATACTTTTACGCCATGGTACTTTATGGACTTTTAGGATTGCTTAGGTGGCCTTTGTGGCATTTGTAAGGGTTTAATCCGTAAATTGTGTATATAATTAGTGCGATAGCTAAACATGCCTGAATTATTATTATTCCAAAATTTGTAGATATATCACTACAATAAGTGTTTACATGTTCTAATTTTGATAACCTAATAGATTAAATATTTCATTGGTGTGAACATACCGAGATCTATACGCAATTATTCTTAGGATCTGTTTCTGACTTATAAGGGAGGAGGAAGGGGGGACTAATGAAGAACATTAAGTAAGAACAACGTCAGTGTGAACAGAAAAATCCTAGAAAGAGAAAAGGGAGGTTGGGTTAGTGACAAGGCGTAGAAAGCAACGTTTAAATACTGTGACTTGTATACATAAGGAGACCTATTATATTTTATATTATTACATATTATAACATTTTAGTAAAAGGCATAAATAGAGATGAAAACATGAAAGGTAAAACAGGACAAATAAAAACAAAAACTATAAAGCGAAAGAAGGTAAGAGGGGTAAAGGGGGTAAGGGAAGGAGGGAGGTGGCCGTGGCACCTTGACTGATTACAGCTTCTCTGACCAGTCTTGTATTTTGTCCTGCAGTCTTGCCCCCCTCTCTCTCTTTTTTACTCTCTCTCTCTCTCTCTCTCTCTCTCTATCTATATATATATATATATATATATATATATATATATATATATATTGTAGTAACCAATCGAACAGGGTTAGACCCAGGGGTGGTTATAGGCATTTGATAAGGAGTCACTGGAACTCCTGTTAAATTTGCTTGGCCTCTCTTACTGATTCTCTTTATGCCTCACTTACAAGGAGAGTAATCCAGCTAGCTTTCAAAAACACCTCCTCCTCTTATCCACTTCACTACACTAAACATGCACACCACACACACTTCCTTCTTCCACACAAAACAATACAAAATAAATAGGATGAACCATAGCCCAGCCTCGGAGTTACCAGGAGGGGGGACCATAAATGTCCCCCACACCCACCCAACCTTCCCCTGACGACCCTTCAAAATTTTCTTGACCTTGAACTTCTTGAAACATTCGCAGTCTTTCCCCTAATTTTCCCTCTGTTGAACACCATCTCTCCTCCTACAAACCTGATCTTCTTTTCCTCACTGAAACTCAGGTGTCTGAAGCAACTGCCAGCAGCCCCTTCTCTGTATCTTCCTACTTTCTCTATCCTATTTTCAAAACCATAGGTGGATGTCGTGCATACGTACACAACAAACTCACTTGCTCTGTTATAGTATCCGATGCCGAGTGTTGATTGGTTGGCAGCTTTATTACCACAGTAGTAAATGATAGAAATATATAACTTTTCATATATTCTACAATATTCAGTGTCGTACGTATCATTACTCCTCCTAACAAGGTATATTCTTAGATGCTGTAATATGGTTGTAAATTTATGATTTTATAGGCAAATGGATACACCGACCGCAATTATTTTTATTACAATAGTTAATATATATTTCTTGTAATTTAAATCACATAAGAATTTGGCGAGTAGAAAAAAACATGTGTCAGTACCTATACATTAATTGACCACGTAGAACCATTCTTGAATAATAATATATCTTTGACTGACGAACCGGCAAATTACAACTTGTTATTTTAGATTTGCAAAATTATACTGGGAGATACTATGTCTTCTGTCTGCCGAGTTAATCCATCCAAAATAATTATTTACAGGCAAACAACAAAAGAAGTTTAAGAGGAAGAGCAACTCGCTTCATTAAGGAGAGGGATAAGGCAGGATCTTGTTGCCTACATTAATTACAAAACCTGGCTTCCCCACAACCCTGGCGCAACAAACTATTATTTAAAGTGTCTGTGCAGTATCCATAGATAATAAATATGTATCTATGTATCCATATCTCTATCTGCATACCGATCGATCTACAGTATCTATCTTTATATAAACACAAATTGGTGCTCTGTGAAATTGCGCTATAAACAAAGATTGAAATCGAATCCATGTCCACAGGATGAAACACAATAACTAACTCCACCACCACTGTCTAAAAAGATATAAATTGGGAAATCAGATGTAGGTAATTTGTCTCAGGGATAAATACAAACCTTTCCGCGCATCTGGTCCCCATATACGCGTCCCTTATCAACTATATCCCGGCAGCAGTTGGATGGAATGGGGGCAGTATATTGATTCTGATTGAACATTGTCTTGACCCTCGATCGATTCTCCAGATGCTAAAATTAGTTAGAGTTAGAGTTACTCCAAGTTAAAACGTAAAAAATACACACAATAATGCTCTTGACCATCGCATGAGACCACATAAGGCATAATTATTATAATGGAATCTTAAAATATTGGAAAAACAATGGACAAACGAATTAAGTTATACTAAACAATATATATACAGTACTGACAAACATTACCTATTGCAACTAGTCCTCAGAACAAGAGACCGTATGTCATTATTAATAACTTTAATGTTCAAATATATTTAACATGAAACAGTACCAATTAAAATTAAAATAACATTAATAAAATTACGCCAAAAAAAGATAAAAGATGGTAAATTAAAATATTAATATTAATAAAAGGTAGGAGGAGTAATGCAAGTTATTGTACGCTGCTGTAAAACCACCTCTTTACACTTAACATAATTGTCCGCTAAACAAATATTTTACCATGACTATTTATTTGGCTCTTTTATTACGAGACACGTCAGAGGAAATCTCTTGTGTTTATTTGGGAACCAGTAAATGTAATTTGTCAGTCCATTACAAATATTACCTAATGATAAGTTTACGCATTTCAATTAGACGGGTAAATGATTATCTCTTAATTTTTCGTATATACTGTACATGATGGTATGGTAGTTATCGCCACCATGTACAAATTAAATATATAACGTGTGTCTCCTTCAGACGCAACAGAGTTAAAAAGAGCCAAATTCAAGGGACATTATGGTCAAAATGCCTGGACAAACAACGTTTAAAGCAGTTTAAATCATAGGATAAAGGAAAGATTGACTGAGGGAGAGAGTTCCAGAGTTCACTAGTTGAGTAGTAGAAAGATTGAGAAAATTTGCCAATTCTTGGATGGGAGAGTTGGACAGAATAGGAGTGGGGCTGTGTTGCAAGGCGGGTGCATCGCACTTGCTGAAAGGGAGGGGGATGCACTGAGAGAGCTCTGAAAAACACTGGGTGTTGTAATATAGATATATGAGTGAAAGAGATGCAACATTGCGGTATGTAGAAAGATATTGTAGGGAACTAATATTAGGAGGCGAGTTGATGAGGCAAAGTCAAAGTCAAAATTTGTATTTAGCCAAGAACATATTTAAAATACTGTATATATATATATATATATATATATATATATATATATATAGTAAATATATATATATATATATATATAGTAAAAAACATTAATTTTAGACAGACTGAGCGTTTTGAGAGTGGTCAACTTGAACTTTTGGATTCATTAGTTTTATGGCTAAACTTTAGTTAACATACAACAGTATCAATAGATTAATTTGTAATAATGGTAAAATAGTATGGCAAAAATAATAATGAGTAATTATGATGGAAAGTCACTGTATTCATGGCTTCACACACATCTGACCTCCTGATCCCCACCTCCTCCTCCCCTACTTCTCTTCTTCTCCATATATATATATATATATATATATATATATATATATATATATATATTGCTGTATGTATATTGACGATATGCTGTATATAAATCAGAGAGTTGCAGTTGGCTTCAGTTGCAGGTGGGGGCGTGAAAACTGGTCTAAATATTCATCAGTAATCTGTCTGGCCGTTCTTGCTGAAAATTGGTCCTTGGTTCCCCGTATCTGTGGTTGCTCAGCCGCTTTGCGTGCGTGTGTGTGTGTGTGTTAAAGAGACTTAAAATAGAGCAAGACACATACTATTAAAAACAAAACAAAATCCCACAATATTATCACATTGAAAGTGGCTAAAATATATATATATATATACTAGTTTTTTCAGAGTTCACACTGTCATTATTTCGTTATAAGCTGAGCAATTAATGTGTGAACATGAAATTAGACAAAATGTTCACACTCATTCCAAATGAGCCATCAACACTAATGTATCATTAATAGCTGTTTTTATATGAATACAATCAAAATTAGTACATGACGAGTACAAATTATTCATGCATAACCAAAATATTCATTCTACATCGATTTTGACCAACAAAAATTACATATACTACAATCTGTTATATATTGATATCTACAATATTACAGTAACGAAATTGACATACAAATTAATAATCATTAATACAACTGATGCCAACTAAAACAATTTTGTTTTTCTAACATTATCCAAATTCCTATTGACGTAAATGAACATTTTGAGTGACAAAAATAGGGGTTTATATATAATATAACAAGTATTTTTCACATGGTTTCCAAAAATGTAATTGGAATTTATCATCAATAGATATGTTTTATATGAATATAAAAGCACAATAGTATATTCTTGTGGTTAAAGCAACCATACGACTGTACATTTGTTCACTATATTTTATTCTTAGGTGTATTAGAGGTACAAATTATAGTGCTATAGCTCATTGTATGAGAAATAGAATATAACAAACCCAAAGTCTCTACTCCTAATATTTGATATATGATTTTTTTATGAACACATATTCGTCGGACAAGAATCGTAGCACTTATAACAGTTTTATATTCAAACGAGTCAAATGGTATACTCATATTAGCTTACACTATTGTATATATCATCAGAAAAAACTATTCTAAGATACAAAACCCTACTATAAAGTATTTTAAATACACTTACCAGTTGTCTAGGCAGAATATCCGATATGTTTAAATGGACAGCCGGACCCACTTCACCATCTGACTGCTGCAGAAAAACTGGGCCCTGAGTCTCTATCTACCTCCCACGGTGGTGAGGGTTGACTGAAAGCAGTGTTGCCAAGGATTTCATTCAACATTCCACTAACAACATTTATCTAGCCCAAATTATACCCAATTTGAGTATTCAGTTTTAATTCAATTGATTTCTAAAATATGCAATTTGGTCATCGTATATCCGTGCATTCAGGGACACCCGTCCTGAACACGCGATTTGCAGTTCCATGTGTGAGAGGGTTAATATAAGAAAATAGTGATATTTGACTGTTAAAGGCAATTATAGTAAAACCAGATTAGAAACATATATGATAAAAAAGGTATTTAACTTATATATGGCTAAAGTTGCTAAACATACAGAAACAAAAATGCAATGATATAATATATGTCTATATATTGTAGATGGTATTTTAAAGGCATATTACTATGTCATATATATTAAATTCATTAAAAGTAACTAAGTGTATCATAATAACATTACCTTAGAACTCCAAAAAGGATTGGTCTCTAATATAAAAACTTGGAAACACAATTTTCCTTCACAAACACCATTCCCGCAAAGAGTTCAAACATCATCATAACACCAGCCTCCGAGGAACGCCTAGATAAGAGGGCTGTAATAGCCTATGTGTGTGTGTGGGTGTGGGTGTGTATGTGCGAACATGGTCTCTGAAAGAAAGAGAGACAAAGAGAGAAAGAGAGAGAGAGTGAGAGCGAATACCTTAACAATGTAAACAAGTACCAAGACAACACGTTCCACAGATATGACACGCTTTCTTCGCCACTCTCCTAAGCATTTTCATCCTCGCAGTCTACCACGCCTGCGACTAATCTACATGTGCAAATAAACTGATATATAGTAAACACAATATATTTCAACGAACAACAGAGAAAATCTCTGTTTTTTTCCAAAGTGTCTCATATACTAGTGAGATGGTGTCTCGTCTGTCATCACGTCACAACATCCACACCTCTTGCTGAAAGCATGACGTGACTGGTGAAATAGTGTTTGTCGGTAATTATAGTTCAGTATATTCACAACGGTGGTACAATATATATATATATATATACATATATATATATACATATATATATATATACATACTGGTATATATATATATATATACATATATATATATATATATATATATATATACATATATATATATTCGTATAAGTGGGCAGTATGTTTTCATTGAGGCAAAATTTACCTGCTGCCTTGCAGGTTTAGCCCGTTTGGGCAAAGGCTAGGCCCACAGCCAATAACTGTGGTTGGACAGCTTAAGCAGACACCCCACATAAAATATACTTCAAACTCGCCTATGGCGGCTCGCTGGCTTGGAGGGACCTACCTCAGGCACAGTTCTGGCCCCCTGGGGGTGAATCTTGGCCAGGAGGACCTAGAGGGTACACAGGGTATAGTGTTTTACAGAGTGGCACTTTTCACCTCGCAGCACAGGAGCCCGAACCCGGAGGTAGCGCACCGGGAGGCTGCCCTATCACTAGGCACATAATAGTCCATCCGTAGTGCTGGGAGGCTGCCCTATCACTAGGCACATAATAGTCCATCCGTAGTGCTGTGTTCGCGCACGGCTTGCATCCCTAAGGTCGGTTATGGTAGGGTGCCCCGAGGCCCCTAGATCCCACCCCTATAAAGATCTTGGGATGACCTCTGGGCAACAACTACCCAGGGGAGTCTGAAGCTGGATACCAGGGGATAGTGACCTCTAACGGTGGCAACCTATACTGAAAATCTAAGAACCATCACAAGTTTGTTAATACGAAATCGCAAAAGGACACTACCGTGGATCCTCCTAAATTCAGGCTTGGAAATATGAATGTTGGCACAATTAGAGAAAGAACGGATGGGATTGCAGAACTGTTGGAGAGTTGCAGAGTGAATGTAAATGTGCCCAAGAAACCCAGTGGAGTGCGAGGTGGGTAACTGGACAGAATGAATTAAATAAATTCTTATGGAAGGGAAATGAACATGGCATAGGAGGGGTGGGTTTCCTGGTGGCAGAGAGGTGAGCGGATTGTATGATAGGAGTTAAACGGTTTAATGAAAGGCTGAATTTGCTAAGACTGAAAATGGAAGCGAGAATTATATATGGTATATCATTATATGCCCCCCAAGTAGGCTTAGGTAGAGTTGTTAAAGAACAGCTTTGGAATGAACTACTACTGGAGGTGGTTGCTGGATGCAAAGAAATGGAGGCAGTAATTTTGTAATGGGACTTGAATGAGCATGTTGGGGAATATGCTGATGGATATGAGGGCATGCACGGAGGACAGAGATATTGCCAAAAGAACCTGGAAGGTGAATGTATACTGGAGCACTGTGCTGCTATGGGGATGGTGGTTTGCAACACCATAGAAAACAAAAACACGGTAAAGCCAGAAGGTCTCATTCCAGATTGTGAGTTAGGCATCAAAGCATTTTGAGTGTTGCAACCAGCTCGTGCGTGGTCAAACCTTCTCATGGCCAGGTGCAAAGAGTTTAGAAGGAAAGATGAGAAACTGGTTATTTCCTCGCGCGAACTAGGGGTAGCAGCACTATCGTAATATTATAAGCAAAAGGCCCCAGTGGTTATTCCTTATTAAATACTATTTGAGTTTTAAGGCGTCGGTACCGTTTGAATGCTTCCTCCTTGTTGCGGACAGTAGTAGAACAAGCGTGAGTAAACAGAGATAAGCTTATGGTCGGAGGAGTCCAAAGGAGAGAACAGATTGACAGTATAATAGGAAGGGTTAGAAGTCAGAAATAAGTCAAGATTGTTGGGCCGATCTCTGAAGCGATCCGGGATACAGGTGGGTTTCTGGACCAGCTGGTCTAGGTCATTTAGGATAGAAAAGACGAAGGCGTGTTCATCAGGTTGGTCAGTAGTAAGAGAGGAGAGGCATTGGTAGTGGTGAACGTTGAAATCTCCTAAGATGGAGATTTCCGAGAAGGGAGAGATGGATAGAATGTGTTATTTTTTAGAGTTTAGATAGGCAAAGAATTTGGGAAAGTCGGTAGAGTTAGGGGAAAGATAGACAGCACAGAAATATTTAGCATGAGAATGACATAATAGTTTGAGCCATAAATTTGAAGAATTCAAAGGAGTCGAAATCGGGAACACTAGAGCAAGTGAATTTGTTGTGCACGTATGCACAACATCTGCCTTTGGCTTTGAAACTAGGGTAGAGAAAGTAGGAGGATACAGAGAAGGGGCTGCTGGCAGTTGTCTCAGACACCTGGGTTTCAGGGTTGAACGGTTGAACCTACAGGTTTCTGTGAAGCTTGTGTGCGGAGATAGATATTGGAATATATTAAAAAAACAAAACAAAATTGTCTTATACTGTTAAGGTAACACACGCACAGCTCGCACGTGTGCTATGCCTAGGCTAGATTAATTCAGGTGACATACCCACCTTAAATAATTATGTACAAAACCTAGAATGTTTCAGATAACGCACAAACTTAGCTTCACATGTACACTTGACCAAAAAACAATCTTTACACTAACTCTCTAAATATTCTGGAAGTGATTCAAAATCTTTTGATAATACATATGTTTCACCCAATTTATTTCGTTCACACAAGTTTGTATTGCTCACCAGTGTAAAGATTGTTTTATGGTCGAGTGTACACACTTTAGAGTATGCCAGTAACAAACATGCACAGCTTCATATGTACAAGGTCTAGAATATATCAGGTAACAGACACAGCTTGCAAATTTGTTTGATTACACACACAACTTGCACAATCATGTACTATATCTATAGTATTTCAGATAACATACATCACACACACAGCTTACACAGTCATGTATTAGGTTTAGGGTACTTCAGATCCCTCACACCCACACCCACACACAGTTTCCACACATTTATCGACGCCAGAGCACTTCCGTTGTCCATCAAGCGGGATTAAACACACCAAGCGCAGCTCCCATTCTGCCGTGATCGCCACCCTTGCTTTCTACCCACACAATTCACACTCAACACATGACTACAGATGCTGTACAAAATTTCAACTGCTAAATACTAATATCTATCCGTGTCTTTTCTGAACACCAGAAGGTTAAATATATGTACTTGGACTATTTATAGCTATTAGTCATTGCAATAACTACTATTTCACAGTAAGTGATTACCTGAATACACTCCACAGCACATAACTATTAATTCATTGCAAGCTTCCTCTGCTTTAAGCATTATTATAAGCCTCTCACTGTTTCAACAAGTGTGCACTCTGGTAGAAATTCACAGATATACAAAGATAAACACAAAGGGTTGCGCCAATTATAACAGATTATTGCAATACTCGACATGGCATGTAAATTATATTTTTATTTAAATGTCTCGACTATTACTGAATTAATCTATACATATAACTTTAGCCGTCGAAGAGGAAGGCGGGAGTGTGCTATGTTCCCACTGAATGTGTCATATAATCAAATTGTATAGTGAAATATATGATATGTTATTTTGTGTATTCACCTCTTTATGAGTATTTCGGTGCATGGAATTTAGGTTTATTACTAGTTTGACTCCATTAGTATATGTTTCTAGTTGGTTTCAGTGAAGCCTTTTCCTTTGTATAAGGATAGCATAGTTCTCTTGACTCAATTTGTAAGATTTGTTTCATGGTACTTGGTGGTTTAATGTGCTTTGCTTGTGTTTATTCTATCTATCTATGTGTTTATTGCCAGATGTCATCCTTCCCGAAGGGGTGGGAGCGAATGAGTCGCACCCAAGCACCTCTGTCGCATGTCAGCCGATGCCCCTCCTCCCAATTAATACCGCTTTCTCTCATATACCTCTTAACTCAATCCTTTCACCTACTCTCGGTCTGCCTCTCTCTCTCTGTCCCTCCACCTCACTCTCATAATCATTTTCTCGCTTCCCATATGTTCCACATGTCTGAACCATCTCAAGGTGTTCCTTTTCAGTACATCCACATCCACAACACACTGCTCTCTTGCTTCCTCATTTGTCTGTCTATCCTTCCATGTAACTCCACATGCACTTCTCAAGTAACTTATTTCCACCCCTCGCACTCTTGATTTGTGCCTCTCCAAAAACATACATACTTCATTCTTGTATGTTAATATTGGGAATAACTCACTATCATGCAATTACTTTTTAACTTCCATGCTGACCAACCTATGCTTTGTCACTGCTTTCAGCGTTCCTACAACCCTCTTTCCCTGTTGCACACTCTCCCGCACTTCCTCCATACTCCCATCTTCACTTATCACACTGCCCAAATACTTAAATGAGCTGACATTCTCCATAACCTGACCATTCAACCTCACCTCACACTCTGTGGCTGCACCCCTTTCAAAGACCGTAATCGTACCCTTCCCCGCATTTACCTTTAGGCCATTATAATATATAAGAAACTTAGTAAATCACAAGGGGAATCATATGTACCAATTTCGGGTTTGACTAAGTATGTAGAGTTTCACATATTCGTACTTCTAATTCAGAGCTATGACTGGACAAGACTTCGCATTCTGCACAAATAAACACAGTAAGTTCATATAAATTACAACTGCGCTAAAAGGGGTTTGTCTTGTCCGTCCTACTCTGCAAAATCTCTCCAAACGATACAATTGACTCGCTCATATTGGGACAAGCCCCGACTCCTTGATCTCCTCCCGCTCCCTTCGTCACCCCGAGCTGCTTCCTCTACCCCCTTCCTTGTGTTGAGGCATTAAGTGTTCAAAATTATAATTACTTATCTCAGCTTTCATAAATTCTTGTCATGTCATGTCAACATATAGAACATTTTATTCCGAAATGTGTACTCATATTATATGCAAGAATGATCACCAGTGAGGAGAAATGGCCAGTAAACTAATTGGCCATTAATGTTATTATCATGCAGAGGAACAAACATAAACCGCTGTCATGTTATAAACATTGGAGTACATTATTCTATATTAAGATTTTAGCCAATTAGCTGCTATCTACTAGCACTAAGAGGCATTTGGTACACACACATTGAAGGCAACACCATACGCACATAGCTATGAATATTTATACCAGTGTGCTGGTGTGCCTCGCTGCATGTATATGACGTTTTCAACATTTGACCTGTCAGCTGGTGGCTTCAGCTGGCTGCACGGGTACAGGATTCCCGAATAATAGTTACACATGGGATATCACTCAATAATATCACTACTTTTCATGTTAAACCGCGGGAATATGGATCGTTCAAGCCATTTGTTCCGTTGTTAGGAGTCAGTTCCATATCGAGTACTAATAAATATATATAGTATGTGTCTAGTAACTTAAATCATATTTGATTGTCATTAATTTACAGTAGTTTTTGTTGTTCTGCCACCGGGTAATCATAATCAGTATGCACTACAAATTACTATCCATCCCTCTTTTTTCCAAGTAATTATAATAGTAATACATTAAAATGTGATCGTGGTCATCATTATTGGGCTATTATTACAGTAGTATAAACCTTCTATCATTCAGTATATATTATTTTATTTTATTTTCAGGCAATAAGAGTTGATAATATTATCGTGTTATATAATTGTATATTTGTCTGTGCGTATGTTAGTGAACACAATATCACAAAACAAAACAAAAAACCCACACACACATATACGAACACAAATATGATGAGATCTGGCCAATTGGTTATTTACTGGTACTCCTTCGCAAATACAATATTGGTTCATATTATAGCCTTCATCTCACAACGACCGACCGACCCATTTATAACATGCTTTAGAGGATTTCAGTATGCTACTTTCTGAACAATACATGTTGATATTGACTGAAATATCGGTAACCTTTCTGCAGTGTTCACAGTGGAAGACATAACTTTGTTCTGTCTGTGTATCTTATTTATATAAAATATAATGATTCATCTTTTCATAGTTAGTGAATTATTCAGACTTGTTAGACACTGATATCAGTAGTGCCGAGTTCTCAGGCATACCTTGATTTGGTACCAAGACAAGCTGGTTCCCTAACACATCTACCACATCGGCCCGGTAGTCAAGCCGGACCCCAGGCACAACATCCCGTAGACATCCCGGTTCCCACCATAACTGGATGTTAAAATAGCTTTGACAAATTTATAAAATGCATATAAGCACCATATGATGAGGAACCCTGTATTGACAAAGTTTCGCAGATAGCTTCTTCAGGTTACTCTAGTGACCTGAAGAAGCTATCAGCAAAACGCTGTCAATAAAGTGTTCCTCCTTATATGGTGCTTATATTCACCATTACTGGACCCTAGTCTTATTGGTCACCTCCCATACCGACCCTTAGTTACATCAGCCACATATCTACTGATTCTTCAGAAAGTTATTATTTGTTCTGTCCTATATTCCAAATTATATCTCCGGACATAGCCTTGCATCCTGTAGATTCAATCCTCAATACGGTGAAGCCAGGAGGTCTCACTCCAGACTGTGAGTTAGAACTCAAGACAGTTTGAGTGTTCCAACCGGCTCGTTCGTGGTCCCAACTTTGTAAATGAACGATGCCTGGTTGTATACTTGTGGCCCGGTGCAAGCTCCAACTCCTCGAAGCTGCATCGCCAATATGCCATCTCACAATCTCCGACCCTTTCTCTCTTAAATTAAACACCACATATTGAGCTGTTTACCAGTCTTGGATCCTTTCTCTGTCTCAAATGCCACCTATTGAGCTGCTTACTCACTCAGCACTACCTCCATAGCATTTTTTTATCATCTATCTATCTAAAGGATTTTACAGGATTTAGCAAAGTTTGGGGTGGAAAGCGCTGGCTAACTCAACAGGATAGCTTTGAGTTTGTTGAAAGAGGATTCACATGCTTCATTCCACTCAAATTTAACTCCCTTTTTCAGATCTTTGAGTGGTGACACAAGGATTGAGAAATCTAGAACAAACCGGTGGTAGTATCCTACCATACCGAGAAATCTTTGCAATTCTTTCCTATTATTAGGTCTGGGAAGATCACTTATCACCTGAATTTTAGCCCCTGGTGGCACAACTTGTCCATTGCCAATTACATAACCTAGATACTG
Organism: Paralithodes platypus; assembly: GCA_032716605.1. Taxonomy (NCBI): domain Eukaryota; kingdom Metazoa; phylum Arthropoda; class Malacostraca; order Decapoda; family Lithodidae; genus Paralithodes; species Paralithodes platypus. The sequence goes on along the minus strand of CM064546.1, from coordinate 436,698 downwards.
GACTTTAGCTTGACCAAATTCACATTTTGATAAATTTGCAACAAGATTAGCCTGAACCAGACGATCAAGAAAGTTACTGACATTTCATAGGTGATCTTTCCAGGTGTCACTAAAAATCAACACATCATCAATATACACAACACATCCTTCCAAACCCTCGGTTACAATGTTCATGAGTTTTTGAAATGTCGCAGATGCATTTTTCATACCATACGGCATTACAGAACATGCAAAAGTCTTACCAAGAGTTACAACACATGAAATATCCCTAGCACGCTTGGTACTTGCCAATATCCCTTTAACAAGTCAAACTTACTGATATACTGTGCCTTTCCAATCCTATCTATACAATCTTCCAAGCGAGGTATAGGGTAGGTGTCTGTTTTGGTGATCTGTTTAAAACGTCGGTAGTCAATACAGAGTCGTTGTGATCCACCTGGTTTAGGGACTAAGGTGACAGGAGAACTCCACTCACTTTGGCAGAGCTTAATCATCATGTGGGTGAGTAGGTAGTCATTCTCCTTCAGGATTAGGGGAACTTTCAAGGGATTCACACGGTAGGCTGGCAACTTAATCGGCTTCGCATCTCCAACATCCACATCATGCATTAACATGGTTGTCCTTCCAGGAGTATCCCAGAACACTTGCTGATACTTCTGGAGTAGAGCCGTAAATTCCTGCCTCTCCTCAAGGGTTAGATGAGATAACTTAGTTTCCAGATCACTCATGATAGCAAAGTTCTGCCCCAGGTTATCGCTCAAATTTATACTGCAAGGGAGTGCTTCACCTTCGGGATCTTGAGGAACAGTTACAGCATAGATGGGTTTATGAGGGTCTCTCTTGTGGTACAATTTTAGCATGTTAATTAATATGACAAAGTTGTTTGTTCTTCCTACGGTCTGGCGTGGCAATAACATAGTTGACATCACTGACACTCTTCTCCACTGTATACGGTCCACTTAACTTGGCTAGAAGAGGTTGTCCGTGTACTGGCAGCAGAACCAGGACCTGATCACCAGGCTGAAACTGGCGTAGTCTTGATTTCTTGTCATACCAGGCCTTCATTTCCCCGCGAAGTTCCCAGATTCTTTCTAGCTAGCTGGAACGCTGTTGATAACCGCTCCTTAAAATTCGCCACATATTCCAGCAGGTTGACGTCATCCGATTCCGACATCCAAAACTCCTTCAACAACTTCATAGGACCTCTAACTTTATGCCCGAAGAGTAGTTCAAAAGGTGAGAAGCCTAGTGATTCATTTGGAGACTCTCTTGAAGCAAACAGCACAAAAGGAAGACCTTTATCCCATCTTTCCGATGTTCCAAGCAGTACTTTCTCAGCATAGATTTGAGTGTCTGATGATTTCTCTCCAGAGCTGATATGCAGAAGACGTGATCTGTGTGATACCATGCTCTTTCAGAGACTGCTTAAAAATATTAAACATAAAATTGCTCCCTTGATCTGACTGTACTTCCTTAGGCAATCCAAATCTGGTGAAGAACCCTAGCATTTCTTTGACTACATTCTTCGCCGAAATGTTTCTGAGTGGGATTGCTTCAGGATAACGAGTAGCCACATCCATAAGTGTTAGCAAATAGGAAAACCCTGAAGAAGTCTTGGGAAGGGGTCCTACAATATCAACCAACACACGAGTGAATGGCGCCTCAAAAGCAGGAATGAGAACGAGTAGTGCAACTTTTTCCTTTTGATTACATTTCTCTACTACTTGACAGGTTTGACAAGATTTACAGTACCCGGAAACATCATGATAAATACCTGGCCAGTAAATGTGCTTCAGAATACGTGCTACAGTAATCCTCACTCCCATGTGTCCTGCCAAACTGGAATCATGAGCCACCCTAATGATATCCTGCCTACAAAACTCGAGGGATGACAATTTGATGCACAACCTCCCATTCACAGTCTGATGATGCTGTTGGGGGTCTCCACTTTCTCATTAGTACTCCTGACTTAAAATAGTAACAAGTAGAAGCACTAGCTGAATCTTCCTCACTACAAGCAGAACTAGCTAAACCTTCCAACTCTGGGTCAGCCTGCTGCAACTCTACCAACTCACGAGGTGACAAATTATCCACACTGCGGGAACTGCCTCATCCTCTGAATAATTGTGCTCATGTTTAAATTAGGCAATTACAATATGTTTTAAGATATGGGGATTTTCAACCAGTTTCTTCTGTTTAAGAAGTTATTCTTCTACACACACACACATATACATATATATATATATATATATATATATATATACATATATACTGTATAATTATACACACACACACAGCATACTGAACACAAATATCGAAGCGTTGCTATAGGATAAAGCATGATTGAACAGAGCCCCTGTATACATGGGAATAAAAGGCACGTTGCAGTTAACCCCCATCCCGCCTTAATCCAGGGGGGGATGTCAAATATTTTTTCACTAATGGAAATGTAATCCCACGGGCCATTGCTGTGCTCCAGCCAATTCTCGCTTGGCTTTGCCAGTGCATTGAGGTTTCATTGTTTGCAAGTTTGATAAGATGAGTGAAATACTGTATGTGTAAACACGGATTCACAGGTTCACAGGTTCTTTGTATGCTGGAGCAACCTGTTCATTATTTGTACACTTAGGCTACACATTACAATAGTGGGCATGCAATATTTTTACAAAAATTTGGTCTGTAATCATACCTCAAGTCTCCGAAGATGACCCCGACAATACTCCTGGGCTGGTGATGATGGTGGTGTTTCTTCTTGAACTTCATTGCAAGTGGAAGACAAAGTAGAAAGCTGAGCACGGTGGAGCTCATGGGTCAGGTGATCCTCGTCTACCATAATGTGGCTGGGTGGAGATGATACTGATGTTCCAGCCCACTACAATGCTGCCCTTCATGTGTCTGCCCATTACAATGCTGCCCTTCATGTGTCTGCCCATTACAATGCTGTACTTCATGTATCTGCCCATTACAATGCTGTACTTCATGTGTCTGCCCATTACAATGCTGCCCTTCATGTGTCTGCCCATTACAATGCTGCCCTTCATGTGTCTGCCCATTACAATGCTGTACTTCATGTATCTGCCCATTACAATGCTGCCCTTCATGTGTCTGCCCATTACAATGCTGCCCTTCATGTGTCTGCCCATTACAATGCTGCACTTCATGTGTCTGTCCATTACAATGCTGTACTTCATGTGTCTGCCCATTACAATGCTGCCCTTCATGTGTCTGCCCATTACAATGCTGCCCTTCATGTGTCTGCCCATTACAATGCTGTACTTCATGTGTCTGCCCATTACAATGCTGCCCTTCATGTGTCTGCCCATTACAATGCTGCACTTCATGTGTCTGTCCACTACAATGCTGCACTTCATGTGTCTGTCCACTAAAATGCTGCACTTCATGTGTCTCTCCACTAAAATGCTGCACTTCATGTGTATGTCCACTACAATGCTGCACTTCATGTGTCTGTCCACTACAATGCTGCACTTCATGTGTCTGTCCACTACAATGCTGCACTTCATGTGTCTGTCCACTAAAATGCTGCACTTCATGTGTCTGTCCACTACAATGCTGCACTTCATGTGTCTGTCCACTACAATGCTGCACTTCATGTGTCTGTCCACTACAATGCTGCACTTCATGTGTCTGTCCACTACAATGCTGCACTTCATGTGTCTGCTCATTACATTGCTGCACTACATTACATTGCTGCACTGATAATGGGCCATACGAACAGGCCAGTTAAAGTATATTTGGTTATGTTTCGGATGGTGAGAATGGAGTGTTGATTTTTGTCAGATAGTATGTGTGGTAGATGCAATGGGAAAACCAAAACACGCAGTCGTTAAGTTACATGATTGCATGTATATAGTATACGCTTTAAAAACTCGACAATAGGCACATGTACTCGTACTGCAGCAATTAAGTAATTATTAGGTCATCTTATAATTTGAATTCTACATATAATCTACAATTGGATTGATGATAATCTTAAATGCAGTAATTTCTTCAAGTATTATATATATATATATTATCATTCAACCTGTCCCAAAGAAGGGTGACCGCTCTCAACCCTCCAACTATCGTCCAATTGCTCTCATCTCATGTATTTCTAAATTTTTTTAAACTATTCTTGCTTCCAAATTTCTTAAGCATAAGGGTCGCTCTGCTGGTGATCTTCCTTCATATATTACTAACTCTTGGTCATCCTCCTTTTGGGACTTCGGTGAGACTTTTTCTTCGAAATATCAAATGTCTGATTAAATAATAGAATGAAGTACATGGAAGAAAGAGAAACGGCAAAGACACAATACATTTTGTAGTGATAATGTGAGAAAAGCCAGCTAGAGGGCATACACATCTGAATGTGTACATATGTGTATGTGTAGTTGTTCTAACAAAGGGTGTAGCCTACAACTACTATAGCGTTGGTCGTAGTGGGTGAGGTTACTGAGGTAGGCAGGTGGGTGAACAGAGGTGGTGGACTCAGGTGGAGGCTCAGTGTGGCAGCGGCCGTCGTGTTGAAAGGCTGTGTGTAGCACTTGCCTCTCCCGGACCCCGACCATCTTGTCCCTCCACCCTCTCTCTCTCTCGTTTCCGTACTAAGGGGGTAACATAAACATATATATGCTGAAGGAAATAAGAACTGTGGAGGAGACTTGAAAAACCTAAATCGAATACTGAAGTGTAACTTAAAAGATATTATGGTATAACTAAATAAAGTGCCGAGATATACGCGGCGTGGAGGAAAGGCAACAGGTGGTTGGACGTTGAGTCTTGCCTCTCGACTTATGGGACAGCAAATCTTCAATAAATAACGCTGGGGCCACCTCTTGGAAAGCCTTAGTCTGCTATGCGGCCTCAGACTGCTAAGCTCTGGCACATTCGTAAATAACATGTTTCTGTCATGGTAAAATGGATCAACACATTTGCAAATACCTAAGACATGTCACAGTAAACATACGTTCAGTCTGACAGTAATAGACTAATATAAAGTATGTTCATACATTAATTATCTTGTGTTATTAAATTTATAATCTGAATACTAGACAATAATGTTCAACATGACCAAAAACAGCGTCACAGAAACAGCCATATAAGAGAATGTCTGATTATCAGATAATTAATGTCTTCACTACTAGCTACACATTATCTTCGGGCAAGTAAGTAGAATTAATTCGTCCTTCATTCCAAACCACCACAGACATTCCATGTCTAAGTCTAATGATCGTATTTAGTATGTTTTTAGGAATGTAAGCTACTGTATGTAATATTTGCAATTAGGCAAGCTTTTCAAAATGTATGCATTTGTTTTTAATCTTACATATACAATATATATATATGTATATATTAGGGTGTCCCAGCCTCACATGGGAAAACAAAAAATTGCAAGAATCAAATCGCACACCCCTTTATTTAATTACACTTGAAGAAAGAAAAAACGGGCGAAATGTCATTGACCTAGAATATTAGGAGGGGAAGGGTCCCGTCATCAACATTGTGTATTTGACCCTATATGTAAACATGTAATGCTCAACATTAATCATTATATATATATATATATATATATATATATATATATATATATATATATATGAAAAGAGTAATGGTTTAAAGTTTGATCGAAATTGACTTTGTGGACATAAATTCATGAGGTGATTCGGAAAATAAAGTTAAGCTTGGAAGTACCAGTGTATATGTCCAAAAACCTGAAAAAAACCACACAGAAGAGGTTTCAGCTACAGTTACACTGTGGTTCAGAACAAATATATATAATACTAAGGACGATATTCCTAGTCACTTTACTCGAGCACAAACACAGTCAGGCAGGGATTTATGGCAAGATATTTAACAAGGCTATTTGTAAATGTGTGGCCTATATGGCACTTTACAAAATGTATAGGCAATTTATTCCATAGGTTGCCCACTCTATTGAAAAATAAGTGCTTAGAGTCATGCGAATGAAAGGCCTTTCCAACAATTTTGTAAAATATCTTTGTTGGATGTACAGTTCTTGCACCAGTAGGGTACTTAATTTAGATCTACAAAACACACTCAGATATTTAAGGTTAATATATTTCATTGATAGTTATTACAATTATGTATATACTCGACTATTGTGTCTTAGTGAATTCGTGGGAAACTTGGTGATTATTTTGCGACCATTTTAGCGATATTTAAAGGCATGTAGCGCGAGCTTGTAATTATAAAATTGTAAAGTTTGTCTGTGACTTGCAAGCCTCCAAATCCTTGAGACTGTGGAAGTGATGTTTGCTTGGGATACTTACGAGGGTCCCAAAATAGGATTAACCGAACAAAATCGGAAAAAAAAAAAATTGCGTTGGAGTGTTCCCGTAGAGCAGGGGTTCTTAATCTTTTTTTAATCACGGACCCCTTTGAGAATATATTGAAACCTATGGAGCCCCTCCCAGGAAACCTATGGAGCCCCTTCCAGGAAAAAACACAGATACAAAATGTTGCATGCAACTAACACACATTTGTATTGGAAATTGACTGCCTCATACTACAGGGTGTCAATCGATAAAAACAAATGTGTATTATCATTACATTTTCCTAATCCGTTATTATTGTAGCGCGATTGAACGTTAAAGCTGCGATCGCTAGGGGGCCAGGGGCATGCTCCCCCCCCCCCCCCCGTAACAAATTGAAATATTAGAGTGTCTTAAATAGCTTTTCTGCCTCCTGAAGGCAGTCAAATAGGAAAATATAAGGGACAAAATACTGTACAATAATAGTATTTATATTTGTTTTTAAAAAAAAAATCTATGTGTATGAAGGAGACAAAACGCAGGTTGCCTGTAGCAAGTGTTCTTCCCCAAAGCTGAATGAGTGACAGGGCCGAATTCATGGGACGTTGGGGTCAAAATGCCTTTAACCGTACAATCCCAGCGACGACGACGGCAGAGAGCCGTCGGTAGATAAATCACTCTCCAGTCCCAGCTGTCTCTGCCGTCGGTAGATAAATCACTCCCCAGTCCCAGCAACAGCTGCAAGCCGTCAGTAATATACGATCCTTGTAACTGCCAGTATCAGGAAGTGCCTGGTACCACGATATTTGAGCACTGCTCTAAGACCTTGGCAACACTTCTCAGCTTATATCCAAGCCCCCACAGGCTAGGAGAGGCAGTATTCCTCCATCTTTTGAGGTGGGAGGTTGCTATATCTTGCCTCTGAAGCCATTTTGGCCACATTGCTTCGGACTGGGGGTTACATTTATGGTAGTACCCTATGGTACAGTAGGAGTTAAACACGAAGTTTAACGCAATGACTGCGGCACTTGTCAAATGTTCTAGAATACTGAACTCTATCAACTATACAACGTGAACGATATGTTTCTCACTCTCCCAAATATCTCAGCTAATATATCTAAACTTCACATCAACTCACCTGATTTAAAAACCCTTCAATTGATCAACAAGTCAATTCTACCTATGGATTTTGTTAAATACTATCACCCTTACATTGCCATCCCAGCGATTGGTACTCCTATGCTCATTATCATCATCATCCTAGGTGTCTCTTGGTTTGCTCTTTCTCGCCTGAGTCTTCGCATTGCTGCTCTTGAAGCCCACGCGAGGAATAGAGCACCTTAAGTGCTATATATTTCTTTATATGTATGTATATTAATATCGTCAGTGGAACAACTTAGGGTATTATTTCTTTCCACTGTCAGATGTTAAATTGTATTACTATATAAGTTTACACCTGTCATGTGTAATATATAGCAGTTGTAATCTTCTCCTTATACTCAACTATATATTTATATTATTTAACAAAAACCTTTATTCTAATTTGTTGGTAGCTCACACCCTTGATCTAGGTCTAATGGATAATTTTGATACGGTGTGATGTGTCAACAGACTAGTCATTTTTTTTTTTACTATGGTTGATCATGGTGAGATCAATTCTTTTACCCCCCGGCGAATGTAGTATGACATTATAAGCCCTGCATATATATTGCTATACATATATCTCTATGCCTTTATCCCTGTAACTTCTAAACTCTTAACATTCATATTAAACATTCTTGATTCATTAAACTCCCTATAACTTTATCTATCTTTTTAACATATAATATATTTGTTGATACTTCCACTTAAAGCAACACCCATTTCCTCTGTAAATGTAAACTGTATAACGTATTTATCCGGTCATACGTCATACCAGAATGCTGAGTTAATGCTGTGTTGCTTCAGCATCCTTGAACCCAGGCGATGCCTTCTTACTCAGGCATCTTCATGACAGACTTTAACAGACCTCAGCCAGAGAGAGTCAGAGCTCTTTACTCCCTCTAGACTCAAACTCACCCTCTATAGCCAAGCTCCTATATCCCCTAGATATATTAGACCACACAAGTCATATATCACTTTGCTCCTCAGGCTTTTATTACAAGCCTTATCATATATCTGTACTTATTATACCTGTACTTTTACACTTATTATCACTTATCCAATAATTAATATGTTGTGTTATTACCTATAATCCCCTATATACTTAACATATTATAAAAGTTGCTTGGTCACCACTGTACCATACAGGGTTTTTGGACTAAAAGTAAGCTTCATACCCTGCATATTTTCATGTATAAACAAGAGCTAGAACGTATGTCAATGATATATCCCTGAAAGCAGAGGAATAGACCTTTCCATTGACACCTGAAGGCTGAATCATGTATGTACGACCACTGGTTGCCGTGCAACAATATTGCACAGGGGACGCTAAATCGGTAAAAATAAGTGAGTATGAGCGGCTTCGCTATCCCCAAGTCTGTAAGGTACCATGGCGTAGTTGGAGATATCTCTCACTGACAGTGTCCGCCCAGACACAATGGATGGTACCGTTCCGCGCTGCTTATATTCGCTCGCCTACCTCCCAGGCAGATATTCGGCAATTGTCATATGACAAGTACCGCAGTGATGACCGTATTTTTTTATATAACAGCCCGCAGTCATTGAGTTAAAGCAGTTTAAGTCATAGGATGAAGGAAAGATTGATTGAGGGATAGAGTTCCAGAGTTCACTTGTTAAGTAGAAGACAGAAAAGTTGCCAATTCTTGGATTGGAGAGCTGGACAGAATATGAGTGGGATTGTGTTGAGAGGCGAGTGCCTCGATCTCGCCGCAAGGGAGGGGGTATGCACTGAGAGAGCTTTGAAGAACACTGATTGTTGTAATAGCGATAGCAGAGTGAAAGAGGTGCAAGATTGCGGCTTGTAGAAAGAGATTGTGATGAGCAGGTATAGCTGGGTAGGCATTTCGGTGACATTCTGATTTGAACACATGTATTTCAGTCGGTAATTTTCAATATTAGTTTCTTCTCTAAATTATTATTATGATTTATTAATATAGCCTTTGTTCAATCGTTTATTTTATAATTAATGATAATTAAATGTATAAAAAGGATCCAATAAATTATATATTTGTAAAATAGATCAAATGTAGGAGTGGTAGCAAGTAATGGAGGGGAATTATCTCACCTAATCACAAATTGCTTTGATTTGAGTGGCACTGGGGTGTTTTCTAACTAAGTTTTTTTATGCTGTGGATCTATTGAGGACGGTGGATAGGTGACAAGCAGGGCGGGTTTAGGAAGGGAAGAGGATGTGTAGATCAGATTTTTACCTTGAAATGTGTTGTGGAGAAATATCTGGAGAAGCAACAAAAGCTGTATGTTGCCTTTATGGACTAGGAAAAGGCCTATGACAGAGTGGATAGAGAAGGTATGTGGAAAGTACTTAACAAATACAGAGTAGATGGCAAGTTGCTGAAAGCAGAATAGTTTAAAAAAAACTTTAGAGATACAAGAGACTTGGAGGAAATACTTCATTCCATACCAAATCATCGTACCAATTGGATTATGTACTCTGAAAAGCGGGCCCTACAACTTGGGATGGAGTATTGTCTTTAAGTAAAAATTCTCCATCTCCCAAATATAAATAGGAACCGGTTTTGTAGTACCGGTATTTATCACACCATGGTGGAGTGGGTTTAACTTTCGTTCTGCCTGTCCGTGGTTCGATCCTAGGTGAGGGTAGAAACATGTATGCATGTACTGGTAACTCACATGTATTTGTGAGATATATGTCATATTGATGTAACTGTTGTGCTTACTTAAAGGAAAATGAAACTGAATAAATTCCACCCGAGTTGCAAGCGTCTAGCCATTATTATTCCTTGTATATCAGCTCTGGAAAATGGGTCCTAAGACTTGGTACCGGTATGGAATGAAATATTTTCTCCAATTAGGACATCCCCCATCTTCTTAATATAAATAGGAGATGATTAGTCAGGTTTTATCACACCATGGTAGAGTGGTTTAAGGCATGGAAACTTATCTTAACTGTACGTGGTTCGATTCAGGGTGAGGGAAGAAATCTCTCTCTCTCTCTCTCTCTCTCTCTCTATATATATATATATATATATATATATATATATATATATATATATATATATATACTGTATATCCTATGTATGAATATGCAATTTTTTTTGGATGACTTTTTATTGGGAGAGATGCATTTTTATAACCAAAACACCTATAGAAAAGCTCAGCTCCTTCTCAGTCATGGACACTGCTCGAACATTTTGCCGGTTTGATTGTAAATCCTTGATCTGCGTGTCAGGCAGCTCTCAAGAAAACTATGGAGTGGTAGTGAAAACGAGAAATAATATATATCCTGCCCAACCTCTAAACTAGATGGTCATATCGCGTGAAAGTATGTGTGTGTTTTAGAGAAGAAAATTCGAATCCTATCATGATACGCGTGTACACATTTTTTGTTCTCGTTCTCTCTCTCTCTCTCTCTCTCTCACAATTTATTATATAGCAGGAACCTTTCAGCAGGCGCACCTACTAGACCACATACCAAAGTATAATTTCCACAATATTTGTTAATATGCATTTTACCTACATTTATGGAAACACTAACCCATGTCACCTTTTACACCTTTAAAAAAGACGCTGATCTTTATTTGTGTATGTTACTGCCAGATGATGGAGCCTAGAACTCCAACAATCTCAGACTATCGTCTTGAGGTAGCTACATTTATCATAAATGACAGTCGTCTGATGGAAAGGGTCAATACTATAACGTAAGAAGAAGAAAAGGTCATGTATCAAGAATGATATCATTTGTTTTAATATGAATGACCGTAATGTGTAATTATATATTTAAATTGTTTTATGATAGTAAACCTAATAACACTATTATCGGAAATAGCTGATGCTAGCAAAACAACATTTCCGATATATTACTTGCAATCTACCTACATAAACATTGGTGAACCTGTTACTGTATTGTGTCCTACACAAAAAGAAGAATTTATTCAATCTGGAATATATTTGTAAAGCATTAAAGCCAGCTTTCACAAACATCTCCTCTTTTTACCACTACACTAAACAAGCACACCACGTTTTTTTTCTCAATACACCCAAAATTACATAAAAATGTTGGCTCTCATTCTAACCACGGAGGTGGGAGAGAGCATAAAGCCCCCATAATAACCAGACCTTCCGCTAAGGACCCCTCATAATGTTTTGGACTGGACCTGTCACTCTTATCATGGACATTTGCAATATTCGTGGCCTTTCCTCTAACTTTCCCTCTGTTGATAACCATCTCTCTTCCAACAAACCTGATATACTTTTCCGTACCAAGATTCATGTGTCTGAAGCAACTTCCAGCAGCCCCTTCCCTGTCTCCTCCTAATTTGTCTATCCTAGTTTCCAACCCAAAAGTGTATGTTGTGTAAATGTGCACAGCTAACTCACTTGCTCTCGTGTTCCTGACTTCGACTATTCTCGAAAATGCTGTAAAAAGGTATAAATGTATCGTTAGTAAATATAAAAATATTCACCTTGACCATTTTCGTACTATATACTAGATATGTGTATGAACATATCATGAGGTAAAGTAAAGCACGACTTTTCCCATTCAGTTTATTATGATGTATACAATACAAGTACATTTATAAGTGACCGGAATTATCTTACACTAAAACGTGACAACTATACCCATGATTATACCAACATATAGTAGAGCATACACATTTTGTTTTTGTTGTAAAACTAAGATGACTAGCAAGCATATACGTGGAGAAGCGTGACCAAGTGCTGAAGTCTTGCTTGGTATTGAACGGAATAAGGGTTGCCTGAACCAAACACATTATATATTCTTTATGCTAACACTCTAACCACCATGGTCATGTCTTAAAAAACACAATCACGGAACGATAAACAGCCATTCACATAAAATAGAATGTACACACGGAGCTTGAAGCAGTTTAAGTCATTGGACGAGGGATATATATATATATATATATATATATATATATATATATATATATATGTGTATATAGCAATATACAGTTTATATATTTTCATTATCTCTCTCTGACAGACACTAACACGCCAACTTCTTCATATGAAAATATACAGGTCCCTTTTAATTACAAACCATTTATTGGGTCAACATAATATGGAGTCACAGACATGGTGTTCTACAATAGCCCTCGCCAACATTGAAAGGAATAGAAAACTTGTACCTGTTTGCAATATTCATGTGGGTACGCTTTCTCGGTTTGCAATGCTATATAGTTGAAGGTATTCTATTGTATGCATATAGTATTTATGATAGCACTTTATGGGTTTTATCAACTTCGGTTTAAGCATTTTCCTCTTCAAACTTGGGTTCTTTATGAAAGTACAGTTGTTCAAATACACACTTTGCTACTCAATTGGACTCTCAAGAATACTATATTATTCATGCAGGCATATAAATAAAGAGAGAGAGAGGTTTACTGAGTGTGGTTCTTGTGGTAGCCAGTGTTACAATATTGAGAGTTGCCGTATTAGCAGGAACCGGATTCATCCGTCACACGCACTTCATCATCTGCATATTTGGTTCTTCGATCACCATTAACATTAGGCGTCGACATTCGAAAAATTTAGCGAGACATTTAATTAAGATGACAAGGACCGATTGACACAATATATTGGGACAATAATGCACGGTTTGCAAGGTAAAATATAGATAGAATATTCTTATGTAGTACAGTATACATATACCTATTTAACTTTAATATAAACTAGTGTAAGAGCCTTACTGATCTTCGATGCGCGTTTACATGTCAACTTAATTGCACGTCTCATGTGAGAGTGAGGTATATATTGGACACGAAATGTCTCGCAGAAACTCGGACTTTTGATTAGACTTCGCGAATTTAGATGGCAATAATACGTAAAAATCATATGTGTTCTCAACTGGAATATTTATAGCCTTTATGGTATGGACGTGGAGAGGTAGCTTTTATGAAACTCAATACAATGCAAAATCGAGGCAAACAAATAATCAATTCATTAATTATCAATGATTCTCCTCCCTTAACCTATGAGGAGACGTTGGAATTCTTGTGCTGTTTTACAGATATTTTCTTGGTAATTGATTAGTTGAACTTGCTTACATTATGCTACACAGCCATTTGGTAACCGCCATGGTTTAAGAAACATATCACCACAATTCAGAAATTCTGCTTTTCAAAATTCATGTCAATCCTGAACCGCTAATCTCTGGAATTTCACATTTGCAGGATAGCTGTCCAACAAACTTCAGCCTACAACAGTTTTACCAACTGTTGAAATACAAGTAATAAATGGAGGTTAATATTCAATGCATGAATTTTATTTTTATTTTTAATTTAGTTCTGCTACTATTAAACAAAATACTTTTGCTAGGTGTCATAAGGCATAAATGGATCGTACATTGTACATAATCTGAAGCAAAACTTGTACTTGACAAACTGTAAAATGATATTGTTGCATTTTGACTTACGAGAAAAGAATAGAAAATATATTTTCTATCCCTCTATCTATTGCCTGACGCCGTGATCCCCGAAGGGGTGGCCACGAACGAACCGCCCCCATGCACCTCTGTCCCCAGTCAGTCGACGCCCCTCCCCCCAACCAGCACCGCCTTCGTTCATGTACTTCCTCACTCCATCCTTCCACCTCTCATTCGGTCTACCTCTCCCTCTCTGTCCCTCCACCTCGCTCTCGTACACCCTCTTAGTCATTCTCTCGCTTTCCATACGTTCCATATGGCCGAACCATCTCAAGTTGTTCCTTTTCACACTTTCCAGCACATCTACCTCCACACCACACCTCCTTCTTACTTCCTCATTATTCTGTCTATCCCTCCATGTAACTCCACAGTCACTCCTTAAGTAATTCATTTCTACTGCTCTCACTCTTGGTCTGAGTCTCTCAACCAACGTCCATGCTTCGCTTCCGTAAGTCAGTGTCGGGATTACCACACTGTCATGCAAGGACTTCTTCACTTCCATACTGACCACCCTATTTCTTGTTACTGCTTTTTAGCGTTCCTACAACCCTCTTCCCCTGTTGTACCCTCTCCCTAACTTCTTCATCCATAGTCCCATCTTTACTCAACACACTGCCCAGATACTTAAAAGAGTTGACGATCTCCATAACCTGACCGTTCAGCTTCACCTCACACTCTGTGACTTCACCCCTTTCGAAGACCATAACCTTGCTCTTCCCCGCATTTACCTTCAAATTCCGTTTTTCGCACACTGTTCTAAACTCATTTACCAGACCCTGCAACTCCCATTCATTATCACTCATCAGAACTGTATCATCCGCAAACAGCAGTATAGGTAGCTTCCACTTAATTCCCTCCCTTTTCAGCGATACACTAACATCCACTGCTCTTGATAGTATTTTCGCAATTGTTTATTCAAGTGACTCGACTACAAAATAAATAAGTGACTTACTGTAGCCTAAAGGGTTGTTAACATAAATTATGTTCTACATTATTAACATTTAGTAAATATTATTAGCTCCCAAAATATCTATGATAAATAATCCAAAACAAGTAACACATTATGTCTACAATACGCATAACCTTCATTTTATCTTCGTAATTTCCTAAGCCATTTGACAAGAACTACAATACTCATAAAACGGTACATGATGTGTCGTTAAAATGTCGTTAAAATATGCGGTCATCATGACATTTTGTAGCTTCAGATAGAGAGACCAAAATATTCAACAGAAAGTGTCTGCATCCTAAAGAAGAAGCTTGGTAATATGAGAGGAAATCATATTTGCAATGTACGAAGAGGCATTGCAATAACAGTGGTCTTAAAAATGGCCAGCATACGGTGGCGACCTTTGTGCTTCTAACATTAACTAATTATTTTACCGGAAGATAGAAAGGAAACACAGAGGTCATGCATATTTGATAAAATAGTACTTATATAAATAATCCTTTTTGCGTTCTTCGTCAGCTGACCAGAGTAACATAATACTTATTCAAAATGCAAAATACCATGATGCATCTCCAATAAATTTGTCTACAATGGATATCACATATATACATTCCATTCCATGCGGTAATAGCAAAATACATAATATTAATTATATGTGTATTATAACCGTCATATTAACATAGGAGGATCAGGGCTCCCATCCCTCATTATGTTCAAATAATCCGCTTGGACATTTGCGTGTGAGTCAATGGCTACCCATTGTGAATATCGAGGAGAAACTTTTTATAAACAAGTTTGGTTGGGTGAAGGGTGGGAGGAGGCCCAAATTTTATTTAACGAATTTAGTAAGCGAGTTTCTCAAATGTAATACCTTGCTCATCGTATATATCTAAAAACAAAATTGGTATGGTCATATTTCAGGAGGTCCAAGAAAAGAGGAATGGAGGTTAGGGTCCTCATCGAAAGATAACCCAAGATTAATGTGATTTGTTCGGGTATCAATTAAAGGTACATAATAAGTTTTGGCAAGATTAATGTATTCGTTATTTAGATACTTTGTAAAGAAACTCACTGACAGCATTGAACGAATTATAGTTTCTACCTCCTGGACAAAGGCTGTGCTAGACATCTGAAGCCTAAGGCCTTTCTACAGTAAGAGAGAGAGAGAGAGAGAGATAATGTGTGTGAGGGAGTATAAGAGAGTGTGTGTGTGTGTGTGTTTTCTTGGTGTAAGCATTTATGTGAAAGAATATGTACGTGATAAAAAATATACGTGCGTGGCATTGTGTGTGTATGAGCGAGAGCTTGTGTCAGTGTGTGTGTGTTGCCATCCACTGAGGTGGTGTTTTGTCTTCATTACCTCGGTGTGAGAGAGAGCCCCCCCCCACCCCCTCTGTGTTCCTTCTGGCTAACAGTCTTGCACAGGGACTCCTCTTGGACCATCCATTTTCACCGTAATTATAGCCTAATAAATACTGATACTTATTAACGTTGAAAATTATCTTTAAATTACGCAAATAGTTGCTTTCGTATATTTGCACTATGCTCCTTATTAACGCGATAAGGCTTGTAAACTTGTAAATTAGTTAAGATTACGTCTCAGTATTACATACAGAAAAGTGACGTGACCTCATGCTACTCTCACACATTTTGAATATGGATCCTCTTCTATTCCGTATGTTGATGATGACTAAAGGGGGGGGGGGGGAGAGAGAGAGCTTTAGATGAGTCACTCTTTCAAGATCATTGTAGAACTATAAACTGATATAAATACGTTCGAAACATAATGTTAACTTCCTGGTGAATTTCCTGAGGAATCGGAGGCCCTGAATTGCAAGGGAGAGTATTTAATCTCCTGTATGTAGTAAGAAGCGACCTAAATGCGGCTGACGGATGGTGCTTGTTAACCATGGTAGCAATCCATCTTTAGGAAGAAAGTCTATCCAATAACCACCTTCAAGTTAGTAGCCATACGCTTTTTACCGACAAATTCTAACGCTGCTAGTGATTGATCCACGGACTCTTTCATTGACCAACCTGGTGAACAAACCTACATCTTTTCTATCTTAAATGACCTAGAGCTGTTATTCCAGCAACCTACTCTAACTTCTATCTATCAATCTATCTATTTACTCAGGCACATTCCCCATTTTTTTATAGGGGTGGCCGAGTCGAGACAGAGCCCGAACAGGGACAATATAGAAAAACATAAATATAATGAACACACAAAACTAAACACAAATTCACACACATCTAGGTCACCCAGGAGAAGACCCAGAGATCAGGGATCACAAAGGTCACACCAGCACTCCCCCGGCTCCTGACACGGAGAAGTTCTACCTTCTGGGAGCCTGGAAAGGCTCCAGTGCTGCCACAAGAGAAGAGGAAGGGTCAGGAGAGATAGCCGAAATATCGTCCGAGCAATGAACAGGTAAGGGTAAGGTAGTGGCCATGGATACATATGAAAGGATTCACCTCAGATGGTACCATACCCACCACAGAGACGCAATTAGGGGACTATAGAACAGTCCCTGGGACTGATCTATCTATCTATTGCCTGGCCACCCCTTCGGGTATCACGGCGTCAGGCAATAGATAGATAGATAGAAGAGTCCTAGGGATCCAGCCAAAGTGTACGCCAGGGAAGAGGTGCATCCGTCAACTTTGGCACAGCACCTAGCCCCCTAGCTTCGCGTAAAGGGACCACAAACGTGACCACAGTTTCACGGGAGTAATTAGCAGCCACCCACAAACTCCCTACAACAAAATCAAAGAATAACCAAAACAAAATTCAAAATCATGTGAGGTCTTCAAGAGTAAGACAGGCAGAGAAGTACATCACTGGAAGGCCCCACTCTTACCAGTGATGAAGGGGGATCACTTGGTCCATTAGGTCGATGGAACTGTTACCCTAATAAAGCAAACAGGCCACCAAAATAGGTGAGACCACCGGCCATGTTTGAAGCCCCACCTCTGCACGCAAGGTGGCCGCACATTGGTGGAAATATAGCCAGATTTAGACAAAATGAAATCAAAAGCTATCATATTATATATATATATATATATATATATATATAGAGAGAGAGAGAGAGAGACAATTATTATAATAGGCATACAAACATATGATAAAAAGGCAATTTTCATCAGGTGAATCAAATGCATACGGAAGAGTGAATAGACATAACGTAAATAAACATACAATAGGATTATAACATAAGTTGATAGCATACATAGACATGTATATGAAAATACATTGAAATACATAATACAGCAGCATGAAACTTAGATACCGTAATATGTATAGAACAAAAGCATTGGGAACAAAGCATGGGAAATGGAGGACAAATATTCTACACATACACAGACACACAGTCACACACACACACAGGGGGACAATAGAGTGAACGGAAATCGAGTTACAATAATGACAAGAAAGGAAACTGCCCGAAAAAACAAAACATAATAAACCGTAGTAAGTAACATAGAAAGACATATTGTTGAGGCAACCATTTTCCTCACTTCACCAATCGCTCACAGACAAAAACATGAAAATGTAGCACTGTTGGGTTGGGAAAAATTGGCTTCATGAAAATAAAAATAGGAAGTCCCTCTGGCACATCGACGACATTCAGTTTCATCCACCACCAGAAAAAAGCCGTGTGGAAAAGTAAGGCTTTATACTGTATATACTGTACACCTTTGAAAATATATTTTCCGTCTAGAATTCATACCTCTTCATATTTCTTGTACTATTTTACTTGAGTTATTCTTATGTTCATCTGTAAGGCAACATCATTATAGTTTCATAAGTTGCATTGCTGTTACATAGATATCTCCATGATATTTGCA
Source organism: Paralithodes platypus (assembly GCA_032716605.1). Taxonomy (NCBI): domain Eukaryota; kingdom Metazoa; phylum Arthropoda; class Malacostraca; order Decapoda; family Lithodidae; genus Paralithodes; species Paralithodes platypus. Next base: position 418,043 of record CM064546.1, on the reverse strand, counting down.
AAGTTTAAGACATAAAACACAAACATGTTGACTAAAAATAAAACTCATAAATGGCTTGCCAGGTAGTTAGAAGTGGTCAGGTTATTAGTGTATAAGTAATAACTGCTAGCCTGGAGGAACAAGGGACTGGAGTTCTCGAAAAGGGTCTAGAGTTCTCGAAAAGGGCCTGGCTTAATAATTAAGGTTTGATAGCCTCTGAAGTTCTCTTTTAACCAACTAACTGGAGGAAATGAAAATATGTATTTTGTGTTTACCATTCACCTGGTTTTGCTTTATACTATTGGAATATCAATATTGAATGTAGTTCCGTCGAAGCTGTATAACAAAGAAAAGGAGTAGAGTAGACTTATGAACAAAGCTCTGAAAGATTCATAAACAGCTAGTACGATGATAATGCAGCACATTTCAACTCAATGGAATGGGTAATATTTTCACGAAGTGTATTGATGTGTATGAAAACATCGATATATAAATATATATTACCAGTCTTGCTAAGGCAGCCTCCCAGAAGTGGGGTGTGTTCAACCGCCTCAAGGGGTTCTTTACCCCTGCGCAGCTTCTTGCTCTGTACAGGGGCACAGTGCGTCCTTGTATTGAGTATTGTTCACATGTGTGGGGAGGATCCTCTCACACCGCACTTCTAGACAAAGTAGAAAGGAAAGCCTTTTGTATCATTAACTCCCGTCCACTCACCAACTCTCTGCAATCTCTCTTCGCCGCAATGTTGCACCTCTCTCGCTATTCTATAGCTACTACAATAATCAGTGTTCCTCGGAGTTTTCCCAGTGTATACCACCTCCTCTACGTAGGGCACGTGGTACCCGTCTTGCAACCCATAATTAATGTCCATTATGTCCATAATGCACTTAAGATCCACACCAGAATTGCTCCTTGGTGCTCGCTCCTGTATTGGCAAAATTTTTCCGTCTGTGTACTCATACCTCATGCTTCCCAGTACCCTGGAAAGAAGCAAACATCCATCCAGTTCCTAAAAAAGGTGCCTCTTCAGATCCATCAAACTACAGACCAATAGCTATAACTTCCACTCTTGGCAAAGTTTTTGAAATTATATTAAATAATCACTAAATTAATCAGTGATAGGCAATATGGTTTTAGACGATGTCGATCAACTGCAGTCTTACGCATCAAATCAACCAAGCTACAGACCGATATATCAAAGGCATTTGATAGAGTCTGGCATCAATCCTTATTGTCGAAGATGTCACACTACTATTCTCAATTTCACTCAATAAATACTCTGTTCCTCATTCATATCAATGATCTCATATCTACCACTCATAATCCAATACATTCCTACGCAGATGACTCAACACTCCACAGTTCCTTCACATTTACCAATTCTTTCACCCAACCCGATCTTATAAATTCAAAAATAAACACTGCAATTTCTCTGAACCAGGACCTTTCTAGAATTAATGAATGGGGACAAGAGAATCTAGTTTCCTTTAATGCACAGAAAACCAAGTACATTCAATTTTCTAACCGACAGAATCTCACTGACTCCCATATATTTTAATGATGTAAATATTCCCACTTCCCCTAGTATTGACATTCTCGGTGTAACATTAACTACTAACTTGAGCTGGACACATTATGTTAGAAGCATTGCTAAGAATGCCTCTAAAAAACTGGGACTCCTGTACAGAGTTCGAGAATTCTTCACTGACGAGCAGTTGGCCGTAATATATAAAAGTCATGTGCGCTCTCAGATGGATTACTGTTCACCTCTGTGGGGTGGAAGTGGAGTGGTTGCATTGAGGCAGTTGGACAAAATTCAAAATAAAGCTATTAGATTAATCAATAACCCTGCAATCACACAGGACCTTCCTACATTAGCCATACGAAGAAACGTTGCATCCCTTGCATTATTCTACAGATATTTCACAGCAATTGTTCCGAGGAACTTGCTTCAATTGTGCCGCCTCTCCACATCTTTCCCGTAGAACTAGGGCAGCTGAGAGCGCCCATGAATTTACACTTTCTCCTCCACAATGCAGAACTTCTGCTTATCAGAATTCATTTATCCCCAGAGCTACTACTCTTTGGAATTCACTTCCCTCGAATTGCTTTCCACAAACTTACAATCAACAAATGTTTAAATCCAGTTGTTACAAACATTTTATGAATGGAGGATGCCTTTAGGCACATGGACCTTTTTGTTTTATCTGTGTTTTTCCTTCCTCCATTCATTGTCTCTTAAAAAAAAAAAAAAAAAAAAAAACATAACCCCACCCCTACTCTGTGCAACTCTCCAACCCAAGAGTGGAACGTTACTCTCAGTCTTTCTTCTATTCAACAGCTGAGCTCTGGAACTCTCTCCCAGAATCAGTCTTTCCCTCTTCCTATGACTTAAATTGCTTCAAACTCCGTGTGTCCAGGCATTTTGGCTCGAACGTCCCTTGATTTTGGCCCTGTCACTCTTTCAACTTTGGGGGAGGCACTCGCTATAGGCAGTTCGGCCTTTAGCCTCCCTCACTCACATAGAAAAAAAAAAAAAAAATGAGACAGTGAAGCACTGAACCGAGGCAGCTTCAGAGATGGGGCTGCTTCGAGCCGTGAGTGAGCAACTAAGCCCCATGCATCTTACAAAGGCAAGATGGCAGGGGCTGGTTGCAGCTAAAAGTGCTACACATATCTCACTCCCTAGACTGGAACGAGACTTCACGGGCTTCACCGTTCAATAATGGTTGAAGAGTAGATGGAATATAGAAAAAAAGAAAAAACTTACACACTACACTACCTTTCTTCGTTTAAAAAAAATGGTGCAATAACGACACGCCTCGAAGTCTTCGGAGGGGGGCGACCAGAAATGCCCCCATTGGCCTGACCCCTGGCAACGACTCTTTAAAATGCTCTGGACTACTACCTTCTACTCTTACTAGTAATTTCAGCAACATTCGTGGCCTTTCCTGTAACTTTCACTCTGTGAAACACCACTTCTCCTCTGCCAACCCTGATCTTCTCTTTCTCACCGAAACTCAGGTGTCTCGGACTATTGACAGCAAACCCTTCTCTGTTTCCTCCTACTTTCTCTATCCTCAGTGTCAAACCAATTAACCGCAGCAAAAACCTGGTATAACAGTTAATATAGAATGGCTAGTTTAAATTGAACAGAGTGATATTTGTTGTAGGATATTATGTTGGTTAAGAGATTTGAGGAAAATAATAGATACATCGAGTTGTTTGACAGCTAGATCTTTCGTACTGAAATTTGCCACTGAATGTAGTTCGCTATACTATCTCTCAATCATATTATCCCTTCATTCCCTCTTCCCACTTCTGTATGTGCAATAATTTAAGCATACTACACTGTTACAATGAGCACATGTATTTTGGCTCATCGTAAGGATATACATTTCTATTTCAGTGAATATTCATATTTATGTAATCCTACGGGGCCTAATGTGGGGTTGTGCGAATTTATATTTGTTTAGGACACATTGGTTTAATATTGCATAGTGGAGTTCACGGTAATATTCCTTGACCCATTTTCTGATTTAAACCCATTTTCTAAGGGGTGAGGTGCAGAAGGTGTGAGGTGAGGGGTGAGTTGCAGCTTTTCTAATATTCATTTTCCTGCAAATATACGATTCGGTGGAGATTTTATGCATGGGATGAGTATAATATCTATGGTTGATTATACCTATATGATCTATAATACGTTACAGCTTACTAATGGGTTGTTGAACCATGGGTATGTTGAAATAGCTTTATTGGCACCTGTACTGGCTCCAGTCTGTCTGCAGGGAGTGAGGTCGCTGGCTGCTGGGGGCTGGAAGAGTTAGTCAGGGTTGAACAGCGGTTGGAAGCACATCTTTCCTCATAATCTTTGCATTCTTATACTTTAACTCTCACGCTTTTATGACGCAGAGGTTGCCAGATTAGCAATAAGAAATAGAGTTCTCTCACTCATATAATTACCTCTCCAAAATTAGTTTTCTGCCCACAGCTAACTCAAAGACAACTGCAGAGGTTGAAGTAACTAAACTAAGGGTTTCTAAATACCCCTGATGGTAACAAAGGCTTTAAAGTATCCCTAATAGGCTCAACATTGCGTCATAAGCGTGAAAGGGTTAACATAACTATTTCCCCTGAGACTGAGCATTTTGCCTTGACTTAAATAATCCTTCAATAGTTGATAGTTGCAGATATATTGCTATGCATTGTTTTTTTTTGTTTTTTTGTACTGTTAATAATTGTACATAGGGTTCGTGGCGGTTTGTGGGGTTATACCGCCAACCGACTTGTTTGGGTGTTATTACTTGCTTTATTTATCTGCCTTGCACTAGATATTTACTCGTTATTGGACCTTGTTACAGTGGCTTCACTGCTGTGGTGTTGGGAGTACTGTGTCGGCCCAGTGTATGCTCGTGAACGTCAGAAAGGTACTGGTGTACCAGTTGTGCTAACGAGGTAATTTGTCATTGAGGGTCCAGCCTTGTCTGGGCTTGCTTTCACACACCCTCTTTGACATTATTGTTCCTTTAGTCTTGGGTGTGGTGTTGCATAGTGTATGGTGCGACTGTGTCGGAGTTACCGGCCGGGCTTGTCCTCGCATGCTTACCTTTTGCTTGCAATACTGCATGCCAGCCGTGCTAGTAGAAGCACAGTAGCTACCTGGACTATGTGGTACTCTGCATTTCTTTGCTTTAACATACTTATATTGTTTTGCATTACTTATATTGCTTGCATATTTAATTAATTGTGGTCCAGTCAACTTGAGTGTTCATTTCGGAGTAGTGGGTGGCGGATTCCTAGAGGTCTTCCTGTTTTGGGTGGTTTATTTCGAGGTGGACACTCCGGTTGTCAGGACAGTTTGGCATTTGCATATCAGGGGTTCAGTTCCCTGGTATGGTAATCCTGTTAGGTATATGTCAGTTTATGACTGCCCATCGTATTGGTAGGTGTTTAGATTTAGTGACCAGCCTATTCAGTAACGTAATTTACTTAACGTAATTTAGTCAGAGCCTTGCATATTTTACTCAGCTTGGGAAGGATCCATCCCAGTGTTGCAATTCGGCACTGGTTTATTCTGGAGTAGCAGTTTGTTCAATTTCCACTGTGTACTCGTGGTTCCAGTCAGTTGTGGGACGGAATCTGTGGGAGGATTGGTTGCACCTTGAATCTTCTGAGAGCCTGGAGTTGCGTTGTGGCTCTGTTTCTGTTGTGCATAGACAGCTGACGGGTGTGGAGACGTCTAGGTGCTGTTACATGTTGAGTTGGCGGTTCATGAACCATGGTCTCTCCTGCCATGTCGTAACAACATTGTCTCACTCTCAATCCTATTTTTCCGTCATGGATTTACTCTTCTACAGGTTTCTGCACCCAAGTTATTTATGTAATATTCTATATGTATATTTCAATCCAACAGTTAACGAAGCCGAAAATACCATTCCCTAACCTATTTTAAACTAAATTTGATATATACTGACTTTGGCTGCCATGAGAGTGACAATCATGGTTAGTACTTCAAGGTCAGGTACTCCTAGGGGGGTAGGACTTGGATATAGAATCTAGTGGTACCAAGATAATTTAATCTAGGTCCAATTCCTATGTCCAGGACCCTGTTACTTGGCTTAACATATTTCTTGTTATAGTATAGGTAAAAGTGTGCCACAAAAACAATCCTAAATTATTTTTACAATGTAAATCTTTATGTATTAATAAGCAACTCTTGTATATTTTTTAATCACTATCAATTTGTATTATATAATAAATTATGCTATTTACAATCTTTCGAATAATAATATCTTATTACCGTAATTCATACCCATGTGGTTATGAGTGCATTTACAATATGTAGCACAAAAACAATAATTTCAAAGTAGTTCTTCCTGATGGCAACTCTGTGTTAATAAACTCTTGTACAAGCACAAGTGACTTGAGTGAATACACTTCTGTACAAGCTCAAGGTGACCTGTTGCGCAATGGTAACGCGTTCGACTCCCAATAAAAAAGGTACTGGTTTTGATTCCCGGGCAGTGCGAGACAGATGGGCAAGTCTCCTTGCACTCTAAGCCTCTGTTCACCTAGCAGATAATTGGAACCTGGAAATGGTGATCATTTGTGACCTCCCTTTAGGGAAAATATATTGTGGTAGCCATAAAAATGCAGTAGTCTCTGTATTGTGTTAGTAACCGCAGGGTAATGAGATTGAGATGAGCACCGCGGCTACGCGCTGTTTCAGCATATTTCATTGAACTTTACTTTTATACAAGCACAAGAGAGATCCTGATGTAAATAATACATTTTCTGTTATGCTCCATCCACTATCTCTTGGGAAACCTAATCCCCTTATGTTCTTTAGTCTAGCAGGTACGAGATCTTGATTTGAATAACCCGCAGGGGTGCGAGAAATCTACCAAAAATCAGACCTTTGCAAAACATGTACTTCAGCGTGTTTATATCGCACACTTGCATCCTACTGCGAATGTTTTTTGCAAACAAATGATGTGGGTCTGTTCGAGAGTTGCACCATTTGTGCGATTGGCACCCCCATCATCTTGCTTACGAGCGAGAGGAGGGAAGGTAGAATTTTGTTATTATCCATTGTATCTTCCATTTAATGCAATATTATCTGGGGTTGAAGGACGGTCCCACAGCCCTGCTACCACCTCCACAACAATAAAGGAGTGTGACTATCTGTTGAAGCGTAAGTGTATTCTAATGTTTGGCATCGAAAGTTACAATGTAGGCCAATTCCTCATTCAATTTTCAGCCGCCTAGGCGTTCACGTTTCAAAATTGCTCTTCCTGAAGTCATGACGCAGCACCCCTACAAAACTTTCCTGAAAGCATGTCAGAGCTGCCGGGTTAAGGATTAGTCAGTATATCCTTTGAAATAATTGAAAACTTAAGTGTTTTGGATATTCCACCAAAGTATGTACTTATTGTTTCTAGTACAGGTTTTGCCTGTTCATGCTTGTTTCTGTGGTTCGATTACAATATCATGTTTGGCAATATGATCATACTTTATTGAACCTTGTCAAACATTGCCTAAATATATGTATAAAAACATATAGATATGACTACTATATATTATTACATCCACTTGCAATATCATCAGGCTACATACTGTATATGCCTGGAAGGAGAGCCTCCCTATATTTATTATTGGACACCCGATTTCTATACACAACAATATATTTACTACTGCCCAAAATGCCATCATGTGTGCGTCAGAAGTGAAGCACAACAGCACTTCTTCCGCTCTGTCAGCTTCACCTGTTTCATTAATAATGCGACCAACAAGAGCTGCCAAGAAAACATGCTCCTCTTTGATCGTCGAGGATTTTTGTTTTTATAATATCACCGAAGAGGTTTTTTCTAAGATCAGTAAAGTTATGAGATACTCTATTCTCTCAAATATATACTAAAGGGATTGAACAACTCAAGATTAAACTGTTTGCAGCACAACAAAAATTAGTATAAAGAAGATAGACGTGATGTTATAGAGTATAGAGACAAACTTTGGTACATATGTGGGTGTTTACTATGGAAGAGAACAGGCTGTAATATACAAAAACTACCTTCACATTTCATATGATGGGTTAATGTACGCCAAATATACTCTCTGAGCTGATAAATGTATTCAATAGTGTTGAAACAATACATTATGACGTCAAATATAACAAAACATAACATCATTCCTCACATAATCATCTCTGTTTAGGGTCCGACTTAAGTAGTTTAGCATGCAAAGGATATCACACAGATATCAGAAAAGATACAGGTAAAATATAATGGCAATCCAATAACTTAAAGCAGATCAAAGCTATACAATATCACCAATCAATGATGTAATAGAAAGCAAAGGATATTCGGCAATACATTTGAAAACTCAAAATAAATGCGCTAAACAGTAAGTATATTATTTTAAGAGACCCACATACTGGTCGTCTTGGTCAGATCAGTATACCATGCGCGGGGGTTGTGGCAGCAATATTAAGATAAGAACACAGCTCGAATTAGTATGTTGAACGTTACATTTTGCTAATGGCATTTGACATTAAATTATATATACCTTACCCGATATACGGTAATCGAAATGTACTGGTTTCGATTCCCGGGCAGTGCCAGACAGATGGGCAAGTCTCCTTGCACCCTATAGCAGAAAATAGGAAACTGGACATTTGTTACATATGGGTACTTTCAGCTTGAGTTAAGCATAGATAAATGATATAGACCACAAGTTTTACTTACCTAAACACAAAGTACACTGTGAAGCATCTCAACTGGTCCTCCGATTATGACTTTGAATTTATACTACACAGCAATATATGCAGTATATTAAATCCATGAATTGTTATAATCTATTATAAAACCTGAAAGACATATAAACAATCCATTGGCTGAGGCATGAGGAAGTAAGTCACGGGCATAAAATGTTAATCCCCTCAAACGAGAGTAGTTATTAAGTTAGTCATTGGTGGTGGGCTTTGCCTTACATACATGTATGTATAGGAAGATGCCCAGAGCTAAAACGGTGTTGGGGCCAGGTAGGGAGAGAAGGGATATCTGGTAGCTAGCTTGAGTCAATAAGCGGTATCACCAAAATGGTGTATTAATGAAAACAAATGGTAGCTAGGTTTCTAAATATTGATGCGAGTGGTTGAAGGCACTTGGGAAATAAATTTGAATGCTATTTTACTTTTAGAACAAATCTGAATACGAATCTCCCTAATGTGTGGGCCATCAGGAACACAAGAACATAACACAATAATCATATTACACGTCAGTACACATATAAATACGGTGATAAATATAAAGGCCCATATATTCATGCACAAAAGTCACTGTAATGCTTCGATCATACAATCACGATATATGTAGATCATCCGATCAGCAATATTGACTACGGCGTCTCTCATTGGCCCTACGTAACTCTCTCAGGTTGGCAAAATAAATGTATATACCCCTAACGTTCACGCGCCAAGTGCACAACGGTACACCAAGACGATACACTCTAATTATAGATCTGCTTTAACCCACAATAATCTCTCTACATTGTTTTTTCTATGTATATGAAGGATACAAAAGGCAGGTTGCCTGTAACGAGTGTCTCGCCAAAAGCGTGACAGAGCTAAATACAAGGAGCGTTGGGGTCAAAATGCCTAAATAAGCAAAGTTTAAACCAGTTTAAGTCATAGGATGAGGGAAAGATTTATTGAGGGAGAGAGTTCCAGAGTTCACTTGTTGAGTAGAAGACAGACTGAGAAAATTTGCCAATTCTTGGGTTGGAGAGCTGGACTGAATAGGAGTGAGACTATGTTGAAAGGCTCGTGCCTCACACTCCCCACAAGGAGGGTGTATGCACTGAGAGAGTTCTGAAGAACACTGATTGTTATAATAGCGATAAAAGAGTGAAAGAGCTGCAACATTGTGGCGTGTAGAAAGAGATTGTAGGGAACTAGCAGGAGGAAGTGCGTTGATGAGGCAAAATGCTTTTGATTCTACTTGTTCGAGAAGTGTGGTATAGGATCCCCACATATGCGAACAATACTCAATACAGGGGCGCACTGTGCCCCAATACAGAGCAAGAAGCTGTGCAGGGGTGAAGAACCCACGGAGACGGTTGACCACACCTAACTTTTGGGAAGCCGTTTTCCAAGAAAGGTCGGATGAAAAAGGTACACCTAGAATATTGAGAAGATGAAGGGTTAATTTGTGTATTGTTGAAGAATAATTGATAGTCTTGCAGAAGATTGTGATGGAGAGATAGAGGAAGAATTTGGTTCTTGAAGGTGTTGAAAGTAACGATTTTCTCTGCCCCAATCAGAAGATAGGAGTTCTATGGCCTTGTCACGTTTGTTTTGGAGTGATTGCATGCTGGGTTGATGTGAAAAACTAATTGAATAGTATAAGGTAGAGTCGTCAGCATATTCGTGGATAGGACTAGAGGTACAGTTAAGGATATCATTAATGAATATTAGAAAGAGAATTGGAGACAGGACAGAACCCTGAGGAACACCGGAGTTGATAGGTTGAAGTGAGCGATGACCATCCACAACTGCAGCTATGATGGAGTGGTCTGAAAGGAAATTTGATACAATAGCACAGATAGTGATAGAAACCGAAGGAAGGTAGATTGGAAATTAGGGATTTGTGCCATACTCTATCGAAGGCTTTAGATATGTCTAGCCACTCTAGCGCAATAGAAAAAGTATCACCGAAGTCCCAAAAGGAGGATGACCAAGTGTTAGTAAGATAAGCAAGAAGATCACCAGTAGAGCTGCCCGTAACCCATTGCCTGCGGGAGATGTTCCTCAACGCCATGGCAATTTACAGGGGAGGGTCTGTACGGAACCTGATACCTAACCCGAGGCCCCGCCCACTACCGAAATTGTACAAATATTAGATTAACCTAACCTAACCTAACCCTATAATATAACAACACAAATAAAAATATAAAAATATACTAAACTTCGAGTGGGATCGAACACTGGAATGCCAGGCGGGAGCTCTATTGACTGTACTACAGAGCGAGCTGGCAGGAACGGTTTGAAGGATTTATTTAAACGCTGGGAACGGGGGGCGGGGCCAAGGGAGGCTTACATTTTCGAGCATGCGTAGAGGGTAAGGTATCCGGCTGCGTACAGACGCTCCCAATTTACAGGCTTTTAAAGCCTGTAGAATCGAGGGAGCGGGAGCACGACCGGCCACACGTCCTTCCCCCAGTCAGGCGGCCGCGGCACTGAGTCAGTGTCAAGTGGATTTCTTATATTTTTACTTCCACAAGTATAATGGTACAACTTGATTTTAACGGATTACACGGTACTTTCTGCCTCGTTTTCCTTATAGCTACTGTTTACAGGTAATTATAAGTATGGAGATTGTGCTACATGTAAATGTAAGCATTATAAGATTATGAGCTGGCGTGTGTATCAGGCTGTAAATCTGTGAATATATGTAACTGTTATAGTGTATGTCTGAAATAATTATTACTTCCCTCTCCTCTTTAACAAAAAATTGTTTTAATAAAATAAAGATAATGTGTAAACCCTGTGAGTCGACCGTGATCTCAACTCCCCGTCCGGTTCGGCCAGACTGTGAATGGGGGAGCCCTTGCTGGTAATCCGGAGAAGCTGTGCGATTGGTAATTCGGAGAGTGCTAAGAGCAGAAAGAAGGAATGGAGAAAAAGGAGGGTGCTGTAAAGGTCGAAATGAAAAGATGAGAGCAGTAGTAGTAGCACATCCGGACAAGATGGAGAATATAAAGTGTATTCAGTTGTGAGCCAACAGAGTTGCACACATATTCGAATCAGTATCGAGCCCAAACGACACCATTGAACACTGTATTTGATCTTGTATGTTTCCGAACTTCCCTCTAAAGGTTCACATATTAAAATAAGCGTACATTATGGATAAATGAGTGTGAGGTTTTGTTTTTTTGGTGGGGTTAAGAACAGAATAGTTATAGGGTGGAAGGATAATATACTGTAGGTGATAATGCAGTATATATTTGTCGGTGTATGAAGGAGGTATAACGCAAAGCTGCCTGTAACAAGCGTCTCCCCAAAAAGGTTGAAAGAGTGACAGAGCCAAAATCAAGGTACATTATATGTAATTTATGTTTTAGAAAGATGTCTGGTGTGCCGGTCAAGTGTAGTGAAATTAATAGAAGGAAGAGGTGTTTGTGAGGATTTTCTGGATTACTCCCTGTGTAGATGAGGTACAAATAGAAACAGTGGGGAAGCCAGAAACTGAAACAGTAGTTCCAGCAATTCCTTTCCATATGCCTATGTCGCCACCCCTGGGTACTGCCCTGCTCAATAGGTACCTACAATCTCCCCTATGAGGGAATAGTAAGGAAGAGGGTACAGAAGAAACTTTATGCAAAGAAACATATACAGGAACAGCAACTGACCGACTGGTATTGACAAGGCTGTTCATTCTAAAGTAAGAGAGAAGTAGCACATATGCACATAACTCAATTCACTTCATTTATTCAGCTATGAGATTAACTAGGCGAGGGCTGGATTACATATATTAATCTAAAGGTATTTTGAAAGACGTTACCTCGCACTTTTGCAATCAGTAACATCTCAGAGTAGTTTAATTCTAAACGTTTATGGCACGATTGAAAAATAAATATTTTGCCTGATATGTCATTAATTGTTGTCCTAAAATCTGGTCAACTGTGAAATATTTATGAACATCTAGATAATTATGGAACTTTAAGATTTCAATTAAATCTTCTTTCATGCTGATTTGACGAATAAATAAAATTTAGTTGTTGTATTGGATGAATCTGATTTACATCCATATATATATATATATATATATACATAAATGTTAAGACCGAGTGCTCCACACAGAGCGTGGTTCCGGTCTCACGTCCTAATAGCAGCGCTCCAGGCAGCCCTGTTCAGAGCTGCCTCACTTGTCAGTTTTCTTGTATTCAAGATCATACCTTACAGCCTTTTTGGCATACTGCAAATGGGTACACACCACTTTATTCTACATTTCCAAGTCCTAATGTACTGTGTAAAACCTTGGTTTTATTTATATCAACTCTTAACCCTTTACTTGCCATGCCCTCTCACTATCTTCTGAACTTGGCTTCGGCATCCCGCACACTATCTGCGATAAGTACTAGATTAACTATGTATAGCAGTTACCATGGATGCCCAACTCCAAGATCTCCATATAGTGCCTAAAGAACCATACCAAAGAGGAGAGGGCTTAACACAGAGCCCTGGTGGACTCCAACGCAAGCTGTAAACTCCTCACTCGGTACACGTTTCACCCTCACTGCCATTCAGGAGTCCTAGTACATCTTCATAATCACACGCACCAGCCACTCCTCTATATGCAAAGTTTTCTTATAGCTCACTCTACATCTCTGGGCACCATTTCAAAGGCCTTCTCCAGGTCTACAAACGCAAGGTACATATCCCTATTTTTAGGTAAATATCTTTCATGTAACTACGTGACTATGAAGATAGCATACCATGTCCTGGCATAAACCCGAACTGAATATCACCGAAAGAGATGTTTTCCCTGATCATACCTTCAAAGACTCTCTCACAGACCTTCATGACTTGATCAAGCATTTTCAGGCCCCTATAATATCCCTTATCTAACGAATCCTCCTTACCCTTATGTATGTTTACTATTACACTTATATGCCATTCGTCTGGGATTCACTCTTCTTTAATGATCAGTCTCACTCCTACGTCACCTGACGCTTTTATCAACTCAGCGACAATGCCAGAGCACCCTACAGCTTTTTCATTCTTCATTGCGCTGCTTACAACAGCTGGCGCTATCAAAAGGAAGGGGCAGAGTATTGCCTTTTCGTTACTAAGCTGCCCTCTATTCCACTCAAACTCACTTTTGAGTAATAATTCGTAGTGTACCTTCCAAGAATCACTAATTTCTTTTTCAGTGTAAACAATTGTCCCATTATCATTCCTGACACACTGTTCTTCTGTAACATCTCTACTGTCATCCTCAACTCGCTACAAATGCCTTGGGCAACACTGAAAATATTTTGTGAGACCACCACATAGAGCCTCAGTGCCTCAGGTGACTTGCTGCAGAGCGGACGGGGGACTGTCGCGCTCTAGATTACTCGCGCTCGTCTCCATAGGCTTTAATAGTCTAATAATTGCATGATATATCCAGGACGTACCAGTAAGCAACCACAGTGTAAGGTATATAGGTCAATTCCAACAAAATTTATAAATTTTACAATATAAAGCAATATTTTCTGCATCATGTGTGCATATTTTACTTGCATAATTAACATGTGAACATTGAAGAACCATATAATAATAGTAAAGAGCAAATATCCAGTGAAAAACTGTATACTTGTGACGGGAGCGGTGACAAACGCATACCAGGAAGCGCAACATAGGTCTGCCTTCTTGGAAGTCGAGACACTGACGAGATTGTTTGTCTCTCGTGCATGTATGAGGGAGGGTGATTGGATGTATTTGAGGTGGGAGGGAGGAAGTAAGGAGAGGTATGTGATACCAGTTTTGCAACACAATCCCACCCCTACTCTGTGCAACTCTCCAACCCAAGAGAACGTTACTCTGTCTTTCTTCTATTCAACAGCTGAGCTCTGGAACTCTCTCCCAGAATCAGTCTTTACCTTTTCTATGACATAAATTAATTCGAACTCCGTGTGTCCAGGCATTTTGGCTCATATAGAAAAAAACAAAATAATAATAATATTAACACAACAATTAGTCATTATCATTACTTAATATATCATTGATTTCAAATATTAGTGATATTATGTTCGTTTAATCAGATTCAAAATCTCTCTGGATATACATATGAGACATACATTCGTTAACGGTTTTAATGTTGCATCTTTGTCGCTACTACAATAATCAGTGTTCCTCGGAGCTTTCCCAGTGTATACCACCTCCTCTACGTAGGGTACGTAGTACTTGCCTTGCAACACAATCCCACCCCTACTTTGTTCAACTGTCCAACCCAAGAGTGAAACGCTATTCTCAGACTTTCTTCTATTCAACTGCTGATCTCTGGAACTCTCTCCCAGAATCAGTCTTTCCCTCTTCCTATGACTTAAATTGCTTCAAACTCCATGTGTCCAGGCATTTTAGCTCGGACGTCCCTTGATTTCGGCCCTGTCACTCCTTGAAATCTGGGGGAGGCATTCGCTGCAGGCAGTTATGCCTTTTGTCTCCCTCATTCACATATAATTTTGTGTACATATATTGTAATTAAATACAAACTATATAGATAACATAAATACAAATAGTTATTATCTATAGAATAAGAATGATGTTATCAAGTTTAATCACTGTCAGTACCTACAGTATGTTACCCTAGAAATTGTCAATCTTGTTTTTTATTTTCGTATCGTAGATAATTTTGAGAACATTTAGTAACAATGTTTACTTAACTTATGACGTCCCTTCAATCTGTTTTATATTTGGAATTGAAAATTTATGTTAAGAACGGGGTGTTACTTATTATATAAACCTGATCTCATGTTTGCTCCTCTACTTTTTCAGGGGAGAGTGATACGAGAAGACTGAGCCGTGAGTGCTGCTGATAAGAGTGTCGCCTGCAGCGGGGTAACTCTCAAGAAAAATACGGAGACCTGGCCATCACCGCTACCTGGATATATAATACACAGAAAAGACAAAAGCCGCTGTCACACGAGCGTTTGTTCAGTCAATTTTCCATGAGCAAGTTTTGTCTCTTATTATTTCGGGACTTTTTTGCACTGGTATCGGTAACTAGACTGGAGTTAGATTATGTCAGGCAGCTGAATTATGATAAAGTGTAATTTGTTAAGCTTCCAGACCACAATTGCCCGTAAAAATTGCTCGTGTGACACCAGCTAAAAGGAAAGGAGCTGTATTGAACCAAACTAGCCAATGTTGCACAAGATAGAAAGTATGATATGATAGTATATTCATTGCGGAATATTTATTTAAATAAATATTGATATAAAAATTATGATGCGTGTATTAGTATATACAAGGATATAACTATATTGGTTATAAGTGAAAAATCTCAGTATGATACTACATATTACGCTGTTAAAGAAGAAAGGTTAAATTATCTTTCGACCACAGATTCTGACTTTATTGTGTACATTTTAAGTGGTTAATTGATAGTTAACAATACAATTAAACTATATAAATATGGATATTACTGCCTTGGTCTTAATACATTAGTTGTTTATAGAAATTTACTAGTTTGAGAGTGAGCCTAAGCATGTGGAAGAGTACTTGAATTTTCAAATAAAATATCCAAGACCAGAACGGAAAATGAAAAGGGACCTTTTTTCATAATACGGTCACTCAATTGCACAAAATTAGGTAATTAATACCAATAATGAGAGATTATGACTTACATTACAACGAGATAAAAGTAAACTTAATGCGTTTGCAGTGTATTGATGCTTATTATATGAATCATAACGATTATATGTGTTAAATAATAGTAGAAAATATAAAATGAAATCAAAGAATAATTGTAAAGGTGCTGTCTTCAAAGTTTACTATTGAAAAACAAAAAAGTGAATTTAAACATAAAGATTTACCAGTATAATACTAACTAAAACTTCAGCAATATAAACAAAATAGACAAGAAAACCACACGGGACAAGTCGAACCTTACCCATCCTAAATCAGCACGAGTTTGTCATTCTCATCTCTTATTAATTCAACATGAAGGCCATCTTCGCACTAGTATTGGTCTTTGTTGGTGAGTATGACTATATACATTATATTAATGTTACATGCTATGCATAGAAATATTATAATATATATAGGATTATTAATACTGCAATGTTATAGGTCTAATTAGAACATGACAATATAGTATTACTTATGACACATGCATTTATGACACATGCATTATGACACATGCATTTTAGCGGGCAAATATACACCCCTCTTATGACTCAGCTTGTGGTTATCATGAAAAAAATACATGAGTCAAAGTATATAGCTGTATATATTTATCTAATTTTGTTTCTCAAATGCAAGTTTCAAATATATCCGGACAATGCACATTCATCCACAGGTCATTGGTATATATGTTGATGAATTAACTGTAACACGATTCCCCCCCCCCCCACCCATCATATCATACCATGCACCTGCCAGTTATCTACATCACTCGATCCTTACCATATAACAAGCAGCTAAATAGATCTGCTATGATGGCTGTAATACATTGTTATTACCAGTTTAATTCTTAGTCTCCATCGGGTTATGGGTTGCGTAAATGCTGGACTCATATTTTTGTTTTCTCTATATTCCAACTACTCCCTCTCGGGCATAGGCTGATAGCCTTTACACTCTACCGCTGAACACGGTGAGGCCCGTGAGGTCTTGTTCCAGCCTAGGGAGTGAGACATGCGAAGCACCTATTTCACGGCTCGAACCCAACTCCATCTCTGAAGCTGCTTCGCCTCACAGTCTCACTCCCCAGGCTCAGACAGTCACCTATTGAGCAATTAACTCACTAGGCATTGCCCCCCTGTAGCATATTTTGAATATGGGAATATTCATACAGTGCTATTTCATCAGGGAACAATGAGGGTATATTGTTTTGGCATTTCGGTGGGCTGTGGTAATGCACTGATACTAGGTACAGCACAAATTCCATCCCAATAATATCTTCATATTGAGATTCGAACCCGGGTCCATTGGCAAGACCACTCTGCCACACCTCCCCTATATGGGAGCCATAAGTCATGATTAGTACATACTGTACACTGATTACACGTCCTCTAATTTGCATATATTTGTATTGCCACTGTGAAAGAATTGATCATTTAAATTCTATTCATTTTGCAGTTTTCTTATTTCGCAGTATATATTTTAACTCCTTCATTGCAGGGGTTTTGGCCCTAATTAAGCTTCATTCCCTGTACATTTTCATGCATAAATAAGAGCCATAATGTAATACAGAGAAATTACAGTAATAGAGCTTTCCAATGACACGATATCTGGTTGTCTTGCAATTATCTTGCAAAGGTCGGCCATAATCGGTAGAAATTCGCAGTTTTGAGCGGTTTTCGCCATGTGTAATGCTGCAGTGAGGTAGCAGACGGATGCAAGTTACGTTAGTGCCGGCCCAGACTTGGTTGGTGACAGATGAAGGTGTCCTGCGCTGCCTGCAACTGCTTGCCTCACTCCTAGGATACATAATAAGTCAATTTTGGTGCCCGAATGGTGGCGCGACCCGTCTGGTGCCCAAATGGTGACGGGACCCGTCGCGAAGGGGTTAATGGTAAAGACGTGCGGTATACTCACTATTATCGTTTTTAACTCAATCATTGCGGGCATACTATGTAAATAAAGCGGACATCACTGCAGCAATTTTCATATGACAATCGCCGAAAATATGCATAATAAAAGGCGCAAGCGAGTCTAAGCAGCGCAGAACCCTTCCATCCAATGCCTGTCGTGTCTGTGTGTCTGTCGGAACAAAGACTAACGTAACTGGGAGACATCTCAAACTCCCCTGCAGACTTATTAATTGCAAAATAAGTCTTTTGGAATAATCCCACATATAAAGAAATACGCATGTAATAATTAACAAAAAACATCTATCGGTTAATGTGTACCAATGTAAGGTACAGGGTAAGTAACCATGTAAGGAGTTGAATGAGTACCAGGTGAATAGGTGTGATAATATGCAAATAGGTAGATATAGTTCTTGGTTGATTGTAGACTGGTAGACACATCTGGTAGATTCTTGTTGACTCTATTTTTATTTTATTTTAGTAGCAATATGCTACCACCTTATCCCTAGTTACCATAAATACTGTACATAGGTAATGGGATAATTATAAATACGTAGTTAACCAGCCAACTTATGCATTATTCAACTTCAGGAACAGTGTATATATGCAGGAACTTGATAAGTATAGCAACAATCTATCTTGAAGTAGTAATTAGGAGTATTCCCCATATAGGGAGACATATCTCCACCTATGTGTTAACAGCTCCCAGCCTTATGTCTAAGTGTAAGTTAAATCTCCAATTCAATTCAAGCCTCACGTTAACTTCCGTTCAAACTGACCCCTACTGATAGCACACAGAACACAACTCAACTCAGTAGAAAGGTAGCTGCTTTAAACTTAAAAAGTGGCCTTTAAACATAGAGGGGTTTACAGCCACGTCCCAAAAATCATGTACATTACTAATTCACTTCAAGTATATTACCTTAAACCTATATGAGAATAGTATTAATATTTCCTACGGTATATATAATCCCAAGCATAACATGTAATACCAATGAACATCCATAAATCAATCGCAATGGTTATACTTGCAAGGTGAACAATGTAAAAGGTCCACGAACCTTTGCGAGTGACTGAATGATAAATAATTACCAAAATAGGTGACTGTTCACTGGAATTGAAAAATCAGCCACTCTTCATATTTTAGTATTATATACAACCCTGTGGCATACGTAGCTCTTGGTCCTGAAGGACAAAAAAATCAGTATGAGGGACATTGATATTCTCTGTCTTGCTCGTATCACACAACAAGATCATTTAGTTTGACATAGATTTCAAATTGACGAAGGATTGATAATTACAAATTTAATTTATTTTGGGCTTGAGCGGATAATGTAAAGAATAGTTATAAAAATGGACAAATGATGGGATTTTGACAGATTTTTACATTATTAGTATTTTTTTTTTTTTTTTTTTTTTTAAGAGACAATGAACGGAGGAAGGAAAAACACAGATAAAACAAAAAGGTCCATGTGCCTAAAGGCATCCTCCATTCATAAAATGTTTGTAACAACTGGATTTAAACATTTGTAGATTGTAAGTTTGTGGAAAGCAATTCGAGGGAAGTGAATTCCAAAGAGTAGTAGCTCTGGGGATAAATGAATTCTGATAAGCAGAAGTTCTGCATTGTGGAGGAGAAAGTGTAAATTCATGGGCGCTCTCAGCTGCCCTAGTTCTACGGGGAAAGATGTGGAGAGGCGGCACAATTGAAGCAAGTTCCTCGGAACAATTGCTGTGAAAATATCTGTAGAATAATGCAAGGGATGCAACGTTTCTTCGTATGGATAATGTAGGAAGGTCCTGTGTGATTGCAGGGTTATTGATTAATCTAATAGCTTTATTTTGAATTTTGTCCAACTGTTTTGTTTACTATAATACTAATAATTTATTAGTATTACTTTTATACAGGCATATAATTTTATTATACATACCTATATATATATATACTGTATACATACATACAGTATATATACTGTGTATATATATATATATATATATATATATATATATATATATATATATATATATATATATATATATATATATATATATATATATATATATATATATATATATTACATTTTGCTTGTCAGTATGTACACAATACGAAAGGCAGTACACAATGTTATCCAAAAGTAGATTGAAGAAACGTGAGTAAAGAAGACAGAAAATATAGATGTACAGTAAAAGGTGACAGGCTGTCCGGTAATTTATGCCTATTTCACAAATTATATCTTGGCTGCACACTCGCAATATATTTCTATACCGAATAAAAAACAATATCTAAAATTAAGTAGAGTGAATCCACAATTTAATTGAGAAATTAGATTGCAATGCCTTTAATTTTGTGTTGTACTTGTTCTCATTAAACCCTTATTATAACACTTATTTAACTGAATGATAATGATAATCGTAAGTTAACCATCTCTAAGCCTAATACATCATATTTAGTAATAACTAGTGTTGTAAGGGGCAACTTCGGCCAATTTTTTAGAGTGTCTATTTACTCGCATAGGTAGCTGGACCTGCAAACAACATACATTGTTGGCAGAATGTTATGTAGTCCGTTGATGGGTACTGAGGAGCTGAACAAGATAAGCGGTGCTAACCTTAAATATAATCAGTACTGGCTTCAAAAGTAAAACAACGCAATTGAGCGCCGCGACAAACCTACAGTTTAGCGTACACCACACCACTAAACCGTATGTGGTTATTGTATATACTGACCATGTCCAGTGCTTGTACACCTACCGCGTCACAAACACACATAGTTTGCTAACCCATGAAATGTGAATACAATGATTCTGTTGGGTCATTGTCGCTGATTGATGACACAACTTTTTGAAGATACTTGTTTTTAACATTGCCAGACGAACTGTAAATAGGAACTATTGTAATCCCCTGCAGATTCGGCATAAACCTCTAATGCGCGATCTCATTATATTTTCAGGGTTCATATGGACCAGTTGAGAGATTGATAAAATATGGAAGCATATAACAAATAGATACTATACACACTAGCTACTGATTATGAGAGAGAGAGAGAGTGAGATGAGAGGAGAGAAAGATGTGTGTATCACTGCGGATGGATATTCTGTTAGCTCCGTTAGATCAATGGTGACATAATAGAGGACGTATAGCGCAGTGTTGACGGCTATTAATGTGCACAATATCATGGTTGTGAATGCTGGCCTGCGGTGAATGGTAATAAAAGTGTATTTATGAGGCGATATGGACAAATTTATTCGGTGTGTTATCTGTGTTGGGAGAGAATGAATGGGTTGTGTGCTTTTAGATGTATGTTCTTGTGGCGCATACTTGAATCCTGGCAACGATGACATAACTTTACCATTGCTACAAATAAAGGTAAAACATTGTAGGCCTATAGTACTAGTATGGGTTTCAGAGGCCGTGTGGCATCGTTTTTCGGGAATAACTTATTAACAAACAGTTGCATCAGTATGATATTTTGACACAGCTTTTTCACACCATCCCCTAATTTTTGTCAATATAGTGCATGACCAAAAGTGTAGAAGTAAGCCACTTGTCCCTGTGTCATGAGGTTAAAGTCGCACATTAATGACTAAGAAACGGTGGCTTACCTGTGAGAACCACCAAACAATTATTGCTCCTCCATCAAACACGGTAGTTATCAGCCACCACCCAACCCTATTATCACCTTTAAATTAAAGTTATCTGTCAATATCAAGTATAAATATACAAACTGTATGTATTTTTGTACTTGATATAGAGAGAGAGAGAGACTGTACAAGTACTATACGCACTATGTAGTCTACTGTATATGTAATAACAAATCATCTAATGATAGCCGTTATTCAGCATGTTCCTTAAACCTTCCCATTAATATCTCTCCCCTCCATCTTCTCCCCGAACCTCCGAACTAATCCCAAACTCGTAATAACGCAGGGGCCTA
Organism: Paralithodes platypus; assembly: GCA_032716605.1. Lineage (NCBI taxonomy): Eukaryota > Metazoa > Arthropoda > Malacostraca > Decapoda > Lithodidae > Paralithodes > Paralithodes platypus. Next base: position 396,337 of record CM064546.1, on the reverse strand, counting down.
AAATATCGCCTCTTATAATTCAATTTCCACCAAGTTTCAAGGTGGAGGGAGCGAGTCAACAATTTGGGTTCCTTGGCTGTGGTCGGCAGCCGTTTCACTGCTCACACTACAAAACAACACCCTATTCCTTTTACCCAGACATCCGAGACAATAAGAAACTCATCTTGTGATTGGCGAACACAATCTTTGTTAAGAGGTACTTTGCGTGTGCACATTTTAGACTAATTTAGGTTACCGATAATTTATTGACCACGAAGTGAAACCAGTTAGCTCGTATACCCTGTGTGTTATAGGTAGGCCAGAAATCGTAACAAGTAGCCTATCTCATAAATAGCTAGAGTAATCAAGCAAATATTCTACCATTTGGGACGAGTCAACCAGGGTATAGGTGTGGATATTCGTCATATTCGGGTTCCATATAATCTTAAAAATACCTACATATTAAAGCTCCCGTCTGTTCATTAATGTTCACATTATAGTCCCTACCGAAACAGAATGGATTATATAAGATGGACATGGACTTTGCTCAGCCTAAATGTTTGTCTGTTGTCTTTCAAATTGGTCCAAGCCAAATAAGATTCGAGGCCTTTTTGGGGTCTAGAAAATATCCGAAATTCGGAAAGGCGTTTGCTGTGTACGCGAAAATACTCACACTGTGAATATTTTGGGGTATTGTCATGTCGCCTCCCATGGACTTACCGTATCTGAAGTTTTTAGCGAGTTTCCAATGTATAAGCTTTTCTATGCACTTAATTTTAGAACACAAGTGGTAGATACTTGCTTTAGGTCTAGTTATATTCTCTAGTGCCGAGTAGGATACCCAGAAATTGGCGGCGCTATGGGTGCTCCAATTAAAAATTGCTTGTGCATAACTCAGCTTCTATCGTGTTCATATTGACAAAATTAGGTTCAGTGGTGGAATACGGTATGTGGATCACAATTGTCAAGCCGTTTCTGTATAATCTTTTGGTTTTAGTGCGTTACAATAATCACATTGAGTACAAATTGTAATTTGCCGGTTCTCCTCTAGTATTAAGACGATGTCGATTCTATGGCTGGAGATTATGATCTGAATTGTGGAAAAGCAGTTGAGGTGAGCGATTGTACAAGGCATAAGCACCAATAACGCCGAACCAACACAAATTTCATATCGGTGGACTTCACTATTGGGCATCATTCTAAACAAGATATTGCTTTATAACCTTCACACTTTTATAACTACGATAATCCCCCATTCACAAACGTACTACATTCAGATACACCCATGTATATATTTCTAAACAGTATGTTCAATTGTTTTCACGCTTTTATTCTTATTCTCACTTCTTCGTCTCTCAAATCCCATTTCCCTTCCATATCCTCTCCTTTCTTCCCCATCTTGTTTCCTTTTCATAACACCCCATCCTCAGTTCTCTAGACGTATCAACTTCTTTCACCCATCTGTCAGAGTAATATTTGCGGTATGTTTCAGATTTTCGCTTGTTAGTTACACGTAATGTAATTGAAATGAGTTGTTTCGTTCGCAGACGCATCCTAAAACTATGATTTCCCTTTGGCTTATTAACGTGTCTTCTGATAGCGAGGGGGGCTAAATCACTAATATTGTCCTGTATATCGACTTTCAGGGTATACATCTTTTATATATTGCATTATGTTCATAGCCATGACCCGCTAGGATTAATGAATGTGCCAATAGTTTGAGCTATGGGTTCAAATAGAAGTACTACCATTCAACCATGGTAATACATGATAGTTTATATATGGAACATTTATGTCAATGAGAGAACTAAGCCCGAAAGGGAAAAGAACTCAGTCACATTTAGATAAAATTATTTTGAGTATATATCAACTTCTAAAGATATTGTACAGACACTGACTGTAACTATGCACCAATTATCAGCCTATATTGAATGAAGGAAAGTAATTAGTAAGATTCTTTGTAAGAATAATAAGTTTTCTGAGTCAGGTGGTAAACCGATCACCCCCACAAACTGTGCACCACCAGCCACCGTCTATCGTCCGTCTGTCTGTCTGTCTGTCTGTAGCTTCTCCTATACGGTTCAATGGATTTTCCCCAAATTCAACAGGTATAATCCATTTGGTCAATGCAAAGGGAACTTTTTTTTTTGTTTCAATTTTACTTATCGTTTTCAGTTAAATCATTTTAGTAGTTACTAATATCATTTGTATTTGCTATTTGGATTACGTGCATTTACTAACTTTTTTTATATAAAAGTTGAAGTGTGTTTTTAGTTTTCTACTTATATATTGAGACAGCTGTAATAACATTTCGTAGTACATTTAGTATTTGTATTCGCAACTAAGATGGAGATGCAGTTCTGTGATTTCTTAGTAAGAAACTATAACCACTGCACGATGGTCTGTAACTTGCCTTGGAGTTTAATATCATGCTTTATCTCTCACTTGTGGAGAGAATTGGAAAATATAGTAATCAAATATGTATTGGAAACAATAATTCTTTAATTCATGTACAGTTCCTTTATTAACTCCCCCAGACATATGACGCGATCGCGTCATATGGAACCAAAAACTCATATGAAGCGATCGCGTCATAATATGGACTTATCTCTATACCTCTCCAATAAGTTTATGACGCGATTTTGTGTGAGTGTAGTGCGAGGCAGTGGCAATGATACTGGGGCTCCCGCCTCCTCGGACTTATTGGAACATATGTCGGAGGGAGTTAAATTATTGCAATTATTCATTTGTACGAGGAGGCTGTAGACACCAGCCTAACGGGGCAGTACTTCCTGGGAGTGCTACAGGTGGGTGTTAAGGAAAACTGGTTCCTTGTTTCACCACTTGGCCTCCTTTGCTGATCCGTTCCGTGTCTCCCCAAAACAGAAAGCAACCCCAGTGTGCTCTCCCACACACCTTCTCTCTCTTTCAACATACAACATTAAACATCTTAAATACTACACTATCATTTCCCATATTTTAAATACAGAACTGTAACGAAAATCATCTCGTTAACAGAGGTTCCATGATTTCAAAGTAAAGTACTAAAGACGAAGCACGCAGTAATTACTAAATTATAATACACCTATCAATAGAGGGATCAGTAAAATATAATACTAATTTAGTTTCATATTTCATTTATATTATTTCTTAAATATACATGATTTTAATTTAGTTCAACCCATACCATATTTATACTTCAATTACTCATTCATACCCCCCTACCTCAGTCACCTACACATTCACTCATAAAAGCAATAGAAGACTATGGGTCACTAGAAGAGCTGCGTTGTATGAATACAAATATTATGATATTGGCATCCGCTATATAATGTTCTGCTAAGGGTCACTAACAAATATTATATCCCGATACCAGTCAAAAGATTAGGAAGGCACGTCCCCAGACACCGTCCAAACATCACACTCTTGATACAGGCAGGCCCTTCACACAGACCCTCAACCACAGTGTTGATACAGGCAGGCCCTTCACACAGACCCTAAACCACAGTGTTGAGACAGGCAGGCCCTTCACACAGACCCTAAACCACAGTGTTGAGACAGGCAGGCCCTTCACACAGACCCTCAATCACGGTGTTGATACAGGCAGGCCCTTCACACAGGCCCTTAACCACAGTGTTGATACAGGCAGGCCCTTCACACAGGCCCTCAACCAGTGTTGATACAGGCAGGCCCTTCACACAGACCATCAATCACAGTGTGGATACAGGCAGGCCCTTCACACAGACCCTTAATTACAATGTTGATATAGGCAGGTCCTTCACACAGGCCCTCAACCACAGTGTTGACATAGACAGGCCCTTCACACAGGCCCTTGACCAGTGGTGATACAGGCAGGCCCTTCACACAGGCCCTTAACCGTTAGTGGCGATACAGGCAAGCCCTTCACACAGGCTCTTAACCAGTGGTGATACAGGCAGGCCCTACAGACAGGCCCTTCACACAGGCCCTCAACCAGTGGTGATACAGGCAGGCCCTTCACACAGGCCCTTAACCGTTAGTGGCGATACAGGCAGGCCATTCACACAGGTTCTCAGCCACAGTGTTGATACAGACAGGCCCTTCACACAGGCCCTTAACCAGTGGTGATACAGGCAGGCCCTTCACACAGACCCTCAACCACAGTGTTGATACAGACAGGCCCTTAGCCACACTCTCATCACCACATTGCCAGGCTATCACAATGTTCCTAGTAGAGATTTCCAGCCAACAACCATGTAGGGGGACCAGGACAGGTGATTGTGATGGTTACACTACTCGCTGGGTGATCGGAAGTAATCAGGTCTACAGCCAAGACCGGACCAGGTGCAGGATATCGGGATTACCAATTATTGCTTGAAAGATAAGAGCCGACCCAGCACACGACTGCAACCACACACTACCAGGTAAAGGTGGAGCTGTGAACCCGTTGTGCGCCGTAGAGAGATTACCTAACAGGGGGTTCAAACAAAATTAAGAAAGTTAATATTAAGCTTCAACTATCTCGTTATGAATAAAAGATAATTCATGAGCATAATTCGGATCGAAGCACCAAACACTCGGAAAAGAAACTTCCTCTCGCGGACGTTGTTGTGAGAGATAGCTGGATTCCTCTCTTTGTAGGTGAGGAGGAAATAGAAACCCCTGGGTACTGCCCTGCTCGATTGGTGCTTACAATATCTTGTAATATATATAAGGGACTGGGACCATAGGAAAGAAACGTTCTAATTGAAACAAAACATGAATACATTTATAGAATGTTCGAGGCATTAACTAACAAAGAAGGAATGTAGAATGATGAGAGTTAGGCTTTAGAGTGGATAATAGTATACAAAGGTGAATATAGAAAGGATATGGGGCATGTTGAGATGAGAAGAGGAACTAAGAGACAGACATAACAGTAGATAATAAAATAAACAGTGTATATGAAAGGACGAAAGAAGGAAATAAGATGAGATGGAGAGAAGCACTGAGAGGCAGCCATGGCATGTGGAGAATAGGATAAATGGTGTATAAGGAAGGAAGGAAGGAGAAGGGAACAAGTTGAGATGAAGATAAGGGCTGGGAGGAAGTTTGAAGAGGGCGGTAGGGAGTTTGGAGTAGCTTGAGTGAGGCCCAGTTGGCACGGCCGCCTGGTTTCCCTTTGTCTTCTACTAATATGGAGCATCCGGTGCTTGTACACTCCAACCACAGCTGTTAACCACACTCGCACATCACACACACACCCTTTATATAATTATTACATCCACTTGGAATGGAATATTTTCTCCAAGTATGATTTTCCCATCTCCTAAATATATATAGGAAATGCTTAAGCCTGCCTAGGGTTTTTTGACGCCATGGTGGAGTGGGTTACATGACTCTCGTCCTGACTGTCAGTTGTTCGATTCTACTGTAGGTGAGGGAAGAATTATATATTCATGTAATTCACCTGTATTAGTAAGATATACTTATATATATTGTTGTCCTGCTCAACTATGGGCACAGTCTATTAAAGCTGGAAGGAAGAAGAAGATACACAGGGAATATTGGATTAAAATGAAGAGGCAAAGAATGACAGCCGAACAAGAAAAATACAAATTAAAGTATTAAAATACACCACAAAACTAAACCAAATAAATAACAATAATTGAGTGTATGAGTAGGTAGACAAATGAGACAAAGCGGTTTAGTCACATAAATAACTGTATTATGCCATGTGCAGGAGAACTTTAAATGCCTGCTTATTACCATGCAGGTAATAGTAAGTAGTAGGGGTAGGCAGCCCCGCCCAGGGAAGTACTACCACCAAGGTTTCGGGAGACTCAGGGAATAGCCTGAATTCCATTTTCTCTCCCAGGCCTTGGTAGCTGGATACATATCTTTCTGCCTCACACATCAGGGGTATCAGGAAAACCCTCTTTATATAACATACACATCCAACTTCACGACATTGCCCTACATCGCTATCCTCTCTCCATAAAACACTACTCTTTCCACTACATATCATACATGTAACACCATACACTTACCTAATAAATATTGCAGTACAATTGTTAAGAGCAAACCTGGTGATCCCTCGGATATCCACCCCCGGCAGGGTTGGGTCATTGACACAGGGCCCTCCCGGTCGTCATCATGCGACTGTGTCAAGAGCATTGCAACGTCCCAAAGCTGCTCGTCGGTGCAGCTTTTTCTTTAGTAACATAAGGGGACTTCACTCTAACATCAATTCTGTACACCAATTTCTTCAAGCAGAATCCCCTACTCTCCTTTTTTTGACAGAGACTCAAGTAACATCCACATCTGACACGTCTAGATTTAATTTTCCAGGTTATCAACTGCTCCAAAATTTCAGACCTAAAGAAAGTGTATGTTGCTTCGCAAAATCTGAAATTGCCCTGGATTGTCCCTATTTTGATTATTCTATATACAAATTAATTTCTGCTGGTAAATTTAAATACATATGTTGCATCTACCGTTCCCCAAATACTCCTCCAGAGCAAAGTCTTTTTGATTCTCTGTCCTCACAACTCAGTGTCCTCAACTTAAATGCTTCTTCTGAAATCACTGTGTTGGGTGATTTTAATGTCCATAATGTTGAATGGCTCACTCATTCAGCCAGGACTGATGATGCTGGTCTTGAATGTGAGCTATTTGCAGACTCATTTAATCTCACTCAACTAGTCAACCAACCCACCCGTGTACCAGATAATCCTAATCATAATTCCCACCTACTGGACTTATTTTTAACAACCAATTCAGAAAATTATGATGTTACAGTGAGGTCCCCCGCTTGGATCTTCTGATCACTGTCTGATACAGGCCACCTGTCTATCACCTACCACACCTTCCCACTCTGAACCTGTTTTGGTGACTAAATGGCATTACGATAGGGCAGACTGGGAGGGTCTTCAAGGTTTCTTTATTGATATTCCCTGGACCTCTTTCTTTTCTAATGATGCACACTCCACCTTGAGCCACATACAAGATTTTGTAAAAATTGGAATGGAAACTTTTATTCCTCATCAAAAGTACAGTAAAAGATCTAATTCACCTAAATGGTAGGACCATAAGTGTGCTAGAGTAACTGAACAAAAAGCAATAGCCTACAATGCATACACAAGATCAAAAACACATGAAGCCTTTAATTACTTTAGAAACATCAGAAATCATGCCAAAACTGTATTAAACCTAACTAAATCAAACTTTCTCCACAAGCAGGCAAATAAACTTCTAAATAATTCAAATGATAACAAAATATTTTGGTCTACTCTTAACTCATTCAAATCCAACTTCACTACTGCTTCATCCATTCCACCATTAAAATCTCCGACTGGCAATCTTGTAAGTGACCCACGAGGTAAAGCTAACCTTCTTGCGGATATTTTCTCCACCAACTCAACCTTAGATGAAATAAATCAAGATGTCCCTGTACTTAATTTTAATTCGCCTGAAATTCCCTCACTTAAGATCCACACCGGACATGTCAAAACTATTTTGCAGAATCTCTCAGTAGATAAGGCTCCTGGTCCAGATGAAATTCCTCCAATAGTACTTAAGAATTGCTCCTTGGTGCTCGCTCCTGTATTGGCAAAAAATTTCCGTCTGTGTACTCATACCTCATGCTTCCCAGTACCCTGGAAAGAAACAAACATTCATCCAGTTCCTAAAAAAGGTGCCTCTTCAGATCCATCAAACTACAGACCAATAGCTATAACTTCCACTCTTGGTAAAGTCTTTAAAATTATATTAAATAATCACATAATTAAGCATCTTGAGAATAATAAATTAATCAGTGATAGGCAATATGGTTTTAGACGATGTCGATCAACTGCAGACATTCTTTGCCTTCTTACCCATCAAATCAACCAAGCTACAGACCAACATGGTGAAACACATACAATGGCACTGGATATATCAAAGGCATTTGATAGAGTCTGGCATCAATCCTTATTGTCGAAGATGTCACACTACGGCCTTGCATCATTAGTTCCACTAATTTCTTCTTATCTTCATAACAGAAAAATATGTGTAATAGTAGATGGCCTTTATTCTCAATTTCACTCAATAAATGCTGGTGTTCCCCAGGGATCAGTTTTGGTCCCAATTCTGTTCCTCATTCATATCAATGATCTCATATCTACCACTCATAATCCAATACATTCCTACGCAGATGACTCAACACTCCACAGTTCCTTCACATTTACCAATTCTTTCACCCAACCCGATCTTATAAATTCAAAAATAAACACTGCAATTTCTCTGAACCAGGACCTTTCTAGAATTAATGGATGGGGACAAAAGAATCTAGTTTCCTTTAATGCACAGAAAACCAAGTACATTCAATTTTCTAACCGACAGAATCTCACTGACTCCCATATATTTTTTAATGATGTAAATATTCCCACTTCCCCTAGTATTGACATTCTCGGTGTAACATTAACTACTAACTTGAGCTGGACACATTATGTTAGAAGCATTGCTAAGAATGCCTCTAAAAAACTGGGACTCCTGTACAGAGTTCGAGAATTCTTCACTGACTGACGAGCAGTTGGCCGTAATATATAAAAGTCATGTGCGTTCTCAGATGGATTACTGTTCACCTCTGTGGGGTGGAACTGGAGTGGTTGCATTGAGGCAGTTGGACAAAATTCAAAATAAAGCTATTAGATTAATCAATAACCCTGTAATCACACGGGACCTTCCTACATTATCCATACGAAGAAACGTTGCATCCCTTGCATTATTCTACAGATATTTTCACAGCAATTTTTCCGAGGAACTTGCTTCAATTGTGCCGCCTCTCCACATCTTTCCCCGTAGAACTAGGGCAGCTGAGAGCGCCCATGAATTTACACTTTCTCCTCCACAATGCAGAACTTCTGCTTATCAGAATTCATTTATCCCCAGAGCTACTACTCTTTGGAATTCACTTCCCTCAAATTGCTTTCCACAAACTTACAATCTACAAATGTTTAAATCCAGTTGTTACAAACATTTTATGAATGGAGGATGCCTTTAGGCACATGGACCTTTTTGTTTTATCTGTGTTTTTCCTTCCTCCGTTCATTGTCTCTTTAAAAAAAAAAAAAAAAAAAAAAATGCCACCTTTGTAAAAGATGTAGATTTTCCTTGGAAGGAATTTGTTATATCTACCATATAAAGCAATATTATAGCACCATATGAGCATAGTGCATAAGGAACATGTGAAGATTAAAGAACCATAAAATAGGTTTGAGGAATGAATATCTAATGTAAAACCGGTTTATCAGAACAGGAGCATGATGGAGGGGTACACAGCCAAGCCACATACTTCCACTCTCCTCCCTACCACTAGCCACGCTGGGCTCGCTCCTCGCAGTGTATGGTGTATGGATGGGTGGATGACGTTGGGGGTAGAGGTGAGATAAAGGAGGGGAATTGAAGGGGTGGGGGGGTTTGAGGATGGAGGGAGAAAACAGAGGGAGCAGGGAAGGAGAAAATGGAGGAGGGGGGAAGTTGAGAGAGAAAAGGAGGGGAGAAGGAGGGAGATGAAGTGACACATGGAAGGGAAGGAGAGGAGGTGGTGGTTTGGAGACATACCACCTAATCATATATTGTCTTATTTCCCCGGCACTGGTGCGTTTTTTTAAAGTGTGAGATTCCGGTAGGAAGGTGGCAATTACCCAATAAAACATTCCTGAAATAACGTTGTAGCTGCCAGGTTAAGAAACATAAAGATTAATTTAGATGTTGAGTACTACAGTGGCTGGCTGGATCTATCCGAGTGAGGTTGGTGTCCTCTACTTCCCATAGCCGGTTCTGACTTTACCTTTTTCATAATTCTTATTTCTAACTTTTTTCTTGAGAGAGGTGAAGGCAATGGGGCCATAATGGTGAGCCCCATGGTTCCCTAGTGTCTTACTCTCACAGATCACTAGCACAAATCTGCCTTTCTCTATCTGGCGTAGGAATGCGGTGACCCCACCGCCCGCCACATTGGTGGTGCAATCAGCTTCTGGAGCAGTGGACCACTAGTTCCTATCTTCAGAAAATTCCTGTGCTTGGTATGCTTCCAACCAGGGCCCCACTGGGGTAAATAAAAGAGCAAACCAGTGGTGGAACTGCCATCAGGGTGAGGGACTGCTCTGTGTCTGCTCCTTCACTGCTAATGGTCATAATCCACTTAGTGGAAGGGGCACTGTGGAATGGGTCAGTGGAGGCATTTTTGGGAGCCTGTAGGCAGTTTCTGCCATGGCCGTCCCTTTTGGGGCACTTCCTCTGGAAGCGGGGCATCAGATTGATGCTGATGATGATGATGAGTACTACAATGTAAAGATATATACAAGAGGAACTGAAATCCAGAAAATTAACTCCCAGGCCCCAACGATTTAAATAGTCCCGCCGCCATAACCCAGGCATATTTAGCGCGCAATTGCATTGCTTATACATGCTATAAATATAATAATAGATCAAATATTTTAATTGTATACACTTTTTCAGCTTGAGAATGGTAAAAAAAACATGGTTCTATGTTGCTGTGTTCCTTTTTTATCACCGCAAGAGCCTCTAGCAACATTCCACTCTTCGAGCATGCATGCGTATATACGTGTGGGACTGAAAAGCAATCAATACTAGTCTGTGTATGTATGTATGTGTGCATGTGTGTGTGTCAATTACATGAGGTCAGAGAGGGTGTTGAATCGCCCTCACCCTCTTCAATTAATTCAGTCAGTATAGCACTGACTCATTCCTGGGAAAGATGATATAATCACCGAAGGGTAGGGGGGTAGGGGAGATGGTTGGGGTGCTTGTGGGTGGATATGTGTGTGTGTGTGTGTGGGGGGGGGGGGGGGGGGTAGTAGAGAGATGATTGAGGGAGTGAAAGAGGGGCCGGGGATGGAGCTTAGTTCATGCCCTGGCCATTAGGGCCGAGATTGCATTATGGAAAATTTGATTGTTTGACGAGAAACATGCCGATGCCATTTGGTGACACCCAGGGTGCAGCCCATTAATCTCATTGACACCAAATGGCATCACCTGGGCTTAAGGAGTTAATGCTTAGCCATGAGCGCTGGAAGTGGGTTTTCACGTGTACTCTGTTCTAGACTTAGCCATACCAGTTGATTAAGGACTATTCGCTCACTTAACGTGTACAAGTTGTAGGGTGCAGCTTGTATACATTATGTTTACACACCTTAACTGTGTACCCAGAGGTACCAGCATCTTATGTACCATAATTACATTCTTATAATTTTATCTGGCTAACATTATGCCATTGCTTTCCACTTTCACCAAGACATATAACAATCAAATAGGATAAAGCAATCACATAAATCCTCTTTGATTTCCTTAGCTAAACAATATCGTGTTGATTGCCCAAATAAAGTGATGTTCACTATATGACACATAGATGGCTAACGTTGCCCCTTGTTGGCTCCCCCTGCAGGTAGTGGGGCCGGTGGTGTGATGATCGAGAGGCTGGAGGTGCCGGAGGTGGTGGAGGCCAACACCACGGCCGTATTGCTGGACTGTGACTACCACGTTGATGAGTGGGAGAGGAAGGGGCTCGTCGTAAAGTGGTAGGTAGCAGTGGAATAAGTGCAGCTAAGTTAGGTAGTTTGATCATTTTACAATGTCTAGCTCAACTTATCACATAACATAACACCCAAGTGACCCAACTTTACATAATAAATACCCCAAACTTAAAGCCTGTGGAGAGAGTGTAGACACCAATCGAGCAGTGCATCGCCCAGAAGAGGTTTTATAGGCGTGTGATAGGGAGTTGGCCGGCTTCTTTTACATATTTTCTGTTTGTCTCACCTACACAGAGTAATTCATTTGCTCTCACTAACATCTCTTCTTTTTAACATTACACCAAACAAGCCCACCACACTTCCTTCCAATACCTCAACATTTGTAAAAATAGTGACTCATAATCCAGTCTCGGAGTCCCGAGGGACCATAAATGTCCATATACTCACTCAACCTTTGCCTAACGACATCTCAAAATATCCTGGACCACAGCCTATCACTCTTTCTATGAATCTTTGCAATATTTGCAACCTTTCCTTTAACTTTTCAACGTGTATCATGAAGGTAAATTATTTTGTTTTTATGGCAGGTACATGGACCAAGTGGTGTTGGTATACCAGTGGATCCCGCCCATGAAGCCCCAGGCCCTGGGTGTATTAAGTGGACGAGTTAACACCAGCTTCATGGCCTCAACAAAGCCCTGGGCCGCACATCGAGCACTCTACATCCATCGGCCTCACCCCGTCCTCTCCGGACAGTATTCCTGCACCGTCAGTACTTTTGAGGATGAAGATACCCGCTCAGCTCGCCTACTAGTATGGAGTGAGTATGTCTAGTATTAATTAAATCTAGGGAAGGCGTGGTGAAGGAGTGGTGTTGTTACTGAACTGGTAGTCCACATTCAAATCTAGATGTATGATAAGGGAAGATATTATTGAGGTAGAATTCGTGCAGTAATATAGTCTATCTTAATAAATAAAGGTCAATGTTTGTCTGTTTGTCAGTTACCCGACCTTTGTACCTTTGTTACTAAACTCCTCCCATAGTGTTGGTGCCAGGTGGGAGTGTGGGGCACCGTTGGAAAGCCCATGCTTTGGAGATGGTTTTAGGCGGGTTTAGTGGAAATCAGAGACACTTTTGTTTAATAAAATTTTCGGCAGAACTTAGGTAGTATACGGGAGCGAAAAAAATGCGAAAAAATTGCCGTTTGGGGCAGAAGGAGGCCTCCGATCGAAAAGGTGTATGGAACGAAAGTTGTTCGCAGCTCCCCAAAATGGGGGTACGGATGAGGTCAGATCCAAAATCGGAGGTCATTTAGCGGCCGAAATCGAGGTCGCCGTTTAATGAGGCACAGGGAGGTCGAGGCCGGTGATTATGGTAGTAGTAGTATTGTGATGATTGTGGTAGTAGTGATTGATGATGGTGATTATGGTAGTAGAATTTAAACCCGGGCAACGCCGGGTACCCCTCCTAGTTCACAATAATTTGACCAAAAGTATTGCTCCATAACTTCTCATAACCCCAAAACAGATATATCAAACAGGCTGTAGATTTTCAGCCCTATTACCTGATTGACTCTTCCCAATTGGTAGGAAAATTAGCCCGATTTTGTTTATCCTTTTTGAGATATAAAAAGTTAAGGGTCATGATTTCTGGCCTAAGTATAGTGAATAAACTATAAGTTCCTATATATTACCACAAAGCCCACTGGCACGCCACAAAACAACTATGTTGTCTTCAATGCATTGGAATTGTATTAGTATTCCCATTTTCAAAATATGCAATGGCAGATAGTACCAAGTAAGTGACAAGGTCAATAGATGGCTTAAGAGTGAGTGAGGTCCGAAATTAAAATTGAAACTGAAACGACAAGACAATGGCGATGCAGGTTCGAGAAGTTAAGCCATACAAAATGAGAAGGGAGATTGTAGGAAGCTATCGAAATGGGCAGTACCCTGTGAAGGCTTCATAGACATGTGATAATGAGTTGTTGGATCTCCAGTTCATTTGCCTGGCTATTCCGATTTTCCTTGTACCTCACCTACCCAGAGAGCAATCCAGCTAACTCTCACAAACACCTCATCTGCTTAACACTACACCACACATGTACATTATGCTTCTTTGCAATACACCAAAATAAAACAAATACAAACAATTGATGACAAATACAAATCTAGCCTTTGCCCAATGACCCCTACATATGTCCTGGATTACGACCTGACACTCATTCTATCAACTGTTGTCATATTCGTGGCCATCCATCAAATTCCCCTCTGTTGAACACCACCTCTCCTCCAACAAACCTGATCTTCTTTTCCTCGTTTTCTCAACATAGACTCTAACTTTCCTGTCACTTTCAAACTAAATGTTATGTGCTATTTATCTCTCCCTAAACTCTGCTGACTTTCCCAAATTCTTAAACTGTATGACTTCTAAACTGGAACACTTCGTATCAACTTTTCCTTACTCAGAAATCTAGATTTTAGGGGTAACCAATGTTCACCACTGACAACTTCTAAACCTTCTTCTTACACTGTCAATCTTTTCTCTCCTCCGACCAGAACCTGATCTCTGTTACCTATCCTATCTCTCCAGTGCAACCATCTGATCCTCCCAGCTGGCAGCGCTTGTGCCACTTAGGCACTGCCGACTGGGAGATTCTTAAACAGTATTTCTTTGATTGATCTTGAAATTAATTTTTATTTTTTTCGCTGGGAGCCCTCGGAGTTTGACAAACGCATTTTTTAAGTAATCATCTCGGGCATTCCATATTCTTTCTCTTAATCTAATGCAAAAGCAATATTGGTTTTACTCACTCTTGTTCTACTGCTATCTGCAAGAAGGAGGCAGCATTAAAACACTATTGTTGCTTTCAAACTCAAGAATCTTGTACTCTCTATGTGTTTGCCCGGAATCAAGCCAAATATTTTCTTTACAAAAACTTGCACTAAAAACTCTACATTGGATAAGTTTGGTGATATTCCTTCCATGCTGAACTAAAGCTTTTGCTAAAAACTCAATCTTGGATGAGTGTAAATAAGGAGGGAAATATGAGGAAGTGATATTGTTGGAGAGGTTTTTAGCTAAATGCCAGAAATCTGGAGTCAACCAGCAGTTGGACACGTTGACAAATATATGGACACACAGACAATTGATGGAGAAACAGGCAAACGAATAATAAAACAATCAAACGAGTAAAAGGTAGACTGGTATGTTAAGGGGAGACTGGCCGTTTGTTTGGTCTATTAATTCATTTATTCATATATTTTTTGTAGTTTCCTCCCTAGACTTCCATCAAGCTTAGAAAAACACCCCCTAGACCCCCCTTCAAGATAAATTTGTAAATTTTTCGGTAGAAAAAGGTTCCTCTTAAAATTGCAGGCTCGCTTTCGCTCGCCAGGAAAAAATGGCACGAAAGGTCTTAAAATTGACAACAAAATGAAGCTAAAGGTGTTAAAATCGCCAAACTAATGGGCCGAACGGCTTATAATCTCAAAACTAGTGGGGCTAAACATTAGGGAGAAGGGGGTCCAGAAAAACGGTCTTCCTCCCCTTATCCTGTATGCAAGCAGGGTATACTAGCAATCATTCAGGTTAACAGGAGGGTGGAAACACTGCAGGGTGTGAGGGCCCACTCCATGTTGGAACACGAGTTGTTATCAAAGTTATAATGCTTTTCAAGAAGATTAATTTACACCCGCCTTGCAACACAATCCCACCCCTACTCTGTGCAACTCTCCAACCCAAGAGTGAAACGCTATTCTCAGGCTTTCTTCTATTCAACTGCTGAGCTTTGGAACTCTCTCCCAGAATCAGTCTTTCCCTCTTCCTATGACCTAAATTGCTTCAAACTCCGTGTGTCCAGGCATTTTAGATCGAACTTCCCTTGATTTCGGCCCTGTCACTCTTTGAAATCTGGGGGAAGCACTCGCTGCAGGCAGTTATGCCTTTTGTCTCTCTCATTCACATAGAAAAACAAAAAAATATATATATATTCAGTATGTCCCCCAAAATGGGGATTGGGCCTGAGCATATATATATAGCATAGCATATATGTTCGCAGTGCTATATGTTTCAGATGCATATATTTTAACCTTCCATCCACTTACTAAAACAAAAGTATAATCATAGTAATAACAAAGATAGATAAATAAATATAATATAAATACATTGGAATATCGAAAATTGCTTAGGTGATGGTGGCAGTCCAATAGAGTGCATGAGGAAAACAGGGTGTGGGCAAGAAGAGGGAAGGGAACGATCGATGTGTCCTATTGAAAAGAGCTTAGGCGGACAGACACGAGCTCTACACACACACACACACACACACACACTGGCTCGCTCAGTAATCACGTACTCCATTTTTAGAATGAGAATATTTGTAGAGGTGCGCTTTTAAATAGATCAGTGACGAATACGATGAAAATAAAATTATGGTGTAGATAAAAATGAAACTATGTAAATGCAAAATATATACTGTATGTATTGGCGTCATCCTGATTTCCATTGTTTTCACAATGTTTGTGTATACATTAGGAAATAATATACATGCAAAACTGAATGTTGGCTCATTTAAGTATTTGGGCAGTGTGTTGAGTAAAGATGGGAGTATGGATGAAGAAGTGCGGGAGAGGGTGCTGAAAGCAGTAACAAGAAATAGGGTGGTCAGCATGGAAGTAAAGAAGTTCTTGCATGACAGTGTGGTAATCCCGACATTTACTTACGGGAGTGTAGCATGAACGTTGTTGGGAGTTTATTTTTGTTTGTTTTTTGTGAGTGAGGGAGATAAATGGCAGAACTGCCTGTGATGAGTGCCTCCCCCAGAGTTGAAACAGTGGCAGGGCCAAAGTCAAGGGACATTCGAGCCAAAATGCCTCGACACACAGAGTTTGAAGCAATTTAAGTGCGGAGATACATGGAAGGATAGACAGACGAATGAGGAAGTACGAGAGCGATGTGGTGTGGATGTAGATGTGCTGGAAAGTGTGAAAAGGAAAACCTTGAGATGTTTCGGCCATGTGGAACGTATGACTAAGAGAGTGTACGAGAGTGAGGTGGAAGGACAGAGATGAAATAGTAAGAGGTCCAAATTCAAGGTAAATTAGACTCAAAATGTTTGGGCACACGGAGCTTGCAGGAGTTTAAGGCATAGTATGAGGGAAAGGCATATTTATGGAGAGTGTTCCAGAACGTAACTTGAGATGAGATCTATACTGTATATTAGGTTTCTATTTACACACTTATTTCTGTCAACGTTACAATATAGTTAGTATTGTTAATCAAATATAATATGTATTACAAACAAGTATATCTGCTTTATGTATCACGGGAGATTATAGACACCAATCGAGCAGGGGTAGCCTCATAGGCATGTGCTAAGGAGTTGCTGGAACTCCTGTTTTATTTTTCTGGCTTCCCTCACTGTTTCTGTTTGTGTCTCGTCTATACAGAGAGTAATCCAGCTATCTCTCACAAACACTCCTATTCATTTAACTACACTAAACAAGCACACCACACTTATAATACACCAGAAAGCAAAATGTTGAAGATGACCATCAACCGCCCTCAATTTGGCTCCATCACTCTTTCAACTTTGGGGGAGACACTTGTTACAGGCATCTTTGCCTTTTGTGTGTTTTTGCCTCCGTTTGTCTGATTGTCTGTGAAAAAAATATCTTAAAGTTATGAACCGATGACTATTTGGTGAACAGATAGGATATGCTCCAAGTAAGAAGCGATTATATATTGGAGGCAATCAATAGAGTGCATACCTCCGCCAGCGTAGGTGGCTCTTAAAGTTATGAACCGATCTTCACGAAATTTGGTGGTTCCGTTAATATTAAAACAAAATTAATGATCTTCCACATGCATACTGTATACTCTAATATAATATATAGGCCATATCAGAGCCCTTTCGTTTTACATTTCATCCTGTGCGCAGCGCCACACGCCTCAGAGTTAACATGGCCGAGCAGACCTATAGTCCAGCTTGGACATGTTAACTCACTTGATTCTAAAGTAGGTAAAACACCATTTTCTCTTGAATGTGTTGGATAACTTTCCAACACATTTCTCATCAGCTTAACCCATCCAATACCAGCAACGGCAGGGAGCTGTCAGTAGATAAGTCACTCCCCAGTCCCAGCGATGGCTGGGAGTCGTCAGTAATGTACTCCCCTTGTAACTGCCAGTATCAGGCAGTACCTGGTACCACGACCGTTTGAGCACTGCTCTCTATATGGCAACACTTCTCAGCTTATATCCAACCCTCTGCAGGCTGGGAGAGCCAGTATTCCTTCATCCTTTGAGGTGGAAGGTTGTTCTATCTTGCCATTTTGGCCACATTGCTTGGGACTGGGGGGGGGGGGGGATTTTATTACTGTAGTCTCTGGTACAGTAGGGGTTAATGATATTTTAACTGGCAAACACGTAACCCAATGCAGGGAAAACTTAAAAGTAAATTAACTCCCGGGTAGATCAAGCTTACAAGAAGTTGGTTTGGTTAGGTTAAATAATTACTGTAGGTGTGCTTTTATGATTAATGCAGAATGTAAACTTAACGTTTTCAGGAAATATTGAGAGTTATTTTGGCTGTGTTTAACTTCAGGTGCACCCCGGGCCGTGTCTGTGAGATACTGGCGACCATCAGAGCACCTGGTCAACATCACCTGCACCACAGAGGCTGCTGCACCCAAGCCACACTTCACCATATTCACACGCTCACACCAAGGACTCAGGTCAATCAAACTATAGTTATTATATTATATTGTTATTCGATCCAGGATTCAAACCCTTAAAACATTTAATTGATGCCACCCTTCTTCACCACTGCACCACATGCAGATAAAACAAAAGCGTCAGTTATTTTCAGAAATAGAGTATGATCTATTCCCGCTAGGGTTAGTTTATTGTGTGTACCAATATTGCACGGTATTGAATATGTGTAAGGAAATATGTATTGATATTATATTCACTACATTTGCCTGTTGAAGGTATTCTGATATTTATATAGCCAATAAGTCAGATAAGTAAACTCCATACATTTATTTTGGATTGTTTTAACATAATATATTAATTTATATATGGGCAATTCGCAGACTTTACTCGTACAAAACCCATATTCTAATTCATTACTCTGCCAGGTAGTGTTAATCTATAATACCTAAAATATTATATTAGATACTCTATGTTTGTTGTTTCCGTATTGTTAGCAGAGAGGAAGTGCCTGTCCGAGATGTGGTGGGTCGCCGTGTGAGTGGCGTGTGGTGGGCGCGGGCCTGGGGCCTTATAGTGTGGGCTAATACACCCAGGGGTACCATCATTGGTTGTTCTGTCACGCTGCCAGGCACTCAACATGTCTCTACGGTCACCAAGAACTTCAACCCTGGTCAGTATGTTAAATATACAGACATTAGTTTTTTTTTTTTTTTTTTTTTTGTAGTCCATACCACCATCATTAAGCAGACAAACTCAATTGTTGGGTTATCAGTGGGAGTAACACATAGATGAAGTAAGGACATAGACAACAATTACTTTACAATTTAGGGGGTCGGGTGCCCAACCCCGAAGGAGTTGAAATAGGGGAGCTATCTCCCCGCCAAAGGCGGTTTTCTAGGGCCTTTCCTAGCTGATGCCGAGAGGATTGGGTTCTAGTCATGTGGTGATGAGCTGGTTTATCAGACTGAGAGCTGAGCATTATGTTCCATACCCATAGCTTACTGTTCCTTTCGCACATATAATTTTCTAGTTCTAAAGTGGCGGCATCTCTTCCGTGGATTGACCTCTCTACTACCAACCTAGAGGCTGGTAGACTGGGAGCGAAAGTGTCACATTTTTCCTTTGCCCCTCAAGCTTCCCTTCATAATTGTTGTGGTGTGGTGTGGCTTTGGTGTCCCGAGCGGTTCCGCACCCTCCTCAGCCCCTTGCCTTGGAGTGGCTTCGATCACCTGGTCTTTCTTAGTGGTAAAGCTGGGAGGGTTCTGTGGGGGCGCTTGGTTATGGCCTTGGGACCTTGAGGCTGCTCGGCCAGACAGCCTGGGAAACAACAACAACAGATTTACAATTAGCATGCTATATTGACTTAATCTCTAGGTACACTGGGGAGCGACTCAAGTAGTCCTACGAACAACTACTATTAACATTATATAAGCAGAACAAATATACACAATAACTGAAATTGTTATTGCCTATATATCTTTATATATCTATATTATATCTGAAAGACAAAAGCACTGGCCTGCATTAATATAGACACGTGAACTCTCAATACACAAACGAGGGCCCAAGCGGCCTCTACATTAACAGGGCTTAGCAGGTAATCTGGTTCACAGACCTCACAGATGCGTGTAAAGACGAGGTAGAACACAATAAAACAAAAGTCAAGGGATGGAGAACTTCTCAAGTTTCGCTCGGGGTCGTGGGAGGAGAAGCTATCAGGTTTATTGAATTCTTATGTATCACAGGTAGTGAGAATTCTATATAGAGGATTGGTGGTTAAGGGCCAGGTATACCTGGTTGGTCAATGCAAACTTCAATCAAGATAATAAGATCATGATCAGAGGTCACAGCAAAAATATTTATTCCATAATACTCTTCGAAGAATTACCCGTCTTAATGTTTCGATTTGCTTACTGTTTTACCAATATTTCATCATTTGCTCTTTCCTTTAGCCCATTCCTACGTTTTACCATATTCCATTGTTATAGTGTTTGCTTCTCATAATGTAAAACCAGCCCACATAAGTATCCTCTCCCCCTCTAAGATAATCCATATCCATAATTTCCATGTGGCCATGTTTTACATTACAATTCTCACAAGCATATTTAGTTTTCCTTTTGCAGACATTAATCTTGCGTTAATATTATTTAATAATGACTGAAATATATTGACCTTTCTCCACCTTTATAAATTCTCTAAATGACAGACCTTCCACCTGTTTCTAAATTCACACATAATTATTAAATAATAAGATTAGGTCTCGCTTATTATTTAAGGAGACGGTTCTCACGTGTATTTTGTGGTTAGTGATGATCGCCGATTAATTGAATGCGAAATGTATTGTTCTATGTTTCTCATTTGCTGCATATATATTTGCAACCCAATACAGATAGTTCCCTACTTTGAGTGGAATGCTAAATTCACAATGTCATCAATACATTATGAATTATTATTTTTATCGTAGGCAATGCAACATATTTTTAGATTGCAAAGATACGAAAGGTTCACCCCTAATTTAATCATAATTGGGGTATATAATGTAACACCCGAAGAGGTCTCAAGAATAGATGTATTCGTGAATATAAAAATATACACTAATTTTCCTTATGCGTATATTAGTGCTCTCGGATTTGTACAACTGTAACACAAGTTTTAGGCTAGAACTATCTATATAATGGTAAAATATGTTACAAGATAACTGCGCAACTACACAAAAACAATATTTTTCTTTAAAGCACAACCAACATCACACATTTTGATAACACCGAAATTCAGTAGTAGCAGCAGCAGAGGTTTATTGCACGCCAATGTATGCACTATACATGCTAAAAGCTGTTAGGCTAGGCAATCAATTACCCTTTTTTAAGGGATTCTTTATACATTAATGACATTTTGAGAAATAAAGTAGACGTGCCGTTTTGCCCAAAATCAAAACGGCATACCCAACTCTGCGATGGGTTACCATCATCACTACTACTTCCTTCATAACTACAACCGCCACAATCATCATGACTACTGTCATCATCACTACTACAATTACAATCATCACTACTACTCTCACCATCATTACTACTACTGTCAGCATTGTCACAAATCTTAATCACTACTAGCATTGATACTACAACTATCAACCAGCATTACTACTATCATCACCACCATCTTACACTCATCATTACTACTGTTAACATCATCACTACTACTATAACCATCATCATTACTACTGTCACAAGTATTACCATCATGTATCTTACTGTCACCATCATCACTACTACTGCCATCATCACCATTACTATGATTTTCATCATGATAACTATTGTCATCATCACTACAACTTTCACCATCATCACTACTACTCACCATAATCACTAATACTCACACCATCGTCACTTCCATCATCACTACTGTCATTATTATCACTACAACTATCATAACTTGTCACCATCATCACTACTATTATGACCATCATCACTACTACTAGTACTGTCACCATCATATATACTACTGTCACCATCATGTCTACTACTGTCATCATCATCACTACTGTCAACATCATCAATACAACTACAACCATCATCACTACTATTATCACCATCATCACTACTATCACCATCAATCCCACTATTGCTACCATCACTTCTAATGCCAACTAAACTAACTTAACCTAGCAAATACGTAGCGAGATGTTTTCGCCCCCAGAACGAATGCGTTCTTAGTGCACACACGAAGAACGCCATCATTGCTGGGGGGGGGGGGGGGTCTGGGAGGAGGGGGGGGGGGGGTAAAACCATATTTTGGACCTAAAATCATAACTATTGCATAAATTCAAAAATTCTTTTTTGACTGACGTTCGCATTCACGCAACAAATGTTTGTGTGAAATTTGGTGAAAATCTGTCCAACGGTCTAGGAGGAGTTCCGAGACAGACGGACAACGACAACGCCGACGACATATTTTTTTTTCGTGTGGTACCCACTATACGGGGGGGCGATACCAAACTCTGCTTACGCAGAGTTGATAAAAGATGTTTCTAATTTATGTCGGCGGCCTTATGGTTAAGTGCTATAAATAAGTATAACACAAGCAGACCCCAGTTATATCTTCCTTAGTTATACCAGGATTCACATCTGCTGCTGACATAAACTTGTCCCACAATTCAAATTGCAGAGCCAAATCCCGAAATCACTACTGACTGTGAGACTATAAGGCACTACTTCTTTGATTTCTCTGGAATTTTACTTCCATGGCCGGGGACCCGCAGAGTGTGCAAAACACATTACAGAGGTAATCTTCTAGGGAATGGAGGCATACATTCCTTTTTTTTTCTGTCAGTCAAATTCAAAATAATCTTAGTTTACCTATTACCTATTCTACTGCGGTCCACAATAAGATGGGAACATTCAAACAGTACTATCGCCTTCAAACTCACACATCTCGTACTCTATATGTTTCTGTTCTCTGATTTGCCAAAAACTCTTTCATATAATAACAAATGCTCTGAACTTTCATCTCTAGTTATTCTTTTAGCATCCAGCCAAAAACCTCTCCAACAATGTTACTTCCCCATCTTTCCCCCAACTTTTCCACTCCGACGGCACCATTTCCTCTGATACAGCTCAACTTACCAATAAAACTTTCGGGTAAGGCTGTATGCAAGCTGTGCTACACCTGACTTTAATAATTAATAGCTAGCACACCGACTCGTCATAATACATATGTGTTGCCTCCGTTGTGACCTGATGAGAGGCTTATTATCATTTGTTTCACTCTTCTTATTGTTCTGGTTATAATATGTGTTGCTCTAGATCAGCCGAAACAGTTGTCAGGGAGGAGATAGGCTAGGCAAGAGAAGGGTTTGGGGCAGCTGGGTGGTTAACAGAGCTCGACGAAGGCCGTTGGTGCTTTGCAACGTTTGCTACAAATGTATCAGTCATATTATACTGTATGGGTATTCCACAACTCTACACATGACAAAGCTGGTAACATTTTGTAAGAATGAGATCGGCATCTAGCATTAATTTAAATAATTATTCTCTATGTATAAAACAAGTTATTTGAACCCAACTCGACGCATCCCACAGGGTCAATTAATTCTAGTCACTCAAGACTTTATATATTTTCTCAGGCTCCCAACCCAAAGGTTTTCCTCAATGTATATTCCATACCTTTTCGCCATTATGTCAATGTCCATCGTAATGTGTTCACGCAATGGAAGAACAATTGTGTTTCTAATAACAACATGCATTTTCGATTTTTATTTAAATCCCGCACATTATTATTCAGTTTCTCTCTATTAGTTTTAAATGCACCATGCAACTCACAGTAATTCCTTTCTCACTGCTTTAGTTCGACTGCTCATTCGAATACAATAGCAATACTGAATTTCACACTTGCACCATTATCCATAAAAATCAGTTCTACAGTTACAATACAACAATAAAGAACCAACCATATGAACTATCCTGATTCTGTTTCCCTTGTAGATTATTCTTTCTTACATGTTATGTATATTAATTAAAATAATCCGTTGAATATTATACGCGTTTGTCCATGTACCCTCCCATATATTTTCCTTTCATTTGGAACTACATTTGCTTATTTTTGCCGTTGTTACTCTAAATCGCTTCACACATTTCCTTCCACACACTAGATAATAAGCGAAGAGAGAAAACATATTACGATTATGCTTTGTATGGCATATGCATGCTAAGAACAACTAAAACAAATACATGCAACCCATATGTCCCGAGAAAAATACGTTTTGTATGGCTTACGAAATAAAAGAAATATTGCAGCGAATCCGGGCCCAGCATATACTGTAGTCCCATTTATCCAACCCCAGCCGAGCGTGAAGGGGGCCGCCACACCATGCCATATTTACTGCCTTTCAGATTAGGTCCACAGCCCACGGTGATACATATTGAATTAAATAGAAACGCATTGTCAGGGGGCGTCATAAACAAGGCACGGGATGGAAATGTGTTTTTTAAAGTCAAATGCGTTCACTCTTTACTCCTGGCATGTGGTTAGAAAAGTGTTGACTCGATTGAATATGTTCACCATGGAACTACATTAAATACATAATATAATTTGATATGTCATATAATAGGATAAGTGTTTGGATTTATTCAACCTATTGGTTTTAACTAATCTATTGTTCAGATAGAATACATAAGGTATACTCCTACATTAACAGATTGCTTCAATATGTATTATATTATGGGCTGCATGAAAAGGACATGCTGATCGTATATCGAAACTCAATCACATTGGCAAATCATTGAATATATACATAAAGAAAGTTATATTTCTCCCAAAATATACATCCTACTACAACTATTCTCTCTCTCTCTCTCTCTATATATATATATATAATGTATGTTAATTTCATATGTTATCATTGTGGACAGACTTGCCAATCATCACTACCACCACCACCACCACCACCACCACCACTACTACTACGACTACCACCACTGAGTTGCCGACGAGATGGAATAACTCAACTCATAATTCTGCTGCCAAAGAATTATTAGGTAGGTAATTGGGAATACATTTTGTTATGAAAAACACATTCAAATATCATTAAAAACATAAAAGGTCAGCACATGATAGAAACACACTCTGTATGACTGAAATCAGGTGAATGTCGGATAATAAAGCATATTCCAACGGTTCCCCTTGTTGTGCTTCACTATATATTTGCAGATACGGAGATTATCGTGCCTTTATTATATTATTATATATTTATATTTATTATATATATACAGTATATATATATATATATATATATATATATATATATATATATATATATTATATGTTTATATATATATATATTTTTTTTCTATGTGAGTGAGGGAGACAAGGGACAGAACTGCCTGTGGCGAGTGCCTCCCCCATAGTTGCAAGAGTGGCAGGGCCAAAATCAAGGGACGTTCGAGCCAAAATGCCTGGACACACGGAGTTTGAAGCAATTTAAGTCGTAGGAAGAGGGGAAAGACTGATTTTGGGAGAGAATTCCAGAGCTCAGCTGTTGAATAGAAGAACAATTGAGAATAACGTTCACTCTTGGGTTGGATAGTTGCACAGAGTAGGGGTGGGATTGTGTTGCAAGACGGGTGCTACCAAAGAGGAAGTGATATATATATATATTACATCAGGTAATGACCTAAGGCATCTCAGCTTCCATAGTAGAAGAGTAAGGAGGAAAGGGACACTTGGAAACATCTTCATTTTTAAAATTTTCATCTAACCTCTCGCAGCCATCATCAGGAAAACCCCCAGATACCTATAAAAGAAAACTTACCTATAGAAATTCAACTAGAATGGGACCACGATCAATGTAATGCATTCAATTTAAATTCTATTAATTACTCAGAAATCTATATTATATTTCAAAATAATTCTTCATTACTACACAATCCTTGTAAAAGAACCTGCAGCAGTTACATAATTAAAGCAGAAATAACAACTTAGTGCAAAACAGCTTACAATCACAAGCTAAAATTAAAGTTGCATGCAACGTTGTCCGGGGTTCGAGTGGTTTTGCAAGCAGGGTATTGTGTTGGATACAAGAGCTGTGTCACAGATATCAAAAGATCATTTAACTTATCAGGCATGGAGAAACTACAGAAGGAACAGATTGCGCAAACAAACAAGAGCGAGAGAGGGAGAGATTGGCTGTATAAAAGATCTGCCTCTATTCGTTTAGTAACAGAGTTGTAGATATGTGGAATAGGCTACCTAGTGCTATAATGGGATCAAGAATAATAGAGCTTCAACTTGAAATTGGATAGAACAAGATGGGTTGGGTGTGAAAGGGATCTGCCATGTGTAGGTTAATCGGCTCTCTGTAGACTCCCGTTTTCTTATTTTTTTATGTTCTCATTTGTGAGGGAGAGAGTATGGCGAGAGAGAATAGGATGTCGTAAACATAAGGAAGATAGCGATAAATATGAGAGAGAGAGAGTGCGGGATGGGTTGGGTGTGAAAGGGATCTGACATGTGTGGATGATGGAATATTGTTGAAATATCTGCCAGTTGTTGGAATGTAAAATTGTCTGTCAGATGTTTCAAAAAGGTAGTAATGTCTGCCAGATGTTGGAATAATGTACGAATGTCTGCCAGATTTTGGAATAGGCTAGAATTGTCTGTCAGATGTTGCAATAAAGTAGTAATGTCAACCAGACGTTGAAATATTGCAGAAATGTATGCCATATGTTGAAATAAGGTAGTAATTTTTGGCAGTTGTTGGAATAAGGTAGGAACGTCTGCCAGATGTTGGAATATGGTAGTAATGTCTGTCAGATGTTGGTATAGGGTAGTAATGTCTGTCAGATGTTGGAATAAGGTAGTCATGTCTGTCAGATGTTGGAATAGGGTAGTAATGTCTGCCAGATGTTGGAATAGGGTAGTAATGTCTGTCAGATAATGGAATAAGGTAGTAATGTCTGTCAGATGTTGGAATAAGGTAGTAATGTCTGCCAGATGTTGGAATAAGGTAGTAATGTCTGCCAGATGTTGGAATAAGGTAGTAATGTCTGCCAGATGTTGGAATATGGTAATATTGTCTGCCAGATGTTGGAATATGGTACTAATGTCTGCCAGATGTTGGAATATGGTAGTAATGTCTGTCAGATGTTGAAATAGGGTAGGCCTATTAATATCTGCCAGATGTTGGAATATGGTAGTAATGTCTGTCAGATGTTGAATAAGGTAGTAATGTCTGTCAGCTGTTGGAATATAGTAGTAATGTCTGTCAGATGGTGGAATATGGTAGTAATGTCTGTCAGATGTTGGAATATGGTAGTAATGTCTGCCAGATGTTGGAATAAGGTAGTAATGTCTGTCAGATGTTGGTATACGGTAGTAATGTCAGTCAGATGTTGGAATATGGTACCAATGTCTGCCAGTTGTTGGAATATGGTAGCAATGTCTGCCAGATGTTGGAATAAGGTAGGAATGTCTGTCAGATGTTGAATAAGGTCGTAATGTCTGTCAGATGTTGGAATATGTTAGTAATGTCTGTCAGATGTTGAAATATAGTTGTAATGTCTGTCAGATGTTGGAATATGGTAGTTATGTCTGCCAGATGTTGGAATACGGTAGTAATGTCTGTCAGTTGTTGGTATATGGTAGTAGTGTCTGTCAGATGTTGGAATAACGTAGTAATGTCTGCCAGATGTTGGAATAAGGTAGTATAATGTCTGTCAGATTTGGGAATAAGGCAGTACTGTCTGTCAGATGTTGGAATAAGGTAGTAATGTTTGTCAGATGTTGGAATATGGTAGTAATGTCTGTCGGATGTTGGAATATGGTAGTAATGTCTGCCAGATGTTTGACTATGGTAGTAATGTCTGTCAGATTTGGGAATAAGGCAGTAATGTCTGCCAGATGTTGGAATAAGGTAGTCATGTCTGCCAGATGTTGGAATAAGGTAGTAATGTCTGTCAGATGTTGGAATAAGGTAGTAATGTCTGCCAGATGTTGGAATAAGGTAGTAATGTCTGCCAGATGTTGGAATAAGGTAGTACGGTAATGTCTGCCAGATGTTAGAAAATGGTAATATTGTCAGCCAGATGTTGGAATATGGTATTAATGTCTGCCAGATGTTTGAATATGGTAGTAATGTCTGTCAGATGTTGAAATAGGGTAGGCCTATTAATATCTGCCAGATGTTGGAATATGGTAGTAATGTCTGTCAGATGTTGAAATAGGGTAGGCCTATTAATGTCTGCCAGATGTTGGAATATGGTAGTAATGTCTGTCAGATGTTGAATAAGGTAGTAATGTCTGTCAGATTTTGGAATATAGTAGTAATGTCTGTCAGATGTTGGAATATGGTAGTAATGGCGGTCAGATGTTGGAATATGGTAGTAATGTCTGCCAGATGTTGGAATAAGGTAGTAATGTCTGTCAGATGTTGGAATAAGGTAATAATGTCTATCAGATGATGGAATATGGTAGTAATGTCTGTCAGGTGTTGGAATAAGGTAGTAATGTTTGTCAGATGGTGGAATATGGTAGTAATGTCTGTCAGATTCTTGCAATAAGGTAGTCATGTCTACGAGAAGTTGAAATATTGTGTAAATGTCTGCCAGATGTTGAAATAAGGTAGCAATGTCTGCCAGATGTTGGAATAAGGTGGTAATGTCTGCCAGATGTTGGAATATAGTAGTAATGTCTGTCAGATGTTGGAATAAGTTAGTAATGTCTATCAGATGTTGGAATAAGATAATCATGTCTGTCAGATGTTGGAATAAGGTAGTAATGTCTGCCAGATGTTGGAATAAGGTAGTAATGTCTGTCAGTTGTTGCAATATGGTATTAATGTCTGCCAGATGTTGGAATAAGGAAGTAATGTCTGTCAGATGTTGGAATATTGTAGTAATATCTGCCAGATGTTAGGATACTGTGGAAATTTCTGTCAGATGTGGCAATCAGGCAGTAATGTCTGCCAGAATTTGGAATAAGGTAGTAATGTCTACCAGACGTTAAAATATTGTAGAAATGTCTGCCAGACTTTGAAATAAGGTAGAAATGTCTGCCAGACTTTGAAATAAGGTAGCAATGTCTGCCAGATGTTGGAATAAAGTAGTAATGTCTGCCAGATGTTGGAATATGGTAGTAATGTCTGTCAGATGTTGAAATAAGGTAGTAATGTCTGTCAGATGTTGGAATAAGGTAGTCATGTGTGTCAGATGTTAGAATAAGGTAGTAATGTCTGCCAGATGTTGGAATAAGGTAGAGTAATGTCTGTCAGATGTTTGAATAAGGCAGTAATGTCTGTCAGATGTTGGAATAAGGTAGTAATGTCTGCCAGCTGTTGGAATAAGGTAGTAATGTCTGCCAGATGATTGAATAAGGTAGTAATGTCTGCCAGATGTTGGAATAAGGGAGTAATGTCTGCCAGATGATTGAATAAGGTAGTAATGTCTGCCAGATGTTGGAATATGATAGTAATGTATGCCAGATGTAGGAATATCGTATTAATGTCTGCCAGATGTTGGAATATGTATGGTACGTAATAATGTCTGTCAGATGTTGAAATATGGTAGGCCTATTAATGTCTGCCAGATGTTGGAATATGGTAGTAATATCTGTCAGATGTTGAATAAGGTAGTAATGTCTGTCAGATGTTGGAATATGGTAGTAATGTCTGTCAGATTTTGGAATATGGTAGTAATGTCTGCCAGATGTTGGAATATGGTAGTAATGTCAGCCAGATGTTGGAATAAGGTAGTAATGTCTGTCAGATGTTGGAATATGGTAGTAATGTCTGTCAGATGTTGGAATAAGGTAGTAATGTATGTCAGATGTTGAAATATGGTAGTAATGTCTCTCAGATGTTGGAATATGGTAGTAATGTCTGCCAGATGTTGGAATATGGTAGTAATGTCTGACAGATGTTGGAATAATGTAGTAATGTCTGGCAGATGTTGGAATAAGGTAGTAATGCTGGCTCTCTGCAGACTCCCATTTTCATCTTGGTAGCATGTGTAAAGGATCTGCCTCATTTGCACCAGTGTGCAATTTTGTTGTTCCTATAAGAGAGAGAGAGAGAGATCGGCTGTGTAATGGATCTGCCCCTCTCGTAACAGAGTCGAGTCGTAGATATGTGAAATAGGCTACCTAGTGCTATAGTGGGATCAAGAACAATAGAGAATTTCAAGATAAAATCAGAGTCATATGGACGAAATGGGTTGGATGTGAAAGGGATCTGCCTTTTGTGGGCCACTTGTCTCTCTGCAGATTCCCATGTTCATCTTAGTTGCATGTGTAAGGGATCTGCCTCATTTGTACCAGTGTGCAAGCAAACGAGCGACAGAGAGAGACTGGGTGTGTAAGGGATCTGCCTCTATTCGTTTAGTAACAGAGTTGTAGATATGTGGAATAGGCTACCGAGTCCTATAATAGGATCAAGAACAATAGAGTTCAACATAAAATTAGATAGGACGAGAGGGGTTGGGTGTGAAAGGCTGCCACGGGCGTGTCTGGCCACCATTTTGGATATCATATCAAAAGTTGCCCAATACTAAAATGCACCTTGTGTCAAAGTTTGGTCCTGATCCGACAAGCGGTTCCGGAGTTATTGCGTAAAAAACGGACTATATGTATTTTTATGGAAGCGTGCAATACTACTTGAACCCCTGATAACGTTGCTTGCTGTTTGAGGGAGGAGGAAAGGTAAGTCACACCACACCAAAAATGTCAAAACTTTGGTCTAGAACTTTGTTATTAAACAAAGAATTTGGCAAAGGGAGGAATTGTTAAAAACCTTAGCCAATACTCTGTTATTCACCAAAAATAAATTTGAATTATCATTATTATTTGGTAGGGTAGGTATGTATAGGTAGGTTGGCTAAATAATTCGTGGAATTCGTAGGGACTCGAACTGTTTTGAGAGAGTTAAATAAACAAAAAATAATTGATCTGAATAATAAATCGACTGTTATTAAGCAAAACTGGGGGATGCGTGGAAGCCTATAGACTGTAGACGGTAAACTTTGTGTGGGTAGCGAATACGGTTTTAAAGTCATTTAAGAATAGACAGTTTTCAATGCTGCGGCCAAACCATTCCACCCATTTATATTCTTTTGGTATCAAAACGTTCGGGCCTCACCCAACTACGCAAACATGGCTTTGATCATCGGCGTAGTTTTCAAGATGTGGAATTTTAAGTGGAATTCGAGTTTTTTTCAAGATTGCCGGAAAAAAACCCACGTGCAAAAGCAAAACCTTCTCTATAACATTTGCGGCGCATTAGTAGTGGAGTCCATATCCCAAAGCCCAATCGTTTCCTATGAGTGGGAGAGACGGTATTTAGGCGTCAAATTTTTCGGGAAATTGGCTGCCATGGACCTGTTTGGCCACCATGCCGGATATATATCATATCAAAAGTTGCCCAATACAAAAATGCACCTCTTGTGAAAGTTTGATCCTGATCCAAAAAGCGGTTCTGGAGTTATTGCGTCAAAACCGGCGTGTAATAAGAATTTGGATGAATAAATGGGTTTAATGATTACAATAGGGGTTCCCCGTAGGGGTCGAACCCCTAATAAACTGACTGATTCAAATTAACTATATTGACTTAATCTATCTATCTATCTATATGCTCAGGCCCAATCCCCATTTTGGGGGTAGCCGACTCAAGACAGAGCAAGAACAGGGAAAACACAAAAACAACATAAAACAAAAAATAAACACAGATAAAAAACACAAACTCTCACACATCCAGGTCACCCAGGAGAAGACCCAGAGACCAGGGTTACCAAGGTCGCTCCAGCACTCCCCCGGCCCCTGACCACCAGGAGAGGTTCCGATCTCGGCAGGCAGACATGCAGCGGAGCCAAAGCGACAAGCCCTCCCACCACACTTCCAGGCACACCCTTCATATTAATCGTCTCCCCGGGCCAGGCGCCTGATGGACTATTATCTAGTCCAACTTGCGCCCGACCCCTTACTCCAAATGACCACGTGTTCACTCAACTATTCACAAGCATTCTCCATTCACTCCTGTCCACCACCACTTCCCCTGCCTGATCTATAGTCATTCCTCTATCATCCAAAGCCTTTCTTACACAGTCTCTCCATCTCAATGGGGGTCTTCCTGCCCTTCTATCTCCCCTTGTACCTGACTCACATATTCTCTTTGTAAGCCTTTCATCTCCCATTCGTTCAACATGACCATACCAGCTCAGCACCCTTCTGTCCACTCTGGCTGACAAATGTTGACTTAATAAGTATCGTATATAATTATACCGTAAGCTAAAAATAAGGATTAAAAAATATCACTCTATATGGACAGTACATAGCCTCAGCTCAAGTTCATATTACAGATGCTAAATCTAACAGAGACGCTAAATCCTAAATTAATAGAAAGACGCTCTAAATACTAAATAAGCACCACTAATTATATTATGACAGTTTAAAAACAAATATTTTGTTGACAGTTTATACAAAATTTATCTCATCAGTAATATCAAATAATAAGGAAAACGATGTTATAATTATGTTCTACAAAATCTATCTTTTTAGTAAAATTATATAAGTAAACCCCAAAAACCTGACTACCGCACACACACACAAGGGACAGAAGCTCTCAAAAGGGGGCTTCAGTCCTGATCGCGATTAAGGAAGACGTCTGGGGTTCCCGAGCAGGACAATCTCTGGGTTTATATTCCCGGTATACCTGGGGGTATAAACTTGGGGGTCTCCGGGACTCCGGTCACGTTCTTCCTGACTTGAAGGTGGGCTTAATAATCCTCATGGGTTGATAGCCTATAAAGTCTTATTTTAACTTTAATACTACCGCAAGGGACTGGAGTTCTCGCAGAGAGGTCATGGAATTAAATTAATTAGAAAGAAGGTATGCCTAGATGTGACACAACAAAATATTACATGCAGTTTGGTTAAAGAATGGAATAGTTTACAAAGGGAGGGGGTCGACAGTAATTCAACGAATACGTTTAAGAAGAGACTGGACATCCATCTGGTGGAGATTGGATTAAAATTAATTAATCAGTAGGTAAGTATAATTTCCCTTTCAAACTAATTTCTTTCTATACTCTATAAATACTTTCCTTGTGGGCATTTCCTGACCCATAAGGTTAAATTTCATCCTATTTTCCGGTACGGCTTTTTAGCTGGAGGGTGGGGAGCAAGCCTTCTATTTTGCTGTCCTATTATTCTACTATGAACTATCCCTTTCTAGTAGTATTAAGGTCAGTCCACCTAGTAGGGACCGCAAGGTCTGAGTATATATGTAACTCTGTACAGACACACCTACAAACCTTAAAATCCGATTTTTACCAGACTACACACGTTCGCCTTCTATACCTTATCTGCAATGATCACTTCATTATTCCACTCCTTTGCCTATGGTGTGGAAGAGAATACGCAAGATATCTGGAAAGTTTTCTCCCTCCTCTCCACCAGTGTTGAGGATCCAAGGTAGTCTGGTGTCTGCACCTGGTGAAGTAGCCTCTGCCCTAGCTACTCATTTTTGCAAGGTCTCCCAGAGAGATGATGCCAAACCTTGTGCAAGAGCCCGAAGTAGCCAAGAGAGACAGGGTCTTAATTTCCGGTCTCATGGTGGTGAAACTTATAATGTTGACTTCAGTATTCGTGAGCTGCGTGCGGCCCTCTCGGAGTGTGGTGACACTGCTCCTGGTCCTGACGACATCCCATAATATTATGCCATGCTTCGTCATCTCCCGAATGCCTCCTTGGTTTTAGGAAGGGAAGAGGATGTGTAGATCAGATTTTTACCCTGAATTGTGTTGTGGAGAAGTATCTGGAGAAGAAACAAAAGGTGTATGTTGCCTTTATGGACTTGGAGAAGGCCTATGACAGAGTGGATAGAGAAGGTTTGTGGAAAGTACTTAGAATATACGGAGTAGAGGGCAACTTGCTGAAAGCAGTGAAGAGCATGTATGAGGGTGCAAAGGCGGCAGTACGTGTGGAGAGTGAGCAGAGCGAGTTCTTTGACCTGAATGTTGGTTTGAAGCAGGGGTGTGTGATGTCCCCGTGGTTGTTTACTGTATATATGGATGGAGTCATGAAAGAAATACTATCAAGAGCAGTGGATGTTGGTGTATCGCTGAAAAGGGAGGGAATTGAGTGGAAGCTACCTATACTGTTGTTTGCGGATGATACAGTTCTGATGAGTGATAATGAATGGGAGTTGCAGGGTCTGGTAAATGAGTTTGGAACAGTGTGCGAAAAACGGAATTTGAAGGTAAATGCGGGGAAGAGCAAGGTTATGGTCTTCAAAAGGGGTGAAGTCACAGAGTGTGAGGTGAAGCTGAACGGTCAGGCTATGGAGATCGTCAACTCTTTTAAGTATCTGGGCAGTGTGTTGAGTAAAGATGGGACTATGGATGAAGAAGTGCGGGAGAGGGTACAACAGGGGAAGAGGGTTGTAGGAACGCTAAAAGCAGTAACAAGAAATAGGGTGGTCAGTATGGAAGTGAAGAAGTCCTTGCATGACAGTGTGGTAATCCCGACACTGACTTACGGAAGCGAAGCATGGACGTTGGTTGAGAGACTCAGACCAAGAGTAGAAAGCAGTGGAAATGAATTACTTAAGGAGTGCGTGCGGAGTTACATGGAGGGATAGACAGACTAATGAGGAAGTAAGAAGGAGGTGTGGTGTGGAGGTAGATGTGCTGGAAAGTGTGAAAAGGAACAACTTGAGATGAGCCATATGGAACGTATGGAAAGCGAGAGAATGACTAAGAGGGTGTATGAGAGCGAGGTGGAGGGACAGAGAGGGAGAGGTAGACCGAATGAGAGGTGGAAGGATGGAGTGAGGAAAGTATATGAACGAAGGCGGTGCTGGTTGGGGGGAGGGGCGTCGACTGACTGGGGACAGAGGTGCATGGGGGCGGTTCGTTCGTGGCCACCCCTTCGGGGATCACGGCGTCAGGCAATAGATAGATAGATAGATAGTTTAATATGATTTGGGGTGAGGGTACTCTACCTGCCAGCTGGAAGTTGGGCATTGTCCTTCCTATTCCTAAGCTTGGAAAGGATCATAGCAATGTTTCTAATTACCGCCCAGTTTGTTTAACGTCGTGTGTATGCAAATTGTTTGAAAAAATTATCAATGTCAGACTTGAGTGGTGTCTGGAGAGGGGCGGCCATCTCTCCCCTTCTCAGAGTGGCTTCCGCAAACTACGGTGTACTACTGACAACCTAATCCGACTTGAATCCTCAATCTGTGAAGCTTTTGCCTCTACAGCAACATCTTGTGGCTGTGTTTTTTGACCTCGAGAAGGCTTATGACACAGCCTGGCGATATGGAATTCTACGGCAACTTCATGCTTTTGGATTACGTGGTCGCCTGCCGGTGTTGCTTAGAGACTTCTTGACTGATCGTATGTTTCGGGTCCGTGTGGGTTCTTCCCTCTCTGCG
Organism: Paralithodes platypus; assembly: GCA_032716605.1. Classification (NCBI taxonomy): domain Eukaryota; kingdom Metazoa; phylum Arthropoda; class Malacostraca; order Decapoda; family Lithodidae; genus Paralithodes; species Paralithodes platypus. The sequence goes on along the minus strand of CM064546.1, from coordinate 361,230 downwards.
CCACTGTGCCAGGAGGAAGGTGTCACTCAGGGTTGTGTCTTAAGTGCATTATTGTTTGAGGCGGCCGTCAATAGCATTCTAGACGCTGTGCCTGCTGGGGTATCCTCGTTCCTATATGTGGATGACTTGGCTATCTGGTTTTATGGTTTCCGCATGTCTGCTATTGAGAGACGTATGCAACTTGCGTTGGACAGGATTTCTGCATGGGCTGATTCCAAGGGCTTTCGGTTTTCCCCATCAAAGACTGTGGCTATGCACTTTTGCAGGATTCGAGGGGTTCACCCAGACCCTGATCTAATGCTCAGTGGCAGGAGACTTGGTTGTGTGGCAGAGACAAGGTACTTGGGTCTCACGTTTGATTGCCGTTTGACTTGGGTTCCGCACTTGACAATTCTGAAGGCATCGTGTATGAAGGCTTTGAATCTGTTAAGGGTTCTGTCACACACCTCTTGGGGTGCTGATCGCAGAACACTCCTGCATTTGTTTCAGGCATTTGTTACATCCAAGCTGTCGTATGGCTGTGAGGTCTACTACTCTGCCACGGACTCCAGACTTAAGACTCTAGATGCTGTTCATCATGCTGGACTCCGTCTTGCAACTGGAGCTTTTCGGTCATCTCCGATTCCCAGCTTGCTGGTGGAGGCTGGTGTACCTCCTTTAGATTTACTGCGTCAATCTGTGGTTGTACGTTGTTGGTTTCGGATTCGGCACCTTCCAGACTCTCTTGTTTGTACCCGTGTCTCTGGTCAATTTTTTGTTTTCATATTATGGTCAACATCCTCGAATGCCTCATCCATTTGGCTATAGAGTTTGTGAAGTTATGAAGGATCTTAATCTGTCGACGGTTCGTGTGAGTCCCATGCAAATTTCAAGGATTGCCCCCTGGGTCCTGCCTGAACCATCATTCTGCAGGTTTTTTACAGGCTTCAAGGATTCTGTCACTCCTCAGTCTCTTCTTAATTTGTTTTTGGAACATTCTTCTAGTCATAATAGTTCTGTGCCTGTGTATACTGATGGCTCTAAATCTGCCTCCGGTGTTGGTTTTGGTGTTGTGTTTCCTGACTTCAGCCGTGGAGGTAGTCTTCTTTTAGCTGCCTCGGTTTTTACTGCGGAATTGTCTGCTATCATTTTAGCTCTTAAATTAGTGTTTGCTCACCGCAACAATCATTTTACTATTTTTAGTGATTCTCAAGGGGCTCTCATGGCTCTGGAATCTTTTAATTCTTCCCATCCTATAGTTTTAGCGATTTTAGAGTGGCTGTTTCTCATTCATCATTGAGGGAAAAGAGTGGATTTTTGTTGGGTCCCTGCGCATGTTGGTGTCTAAGGTAATGAAAGGGTGGATGCTTTGGCGAAAGCTGCAGCTTTGAGACCTTCAAGCGTAAATTACCCTCTGCCTGCTTCAGATCTGCGTACTCCTCTCATGTTTGCTGTCCGTGCTTGTTGGCAGGCACGGTGAGATTGTGTTACTATTATTAAGCTCAGGGAAGTTACCAAATTAGTCTCGCCAAGAGCTTGCCCTACCATTCCTCGCAAATTGGAAACTGCTTTGGCTCGCCTCCGCATTGGACATACCAGGCTCACACACGGTTTCCTTTTGTGTGGAGGTGTACCGCCATTCTGCGATGACTGTCTAGTTCCCCTTATTGTCAGGCACTTGCTGGTTGAGTGTCCCAGTTTGGTTGAATTACGACGGAGGTTGCTTCTTCGGCACCGGAAGACAGATGGTACTTACTGTCTCTCTTCGGTGCTTGGAGGGGAGGCTGGTTCCCCTGGAGACGATGTGTTTTTATTTTTGAAAAGGGCTGGCCTCTTTCAGTTTTTATGATTGTATCGATTTTACTCTTGATATCTAATTTTACACATGTTGTTTTACGATTTTAGTTTTCTGCAAATATGTTAGCTTGTTCGGCGCCATATGACCTTGTTGTTGCGGTGCCAAGATTTCTATCAATAAATTCAAAATTCACTTCATTATTCACAAAGTTATGGTCAGTGATCTGGAGCTTACTGACCCATGCTCTGCATTGACTACAACATACTGTCCGGTCCAATAAGTCCAATAATAAGTTGATACAATTGTTGAAAAGTAAGGGTGCTAGCACTCCCCCTTGTCTCACTCCTGAGTTCACAGGGAAGAAAGGAAAGGCCTGCCATCCCCAATCACTATTCAACTAGTTTTTCAGAGCGCCCCAACAAGCAATGGCACAAAATCTCACATAATAGAGCCATAGAAAACTTATCTTCTGATCTAGCAACCATTTCCAATTGGGGAATAGAAAATCTTGTTGCCATCAATGTTTCCAAAACCTAAATTCTTAATTTATCTACCCATCAAGAACTCTCACTCATCTTCTCTCAGTATTATCGGTGTCTCGTTTTCTTTGGAACTCTCGTGGAAGGACCATATTACCACTCTTGCTGAAACAGCTTCTCAGAAGCTGGGTGTGCTCAGCCGCCTCCGGGGGCTCTTTATCTATGCACAGCTTCTTGCTCTGTATAGGGGCAAAGTGGTTCCATGTATTGAGTATTGTTCGCATGTGTGGGGAGAAACCTCTGACACTACACTTCTTGACAAAGTAGAAAAGAAAGCTTTTCGTCTCATTAACTCACATGCACTCACCGACTCTCTGCAGTCTCTCTCTCTCTCTCTCTTCGCTGCAATATTGCATGTCTCTTGCTATTCTACCGCTATGACAATAGTCAGTCTTCAAAGAGTACATAGCACCCGTCTTACAACACAATGCCACCCCTACTCTGTGCAAATCTCCAACCCAAGAGTGAAACGATAGTCTCAATCTTTCTTCTACTCAGCAGCTGAGCTCTGGAACCTGAATCCATCTTCCCCTCATCCTAAAACTTGAATTGCTTCAGACTCAGTGTGTCCAGACATTTTCGTTCGAGTATTCTTTGACTTTGGCCCTCTCACTCTTTCAACTCTGGAAGAGTCACTCGTCACAGGCAGTTTCTCCGTTCGTCTGCATGGAGGAAGACATGCCTGCGAATGCTGTTGAATGCATTCTGCATATCTATCTTTAAAAGCACTAATTTATCCCGGGATTGGCTGAGGTAGGTGCGGGTTGCGTGTACAGCTGCTTCACATACCCTGGGTGTTCCAAAACCTAGTTGCACTGACTGTTCTTAAATGTTGTCCTAGGTCATTCGAAAGTGGTTTTAAACCCACCTTGCCTAATTCTGCACCACCTTGCACTTTGAGGTTTCGAAGTGTTCTAATATGTTGTACATCTCATTTTTAATGCAGGGAACTTTCACTCTCTGCGTATACACCCATCTTTAAACTAATATTCATTTTATGGTTATTGGTAATGCTCATCCCTCCATATTTGTGTTCCCCCTGTAGCCAGCACCGGGAGAAGCCTTTGGGACCGACGCCTCTCCTATCACAGCTCCTGCCTTATGTACGCACACAGTAAGGCTCGTTGTTGTTACTCACACCATTATTAACACTCCTATACAGCGCCACACCAACTCACAGTTAAAATATAAGCTACAATAATTTTAGCCACTGACAAGAAACAGTTCATATGTATGGCAGTACTATGCACCATTATGACACTTAGAACGAAATAAAGACCGGTATTGTCATAGTGAAAGGGTTTAGGATAGCAAAGATAGCCTTGTTTGCCAGGATAGACAGGATCTGAGAGGTAAACCGTTTTCGCTAACAGAGAGAAAGAGCAATTAAACATATTGCTTGCCAATGGTAATAACGCTATACTCTATTAACTTGACATAAAATCCTCACCTGAGTAAAACTATGAATGAACATGATTATTGACAGAATTTTATGTTGTGGTTTTCGAAGTTGAACCTTGATAATGTCTAACCATTCATGAGTATCTGTGAGGAGAAGGGTGGAATAAGATTCCAAGTTACTTTGAAGAAATGAGATGTCAACTAAAGGGTTCAGACCAAAATGTTAAAATGTTGTGGTCACCAGGGGACTCGTAAGGAGAACGTATGACAGCCATTACGATAATATACAGTAGAGTTGATGGTATATACATATAATTGCATGTACGCAACACTACATTGAAAACAAGGGAAGTGTATATATAAAGTATATCTCACAAATACACGTGAGCTAATAAATGTTTAAATACACCCAGCCAGGATCGAACCTCCGACATTCAGAACGAGTGTCCAAGCTTTTAAACCACTGCACCACAGAATATGGATCCTACGACTGGTGCATGAATTGAAATACATTCTCCAAGTAGGATTTCCTTTCTCCTGAAGATATATACAGTAGGAAAAGGTTAAGTTTACTTATCACACCGTGGTGTAGTGCACTAAAAGCTTGGACACTCGTTTTGAATGCCGGAGGTTCGATCCTGACTGGAAGTATTTAAGCATGTATATATATATATATATATATATATATATATATATATATATATATATACGTACAAAAGTTGAATTATGACAGGATTGATAAACTTAAAGCTAGCTGCTGTATATCACACAATCTTCGCGTGGAATCCAAGAATTGTTATAGGGTAATATCGGTTGATACAGCATGGGAGTAATGTAATTAATAAATACCACATTCATGATAAACGTGTACGAACGTCAATTATAACGCACAACAGGAGTACCTGCAATTTACCTGTAAAATGTGATGAATATTGATTAATCAGTGTAAGTCTAGGATATACTGTATTATTATTTAGATAGACTATAGGTGATAGCATTACCAATATGCTCTGGGTTATTAAAATTAACTGAAAGAAGAACACAAAGAAATTATTAATATAACAGCCTTTCTTTCAGAATGTTGTTCCTGATCCAGTGGTGGCACCTAACTCTGCAGCCTTGAGGACACTGATGCACCGCTAGCATTATACCTCTTCTCAACTTTTACTGTGTGGTTCAAATTCCTGGTCTTAATGCACTCGGGTATTGTTGTTGTTTTTTTCCAGTGTCTTTGGATGTGACAACATTAGGAAAACTCCCCTATGGAAACTGGCGAGAGGAATTATTAAGCAAATATAGAACGGTTGTTTTACTAAAGCATTAACACTTGGTTAATGCATATTAAAATTGCATTATGAACATATCGATGAATATTTTGCGATTCATTGAAATCCACTGAAAATTGTTAAATGTATTGATAAAAAAAAACATACAGTTCAAATCTATTGTTGTTAATTGTCGTATAAATTTTGTTTTGTAAATTATCACGATTCAGCTAATTACTTCCATTATACTGTCAAAGCCATAAGATGAAGTATGTGCCCTTACTCAACACCTTCATTATTGTTGATAGCTCTAAGAATAGCCCTGTGTTCTTGCCGACAATTTTGTCGTCTCTGGTGTATAAGATGATATTATACCATTTGAGATGACATCAAGCATGTGTTTAGTTAATGATAACCATGCTATGTTTTTATACTATATGTAAACGCATAACATCACGTCAATAAAAACAATATATGAAGCATAATTCCAGATTTTTCCACTGTTGAATTGTGTTTTATAAGATATTAAATGCATCCCGGTTGCTTATGTACATTTTTCATTCCGCCAGTCCTGGTATCTAGGACTAATGGGATTAACATACAGCTTTTAAGCATCGTATTCTCAAATTGTCTACTTGTGGAAAGTATATGGATAATATCATTGAGAGGTAGCCAAGCTTCACAAATGCATCACACACACACACACACACACACACACACACAACTAATTATATAAAGAGAGAGAGAGAGAGAGAGAGAGAAAAGATAGGTTAATTCACACATTAGTGTGATCAAAATATGTTGTAAAACTAGCAGGAAAAATTAAACATTGGAACACCATCAATTTACTTTTATTGTTATTCACCCTCAGGTTTCTCCTCTCACATACCACACCAAACTCTTGTACTACTTGCTGCAGCTTCTCCTCGGAATCTGACACCAACGTTGCGCCATCTTCAAACAAACAAAAGGTACACAATATTTTAATACACAAAACAAACATGTATACCTACTGTATATAGTTAGCCTTACTTCGCTAATTGACGTCACCCAAATGTTCAGAGGTCAACCTCTGACTATTTAAGTGAGATCAATTAGTGAATTAGGGCTAACTATTCAAGAGCACGTGATTTTTTTCCTCATCTCGCAAATGATTTAGGATGGGTATTTAAGCCTTCGTCTTCCTCGGTTTTCTTGCATTTCCCTGAAGATGTCTTCAGAGAATACACAAAAGCTTTGTGTTCCAATGTTTATTTTTTCCTGCGAGTTTTACTATATATATATATACTGTAATATATATATATATATATATATATATATATATATATATATATATATATATATATATATATATATATATATATACTGTAATATATATATATATATATATATATATATAGCTAGCTAGTATTGTCTACAAGATCTCGTTAGAATTTACGAATGGATAATTTCTTTACTTCTACATGTTGTAATCCCTAATCCCAACTTGTGTGAGTTAATAGCTATATTTCGGCCAAGATTTGAAACCTATCTTGGTCCTAGCTAATATATTTGACATCAAATATGCAAGTTGTTGTATGTGAAGGAGTCTGGTGGTGTCTAAATAAAGCATGTTACCTTAGACAAGTTGGCATTGAGGAGTATTACTGAAATAACCTTTTATGACATTATGGTGGTGATATAGGTACCGGTATTACAATAGTCCGTATGGGGTTGAATCCTGGCCCTATATAATATATTTGTCATCACACACACACAAATACACACACACACACACACACAAATACACACACACACACACACACAACATATATATATCTAAACATGATATTTATGTATTTTTTATTTGTTCAGTGGCTTTATGATTCAAAAACATTGGATATTACGACGAATCAAAACATATAAATGGACATAATAGTTGGTAGAATGTAGATTAATAATGATGAATGCTCTCAGTTTAAGTTTGATTTTTTCGAAATACTTTGTTTGTATATTCATTTAAGTTATCGATATAGCAAATTGGTAGAAAATATTGTATGTTGAGGTATGAAGATTTTGCTTAAACTCTTCACAATGTTATTTCGCATTTTTAAATGCTTTAGTCTGAAATAATTATTATAAGTGTAATGTTACTTCAAATGAAACCAAGAAACTATACTGTATATAACTATATATAAAAGGAAATGTTTACATTAAATATTACCAGTATTACATATTATTGTTTTAATCGATTATGATAATTTGATAATATAAAAAACTTGACAAGTAACTGGTAATTACTGTATAAGTTCTATTTATCTTTGTTGCTTCTAGCTTTCGTTTTATTTGTCAAAAGTTGTCTTTCCATTTTTCCTTACGAATGTGTATACTAGAATAAAGTTGAATTACAGCAATTTTTTTATTAAGTAACCCAATTTTCTATATGTAAGATCTCTCTCTCTCTCTCTCTCTCTCTCTCTCTCTCTCTCTCTCTCTCTCTCTCTCTCTCTCTCTCTCTCTTCGAAGTTATCAGTCCCTTGTGTATAATTTAGATATGTTTATTTTGTTCTGTATATGTTTGTTATTACATTATATTTGTTAGTTTCAAATGAAAGTTTAAACGCTTAAAAAGGCTATAGTTTTGCAAACACGCCCTAGGTTAGAAAACTAGCCATACTTTGTCAACCCAGGTTAATCATTGTCCCTTAATACAAATGTTATAGACATTTTGAAAACAAAACTTACATGATCAATGACAGATACATAATAGCAGTGCAGTATTTTCTTATATTAGTAACTGTCTTGGTGGTGTAATGGTTAGAGTGTTTAAAAATGTGTGCGTGATAACCCAGGTTCGAATCCCGGTGGATCACATAAAGTATATGCTTTAATTAATTTCATTGGAGTTGCTTGGTGTTGAGGTAAAATGAATAAAACATAGATTAGTAAATACGAGTACTTTACCCAAGCTAAAGTATTTCACATGCAAGTCTTGAAATAAATAGTAGTGATATATGACGTCGTTATACATGATAACCTACGCCTCTTCCAGACAGCTCCCTGCTGAGTTCACTACGGACATCTGAGTTATGTTGCCCGCCGCTAAGCTCATGTGTAACATTCCATTGCGTATGATATATATATATATATATACAGTATATATATATATATAATTATATATATATATATATATATATATATATATATATATATATATATATATATATTTCAAGGGAGAGATTGTAGCGACCAATCGAGCAGGGCAATACCCAGGGGAGGCCTATAAGCATTTGATAAGGAGTTGCTGGAACACCTGTTTCATTTGTCTGGTTTCCCTTCCTGTTGCTGCGTGTGCCTCATCTACACAGAGTGATCTAGCTAGCTCTTACAAACACCTCCTCCTCCTATTTTCACCACACTAAACAAGCACACCACACTTCTTTCTGCCGCAAAAAATCAAAATAAATTATGAACGACGACAATAGCCCCCAGCCTCTGAGTCCACAGGGAGGGAGGGAAGGGGGGGGGGGGGGGATATAAATGCCCCCAAACTCGCCTGGCCTTCCCCTAATGACCCCACAAAATTCTCTAGACCATGGCATGTCACTCTTACTATTAACTTCTGCAATATTCGCGGCCTTCCTTCTAACTTTCCCTCTGTAGAACACCATTTCTCCTCCTACAAACTTGAATTTCTTTTCCTCACTGAAACTCAGGTGTCTGAAGCAACTGCCAAGCAGCCCCTTCTCTGTATCCTCCTACTTTCTCTATCTTAGTTTCAAACCTAAAGGCGGATGTTGTACATACGTGCACAACAAACTCACTTGCTCTCGTCTTCCCAATTTTGACTCCTCTGAATTCTCAACTTTATGGCTCAAATTATCCTGTCATTCTCATACTAAATATTTATGTGCTTACTATCTTTCCCCTAACTCTACCGACTTTCCAAACATCCTCTCTGTGTTGTTTAAACACGATAACAATAATACTGTATACAGGCAAATTTGTAGAAATATATAGATTTCTAGTAAAGCCTATTTTTCACCCAAAAACTAATTGAAATAATGTCTTGAACATTGATATGTGATAATACCTTATAGACCTCTACTTGTGCCAAATCTCATTGAAATCAAACCAAATTTGTTGACACTCTCTAAATAAGGGGTGGACAATCCCCTCAAATTTGTTTGAGAAGGCTGAACAATGTCTAATCCAATTATTGCTAGAATATATAAAAACGTCATGATAGGGAGAATTTTTTGGAAGAGTTTGCATTGCCAACAATTCTATTTGTAAACAATGTAATCAGTTTAACTAAAGAAGACATACTTAAACTTCAAGAATTGAAATAACTCGTATTGCAAAAAACATGAAAACAACAAAGACACGATTGTAAGATTTATACATTATGAAGAAGCAAAAGCTACTAACATTGAAGAAACAAAGGAAATACTTTATACATTTTTGAGAACAAGAGAACTTGAAGTACAACCAAACTAAAACATCATTGACGAGAAAATGCAATGGTCGTAATCTGATAAAAAACAAGAAAATACGACAAGGGGTTACGTTTGGAAATATTTGCCCCTGAATTCATCATATCATACGGTAGATAACTTGTTCCTAAGTATTTATTTACATAGCAGGGTGGTAACATCTTTCGTTACCAAATGTATCAGGTATAATCTGACATTAAGTTGTCAATATTTTCTTCTTCAGTAGTTGTGCGGTACCACCCAACCTTTAGCTTATGGTTTGACTTCAGATATTTTACCTTTCGTTATCAAATCTCACTATTCGCTGAGGCATCTCTGATCTTGCAACTCTCCAACCCAAGATTGAACAAATTTTCCCACCCTATTTCTTCTACTCAACAAACGAACTTTGGAACTCTCTCCCTCAATTTGCCTTTCCCTCATCCTATGACTTAAACTGCTTCAAGCTTGGTGTGTCCAGACATTTTTACTTTAACATACCTTGATTTTGGCTCTCTGTCCCTCTTTCAACTTTGGGGGAGACACTTGTTCCAGGCAGATTTGCCTTTTATATCCTTCATTCACATAGAAACATTTTGTGCATGGCCACCCCCATTAAGGGGAGTAAGGTGTCTGGCAATAGATAGATAGATAGATAGACATAGAAACACAAAGGTCGGAATTCATATAAAACGTCCCTTCTTTTTTGTCTATTTTCGAAACAAAAATTAATGTTTAATACATAATACCATATTACATACATGAGTTGAATGTTGCGTTGAAACAAGGGTGTGTTATGTCCCCATGGTTGTTCAATATATGTATATGGATGGAGTCATGAAAGAAGTACAAGGAAGAGCAGTGGATGTTAGTGTACTGCATAAATTATAAGGGAAGGAAACGAGTGGAAGCTACCTGTACTGCTGTTTGCCGATGATACAGTTTTGATGAGCGATAGTGAATGGGAGTTGCAGGGTCTGCTAAATATGTTTGTAACAGTGTGTGCAAAAACGGAATCTGAAGGTAAATGCGGGCAAGAGCAAGGTCTTTGAAAGGGGTGCAGCCACAGAGTGTGAGGTGAGGTTGAATGGTCAGGATATGGAGAATGTCAGCTCATTTAAGTACTTGGGCAGTGTGTTGAGTACAGATGGGAGTATGGATGAAGAAGTGCGGGAGAGGGTGCAACAGGGGAAGAAGGTTGCAGGAACGCTGAAAGCAGTAACAAGAAATAGAGTGGTCAGCATGGAAGTAAAAAAGTCCTTGCTTTTACTGGAGCGAAGAATGGACGTTGGTGGAGAGACTCAGACAAAGAGTGAGAGGGGTGGAAATGAGTTACTTGGAGAAGTGCATGCGGAATTACATGGAGGAATAGACAGACGAATGAGGAAGTATGAGAGAGGTGTGGTGTGGATGTAGATGTGATGGAAAGTGCGAAAAGGAACACCTCGAGATGGTTCGGCTATATGGAACGTATGGAAAGCGAGAGAATGACTAAGAGAGTGTATGAGAGCGAGGTGGAAGGACAGAGAGGGAGAGGGAGAGGTAGACCGAATGAGAGGTGGAAGGATGGAGTGAAGAAGTATATGAGTGAAGGCGGTGCTGGATGGGAGGATGGGCGCCGACTTACTGGGGACAGAAGTGCAAGGAGGCGTTTCGTTCGAGGATCACGACGGCGTCCGGCAATAGATAGATAGATAGATAGACAGATAGATGGACATTACATACAAATCAGTATTTGTTCAATAAACACACCATCGTATTCATAACTTTGCTAACATTTTAATAACAACATTTCTTTACAAGTCTGGCTATCTATTCCAGAGCAAAAAACACCATTTCAAATACTGATGTGTACATGTGTGTTTGTGTGTGTGAGCTTTGTAGGAGTTTGTTAATATAGTGATAGAATTTGTATATAGATAATAAAATAGCGAAATTTTCCCTCTTCAAATATCAATTAAGGCAAATAGAGTTATGGGATTTGTTTGTCTATTGAACATGTAATACAAGACTTGGATGTGGTAAGCCATAAACCCTCTTGTTCAGTGAGGCAGCAATATTTCAATACTTGGCAAATTTTCAGTAGTATCGGCACAACACCACCACCAACCTGGGTAATTTACACCTGGGTCAAGGGGGAGCACTAGGGGAGTCTGAGTCTCTCTCTCTCTCTCTCTCTCTCTCTCTCTCTCTCTCTCTCTCTCTCTCTCTAATTGTAGACTTAAGTAACTCGCAAGATACCATAATTTTTGGCGACTTCAATTTACCTGTGACCAAGTGGGGAGATAGTCTTACTTCACACTCTGGATGCAACTTGCAAGAGAGTTCGCTCTATTAATTTGTATGATCTCCGACCCGTGAAAATAACGTCCTTGACCTTGTATTTGCAGCAACAATAGAAGCATTGATAGAGAATTTGAATGTTGTGAAGAATTGAGTAATAGTGACCATCATATTATCACTTTCCATTTCAAATTTAATAGCAACAAAGTCAATGCCAGTAAAGAGAGGGTCCCAAATTTTAAGAGAGCAAACTTCCGTAAACTTAAGAGCAATTCCGTTTTGACTGGTTCAGTCATAGGGTATTGGAATTATGCACTGCCTATTCATCTTATAATATAACTTACTAGTTTTAATATGGTCTAATCAATCTGTTAACACTTCGCTATCATCCTCCCTCAAATTGCTTTCTGCGCCAGTCTTCTTACCCAAACTACGTCATTCAGAAAGCGACCTAATGAGCAACAGTGGATAGGTTGTTGATTGGCAGTCATTATTGTGGTTCATGTACAGCTGGCAAGATTTCCAGCTGGCCCAAGGTTCCCTGTACTCTTACTAGTTAGACTATGTATAAATGCATAAAACATTCAAAGAACATAAATTAACAAACCAATGGGTAGGTCAAGTCTATATACCGGGTATTTATACAGTGACCCCTGTAATATACTAGACAATGCATTTGGTATTACGTATGTAAGTTTTATGATTCATGTCTTTATATATACTAGTAAAAAATAACTTACAAATAACTTACTTAAAGATACTCAACACGGCTTTCGTAAAAAACGTTCCTGTTTAACAAACCTCTTAGACTTCTTCCACGATATCCTCAACCTCTACGATGAGAGTAAAGCTGTAGATATTATATACCTTGATTTTCAAAAGGCCTTTGACAAAGTTCCCCACAAACGTTTACTGCTACAACTAAAAGCGCATGGAATACAAGACGGTGTGTTGAAATGGATAGAAAATTGGCTCAGCGACAGAAAGCAAAGAGTAGTCATAAACGGTAAGGCATCTAAATGGACCAATGTAAGTAGCGGGGTACCCCAGGGATCGGTACTAGGACCAATTCTCTTTCTAATTTGCATCAATGACATAGATGAGGGTCTCACCTGTACAATCTCAAAATTTGCTGACGATACAAAAATTGCAAATAGCGTACTCTCAAAAGAACAAGTTGACGATATGCAACACAATCTAGATAAATTGTCATGTTGGGCCCAAATTTGGCAAATGAGTTTCAATGCAGATAAATGTAAAGTACTACATTTCGGATACCTAAATGAGAAAGCAAACTATTCGATGAATGGCACTCAGCTTAAGAATGTAAACAGAGAAACCGATCTGGGAGTAACAATATCGAGTACCCTAAAACCGAGTCAACAATGTTCAAGAAGTTGTTAAGAAGGCAAACAAAATAATTGGCTTTATAGGCAGGTCATTTGAGCATAAATCCAAAGAAGTTATCCTAACCCTTTACAATTCCTTAGTCCGCCCTCTTCTGGAATACTGCGTTCAATCCTGGTGCCCTTATTACCAAAAAGATATAAACAAGCTAGAACGAGTTCAACGTAGAGTTACCAAAATGATACCTAGCCTAAAGAACAAACCATACGAAGAGCGAGCGTCTTAGAGAATTAAATCTATTTCCTTTAACCCAGCGCAGATTAAGAGGTGACTTAATTCAAGTGTTCAAAATCATCAAAGGCATCGACAATATGAACTGTAGTAAGTACTTCACTATCGACCAATCTAATTACACGCGGGGAAACGGTTGCAAAATTATTGGTAAATCTTTTAACTCGCACGAATCTAAGAATTTCTTCTTCAATCGAGTTGTCAACTTGTGGAATGGGCTTCCCCGAGACGTTATAGACTGCAGCACCGTTGATTCATTTAAACTCCGCTTAGACAAATATCTCGCATCAAACCCGCGACTGACTGCGTTTGTAAATGAATAACTTTATTTTATCCCCCCCTCAGTTACTAACCCATCTGTCCCCTACTAACTTCCTAATCCTGCCACGGACATTAGTTCTATGGCAGTAGTTCCCTTTCCAATGTTCCCTTACCCACTCTAAACCACTGTTTGGACACTTGATCCTCAGTGTTTTGGAGGACAAGCAGCCTAGAAGGGTCACTAGACCTGTTGTTGCTTGATTTCCTTTGTACTCCTTTGTACTTTGTACTAGTACTTATTATTAAGATACTCTACAACAATTTCTACTTATACTGGTTATCATATTATACTAACACATCAATACATGGCTACTGTATTATGAGGAAGTGTTGGTGTTACATGTATGAGTTATCATGACACTAATGATGAACCGGACTTTTGGCTCTATGGCATCATAACATGACTCTGTGATAACATGTTAGGCATCTGTTACTGTGGGCATATTCGATGACATGTCAATTTTAGGACACGCCTCTCTTATCAAACCATAGCAGGTATTGGGTAGATAGTTTGTAACCCCCCGGGGAGGAATATCCGAGGGTCATAAAGGTCAGAGTCGATGTTCAAAGTATGATGATTGACACATAAACGCAAAGGAATTGTTTGTACCCGTCATGTTACGCAAGTCTCACAGCACCTTCCTGGAAGGCAAGTCGCTAGCCTTCAGAATGGACAATCTGAACGTAGTGTCACGCATCCAGAAGCAAGGGTCAGCGAGGTGACGAGTTCTCCACTGTCTCTTGGAGATGATATTCAAAATAGTCTTAAAGCTAAGAATAAATAGTTGGTTAGATTTGGTTAGGTTAAGATAATTGGTTAGATTAGGTTAGGTTAGGTTAGTTAGTTGGGTTAATCTAGTAGTTAAGTTAGTTGATTAGGTTAGTTACTTGGTTCGGTTAGTTGATTATGTTAATTTATTAGGTTAGGTTAGGCTAGTTGATCAGCTGAGATCAGGTTAGGTTAGCTGGCTAGGTTAGGTTAGTTGATTAGGTTAGGCTGGTTGTTTAGCTTAGGTTAGTTGGCTAGGTTTGGTTAGTTGGTTAGCTTAAGTTAGGTTAGTTTAGTTGCTTAGGTTAGTTAAGTTGGTTAGGTTAGCTAAGATGGTTAAGTTAGCTTAGTTGGTTAAGTTAGTTAGTTAGTTAGGTTAGTTAAGTTGGTTAGGGTTAGGTTGGTTGGTTAGGTTAGTTAAGTTGGTTAGCTTAGTTTAGTTGGTTAGGTTAGCTAAGTTGGTTAGGTTAGCTAAGTTGGTTAGGTTGGTTGGTTAAGTTAAGTTGGTTAGGTTAGGTTAGTTGGGTAGGTTAGTTAAGTTGGTTATGTTATGTTTGATGATTAGGTTTCGTTAGTTGGTTAGGTTAGTAGACTAGGTTAAGTTAGTTGGTCAGGTTAACCTGTTAGGTTAGCTTAAGTAAATATGTGTATTTATGTATTCTTTTTTTGCATCGCAACATTTCGTTATTATTAATTTATGTTGAATTGTATCACTAGTAAACAAAACATTTTATATTCATAGTATATATTTCTCGGGAAAAAAATCCGATTTTCGAAATTTGCATACAAAACTACGTCTGTGTAGCAATTTAAAATAAAATCGAATCATGTGTGTCAAAATTAAATGATCCGTCATGTGTATTGAAGCGCCAAGGGCAGCCTCACTAGGCCACGGAGGCTCACATAACCAGGTTGATATTTCTCTCCGGGAAGAGTAACTGCTATATCAGACGGATCCCCACCCTAAACTATATACAGTATGACACCAAACCGGGCGTCAACAAACTGCAATAATGCAAACATAAGTGCAATGAGTGCATTTCTTGGAACAGTGTTGCATGCTATTATATCTAATCACCACCTACTTTTTTGTCTGTCTTTGAATAACCCGTAAATATTATCACAATGAATATAATGAAAATCACACATAAACTTGTTTTCTAGTCATGTGAGATGGTATTTATTAATTGGCGATTTGATCAGCTGGTGTGCAAATGTCGTGGTTTTTTTGTGTACCAAATGAAATTATCGTTAATATAATTATATTATTCAGAAATACTGCATACACACAAATAAACAGACCCACAACGTTTAAATACACTTATAATATCAGCAATGTAACGTTTTGGCGGATATACAAATACTGTATATACAGTAATTGTAATTAAAACGTTCTATAGAGAATGCATTCGAGTACACTTTGTTGATATACCGTGCAGCGTATTTTACAGTAGATAAGTGGTTGCATGTTTTTATATGAGTGTGTTTTATGCCATTGACAATCTGTATCCTAATGTATAGTAGGTCTATATCTTAATGTATTATTCAATTTTACATGGGTCGTTTGTATAATTTTGTTTTTTATCCAAATTAGTCGATGATGAATTATATTAATGTATAAACTTGCTCAGTACGAGCCATCAAGTCATCCTGCTATTATTACTAAACTTGTGTATAGTGAGTACTAATAATGCAAATTGACAGGAGCCAGGAGACTGCTTCTCATGTTTCTGCTTTTTGTGAGAGAGACACCTTGAAAGACGGAACAACGTCGGATGTGAGGTTGAGTGCTTGTTCTCCCTTGTTTCTGCTGGTACTAGATCTCAGATGTCTCACAATATACATGGTTACCGGTATTCAACTTTTATGTTTATAGCATTACTTTATAAAAGGTCCTACAGAGAATTGCTAATAATAAAATAAATGTGCCTTTTCTACCAAAATTATTGCTATTTTACCAGTGTTAAGCAGATAATATAACAACAGTAAGACTTTTATTGATAGACAAATAGAGGTGTGATGGGAATACTAGAAGTTTCTCATCGCAGGAATAATAGAGCACTGTTCTCTTTCTGTACCTTTATTTCAAGCTTCCTTTCTGACTCTGCCATAGCTGCTGTTGGGGATGGCCAATGTTCTCTTTTGTTTCTAATAATCATTAATTATTCTCTTCAAGTAATATCAAATCACAAGCCGACGACTTTCCCTTGCACTTAAACAAATTTTCCAAGTGACCATCCAAGCCGTGGTTTCAAAACATGCATGACGAGTCCTTAGCACACCTGTTTTTTATTGCAAAATATCTCCAGCTATGGGAGATATAACCTTGCTATGTGTGATGCCTCAGTGTGCAACAAGGTTGTTCGTTAGTTTGCTGGATTATACGGAATATCCGTTTGATTTACCGATATTACAGAGTAATATTGTGATTTCTGATGCCATGAGGGACAGATTAAGGGCCGTAGATGGGTATAGTGTACAGTATATGGGTAGTGAATAAGGTGGTATATTACGTGGTTCCACTTGATGTGGATGACCTCCCCTGCCTTTTGAATGGCCTTGCCCATGGTTTGGGATTGACCAGATAATCACTATACTCCAGGCGTGCTTAAACTAGCTCCCCTAGTGTGCCCCTGGATTTAACACCATACCAGGATGTTTTAGTGCCACAGATTTATTGGAGAGTTGTCACCGGCCTGGGAGTATAGTCCCTAACCATAGCCGAGTGTTTTTTCGTGCCCCTTTATTAGTTAACCCCTTCAGGTGCTACCATATGTTTCTTTCATTGAGTAATTGTTTAATTAATTTATTTATAATTAACTGCTTAATAACAAGTTTTACTTATTCAGTCAGTTCTTAAGTAATTAGCACCTAGTCACCCAGTTAGTATTTGTGCCGTACTGTTTGTTGTATGCCGTGTACCACGCCATTTGTGCCGTACTGTTTGTTGTATGCCGTGTACCACGCCATTTGTGCCGTACTGTTTGTTGTATGCCGTGTACCACGCCATTTGTGCCGTACTGTGTGTTGTATGCCGTGTACCACGCCATTTTCTTGTATCCGTTTATGGTACATCCCGGGTACGCGCCGGCACTGTTATTATTCATCATCTTTATTGATGCCATAGCTCAACTAGACTATTGTTGCGAGGGTCAGCCAGTACTTGACCAACTATAGTGAACCAGTGATGGAGGTTGTGATTGTGAGAATTCAATTAGGAAATACTATTATCTTTTTGTATTGGTATATGCATGTGGAGCAGTAGTATCCATATTACCAGAGCGGTGGTGTACTTGTATATGCCGTTACCTTCATTTTCATCTTGTGATCTTTTGTTGGTCCAATGGCCGAGGGTGCCCTCGACCAGTGCGATCCAACCTTAGCATTGTTGTCAACATTTCAATCGCCCGGGACTGTGTTGCAACAATTCTCTGCTTTGGGCTGGTGCTTTTGATTACGGCAGGGTGACATACTGTAATAAAGGAGGGGTGGTTTCCTCTTATAGAGGTAAGTGTTACAGAGTGGTTTTTCCCTATTACAGTCACTGTACCCTTCCTGATCATAATACGTTACTGTTGACAGTATAGTAGGTAGGAGTCTGTGACCAGAGTGGCTGTTCTTTGGGGGTTACGGTCCAAATTTATCCTCTTTGGGACGGAGTCGTATCGGGGGAGTTGGGTCCAAGTCTACCCCCACCTTTCACCCCCAAATTATCACCAACTCTCCCACCTTCCTTCTCTAGCTGGCAATTAGTGATTAGCGACGATTGTTCTCATTCATTGCAAATTATTATTAAACCATCATTGCACATGCTTACAATGGCACTCTCTCTCGCTCTCTCTCTCTCGTTTTCTTTTCTCCCTTGGCCAAGCTCACCCAGCCCTTTCTGATCTGATCTGAGTCCTTAACTAATTTCCCAACGGGGCCCCCTTTCTGTCCCCGCTACTTTTGCTTGGGTTCAACAAGTTTTGATGTGCTAAATTTAACCATTACGGATGATTAGTGCAAGTAATTTTAAACATTCGTATAACATTTAGAAACCATTACAAAAAGATGTTTGTCATTGTTGTTTTATACAAGGGGCATGGTAATAACAGTCAACTTAAGCAATTCCAGCAATATATCTTTATTGGCTTTGTCGAATAGATAATTAATTCAAAGGATAGTTGGCAATGTTTTACATTTTAGTGTTGGCAAGACAAACCTTAAAATAGTTTCAAAGGCACATTTCAGGTACAACGGAAAATATATAATGAACAAATAACGCAACCTACAAAAGTAATATGTATTTGCTTCAAAATACTTTTCAGTTTTATTTTACTAGATAAATGCAACTACAAACGAACATGTGCATTTAAAAAAGGATTATTACTCCGAGTAAGCTGTAATAGCATTATATACTGTATATATATATATATATATATATATATATATATATATATATATATATATACTGTATATATATATATATATATATATATATATATATATATACTTTTTTTTTTTTTTTTTTTTTTTTTGTGGCAGAAAGATGTGTGGTGTGCTTGCTTAGTGTAATGAACTTGTGAAGTAGATAGCAGGAGGAGGTGTTTGTGAGAGCTGGCTGGATCACTCTGTGTATGTGAGGCACAAACAGAAACAGTAAGTGAAGCCAGACAAATGAAACGGGAATTCCAGCAACTCCTTACCAAATACCTATAGGCCTTGTCCTGCAAGTGGCACCGATTATCGTGTCGTCCATCAGTAATTTGTGTAGGGTTTATTCCCCTATTTGGGTTGTCCGCCAAGGTTATCGAGTCCCATCCACCCGATATATATATATATATATATATATATATATAGAGAGAGAGAGAGAGAGAATAAATGTAATGACAGTGTAAGAGCGAAAGTTTATAATGAATAAGAAAACAATCATGTAGAGGAACATTACTAATTTCAGTTGACGTTTCTTTATTGTTGCAAACATATGCAATATATCTAGTTGCATTTAGTTTAAAGTAATGTAGTATGACAGTAAATTATAATACAATTTTTAATTTTTAATTCAAATAAACTAAACCAAGTAAATTAATGTATATTGTAAACAGAGGTAGTGTATTAAAATAACTAACAATTCTGCTGTAAAATGCAGAACTGAAATAGTCAGTCAGCTTAAAAAATATAAAACAATACAAATCGTTGATCTGGTGGAATTACTGCAGTCAAATATGTTTCAGAAATATTTCAACCTCGGTAGCCTGACCGTGATTGGTTTACCTCACGCACCACCCCACTCACCCTCTAAAGGTTTATATATATATATATATATATATATATACCGGTATATATATATATATTTTTTTTTCTATGTGATTGAGGGAGGCAAAAGGCAGAACTGCCTATAGCGAGTGCCTCCCCCATAGTTGAAAGAGTGACAGGGCCAAAATCAAGGGACGCTCGAGCCAAAATGCCTGGACACACGGAGTTTGAAGCAATTTAAGTCTTAGGAAGAGGGAAAGACTGATTCTGGGAGAGTTCCAGAGCTCAGCTGTTGTATATATATATATATATATATATATATATATATATATATATATAAATCCAACTACTCCCTCTCGGGCATAGGCTGAGAGCCTAATGAGTCAAAGGGGCAAAGGAAAGACAGCAGAGTCACAGGGAAACTGAGTACAACTATGACCCAATACCCATATCACTGAACCCAATGAAAAAGGAGAAACAGAACATTTATCCAGAAGACCTCTCATAGATGGGCGCTATGGAGGGGGTACGAGCCTTAGATCAACAATCACCTTGTGAAACAATGGTTATAAACGGAAGAGTGGCAGATATGTTTGACATACATGGGAGCCCAGTAGTTGCTTGATTTATTTTATTTTTTTGTTCAGAAGTATGTTACTGATTTGAGCAATTTAAGAGACACTAGCATAAATCTGGCTGGAGCAGGATGTCAACCACTTCAAATAATGTGAAACTCGGGACCCCTTATTATACAGTGGAAAGGAATCAAATTTAGAACCACCATGTGTGTACTGGCCGAAAGTCAAACGGTGGAATTGATCACCTGGGGATAGATAGCATGAACAAGCGAGGGGTAAACATCCAGTTTATCTTTTCTATGCAGAATGGAAAAACTGACATGGCACTCGACATAAGAATAAGAAAATAGAACAATCTTACCATATATATTCTAACAAGTGAGGTATTGTGGACATGTCCTATTATCCATCTGTAAACGCAGTCAGTCGGGGGTTAAAAGCGAGATATTAGTCTGGGAATCATGTTTGTTGTTCTTCGCTGTACTTTTTCAAACTTTTCTATATCCTTTTGATAGTATGGAGATCAAAAATTGAACGCAGTATTCTAGATGAGGTCGAACCAGTGATTTATAAGGTGAGATATTATAACATCACCATATTTGTATTCGAAAGACCTACCAATGAATCCAATAATCTGATTTGCTTTCTCTACAAATTCAGCATATTGATGGCCCGGTTGTAAATTATAATTCATTGTTACTACTAAATTAGTTTCTTTATCAATACTTTTGAGTTGAATACTGCACATTGAATAATTTATCCTATTGTTCCTATTGCCTTATTGCCCGAAACCCAGTTGTTTAAGGCAACAGACAGCAAACCCTTCTCTTCATCCACCTATTATCTCTATCATCAATTCAAAGTCAAAGGTGGATGATGTGTGTACGTACGCAACAATCTTTCTTGCTCTCGTGTTTCCAACTTTGACTCTTCTGAATTCTCAACTCTCTCTTGCTTAACCCCTTCTTTACTGTCGATGTATTTTTAACTTTATTCTGGCTACTATTAAACGATTTTAGTTAGTTAAAATAGGGCTCCCAGCAATTAACAGGCTTCGAACTATCTCACTTAACCATCTTTGCTACCACAGATCCTTCTTAAACTGCACAAAATCGTCTAAATATAGGTAGAATGAAATGAAAAATACGTCGCCGGTACAGAAAGGGTTAAGCTATCTTGTCAATATCTCGCTAAATATATCTGTGCTGTTTATCTCTCCCCTAATTCTACTATCTTACTTCTAAAGTGGAACACATTCTATCCATCTCTCCCTTCTCTGAAATCTCCATCTTAGGAGATTTCAATATACTGTATACAGTATATAAACTGTCTGTAAATATTCACACTTATTACTTGGTGGACTCTTCCCAAATGATGGAAACGTCAGCCCGATTGCTTTTATTTATTTTTAGTTCAAAGAAGTTAAGGGGTCAAGATTATTGTCAAGTTCGCTGGCACTACCTGTATATAGGGAATTGTTTCATATTTCATATTTAGCAAGTTTCCATTCGTCTGGCACGATGCTACTCTTTATTTTATTTTTTTATAAAGGAGATATGTTGGATTTAGATTTGTTGTTTTCATTTATTTCTTTGAGGACTCGTTCTGGGCCAGGAGCTTTATTAGCTTTAAGTTTGTTCATGCTTTTATTATGTATTTCTCTCTAATTTCGATGTTTCTTACAATGGATTATCTAAATGAAGCAGAATGTCAGGAGGAATTGTGTTCATATTGTCTTTCATAAAGACGGGTGCAAAAAAGTTGTATAGGGTGTTACTCACTTGAACTTCGTCATCGACATAAAAAACGCTTACATTAACTAGTGGTCCAATTGATGAAGTAATTACCTTTTTGCTTCTGATAAATCCATAGAGTTCTTTGGAGTTTGCTTTACTTAAATTTGTAATAAATTATTCTACGTTTTTCGTACTTTACTCTTGGCTTTTCAGCATAGAGTAATGTAGATTAACCTATCAGCTTCGTTATTTGTTCTAGTATATAAGGCATGAGTGGTTTTCTTGGCTGACAAACAGTCTTTCATTTCCTTGTTCCACCATATTGGTTTATCATTAAGCTTGGAAGTAGGTATGCAGCTCAGTATGGCCTTATTATATAAATCTATGAATGATTTTCATATTACATTTATATTTCTATCGTGGTTTATGAAGCTTCAATCTATTTTGTCAAGAATATCTCTGAGTTTGTGAAAGTTTGCTAGCTTGCAGTTAGGTAGTTTTTCGTGGCTCACGTTATTGCTAGTAAATTTAAAGTTGAAAGTAATCGTTCGAGGATCACTTGTACTGAATTCTTCTCTTACTATTACTTGGTTTACCAAGTCGTCCTTAGGTGCAAAAATTACATCAAAGACCTTATTGTCTCAGGTGAAACCCACTTAAGCATGTGGGATTTAAGCGGATCAATAATCTGTAACATGCGGAATCATACGGACGAAGGTCGTAGGATGTCTGGAGAACTTGAATACATGCGATATGCGGGGGTATGCGGATACGGTCAGGCGGTTCTTGGTCGGATGTATGCGGTTCTATTCCATGGCATGCGTACAGAAATTGCAGTCGGGGCCAATTTTTCCAAGACTAGTGCTGAATACCGATCAGCACTATGCAGATTCGCATGCGTGAATGTGTGCACCCTCCTTTAAAACCCTTTCTCACCTACAAGAAACAGGCACCGACTTGCCACGAAATGCGGTTCGTGTCTTATTTGTCATCCAAATTTTTATATTTTTAGGATACTACCTGATGTGTCCTAGAGCAACGTGATGCACCCTTGCGTGTCGGCAAACCCCAGGGAATTTTCATGTATGCTCGAGAGTTCCCTGGAGTCTGCCGATTTTTTGGTCAATCCGTAGCCATTCCGTCAAACATTTCCTGAAAATCGCTCATCCAGGCTCCTTTTTTTTTTTTTTTTTAGCTTTGGCGACGCCCCGTATCCTTCCGCAGCAACAATAAACCATTTATTTGTGACAGACCAAGCAATAAAAAAACCCGCACAGAGTATCACTGATCGCCCAGAAGGGTCTCTCTCTCTCTCTCTCTCTCTCTCTATTATTTATCATATACCTTCCACTTCACTATAACCCTACTGTCAGCTCTTGTTAACATAAAGCCAAAAATTCCTCTTCACGTCAACATTAATTCTCTCAATCTCAATTTTCTAACATTCAAACATTTCAAATAAAGGTTCGCAATATGTGTTTATAATACATGTAAAATAGGACTTCAGAGGCTATCAACCCTTTTGGATTATTAAGCCAGCACACTGTAATTCAAGAATAGCGTTAGGATTGGAGCCCCATTTCGAGAACTCCAATCCCTTGTGTATTAATATAATAAATAATATATATCATAGACTACAGTAGATCTGGACTGGACACGAAAATGGAACTTTGCAGTAAGGGACCCAAAATCTGAGAACGAACCCCCAAGTTCGAACCTCGAAACCGCAAAAATATCACATTTTCGCGGTTTCGAGGCTCGAACTTGGGGGTTCGTTTTCTGATTTTGGTCCCTTACTGCAAAGTTCCATTTTCGTGTCCAGTCCAGATCTACTGTAGTCTTATGTATACACTATATATATATATATATATATATATATATATATATATATATATATATATATATACAGTATATATATAATTATATTTTGCAGCTACTGCTCTTTACTATTTCATCTTATAATTATATATTGCAAGTTTTTCATATTATGACTGTGCCCGTTTGTGTGAATGTGTGTGTGTGTGTGTGTGTGAGAGAGAGAGAGAGTAGCAGGTTTCTATCAAAAATATGCAAGGTCAATGACGGAAGACTTTCATAGGGAGTTCGACCCATTCTTTTCATGGAAACTTTTTGCATTTGGGTGTATGACGCTAGGATGACGAATATTGAGCCGAAATAGCAGGAAAAGCCCGACCTGGGCCTATTTTTAAATATGCGCAATAAAAGAGTATGCCCTGCTCGAGTTTGTAACCCTTCATTACAGCTTAGGTGATGTAAGTAATGATTATTGAATAGCAGTATATAAACCAGCACAGGTAGATGTGGTCTCCCCTGGCAAAGGTATAACTGTCAAGTAACCTGGTTCTCTAATTATATAATGTTTGGAAGCAAAAGCCACGATTTGTCTTGGCATCCCTGGGATTCCGTAGACGGGTTGTAGTAGTTTCAAGCTCATATATACTACTCCGTAGGTCATTCCGTAACTACACCGTACAGCCTCCGTTTGACAGCGAAATCGGGATTAAAATCTCAAGATTCATCACAATTTCCAGTTCCTGACAAGTCGGCACATGGTTCTTCTAGGTGGGCAAGGGACCTGAAGAGGATTCCTGAGAGAGTCGTAACTGACATGTGTTTACAGTCAAACCTTTTTCCCGTAACGTGGGAGTATTGCCTGTATTTAGGAGATTAGAATAGGACAATATTAGAATAAACATTAATGGAGAAACCCAAGGAACTTCAGATTCAAAGACTATGAAGTACTAAACTATATATGTCTCGCCCTGCCCGGAATTCAAACCCGAGACCATGCAGATGCGAGCCGAACAAGCTACCAGGGCACCACTGGACACCCATATCATAATAACTTAATTACAGCGAGAATATTAAACAAATATATGCTTCATATATAAGATAGTCTCCATCCTATATCATTTGGCTAGATGAAAATCTAACTAGTAACTGATGGATAACACAAATAATTTGGAAAGCACGCTGATTGTGCGTATAATGGCACAGGGATTTGAAACTTGCTTTACATTATTCTAAAAATATTCGAAGAGAGAGTGAGAGCTCGGGATAGAGTGAGGTAGCCTGGGGTAGGTTTCCCTCATCACAGGGCTCAGAGATTGTCAACAGATTGGTCCTGGTAATGGAATGGTTTGGGTTGGACCCCGGAAGGCTCGAGAGCTCTCCTGGGATGGACCTGCTCGATTTTCCTCATCATTTGTTTGTTCTCTCTGCACAAGTATTGACCTTTCTTCGGCAGTGTAGGCCTATCTCTGAGCATGCACTTATCAAAATCGCATACAATATATTAATACATATTATCTACAGTAAATGTCTATTGCTATAAATGTTCACGCGTTACTCTTATTTTCTGCATATTACCGGTATTATTGTTTTGAGAACAATTATTTGATTTAATCAAACAAAAATAATAGTCTCTCTCTCTCTCGAATCTGTGCAGCGTATAGCAATGAAACTAATTCCTACTCTGAAAAACAGTCATATTATGAAAGATTAAGGAAATTATATTTGTTCTCGCTTAAGAAACGAAGGTTGCAAGGCCAACATATCGAGTGTTTTAAGATACTTAAAGGATTTAACAGAGTATATATCAGTGCACTGTTCACAATTAATAACAGTGCTGCAACCCGAGGTAATGGAATTATATTAATTAGAAAAAAGGCATCCTTAGATGTGACACAAAATTTCTTCACATACAATGTGGTTAAAGGTGGTCGACAGTAATTCAATAGATACGTTTAAGAAAAGACTGGACGATCATCTGATGAAGATTGGATTTATATGAATTAATCAATAGGCATGTGTAATTTCCCTTTCAAACTAATTTCTATTTATACTATATAAAAACTGTCCTTGTGGGCATTTCCGGACCCATAAGGTTATACTTCATCCTATCTTCCGTACGGCTTATTAGCCGGAGGGAGCGGAGGATGGGGAGAGAGCCTTCTACTTTAATTAATATCCAGTATTCGAGAATGGATGATAAGTCGTAGGCGTGTGCATAAACCTTTAACCGTCTTGGTGGTGTAATGGTTAAGGTGCCTAAAAATCTGAGTGTGATAGCCCAGGTTCGAATCCCGGTGGATCACATTATATGCTTTCATTGATTTCATTGGAGGTGTTTGGTGGTGTGGTGAAATTAATAACAATATATTACTGTCCTGTTCTTCCACTATAAACTGTCCCTGTCTATTAGTATTAAGACCAGACCTCTTAGTTGAAACCGCAAGGTCTGTGTGGTCTGAGTATCTGGTTAACTCTCTCTCTCTCTTTCTCTCGTAAACCACCCACCTTTGCCTATATTCTTGATTCACTCTGTTCTTCCAAAGAATAACAAGATGAGGCAGTTCTTTTTCGATAGCGAAGTCCTGTGATATGAGGGTGGCCGCTGATATTTGCATACTTCCCTCTATTCTGCTGCCTCATATCTCGGGAAAATGTAGTGATATGTATGCAGGTTATATAAGCTTTTGGCAGCAAGGTATCGGGGTGACGAAGTGATGCATCACCCCCATCTCGCTGGTTAAGGAAACAAGGCATTTTCGTTTTTCATCGTCAATTTCCAAAATTGGTAGTGGTTGTGTGAATAGCAGGAGATTGGTGGTGTGTGGCACGGAATATGCGTGAGTGCTAAGTGATTATATTTGTGAAATTGACGATGATAACCAGCAATGTGTATTTTGTCATTGCTTACTGCTGCATGTGAAAGATATTGTGGTGGCTTGGTGGAAATAATGATAGTTAGTCTGTATATGTAAGGGTGGTGGTGATATTAGTTGTAGTTAAATTTCAAAGGAGAGGACAACACTACATATTTGAAGATCCATGAAATGTGCCAGTATAACTGCCACATACTATAGCTTCCATCGACCTACGCAGGTAAACCATCCACAAAGCAGAACACGGTAGGAATTATGAAAAACTACCGGAACGGCTAGGTCGACCAACTCCCCAAGGATGGATGAACAAGAGTTCAAGACCCAGGGAGCCACATTCTGTGCCAACCAGACATATCACACAAGTTCGTATATTAATTAGCCTATGTACCCGTCTATCTTGGCCAACCCTAACCCAGACCGACAAGATACTATAAGCTGTCTTAGAGTGAGGTATTCAAACCAGATAACTTAGCCATATCTTATTCCAGAACCTATATTTTCGGAGGATGAGGGGATTGAACGCGAGTCTGCAAGATGGGAAACAGAAACGCTATCAACTGAGCCAGCTGGACGACTAACTAAGCTTCTACTGTATAATGAAAGGTGTCTCTCTAGTAACTGGAGCTGTTGGTGGCTGCACAGTACTATATAATCTAACTAATCTACGTAAAATATCAGTATTATAGCATTGCAAGGTTGCTCACCCCACCTACCAAAAAATCCGAGCAAAAAGCTATTAAGAAAACGAGAGATAACCAAATATACTGGAGCACTGGAAAACTGACAACAGAAAACTAACCATAAAACATTTAAAGTAAAGTATTGCATACACAGATTATGCTCAAGCTGTAATTGATGAGTGGTTATGTAAAATCGACTTGTGTTTAGATAGGCTATTATTAAGTGTTCAAAAATGTAATTGAACAATTCTGAAACATCGATTAACTATTTTAAAGCATTTCCTTTACCTACATGCCTTCATTGTGTTCTGTCTAGCAATGTACTGTGCAGCCACCAACAGCTCCAGTTACTAGAGAGACACCTTTCATTATACAGTAGAAGCTTAGTTAGCCGCCCAGCTGGCTCAGTTGATAGCGTTTCTGTTTCCCATCTTGCAGACTCGCGTTCAATCCCCGCTCATGTTGGAAAGTTATTATGGGATATAGCCAGTTACCGTCTCCCCTTAGCAAGGGAGATACGTACATTTCTCTGGTCGATTAAAGAAGGTAAAGCGCTTGTGAATCCTCGAAGGAGGAGCTATGGTCGCTATATTGGGAACCAGACGATTATTATTATCATATGAACATGAGAAACCCAAAAACTGACTTTCCAATGGATAGGCTAAATCTACTAATATTGCTAACCTTTTGCAATAAATTATAGCATTTTTATAGCAATAATAACAGTGGCTCTATAACACCTGGAACTAATGCCGGGTGTACACTTGGTTGCAATAGTAGCTGGTACACCATAATAAAGTTAGGGCAGTGCACACGGGTGAGAAATAAAAAACACTGCCTCAGTCTAGGTGGCTGAAGGGAAGGCTTCCAAATAATTATCAACGAGAGAGAGAGATATTTCATCCATAACGCATATTTGTGTCCATAGCTAAATATTCGCCTATTAGACAATTATCAAACTCTTTAACACAAATATATGATTATAGTTTATGTAGATACAATACAGGATATATTCAACCAGTTTATTTAACCATCTTCTTAGGAGTTCTACAAAGTCTGCTTCGTATCTTGTATTGAAAGGTATACGGGTATAATTATGTAACCTAAGGCAATCGTCGAGGGAAGAGACATAGGGTGCTAGTGTCTATTCGCTGTAAGTAGGCGAGAAATCGTGACCTCTGTCCTTTGTAACTCAATAAGGGCTAGAGCAAATTGGCTGTAAAGTTCCACATCTATTCCTTGACTAACTCTTCCTAAATGGTACAAATATTAGCTTGATTACTCTAGTCTTTTTTGAGTTACAGAGGTTAGAGGTCATGATTTATCACCTACTTACAGCGAATAGACTATAGTATAATTGATTGACGTTTGCCCCCAGAGAATGACCTTCTCTTGTCCATAGCATGACCTTTTACAACCTCGGAGGAACGCCCAATAATGCAGTAAAACCATGCATTACATATCTTACAAAACATCCGTCCAATCCCTGCATTGGTTTGATATGAGAGGTGTGTCGTAATACTGACAGGTCGTCTTAAAAGGGGGCCCACCTCGCTTTTTTTCTCTCCCTCTCTCTTTGGCTTGTATCCATTCAGCCCCATTCAGCCTACTGTTTAAAGACGTTTACCCCCACCCAGGTGTCATTATTTTCCTGGCGAGCGGTAGCGAGCCAGCATATACTGTATATATTTTTGTTTTGACAGCAAGCTAAATTTGTCTCCGGCGAAGCCGGATTTCTCCATACAATGCTGACTCGCTATCGCTCGCCAGGAAGAAATCGACACCTGGATGGGGATAAACGTCTTAAAACAGTTGGCTGAATAGGGCCAAATGGATACAAGCCAGAGAAAAGGAGAGAAAGATAAAAAAAAAAGCAGCTGACCCCCCTTAATATACTGCCAGTAACAGACTGAACCCGTCTCATGTCACATGAAGATCATCCATCACGTTATATTATCATGACTCCTGATTCAAGGAATGGTTTGCTTAGTAATAATTACTCATCATAGATCAATTTACATCAGATTTTCCTCCTTATACAGTAGTGATGTATTGGAGTGTATAATCTATTATTATATTATTTGTTTATTATTTAGCATATTCATAGAAATCACAAGCATATATACAAGTATGAATCATAAGATCCATATTGGTAAAACTATAATTATATATATATATATATATATATATATATATTACAAATACACGTGAGCTAATAAATGTTTATATACTCCCCCCCGGAATCGAACCTCCGTCATTCATAACGATTATCCAAGCTTTAAATCCACTACACCACGGCGTTGTAAGGAGTTTTCAATATTGTCTCTGTCTTCAAATTCTACTATAAATGTTCTGGTCTAATTTTGAACTTTTCATTCCATCAATTTCTCTATTAGGCTACCACTCTTATGCCACTACCGGTTCCTAACATCCAACCTTGACACCAAGAGGGATGAAAGTAGACAGTCAGATTGATGTCTTTATTTCCGACTTTCAGGCCTAAAGTACATAACTTTAATCCTGTGTATCACCTCTTCTATCTACTTTTAATTTTGTTTTTAACCCCCCCCCCCCCCCTCTTACATTCGCGTAATATTAGAAAACCGGTGTGGGTAATACTCAGTTATTCTTATTTATTTGTGTATGGATTGTACTGTTCATGAATATTGGTTCCTACAAAAATAATAACATATTCGTGATCATGAACTGGTTTTGTTGTTCACAATAATACCCTGTGTGCATTAGTCATGAATTGTACAGAACATTACTGCCACGGTGTGTGTATTACTGTACTTTCGCTGAATTACTGCAATGGACACAATTTTAAGAAACATGACTAGCTTGTAATTATATTATTGTATAATGTTTGATGGTCATAGCTTTATACAGTAAGTGTCCAGAGTGTGACCAGTAGTTACATGATATGAGAGATGATTCAACATTGGGATGCTGTAAGAAAGAATTAATATATACTTATGTATGTTTACCTGGTTATTTTATTGTGCCTTATGTCGACGATGAGGAATGTATGTTTGCAGACTATAAGTACGAGTGTTTAATTTAGACAATCTAGATTTTGTATCATATTTGTAATTATTAATTATTATTACTTATTAGTATTTATATTATTATTAAAATAATAATAATAAATATTATATATAAACCGTAATAAATGCATATCGTACGATATCATTCCTTGCTTCACTTCCCTTGGTATATTCCTAATATATCTATCTCTTGGAATATACCATAATTGTATATACTGTATCTATTAATGGTGGCATTACCAGTCATTAAATCACAGATTTGCTACCAGTGTATAATAAAAGAATGTGGAATACAGGCAACACCACCATAGTATTCACTTATAAAGATTTTAGTGATTGCCGTAACAATTATCACCTGTAATCCTAACATCCTCTAAAAAATCACCCTTATTTAAGAATAGACATTAGATGCTAAGGGATTCAATTTACCATCAGCTGAAATATAACCGCTTATAGGTGGCTGAAATTCTGATATAATTAGGCTATTTTTAAAGCTGCCAGACAATAATTGCTCGTAAAAATTGACGGAAATATAGCTCGTGTGACACTGCCTTAACCCTTTCAGTATACAATGATGCGTGTCTAACTTGCATTCCGGCTGTTATTAACCCCTTGTGTATCGATGACGTCATTTTAGTTGTATTATAGCTTCATTTAGACGACTTTACGAAGCTTATGAAGAATATATGGTATCTAAAAGAATTAATTGAGATAGTCTGTAGTCTTTTAATTGGTATACATCCTTCCTAAGCACAATAAAATCGTTAAATATTTGTCTGAATCTTATGAAATGGATGTCACCGATACAGGAAGGGTTAAACGATGTTATGCAATTTAGAAACAATCTCTAGGAAATTCATATTATCAACAACCCATCAATTAACTTATAAATAAACCTAATTACTGAAATCAATGAAACTAATGAATACTTGTGGCACTCCAAGGATTCGAACCTATGATACGCACACCGAAATTCTGCGCACTAACCATTACGCTATCAAAACAGTTATGTAAGGAGTTGAAACTAACTCACTTACCGTATGCCTCTGACTCACACAGATCCTATCAATCTGAATAAGATCGTATAGTGATAGTCAAAATAAACTGTTAAATAGTGTCATAATCCTTAAGGGGTTAAGAATGATCTCCCAGTCAGTGCGTAGAAATGTCCTAGTTTATAATTATGTATGTATGTACCGGGTATGTATGTATGTATGTATGTATGTACCGGGTATGTAGGCTATGTATGTATGTATGTATGTACCGGGTATGTATGTATGTATGTATGTATGCCAATGTATGTATGTATGTACCGGGTGGTTGGTTCCATGTCAGTTGAACCAGTGCCACTTCAACCAGTGCCACTTTAACCAGTGCTAACTCAACCAGTGACCATTTTAACCAGTAACCTAACCTGACCTAACTAACCTAACCTAACCTACTGGTTAAAATGGTCACTGGCCTCTTTGTGCCTTTGAAAAACGCGCTATATGCCTCTTTGTGCCTTTGAAAAACGCGCTAATAATTCTGTCTTCTGATTGGCTAGCGAGTCAAGGCACTGGTGGCCATCATTGTTGTTGACATAATGTTGTCTTCTGATTGGCTAGCGATAAATATCTGCGACAGATATATTATTAATTAGTAATATGCAATTTTCTTTATTTAACATATGTGTATTGTTTGATAACAAAGACATAATATATACGTAATCTACCGATCTACAGGTAATTAATAAAATAAATAGGGGTGAATGTCCAATAACTTCATTAAAAATCAAAATTTCGAAAAAGTGAAAAAAAAAATATTTCTCAAAATATGTGTAGGCATATTGTGTCAAAATTTCAACTCCGTAGCTCAAAAAATGCAAAAGTTAAGGCTATGTGAAATTTTGCATGGAAAAAATTGATTTGCGGCTAAACCAGACGGAATTCGAGGCTGAGATTAAAATTGCTACAAAAAAACTTTTCAGAAAAGGGTCAAAAGTTGCGGTAAATCGATTGCAACAAGTTAGAATGTCGTATCTGCAATATTTAAGGGTGTGATTTTGGGCGGACGGGCGGGCAACCCGCAGTCAGAGCTGAGTTCTCTCTCAACCCACCCCCTCCCCCTACCTACCCTACTACCCCCACTCGCGCTAGGGGTGTGGATTTAACTTGTGTATATATATTCATTACTCTTCTTTTATCATTTATATATATTTAATTTATGTTTACCAGTTGTATTATTTATTGATCATATCATTATAGTTGATTGGTCATATAATTTATAACGTACTACGTTTATTTTCTTAAGATAATATTGAAGATGAGTATAATTTATTTGTAGCCTATAGAACTGTGGGTGTGGACTATTTCATTATTTTGATAAACTATTAATTAGTGTGGATGACTGACTGACTGACTGAACTACTGAGACAGACTGACTGTAAATTACTGTAATTGACTTACCGTGTGACTGAACGACTGTATGTGTGCTTGACTGTGTGACTGAATGACTGTGTATGACTGACTGTGTATGTTAATAGGTTACTTGAGGATATTATAACGGGAACATTGCGAAACATTTACTGATTTTATTTAACCTAGTCATAGTGAATTATAAATTTAAATGAGTATTTGCTTTGATCATTGTCGGAGGTCGGATTTGCTGAAAAATAAGGGTCACTGGGCCGTGTGTATCGGAATGTGGTGATTTACAAGTATACATTTTTGCAGCGCAGAGTGTAGAGACAGGCTGGGACATCTGGCAGGAGTGACTGTTGGATCCTGCCTGTACCGTGACAGTCGGGGCATACTCTCAAAGGGTTAAGTCAGTGACTGTTGGATCGTTCCTGTTCCGTGACAGTCGGGGCATACTCTCAAAGGGTTAAGTCAGTGACTGTTGGATCGTTCCTGTACCCTGACAGTCTGGGCATACTCTCAAAGGGTTAAGTCAGTGCTGTGGGTCACTGTATCTGCTCAGCTGTCTACCTTGCTCTACCAAGTTGGCCTGCTTTGGACATTCCTGCAATTTCGGAATCTCTGGAGTACATCCTTCCGGGCCACAACAGATAAGCCCTTATGGAGTGTCCCTTCTCTTTTAAACAACTGATGTAACCCGAGGATAGTTTGAGTCATACTCTTACTCCTATATTAGTTGAATTCTGTACTTGCTATATATTCCAACAACTCAGAACTTCTGCTAAATATCGATGTCTAAAGCTCTAACTTCATTATAGAATGAAACTCAAGTGGTCAATTGCTTCGCAAATAATCGCCTTCTCTGATCCTCTTACTTTCTTCTTGCTTCCTCTGTATCTTCCACTCAGATAGCCTCTCCCTTACTTCTTCTTCTCTCCAGTCTCTGTTTAAGGGGAGACTGGCCGTTTGTTTGGTCTATTAATTAATTTATTCATATATTTTTTTTAGTTTCCTCCCTAGACCTCAATCAAGCTTAGAAAAACACCCCCTAGACCCCCCCCCCTTCAAGATAAATTTGTACATTTTTCGGTAGAAAAATGTCCCGGCCGAAGGCCATTTCCTCTTAAAATTGCAATAAATACAACCGTATTTTAGCTGGTAATTGACCACTTGCGAGTTTTGTTCTATAAGGAAGTTGGAGCTGTAGACGTTGATATTTAGCAGAATTGCCAGCTAAAATACGTATGTAGTGCATATATAAATATATAAAACCCAATTCAACATACTTTTTATTCATCAAAAACCTACATTATTATGAAATTTGTTTTATAGCCTCTCCCTTAAGCCGGAGTCACACGAGCAGTTTTTCGAGCAATTTTTACGGGCAATTATGGTGTGGCAGCTTCAAATATTACACTTTATCAGAATTCAGCCGCCTAACATACTCTACCATCAATCTAGTTACCGATACCAGTGCAAAAAAGTCTAAATATAACGAGAAAAAACTTGCTCATGGAAAATTGACTGAAAAATCGCTCGTGTAACAGCGGCTTAACCCTATTAGATGCAGGGCGGGCCAATTTGGAGCCTCTCAGTTTTACTCCATTAGCTTGGAGATTTTAAGAAGTTTCATCGCATTACTTTGGCGATTATATGATGCTTCAACCCAATAAAGTGTCGATTTTTCCTGGGTGAGCGAAAGCGAGCCCGCAATTTGGGAGAAACCGGCCTTTGGCCGGGAAATTTTTCTACTGAAAAATTTACACATTTAGCTTGAAGGGGGTCTGGGGGACATTTTATTAGTTTGAAGGGGGTTTGGAGAGGCGTTTTTCCAAGTCTAGCGGGTAAACTAAAAACACATTGTTCGAAAATGGCTAAAACAATGAAAACTCTCAATAATAATTAAACAAAATATCCTAATAAGCCCAAAGACGTTGCACCAGATAGTGTTAACTTCTTCCCTCCAGTCTCTGTTAAGCCGGTATCACTTGAGTGCTTTTATAGTAAATATTCTATCTATCTATCTATTGCCTGACGCCGTGATCCCCGAAGGGGTGGCCACGAACGAACCGCCCCCATGCACCTCTGTCCCCAGTCAGTCGACGCCCCTCCCCCCAACCAGCACCGCCTTCGTTCATGTACTTCCTCACTCCATCCTTCCACCTCATATTCGGTCTACCTCTCCCCCTCTGTCCCTCCACCTCGCTCTCGTACACCCTCTTAGTCATTCTCTCGCTTTCCATACGTTCCATATGG
Organism: Paralithodes platypus; assembly: GCA_032716605.1. Lineage (NCBI taxonomy): Eukaryota > Metazoa > Arthropoda > Malacostraca > Decapoda > Lithodidae > Paralithodes > Paralithodes platypus. Next base: position 326,161 of record CM064546.1, on the reverse strand, counting down.
CCGAACCATCTCAAGTTGTTCCTTTTCACACTTTCCAGCACATCTACCTCCACACCACACCTCCTTCTTACTTCCTCATTAGTCTGTCTATCCCTCCATGTAACTCCGCACGCACTCCTTAAGTAATTCATTTCCACTGCTCTCACTCTTGGTCTGAGTCTCTCAACCAACATCCATGCTTCGCTTCCGTAAGTCAGTGTCGGGATTACCACACTGTCATGCAAGGACTTCTTCACTTCCATACTGACCACCCTATTTCTTGTTACTGCTTTTAGCGTTCCTACAACCCTCTTCCCCTGTTGTACCCTCTCCCACATCTCTTCATCCATAGTCCCATCTTTACTCAACACACTGCCCAGATACTTAAAAGAGTTGACGATCTCCATAGCCTGACCGTTCAGCTTCACCTCACACTCTGTGACTTCACCCCTTTCGAAGACCATAACCTTGCTCTTCCCCGTATTTACCTTCAAATTCCGTTTTTCGCACACTGTTCCAAACTCATTTACCAGACCCTGCAACTCCCATTCATTATCACTCATCAGAACTGTATCATCCGCAAACAGCAGTATAGGTAGCTTCCACTCAATTCCCTCCCTTTTCAGCGATACACCAACATCCACTGCTCTTGATAGTATTTCTTTCATAACTCCATCCATATATACAGTAAACAACCACGGGGACATCACACACCCCTGTTTCAAACCAACATTCAGGTCAAAGAACTCGCTCTGCTCACTCTCCACACGTACTGCTGCCTTTGCACCCTCATACATGCTCTTCACTGCTTTCAGCAACTTGCCCTCTACTCCGTATATTCTAAGTACTTTCCACAAACCTTCTCTATCCACTCTGTCATAGGCCTTCTCCAAGTCCATAAAGGCAACATACACCTTTTGTTTCTTCTCCAGATACTTCTCCACAACACAATTCAGGGTAAAAATCTGATCTACACATCCTCTTCCCTTCCTAAAACCTCCCTGCTCGTCGCCTATCCATTTCTCCGTTCTCACTCTCACTCTCTCAATCACTACCCTACTGTATACCTTCCCTACTACGCTTAGAAGACATATTCCTCGGTGGTTACCACACACTCCTCTTTCCCCTTTGCCCTTATATAGGGGGACTATTATGCCAGTCTTCCAGTCATCGGGTGCACTCCCCTTCTCCCATGCTAGTTTGCACATTTTCCATACCCATTCTATCACTATCTCACCACCATACCTCAACATTTCCCCACACACTCCATCTGTTCCTGGTGCTTTCCCCAACTTCACTCTTTTCATGGCTTCCCACACTTCTGACCTCCTGATCCCCACCTCCTCCTCCACTACTTCTCTTCTTCTCCCTCCCATACCATATCCAGCTATGTAAACATTCGATTATCAAAACAATTCTGGCAACATATCTGGAGTATTTTGCAACGATGTCGGAAACTGGACTGATGGTAGATGAATTTAGGTAACCAAAATATTTTATATGTTGACCACATAAGGTGCCAGTTGAGGATAAAATAATGTTGAGTGAAAAAGCGCTCGTGTGATACAGTCTTTAACCCGTACAGTAGCTGTATTAATTAAACTAGATACGTTTAAGAAATGTTAATAATTATTTAATAAATTACAGTGCTATCCAATTCTAAAGCGCTATTAAATATAACATGAAACACTATAATAACGTACATATCGTAAAGTAAAAACAAGGAGATACAGAATTGATAAACGCGGGAAGTAAGCGAGAGGGAAGGCTGACTGGCTCGGGCCCGTGCGTATTAGCGAATCACAGGCCGTGCTTAACTTCGCACACATTTAAAGTAGACAGTGACGGTAATTCTTACCTTGCTTGTGTTTACAGTATTATATCTTACGATTTTATGTGTTCCATGTGGTATTTTATAGCTCTTAAGGTTTGGATATCGCTTATCACACCATTAGAATGACCTAAACCTATCTAATATAATTAATATATATGGAATATAAAGGAAAAGCTGAATTAATTCATACGATAATGTGATATCCTCATGTTCCGTCATAGGCTATATTTTATGTTATTCTTTTGCTTACCATACTCTGCGACCTTATGAACAATAGCACGAAGGCAAAGAAAGGTAAACATGAATAGATAATGGTTATATCTGCACATACAGACACAAATCTTAATAAATAAAGCTCAATATGTTTGTCTGTTTGTCAGTTACCCAACCTTTGTTACTAAACTCCTCCCACAGTTTTGGTGCCAGGTGGGAGTGTGGGGCACCGTTGGAAAGCCCAGGCTTTGGAGATAGTTTTAGGCGAGTTTAGTGGAAATCAGAGACACTTTTGTTTAATAAAATTTTGGTCAGAACTTATGTAGTAACCTATACGGGAGCGAAAAAAATTGCCGTTTGGGGCAGAAGGAGGCCTCCGATCGAAAAGGTGTATGGAACGAAAGTTGTTCGCAGCTCCCCAAAATGGGGGTACGGATGAGGTCAGATCCAAAATCGGAGGTCGCCGTTTAATGAGGCACAGGGAGGTCGAGGCCGGTGATTATGGTAGTAGTAGTATTGTGATGATTGTGGTAGTAGTGATTGATGATGGTGATTATGGTAGTAGAATTTAAACCCGGGCAACACCGGGTACCCCTCCTAGTAAGATAATATTTGAGAGTTTAAAAGATGCCGCCGGGCCAGTGCAGTATTGCCAAGGAGGTGGTTTGTTTTATATTTATACACTGCATTTCCATCTTTTCGGCGGTTTCTGAATATTATGCGAAATAACAAAGGGGTTTGTATGCTACTTTCTAGTAGGCTATAATAACTTGGCTAAATTGTAACCACAACTTCAAGGATAAGTGCATATAATACAAACTCTGGAAATTCTGGAACCTTTAATGTCTAGGGCGTGATGTCATTGCCAGCCAATCACAGGTGCGGTCTCGTATCTGCTGTAGAGGCCGGCGGCAAAGTTGAGTTGGATAGAGTATAGTAGTTGATTAGATGTAAAGAACGGTCATTGTCGTTGTTTAGAGCGTCAAGTGAAGACGCTGGTATAAACCACCCTGTTTGTTTAAGTAGTGCGGAAGAGGCTTCGAAATCGTTCAATAGGGCCCAATTCGCGCTACGGAAACTGTAGCGTCTGAAGTCTTGCTCTTGAACGCGCCCCTGTGATACCTGTGTTGGGTCTCCGGCAGGGTTAATTGGGCCAGCCCACACACTGCAAGAAACAAAAACAAGAAAAAACAGTCATACGTAGGGCAAATTCGCCTCAGCCGCACCGACCCATCTTCATAAACTGGAGGTGGTACAGAATTCAGCAATGAGGATCATAACGGGGGCCCTTAAATCAACCCCGGTGGCCAGCCTTCAGTGTGAAGCAAATCTAATCCCACTCCACACCAGAAGGGATATACAGTGTGCCACCTACTTCTCAAAAATCTATGCTGCCCCACCTTCCCACCCATTCTCTGCATCTCTCCGCAATGTACCAGTACAGCCTCAAGGAGCTCCCATCCATAAAGCACCCTTCCGAGAGCGCGTAGGGCAAATTATACATAGAAAATCACGCATATTCCTTGGTTGCCACTCAACCCCCATGGTACCACCAGTCCCACCATGGGAATACATCCCACCCACAGTCCAGACAGACCTCATCAACTCAACAACCAAGAAAAACAACTCGGCTGACCTCAAGCAAGAGTTCCTCGAAGTCCTCCACACCCAGCACCAAAATTCCACCCACGTATACACAGATGGATCACGCATCAGTACCAGTAATAACAACAGCAAATCTGTGTCTTCAGCATTATGGATCCCAAAATTTCACCTTACCATGGGATGGAAGCTACCCAAACAAACCACAGTGTTTACAGCAGAGCTCTATGGACTCCTCCGTGCACTTGAGATCATCAACACCCTCCCAGTAAGTGCCTACACCATTTGCTGTGACTCCAAAAGTGCCATACAAGCCATCAACTATAACACCAAGACAAACAAGGAAATAGTATACCCTATGATCCAACTCCTCACCACCCTCCACTCTCAAGGATATACAATATCCCTCCAATGGGTACCCAGCCACATTGACATCCTCCATAATGAAATAGTGGATGGACTAGCCAAAGGGATGCACTCCTTCCACCTAACAACAGTCATACCCTACACCACAACCGACCGGACAAACATCCTCAGAGAAGACGTCCTCCAAGACTTCAAGGAAGAGTGGAAAATAACCATAGCTGGCACACAATACAGTAACATCAAGTCAGAGTGGTCAGTGTGGAAACACTCCATCTACAAGAACAAAGCCTTAAACACCGCGGCTCTCCGCCTCAGAACAGGACACACCAGACTGGGAGGGCATATGTACAGGATGGGACTGCAAGCAAATGAAAATTGCCCGTACTGCCTCACACCTGAGACAGTGGAGCATTATCTACTCCACTGCCACAGACATTACGGTGCCCGCACCCACCTCAGAAGTGTAGTAACCCAACAAGGAGGAACATTCAACATCAAGCATATCCTAGGTGGAGGAGACCTACCACAGCACAGTAAACATGTCATCGCATCAGCCCTAGGAACCTACATCAGAACAACAAACAAAATCACAAGCATATAAAATTACCATCCAACTGAATCTGTACTATACCACCACTGATCATCATCATCATCTCTGACCTCACCCTCACCTTGACTTGAATCACACAGTACACATAGAGCAGTACAGTACTGTACTGTACTGCAACTGATCATCATCATCATCTCTGACCTCACCCTCACCTAGACTTAAATCACCCTGACCTCAAAAGACAACGACAAACTTACCCCTCATATACAGTACAGTAGTATAAAATCCACCTTTACTATCTCTCCTAACCCCTATTATACTAACAATTGTTCTTTTCACCCCTCCTAAAACGCCTGTGCAGTAATCTGGAGACACCACAACCCTCCAAGCAAACTGCACATTTAAACAATAAGAAGAAGAAGAAGGGCAAATTATACATAGAAAATCACGCATATTCCTTGGTTGCCACTCAACCCCCATGGTACCACCAGTCCCACCATGGGAATACATCCCACCCACAGTCCAGACAGACCTCATCAACTCAACAACCAAGAAAAACAACTCGGCTGACCTCAAGCAAGAGTTCCTCGAAGTCCTCCACACCCAGCACCAAAATTCCACCCACGTATACACAGATGGATCACGCATCAGTACCAGTAATAACAACAGCAAATCTGTGTCTTCAGCATTATGGATCCCAAAATTTCACCTTACCATGGGATGGAAGCTACCCAAACAAACCACAGTGTTTACAGCAGAGCTCTATGGACTCCTCCGTGCACTTGAGATCATCAACACCCTCCCAGTAAGTGCCTACACCATTTGCTGTGACTCCAAAAGTGCCATACAAGCCATCAACTATAACACCAAGACAAACAAGGAAATAGTATACCCTATGATCCGACTCCTCACCACCCTCCACTCTCAAGGATATACAATATCCCTCCAATGGGTACCCAGCCACATTGACATCCTCCATAATGAAATAGTGGATGGACTAGCCAAAGGGATGCACTCCTTCCACCTAACAACAGTCATACCCTACACCACAACCGACCGGACAAACATCCTCAGAGAAGACGTCCTCCAAGACTTCAAGGAAGAGTGGAAAATAACCATAGCTGGCACACAATACAGTAACATCAAGTCAGAGTGGTCAGTGTGGAAACACTCCATCTACAAGAACAAAGCCTTAAACACCGCGGCTCTCCGCCTCAGAACAGGACACACCAGACTGGGAGGGCATATGTACAGGATGGGACTGCAAGCAAATGAAAATTGCCCGTACTGCCTCACACCTGAGACAGTGGAGCATTATCTACTCCACTGCCACAGACATTACGGTGCCCGCACCCACCTCAGAAGTGTAGTAACCCAACAAGGAGGAACATTCAACATCAAGCATATCCTAGGTGGAGGAGACCTACCACAGCACAGTAAACATGTCATCGCATCAGCCCTAGGAACCTACATCAGAACAACAAACAAAATCACAAGCATATAAAATTACCATCCAACTGAATCTGTACTATACCACCACTGATCATCATCATCATCTCTGACCTCACCCTCACCTTGACTTGAATCATACAGTACACATAGAGCAGTACAGTACTGTACTGTACTGCAACTGATCATCATCATCATCTCTGACCTCACCCTCACCTAGACTTAAATCACCCTGACCTCAAAAGACAACGACAAACTTACCCCTCATATACAGTACAGTAGTATAAAATCCACCTTTACTATCTCTCCTAACCCCTATTATACTAACAATTGTTCTTTTCACCCCTCCTAAAACGCCTGTGCAGTAATCTGGAGACACCACAACCCTCCAAGCAAACTGCACATTTAAACAATAAGAAGAAGAAGAAGTCATACCCTACACCACAACCGACCGGACAAACATCCTCAGAGAAGACGTCCTCCAAGACTTCAAGGAAGAGTGGAAAATAACCATAGCTGGCACACAATACAGTAACATCAAGTCAGAGTGGTCAGTGTGGAAACACTCCATCTACAAGAACAAAGCCTTAAACACCGCGGCTCTCCGCCTCAGAACAGGACACACCAGACTGGGAGGGCATATGTACAGGATGGGACTGCAAGCAAATGAAAATTGCCCGTACTGCCTCACACCTGAGACAGTGGAGCATTATCTACTCCACTGCCACAGACATTACGGTGCCCGCACCCACCTCAGAAGTGTAGTAACCCAACAAGGAGGAACATTCAACATCAAGCATATCCTAGGTGGAGGAGACCTACCACAGCACAGTAAACATGTCATCGCATCAGCCCTAGGAACCTACATCAGAACAACAAACAAAATCACAAGCATATAAAATTACCATCCAACTGAATCTGTACTATACCACCACTGATCATCATCATCATCTCTGACCTCACCCTCACCTTGACTTGAATCACACAGTACACATAGAGCAGTACAGTACTGTACTGTACTGCAACTGATCATCATCATCATCTCTGACCTCACCCTCACCTAGACTTAAATCACCCTGACCTCAAAAGACAACGACAAACTTACCCCTCATATACAGTACAGTAGTATAAAATCCACCTTTACTATCTCTCCTAACCCCTATTATACTAACAATTGTTCTTTTCACCCCTCCTAAAACGCCTGTGCAGTAATCTGGAGACACCACAACCCTCCAAGCAAACTGCACATTTAAACAATAAGAAGAAGAAGAAGAAGAAAAATCTTGACCCAAAAGATGGTGGCTGCGGCGGATGATGCCTTTGAAAGAAGGTGCCCCCCTGATACTACTCTCCTTGACGCGGTTGGGGGGCTTCAGTGACTAATTTTGAGTAGTTTTTCATTCCTCATTCTAGGCCTATGATTTTCCCCTTCTATTCTTATTCTGTCCCATCTAAAGGCCTGTGCAGTAATCTGGAGACAACCCTCCATGCAAACTGCACATTTAAACAATAAGAAGAAGAGAAGAAAGAAGGTGAGGTTTATCTACTTTTATCAATATTAGCCTAATCCTCTTGCTGTTGTAGCCTGTATTTGAGTACAAATTGAAGAGACTCCGGGCAGCCTTTTCACTAGCCTAGTTAGGCTAGTTCTAGATTTTTGTTTATTTTTCTTTGATAGGATAGCCTAGACCTAGATCCTAACCTAACCAAAAAACCTAACCTAGCCTAGACTAAATGTATTTGGGGGTTATTAGGTTAGGTTAGGTTAGGTTTTTTGGTTAGGTTAGGCATAGGCCTAGCCTAATGCTAAAAAAAAAAAAAAAAATCTGTTAGATAGGGCCTAGGCTAAAAGGTATAGGCCTATAGCCTAGCCTAGCAATGAAGCATAACATGATAGGAACCCAAAACTACCATTAGAAATGAGATCCCACCTGTCCGGGTTGTCTTAAATTTTTACCTAATTCCCATTAGCCTATAATAGGCTAGGCCTAGCCTATAGCCTAGGGCCTACTCCCTAAATCACTAACAAAAAATATTGTGAAGGATGTAGGCTAGGCTAGGCCCTGGCCTAGTATCCGGGCTTCGGCTACTGTCTACAGTCCGAACGGTCGTCATGTTTACAAGCGCACTGAAGTTGGTTTACTTATTTACTTTTTACTGGTTCCTTTTTCATTTTTATATCAATAAGTAATAGCCTAAGTAAATAGTTTTAGTTACATTTTACGTATTCAAAATATACAAATCCAATACGTATAAATATGTAGAATAATTAATAAATTAATAGTTTTCGTTACATTTTACGTATTCATCCTTCTAAAACTTTGATTTTTTTTTCTATCTGTGTTTACGTATTGGATTTGTATCTCGAATACGTAAAATGTAACTAAAACTATTTACTTGTTACTTATTCGAGCTGATTTTATGTATTGGAGTATCCTGAACCGGTAAAATCTGGCTGTTTTTACGTATTGGATCTGTTTCTTGAATACGTAAAATGTACCGTAACTAAAACTATTTACTTGCTACTTATTCGAGCTGATTTTACGTATTGGAGTATCCTGAACCGGTAAAATATGGCTGTTTTTACGTAGGCCTATTCGATATTTCTTGAATACGTAAAATGTAACTAAAAAAAAAATATTACTTTTTCTAGTTTTTTCCCGTAGCCTATTGGATTTGTATCTCGAATACGTACAATTTAACTAAAACTTTGATTTTTTTTTTTTTTTTAGCTGTCTTTACGTATTGGATTTGTATCTCGAATACGTACAATTTAACCCGGGAACTGTGGGAAGACTCTTAAGAGTTCCCCCGGCGGACTGCGGGAAGACTCTTAAGAGTTGGAGAAAGAAAAAAATCAACTTTAAACATCGAAAAAAAAAAAAATCAACTTTAAACATCGAACATGGTCCTTGGTCTCTGGGTCTTCTTCTGGGCGACCTAGATATGTGTGAATTTGTGTGTGTGTTTTTTTTTTTTTTTTTTTTCTCTGTCTCGAGTCGGCCACCCCCAGCTATGAGGTATGTGCCTGAGTGTATACATAATAATAATAATAATCTTCTGGTTACTTATATAGCGCCCGTATCTCCTCCTTCGAGGATTCACAAGCGCTTGGCTTTCTTTAGTCTACCAGAGACCATTACCCATCCCCCTTGCTCATGGGGAGATGGTAACCGCCGGCTATATCCCAGAAAAACTTTTCAATCTGAGCGGGGATTGAACGCGAGACCTTCAAGATGGGAATCAGGCACGCTATCAACTGAGCCAGCCGGGCGGCATACCGGTACTTACATACATGATTGTACTGTGCCGTGCTACAAGTATACAGTACAGTACAGTACTGTCCCTACTAAGCTGATTTTTTCTTTACAGAGCCTCCAAACAGATTGTCCAACAAGATGGGGACCTGCGTGTCATGGATATTGATACTGTCTCATGCCCTGTTACTGGTAAGTGGATTTTTGTTATTAACCCCTTCTGTACCGGCGACGTCTGTTTAATTTTGTTCTAACCATATTTAGACGATTTTGTGCAACTTAAGAAGGATCAATGGTAGTAAAAGAGGTTAAGTGATATAGTTCGAGGCCTGTTAATTGCTCGAGCCCTTATTAAACTGAATTAAATCGTCTAAATATAGCAAGAATAAATTTAAAAAGACGTCGCCGGTACAGAAGGGGTTAATTGGAAGGATGTTGGTTTAAGGTGGTACCGTAAACCGGGGCTAGCTCAAACAGTGGGTTAAGTTAGATGTAGGGTGTCAAAAAATAAAATAAACAAAAATAAAAAAGGTCCCACCCCTTTCCCATTCTTAAGTAAGCCATTTTAGATTTACAGAAGAGTGACCATTACTTGCATTACTGCATGTCCACAAACATTTCAGTAATGTACGCATGTTTCCTTCTATTTTTTTTTTATTTATTAAGGTGACAGTTACAAAGTGGTGTACAATCTATCTTATTCTCTTATTCTAGTTACATTGTAGTTTATCGTATTGTACCAGTACCTCCCTATAATCAACGTAGTTGTTCCCCAATTCGTCCCTTCGCCACGACCATTTCAAAGTCCAAGTCTCCCACTCTTGTCCTCTGTTCTGCGAGAGGGCTGGTTATCACACAGAGGCCCACGTCTCTTCAACAAACTCCCACGGCGAGTAAGAGACATGAGGGACATCTCGTTAGACAACTTCAAGAGAGCCCTAGATGTCGAACTGCAAAAAGTGCCAGACGAGCCCATCCTCGCAAGGGAGCGAACTGTCGCTTCAAACAGTCTACTGCACCAAATCACCACCCATAACGAGGGGCGTCGCGCTCCTTGGTGCCGCTAGAAGAGCGGCGAATACATCAAAAGGTATCAAAAGGTAAAGGTAGCGGGGAGGACCTTGTACCCCTGAGACACAGGAGTGCAGACCTGAGAAGAGAGAAAGAGAGCCGGCATCTCATCCAAGTTATGACTTGGCTTCTATGCTGGCGCTTTTTCTCCGATATTTGTTCAGCTAATCTGGCATAGAAGACACTTACAGAAGGTCCCATACCTCCCGACGATGAGAAGACCAGAGGAGTAAAGCTTCCTTGATCCCTGTTCAAGATTCTTTCTTCATAAGCGCGTTTTTTCTCACTTTCGTTTCTCAAGTATGCCGCCTTGTGTCCTCGCTCACGATATATTTGTGCTCTTGGGTTGTAGGGTGTCAAACTGGAGCAATTTGGTTTGAAGACTTGGAAGAATATGAAAAGGAATACAAGAATTAAACATGAAATAGCATTGCTTTGACCATTTTCTCACTTCTAAGGACATCTATCTATCTTTCTATCTATTGCCTGACGCCGTGATCCCCGAAGGGGTGGCCACGAATGAACCGCCCCCATTCACCTCTGTCCCCAGTCATTCGACGCCCCTCCTCCCAACCAGCACCGCCTTCATCCATATACTTCTTCACTCCATCCTTCCACCTCTCTTTCGGTTTACCTCTCCCTCTCTGTCCTTCCACCTCGCTCTCGTATACCCTCTTAGTCATTCTCTCGCTTCCCAAACGTTCAAAGACATGCCCTGATTATATTTGTGCATATACAATAATAAAGACAAATATTAATGTACTTGGCTTTCGTTTGACACCCTGGTTAGATGTATATATAAAGATAAATACCTGATACTTGTAATAATAAGACTTAACCCCCTCCGTCATATGATGCGATTTTGAGCCGATTAGGGATACTTTAAAGCCTTTGTTACCATCAGAGGTACCGTATTTAGAAACCTTCAGTTTAGTTACTTCAACCTCTGCAGTTGTCTTTGAGTTAGCTGTGGGCAGAAAACTAATTTTGGAGAGGTAATCATAAGAGTGAGAGAACTCTATTTCTTATTGCTAATCTGGCAACCTCTGCGTCATATGAGTCTGAAGGGGTTAAAGCTAATTAAACAATCATAAATCTCATTTGTTTACTGTTTATTATTCCTTCCATTTTATTGTTATGTTGATGTCGTCTGTTTTAGGAATTTGTTTTTGCCGGATAAAAATCTTGTTCAGTAGAGTACCGTATATAGTACAGTAATTAGAATTATATTTGTTGTTAAAATTTTCAGTGCTGTTAAGGGGAGATGGGCCATTTTTCTGTAGCCCCTTCTTCCTCATGTTTAGCCCCATTGGTTTCGAGATTATATTATGTTCGGCCCAGGTGCCAGAGTATATACATACATAGTTTTACTGAGTTACTATTGTTCCCAGGGGGTGTCTGTGTTGGGGCTGTGGGCCTCCATAGTGAACTTTGGTGAGGATCTGCCGACTGTACCCATCCCGCCTCCTGATGAAGCTCTCACCACCACCACCACCACTCGGAGACCAAATGAATATCACTATCATAATGATTACTACAGGTACGGACGCGCTAATAAGTCATGTCCCAGCTGTCATTATGTTTGGCTTGCTCTGTGCTGTATTAATGTCTGTCAGATCTAATTTTAAAAGGAACCGACCAAGACATTTTTCTACTGAAAAATTTACACATTAATCTTGAAAGGTGGTCTAGGGGGTGTTTTTTTAAGCTTGATTGAGGTCTATCTAGGAAACTCAAAAATAAACAAATAAATACAAATATAGACTGAAAACCAAGCTCTATCCCCTTAATGAATACCGGTACTCCTGTATAACCAGAATTCTATGGTCTATTTGCTATAAGTAGGCGATAAATCATGACCTCTATCCTCTGTAACTCAAAAAGGGCTAGATCAAATTGGCTGTAAATTTCCACATCTATTCCTTGACTGACTCTTCCCAAATGGTAGAAATATTTGCTCGATTACTCTTGTCGTTTTTGACTTGCAGAGGATAGAGGTCATGATTTCTCGCCTACTTACAGCGAATAGACTACTGTTTTTTTATTTTTTATTATATTAGTTTAACACTCCAACCGCGGGGCCCGACATATGTCGGGTGAGAGAACCATGGCCATCCCTGCGGTGCCCGACATATGTCGGAAGGGATGTTGAGCACATTATTGGCTCTGAGAGAGAGTTCACGCGTTGGGAGGACGATAGGCGGGCTCTGACCGCTCGGCATGGACCAAGTGAGGTGACTGAGCTCCCCACCACAACATTCCACACCCCTGGCTTCGCGAGATAAGGAAAAAATGCGGGAATTTACCGTATTTTAGGGTTTTTGCCCTCGTGTTGCGCAATTGTTGCAAGAGAACCCGTGGTCGTACAAGGATGATTCAGGTGTCATTGGAAAGCTCTATTAGCACCCTTTCACGGATACATAATTGTATTACGCTCTGGCTCTTGTTTATGCATGAAAAAGAGCATGGAATGAAGCTCGTTTAGGGTAAATATGCCCGCCAGGCAGGTTGTTGTTGTTGTTCCCCAGGCTGTCTGGCCGAACAGCCCCAAGGTCTCGAGCAAGGCCAAGGCCATAAACGAGCGCCCCCACAAAATCCTCCCTGCTTACCACTAACAGAGCCCGGGTGACCGAAGCCACTCCAAGGCAGGGAGCTGAGGAGGGTACGGAAACGCCCGGGAAACCAAAGCCCCACCCAAGGCCCTGTGCCCCTCAGCAATTATGAAGGGAAAGTTGAGGGGTAAGGGAAAAATGTGATGCTTTGGCTCCCAATCTGCCAACTTCTAGGTTGGCAGTAGGGAGGTCAATCTACGGAAAAGACGCCGCCACTTGAGATCTAGAAGATCTATAAGTAAAAGGAATAGTCAGAGTAAGCTATGGGTATGGCAGAGATCGCTCAGTTCTCACTCGGATAGACCAGCCCATCACCACATGACTAGAACCCAATCCTCTCAGCATCAGCTAGAAAAGGCCCTAGAAAGCCGCCTTTGGCGGGGGGATAGCTCCCCTATTTCAACTCCTTTCGGGGTTGGGCACCCACCCCCACCAGGCAGGTAATAGAAATCTATCATCCACTTACTGTACTATGTGGTGAATTGTGTTCTTTTATTTCATAAATTTTATTTTAGTAAGCGTTATTTCCACATAGCGATTTTGATAAGTTAGTTTGCTTTTATATTGTTTTTGTTCAAGTTTTGGTTTGTTTAGTTTGCAAGTTTTACATTTTAACTAATAGTAAATGTAACTGTAACTATGGGTAGCGATCCGCCACCAGCAGCACTCCAGTCTAAGTATGTGGATGAGACGGAAGCCTACGGCACCCCAGGTTCCTGAATGACCCCAGGTTCTTTGTGGCTCTGCCCTGCAGTGCCGTGGCTATCACCTCCCTCATCACACTCCTGGCCGGGCTCTGCTCCAGGAAGATATTCACCACCACTACCGTAAGTTTCATGTACACTTGGTCAAAAAATTATTTGCACCCCTACCCTGATAATCTGGTGTGTACAGAGCTTGGTAGGGTTAGCATCTCTGGCTGCAACTATATCCATCTATACTACTACCTACCTATGCTAAGTTGGTGAGCCTAGGTATCTTGCTGAACTGGTAAATCGTCCACCGGCGCACCCTGGTGTAGTATTGCGCCATGATGATGATTTTCGTCATTCTCTTATGCAGCTCCGAGGTTGTACACAGGTTGCAACACAACAAAGAAACCACCACCACAGTATATAAACAATACATAAGATCAGTGATGGAATACGCAAGCCCAGCCTAGGCTTCTAACCTAGCTGAAACACATCGTAAGACCTTAAAGACTATTCAAAACAAAGCCCTGAAGATAATTACAGGCTGCACAGCTACTGCACCCACAGACCACCTACATCAAGAAACCAAAATCCTCAAAGTCAAAGACCATCTGGACATGAGAGGCACTCAATTCCTGGCAGCAGCCTCCACGAACCAGGACCACCCACTAAACTACATGGCAACACACCCACAGACACCAAGAAATATCAAAACAACACCCAGCACACGGTATCACACACAATTACTGTCCTCTCTCCCTCCCTGCCCACCCCGAACCAACTTCCAGAAGCACATTCATACTCATATCTCTCGCCGATCCATCCACTCACTCACAGACAACACGCAGCTGCAAGCACGACCTCCCGAAATCCATCCTTCCGAATCCTCCCTTCCTCGCGAGGACAGAGTCCACCTGGCCAGGCTGAGATGCGGACACCATCCAGCTCTCCTGAGCTATCAGAAGAGACTGGGATGACTCCGTTGTCGACACCTGCCCGGGATGTAACACAGCACCCCATACCATTAAACACATCATAGAAGACTGCATTTCACACAACCACTTACGCCAACAACACAATCTACACTCAATGAGAGCTCTGTGGGAAAGCCCGATCGTGGCCATGGCCTTCCTCAGGGACTCGGGGCTGTTCGGCCAGGCAGCTTAGGGAACAACAACAACACAGGTTGCCACAGTCCATGAGGGAGCTGAGTTCTGTTGAGTGCTTCAAGAGGCAAATTAAGGCTTTCCTTTTTGAGAGAAGCTATGATGTTGAGAGGGGAGGTGTGACATAACTAGAGTTTAATTTTTTGTTTGTATTATTTACTATTATGCAAGTTTTTTTTAGCGCTAGTGAATTCTTTGGAAGAATTGGCGCTCTATGAAGTAAGTACAGTAACATGATTATCATTATTATTTATTATTACTACTATTAATATAGATAATAATATTAACCTCTCGGCTGCGCATGGGGGGTATGAGACACCACACTCCTGTGCTGACGTATTTGAGCTGTTCCCATCACTAACATCGTTATTTTACCATAAATAGCATTAATACTTATCCATATGCGCCTATTATAGGTTGATTATAAAGGTATTAACCTGTTACAACAATAAAACAAGTGGAAACAGTGTTTGGATGGTCAAAATTGGCGATACAGGCCGGGAGTTACATAATGTATGGCTGAGGCAACCTCCCTGCCCTCCACCCCTCCCCTTGTCTGGAGAGACACTGTTCCGCAATAGTCTCTCGCTCTTTCCCACGCTTGGTGACAGTGATGACAACGTCCTGCTACCAACTCGCTAATGTTAGCACGAAAATATACCACAGAATAAGGGAATAACAGGGAAAATAGGTACAAAGGAAATCAAGCAACAACAGATTTAGTGACCCTTCTAGGTTGCTTGTCCTCCAAATCACTGAGGATCAAGTGTCCAAACAGTGGTTTAGAGTGGGTAAGGGAACATTGGAAAGGGAATTACTGCCCTGGAACTAATGTCCGTGGCAGGATTAGGAAGTTAGTAGAGGACAGATGGGTTAGTAACTGAGGGGGGGATAAAATAAAGTTATTCATTTACAAACGCAGTCAGTCGCGGGTTTGATGAGAGATATTTGTCTAGTCGGAGTTTAAATTAATCAACGGTGATGCAGTCTATAACGTTTCGGGGAAGCCCATTCCACAAGTTGACAACTCGATTGAAGAAGAAATTCTTAGATTCGTGCGAGTTAAAAGATTTTCCAATAATTTTGCAACCGTTTCCCCGCGTGTAATTAGATTGGTCGATAGTGAAGTACTTACTACAGTTCATATTGTCGATGCCTTTGATGATTTTGAACACTTGAATTAAGTCACCTCTTAATCTGCGCTGGGTTAAAGGAAATAGATTTAATTCTCTAAGACGCTCTTCGTATGGTTTGTTCTTTAGGCTAGGTATCATTTTGGTAACTCTACGTTGAACTCGTTCTAGCCTGTTTATATCTTTTTGGTAATAAGGGCACCAGGATTGAACGCAGTATTCCAGAAGAGGGCGGACTAAGGAATTGTAAAGGGTTAGGATAACTTCTTTGGATTTATGCTCAAATGACCTGCCTATAAAGCCAATTATTTTGTTTGCCTTCTTAACAACTTCTGAACATTGTTGACTCGGTTTTAGGTTACTCGATATTGTTACTCCCAGATCGGTTTCTCTGTTTACATTCTTAATCTGAGTGCCATTCATCGAATAGTTTGCTTTCTCATTTAGGTATCCGACATGTAGTACTTTACATTTATCCGCATTGAAACTCATTTGCCAAATTTGGGCCCAACATGACAATTTATCTAGATTGTGTTGCATATCGTCAACTTGTTCTTTTGAGAGTACGCTATTTGCAATTTTTGTATCGTCAGCAAATTTTGAGATTGTACAGGTGAGACCCTCATCTATGTCGTTGATGTAAATTAGAAAGAGAATTGGTCCTAGTACCGATCCCTGGGGTACCCCTTCTACTTACATTGGTCCATTTAGATGCCTTCCCGTTTATGACTACCCTTTGCTTTCTGTTGCTGAGCCAATTTTCTATCCATTTCAACACACCGTCTTGTATTCCATGCGCTTTTAGTTTTAGCAGTAAACGTTTGTGGGGAACTTTGTCAAAGGCCTTTTGAAAATCAAGGTATATAATATCTACAGCTTTACTCTCATCGTAGAGGTTGAGGATATCGTGGAAGAAGTCTAAGAGGTTTGTTAAACAGGAACGTTTTTTACGAAAGCCGCGTTGAGTATCTTTAAGTATGTTATTTTCCTCTAAGTGATTTACGAGTCTGTCTCGTATGACCGTTTCTAGCATTTTACATACAACTGAGGTTAAGCTAATTGGACGATAGTTACTGGGTAGGGATTTGCTGCCTTTTTTTAATATCGGTGTTACGTTGGCTAGCTTCCACTGATCAGGCATAGTTCCAGACTGCAAGGATTTATTGAATAGTAATGTCAGTGGTTTGGAGAGCTCATCCTTAGCTTCCTTTAGAACTCTAGGCGAGATTGTATCAGGTCCTGGCGTTTTATTTACCTTGAGTTTATCTAAACAATTCAATACTTCTCTCTCTGTAACGGTGATATTGCTTAGAACATCTGAATTATCAATCTGAATCGGCGATGGTGTAGGGATATCACTGAGGTCTTCTGTTGTAAAAACTGATGCAAAGAAGGTATTGAGGGCATTATTCATTTGTACTTCGTCTTTGGTGTATTCTCCATTTTCATCGACTAACGGTCCAACAGTTGAAGTAACTACTTTTTTCTTTCTGATATAACTATAGAATTCTTTCGGGTTTGTTTTACTTTGATTCGCAATATGTAACTCTAAGGTCTTTTTACTTTGCTTAATTAACTTTTTGGCTTTGCGTCGTAGCTCTACAAATTTCACACGTTCTTCGTCATTTTGTGAGGATTTTAATCTATCATTAGCACATTTTTTAGCAAGCAGGCAGTTTGAAATATCTTTATTCCACCATTTGGGCTTATTATTATGGCCTGGACGCCGTATTTTCGATGGTATGCAGTCTTGCACTGTTTTTAGGTAAGTGGTTTCGAATAACTTCCTAGATGTATTTATGTCGTTATTGTTAATTAACCCTCTCACCACGGAAGGGCTCTTGAACGCCCATAAAAAAGCATATAACAGGTACCCGGAAGGCCTCTTGAACGCCCAGTGGTTGAAAGCCTGTGAGCTTCGTGTGCGAGGCGTCGGTCCGACGCATGTAAACAACAGCCGGCTGGACCGACGCCCCGCATCTCCGGCCACAAGAAGGAGAGCGTCGCTTGTTCGTGTGTGCCTGTATGTTGTTGTTAAGTATCGAAAAGTGGTGTAAAGTGGCTGTTTTGGCCATAAAGTTATCTCCAATGAAATCATCATCACAGCTCAACCAGTTGACTTAGAGAGCTCTACTTAATGCCATTCTACAGGTAAATAACACAGCTACGCTTGGGGATGCGCGGGAATGCGGGAAGCAGTCTGATTAACGAATATACGGTAGCCTAGCCTAGACGTTTTTCGGCCAAAACACCCGGGTTTCGAGGAATATATATATAATACATAGCCGGGGCTGGAGGGTTAAAAAGCTCCAGTCAGTTTCTTTAAACATAGCTCTAAGTTTATGGAAGTTTGCTTTCTTGAAATTAGGGACTTTTTCGATGCTACTATTTGGTTCGTTACTAGTAAAGTTTAAAGTGAAAGTTATCGTACGATGGTCGCTGTTACTGAATTCATCACCAACATTCAAATTCTCTATCAATTCTTCTTTTGTTGCAAGTACAATGTCAAGAACGTTATTACCACGGGTCGGCGTTCGAACAAATTGATAAAGCGAACTCTCTTGCAAGTTCGTATACAAGTCATGTCCGGAGTGTGAAGTAAGAGTATCGCCCCACTTGGTCACAGGTAAATTAAAGTCGCCAAAAATTACGGTATCTTGTGAGTTACTTACATCTGCAATTTGTTCGTAAATTTCTCGGTCAGTTTGCACTGATTGAGCTGGAGGTCTGTATATTAACGCAAGTATTATTTTTGTACCTTTATTATTCTTTATTAGCACAAAAGATGTGTCGACGTTCACAATTTGAGGTTTTGACACGAGGGTCGGGTTAAGACTTTCTTTGATATATAATAAAACGCCACCTCCATTTTTATTTATTCGGCTGTTCTCAAACATTACATAACCGGGAAGTGAATACTCTGCTAAAAAGTCTCTATCTTCTGTATTGAGCCAAGATTCTGTTATGCCAATCACATCATAATTTTCTGTAAACACTAGTTCCTCTAAATCTGAACATTTATTGCGTATGCTACGAGCGTTTGCATAGAAAACCTTTAAAGTTGCGGTTTTAGAACTCACAGAACGTTCTTTCATCGAATTTTTGGTTCTGGTCGGATCTACATTTACATTCATGGCTGTCCTCGGTCCTCGGTCGTTATCCCGGGCGGTTTTGAATTTGGGTCGTGTTGGTGGAGCTTTATCCAAATTCGCGGTTCTTGACGGATTAGTATTTAATTCCTTTGTAGGTTGCCGTCCTCGCTGTCTTCGGTCCTCCTTCCTGGTTGTCCTGTGCTGAGTCGATTTCTTCTCCGAAAATCCTTCACCGCATCGTTGAGAAGACGCCCAAAACGTGCTGCTCCCACCTGGTTCAGATGAACTCCATCGTCCGAAAACAAATAGTCATCGTAGTAGAAATTGTCCCAGGTGTCGACGAATCCCACGTTCTCCTTCCTGCAGAGGTTTGCTAGACAACGATTTGTGCTGGTGGCTATGTTGTAAAATCGGCTCTCTACACCGAGCCGGGGGACGATTCCTGAGACGATGATCCTTGATGACTTCTCCTTAAACGACTTGATCAGCTGCTGGTACTTTAACACCTTAAGAGCGGCCTATGCGGTTTATTTATATGTACCGCCCAGCGGGGTGTTTTTAGCCAAAATAGGGCTGTTTACGTGATCATTTTCATGCCTAAATAAGACCCAGAACGTAAAACAAGTATCTATCCCTGAAAGGGCATAAACAGAGCTTTCGAATGACACCATAACGATCCTTTTATGATGGCTAGTTTTCTTGCAATAACCGTGCAACGCGAGTGCAAAAAGCATGTAATTAGCCACTTTCCCGATACAATTCCTTATATAGCGAGTGAGAGAGGGAGGAGGGAGCTGGGATTCGTGTCAGTATGTTCGCCGCGGTGGTCTGGAGCAGTCATACGCTCGCTACTCTCCTGCCACCACTTGTCTCTCTCTCTCAGCAACATTACGTGCTGAAATTGCCACTCGACCTGTGTCGAGCGCCGCCACATAGTCCAGCTTTATTTAACTCGACTTATGTTGCTCGCCGCTAATTAAGGGTTAAAAGCAAATCTTCCGACCGGGTTCGCTGTACATCGTTGGATCCAACGTGGATGACGTACATTGTATTAACAGGGGCTAGCTTTGATACTTCGTCAACTGCTGCAACTATGTCGTCCACACCACCACCAGGGATACAAAAACGCTTCCTGGTCTTAGGTGCCCTGGCGCAAAACTCTGTGAGCTGACCACGTATCATCGAGTCTCCCACGAGCCGGACTTCTTCTATTTCCTCTTCGTCATCTGAGTCTGTGAGTATCTGGAAACGGTTTTGACACTCGGTAATCGGTATGTGTTTCCTGGTCTTGGGGCAAACGTTGTTCCTCACGACACGGAAGTTGTCTTGAGGGGGAAGAGAGTCACTATTTGTATCTTGAGTATCGGAAATATCAGCTGAAGTGGCTACTGTAGGCGTTGAATTGTTGGCAGTTGACGTTGGGGCGTTGGTGGCTGCTGGAGTTGCGGTGACAATTGAAGTTTGTGGTACTCCAACGTTGAGTGTTACAAACTCTTGGAGTGATTCCAGCTTCATGGTGAGGACGTTGATCTTGTTGTAGGCTTCATCTAATTTCACTGTAAAATTCTCTCGTTGCTGGCAGAGCCGGCAGACTTGAAGATCGACAGTAGCAAACATGGACTCACCAAACCTACCGGCGCAGTTCGCACAAGCGCGAGGCATGGTGACAGTCACTTTCTTCAGATCACTTCACTCACTTAAAAAACACTTCACTCACTTTAAAACACTTCACTTACTTTAACCCTCTGTTCCCTTCCCGGAAGGGCTCTTGAACGCCCAAAAAAGCATACACGAGCTGCCCGGAAGGGCTTTTAAACACCCATGAGCTCAAAGCCTGTGAGCTTGGTGTGCGAGGCGTCGGTCCGACGCATGTAAACAACAGCCGGCTGGACCGACGCCCCGCATCTCCGGCCACAAGAAGGAGAGCGTCGCTTGTTCGTGTGTGCCTGTATGTTGTTGTTAAGTATCGAAAAGTAGTCTAAAGTGTCTGTTTTTGCCATAAAGTTATCTTCAATGAAATCATCATCACAACTCAACCAGTTGACTTAGAGAGCTCTACTTAACGCCATTCTACAGGTAAATAACACAGCTACGCTTGGGAATGCGGGAAGTAGTCAGAATAACAAATATACGGTAGCCTAGCCTAGACTTTTTTCGGCCAAAACACCCGGGTTTCGGGGAATATTTATGTAATGCGTAGCCGGGGCTGGAGGGTTAAAAACACTTCAATCACTTCAACCGAAAACAAATATGCTGAAATACGCAGAAATAGTTATCAGGGGTGATAGCCTAACCGAAAACAAAAATGTTGAGATACGCAGAATTAGGCTTCCAGGGGCGATAGCCTAACCAAAAGTGTTTTTTTTAAATTGAAATACGCAATAATAGGCTACCAGCGTTGAATAGCCTAACCGTCGTAACCGAAAATAATAAAATTGAAATTCGCAGAAATAGTCTACCAGGTGTGATAACCTAACCTTAAACAAATATATGTACAGTATAACAGAATATGTAACTAAATATACAATTCACCAAATAGAGATTATATAAAAATAAAGTGTGACTGCACACAAGGGGTTAATATACTGTGTCAACAGATGGCCCTGGTGTCGCTGTAGCCTAGTAAAGCAGTAGCCTACTCTTTTTAGATAAAAAAGTGTATCAGTCAAAGGTTATTAGTCCATTAGTTATAGTTATTAGTTATTAGTTATTAGTTTCAGGTGATAACTGAAGGAGGGGAGGAAAGTGGGGAAGGAGGGGAGGTGGAGGAGTGATATTTTGCATGGCCCAGGGGCAATAAAAAAAAATGTTTTGGGGTGTTTTAAATGGATTTTTTAATAGCCTTACTCTTAAGAGTCTTCCCGCAGTCCGCCGGGGAACTCTTAAGAGTCTTCCCGCAGTCCGCCGGGGGAACTCTTAAGAGTCTTCCCGCAGTTCCCGGGTTAATACTCTAATAACGACTGGTATATCTCAGAGCCTGTACAGTAACCTGGTCCATGGGATATTTGTGTTGGTACTGATGGTGGTCTACCAGTATCGCTTCATAGACGACAACTTCAGCCACATTGCTGCGGCCTGGGTAGTCGGCATACAGGCGGCAATGATGCTAATCTTGATTATGCAGGTAAGGACTATTCCCACAGTGGACCTCAACAGGGTGGCAAACTGCGCCAATGTTGTTTGGAGACTTTAGTGGATGTGAGATGGAATATTGAAAAATTAATGAGATATTTCATTGTTTTGTTATTTTATCGACTGGATTGAGTGTGAGACTGAATACAGACAAATTAACAAGTCATTTCATTGTTTTGTTAATATAAATACATTGCAAAATATGACAAAAGCAAGCAAAATCCTCAATAATAATATGACAAAATACTCTACTAATAGGTGTGTTACTTGTTGCAGGTTATACTGAGCATGTGGGAGCTGCGTCGCCAAAAAGCCTCCTGGCCCACCATCAACATATCCAACATCTTCACCGTCGAGTGTCTTTTCTTGGCGGCTCGATTGGTACGTATACTTCATTACACTGGTTCATTTCTAATATAAACAGAAGATGATAAAATTAAAGATGAGAAAATCCCTGAGGATTGGCACAAAAGTGTAATACAGTAGTAAATATATACAAAGGAAAAGGGGATGCACTAGATAGAGGTAATTATAGGGGCCTGAAAATGCTTGCCCAAATTATGAAGGTCTGTGAGAGAGTCTGAGGGTTTGATCAGGCAAAGATCTCCATTGATTATATGCAGTTTGGTTTTATGCCAGGACGTGGTACAACCGATGCTATCTTCACAGTCAGGCAGATACAGGAAAGATATATACTTACTAAAAGGCAGGGATCTTTACTTTGTGTTTGTAGACTTGGAAAAGGCCTTTGACAGGGTGCCTAGAGATGTTGTGCAGTGGGCTATGAGGAAACTTTGTGTAGAAGAGTGGCTGGTGCGTGTAATAATTAAGATATATGAGGATTCGCGAACTGCGGTGAGGGTGAAAGGTGTACTGAGTGAGGAGTTCATCAGGGTTCAGTGTTAAGCCCCCTCCTCTTTATTATGGTACTGGAAGCACTGTCTAGAGATTTTAGATTCGGACTCCCGTGGGATCTGTTTTATGCAGACGATTTAGTCCTAATAGCTGACAATGTGCAAGATGCTGAGGCCAAATTCAGAAGATGGAGAGAGGGCATGGCGAGCAAGGGTTTAAGAGTCAATATTAACAAAATCAAGGTTATGCATTGTAGATTGAGATGAGGCACTGTGGAAAAGAGAGGTGCATACCCATGTGCAGTGTGTGGAAAGGATGTGGGCACTAACTCGATTCGGTGTAGCATCTGTTGATGTTGGGTGCACCATGGGAGTAAGCGCTGTAGTAGAATAAAAGGATCCCTGCCGAAGGATAAGTCAGAAATTTAAAAAAATTAGTGCGTAGTGTGCAAAGGCGAGCTTGTGTTAAATGATGATCCTGTGGCTCTGAATTTTGGAAATAAGTAATTGGAGCTGGTGGACAAGTTTTGTTACCTAGGAGATACCATCTCTGCCGGTGGTGGGGCCGAGGCTGCCACTGTCGCTAGAATTAGATGTGGCTGGGGGAAGTTCAGAGAACTGCTGCCAATTCTGACCATGAAAAAAATGCCTCTCCCCCTGAAAGGAAAGGTGTATGCCTCATGTGTTAGAAGTGCAATGACGTATGCCTCAGAAACATGGGCCGTTAAAGTAGAGGATGTCAACAGAATGGAACGTAATGGGATGAGAATGGTGAGATGGATGTGTGGGGCCAAGCTGCAAGATAGAATAACAATTGATAGAGATCTATCAGATCTATGTATTTATGTAGAGAGATCTCAAGTGACGGCGTCTTTTCCGTGGATTGACCTCCCAATCTACCAAGATTGGAAGCCAAAGCATCACATTTTTCCTTTGCCCCTCAACTTTCTCTTCATAATTGCTGAGGGGCACAGGGCCCTGGGTGGGACTTTGGTTTCCCGGGCATTTCCGCACCCTCCTCAGCTCCCCGCCATGGAGTGGCTTCGGTCACCCAGGCTTTATTGTGGTAGGCAGAGAGGGTTCTGTGGGGGCACTCAGTTATGGCCTTGGCCTTGCTCGGGGCCTTGGGGCTGTTCGGCCAGGCAGCTTGGGGAACAACAACAACAACAACAATTGATAGAGATGAGGAGATGTTTAGGTATAAAGAGTATTAGCGAGGAGATGCATACAAGTAGGCTAGACTGGGATGGCATGGGCATGTGGAGAGAATGGATGAACAAAATTGGGTGAAAAGATGCAGGTCTGTGATTGTGGAGGGAGCTGCACCAAGGGGTGGACCGAGGAAGACCTGGGATCGGAATATACGTGCCGATCTGAAATCCAAAAACTTGACATGTGAAGTAGCCCTTAACAGGGTTGCCTGGAATGCCGCCATTAGGACAAGAGACTGAAACTGCATGTATGTGTGGAGCACTCAGTCTTAACATTTTATGTATGTATTTATATTAGATTTGATATGAAATGGAGTATGGTTCTATATGTTGTTGTTGTAGCCCCGAGATGCCCTTTATGGCAATCCTGCAGCATCCAGGTAGTCCTTGTGCCGCACCTACCCAGGGGGAGGTAGGGTGTGGTGAAATCTGTTTGTCAGCAGCGGGGAAGGAGGAATCAGTCCATGGGCTCGTAACTTTGGGGCAATGTTTCCTCCATCCGCAGCCCTCCGAGTAGTGCCACCATTGCAGGCGTGTTTACCCCTCCCCTCCATTTGGTAGCCTTGTACGACACACAGTAGGATATGTTTTCCTCCACTAAGTATTTATATTTTGTTTTTGTGTGTTCATTTTTTTTTTCTATTGTGTTGTCCCTATTTGGGCTCTGTCTTGAGTCCCCCCCCCCAAAAAAAAATAAATAAATAAATAAATAAATAAATAGGAAAAGTGGGGAATGGGCCTGATTATATACCGGTACATACATACATACAAGACCCCCAGGGCCCAGGTTCTATGGGTTGTTATTGTTATTGTACAGTAGTTCCCCAGACTGTCTAGCCGAGCAGTCCCGAGTTCGGTTGACTGAAGCCGCTTCAGATGCTCAGGCCCCCGATGGGCCCAGTGTCTCTGAGAGGGCAGGGGATCATCAGCCCATGCCCACGGGCTTGCACTCCCGGTCCAATGTCTCCACCATCCACAGCCCACCTTGCAGTGCCACCTAATCAGGCGATCGTACAAGCACCTAAAAGGAAAAGTAGTACTGTACAGGAAAAGAGACCGAGACAGAAAAGGCTAAGGTTGGGTAGAGGATTCGAGAATGAGGATAGATAAAGTTAGTTAGCTGAACTCTGGTGAAATTTGAAGTTGCCAAACCATAATTTCCCATAAAAATA
This sequence comes from Paralithodes platypus, assembly GCA_032716605.1. NCBI lineage: Eukaryota > Metazoa > Arthropoda > Malacostraca > Decapoda > Lithodidae > Paralithodes > Paralithodes platypus. The sequence continues at coordinate 300,776 of CM064546.1, read as the reverse complement.
TTGCTAAAAAATTGCTCATGTTACACCGCCTTAGTATGTGTCCCTCCACAACTTGTATTTACCTAATTGTAGTTTACAGGAGTTGAGCTAATCTTGCATGGCCCGTCTCTCAGTCTACTTTTATCCAATTTTTTCTTGAAAATATGGATGTTCCCTGCCCCTACCACCTCCTCCTCCAGCCCATTCCATTTGTCAATACATCTATAGGGGAAGCTAAACTTTCTGATATCGTTCTTGCAGGTAGGTCTTTTTACTTTGTAGCTGTGGCCTCTAGTTATTCCTGTATCCATAATTAATATATCCTCCCTATCCAGCCTCTCCAGCCCTCGGGTGCATTTGTACATCATTATCATGTCTCCCCTCTCTCTCCTCTCTTTTAGACTCGGTAAATTTAATTTGTCTAGCCTCCTTTCATATGGCAGTTCTCTAAGACTTGGAACCAATCTAGTAACTGCTCTCTGGATTCTTTCTAATTTGTGAATATGCTTCTTAAGATGCGGGGACCACACCACTGCTGCATACTCCAATCTTGGTCTAATCATACTTTTTATAATCTTCGCTAACATGTTCTCATCCAAGTAGTTCAGAGCAACTTTCATATTCCCGGCCATTGCATACATTCCGCTAAAGAGCTTGTTAATATGTTTCTCTGGCGACAAGTTATCTTGTACAATCAACCCTAAATCCTTTTCTTTTTCGTCCTTGCTAATTATATTATCTCCCATCCTGTACTCCCAATTTGGTCTATTCACACTTCTTCCCATATTTAACACATGACATTTACTTATATTAAATTTCATTTTCCACTTGGTGCTCCATTCGTATATTTTATCTAAATTCCCTTGCAGCTCCTCACAACTACTTATATTTGTTATTTGTCTCATAATTTTTACGTCATCTGCAAACATTGACATGTAGGAGTTTATGTCTAACGGCAGCTCATTCACGTACATAAGGAACATAAGAGGTGCCAACACAGATCCCTGTGGCACACCACTCTCAACTTTCCGCCACGATGAGTAAGTTCCTCTAATGTTGGTCCTCATTTCTCTATCTGTTAAATAGCTCTCCATCCATTTCAGCAAACTCCCCCTGACACCTCCTATCGTCTCAAGCTTAGATAACAATCTCTTATGTGGTACCTTATCGAATGCTTTGGAAAGGTCTAAGTAGACGCAGTCCACCCATCTGCCTCTTTCTTGGAGTACATCTATCACCCTACTGTAATAACATAGCAAACTGGTAACACAACATGTCCCTTCTCTGAATCCAAATTGCTTTGGCGTTATTATCTGCTTTCTCTCCAACATTTTCATCCATCTCTTCCTAATTAGCTTTTCACAAATCTTGCAGCATACAATACTAGTAAGTGAAACTGGTCTATAGTTTAAAGGGTCCTCAGGGTTTCCATTCTTGTATATCGGAATGATATTAGCTCTTTTCCATTCAACAGGAACCTGTCCTTTATCTAAGGAAGCTTGAATTATGTCCCTCACTGGCTCCACTAATTGCTCTGCACACTCCTTTAAAACCCAGGCAGACACTTCATCCGGTCCCATAGCTTTCCTTACTTCAAGTCCTCTCATCGCAGATAACAGCTCATCTCTAGTTATTTCAATCTTGCTAAGACCACTCTCCAGTAGTCCCGCCTGTGGTTCGTCAAAACTTTCCTCTCTAGTAAAAACCGACCCCAATTTGTTATTCATTACCTCGCATATGTCCGATACATTTTCATACGTCCTAACATCTACTCTTAATTTAGTAATTTGTTTCTTTACCTTCAACTTACTGTTTATATATTTATAAAACAATTTAGGGTCACTTTCACATTTATTTACTATGTTCTTCTCATAGTTCATTTTAACTTGCCTAATTATGTTAACATCTATTCCTCTCCTGTTTATATTTATTCCGATTACTCTCAGTGTTCCTTCTTCTTAATCTAGCCCAAGCTGCATCACGCCTATCCAGAGCTATTTTGCATTTCAAATTAAACCATTCTTTCTGCTTAGTAAAATTTCCAGTTTTGTATCTTGGGACAAACAGATTGGTTCCTTCTCTATAAATTTCGAGGAACCTACTATATTTACCTTGTACATCTTGTTCCTTCAAAATAAGATCCCAATCTACTTCCTCTAAATATCTTTTCAAGGATACATAATCAGCTTTACTATAATTTAGTCTGTTATTTATATAGCTATTGTCTAATCTATTGGCATTACTCAAGATCAACTTCCATTTCAGTAATAGGTGATCACTTTTGCCTACAGGACATAGATAGTTTATATCACTAATTTCGTGAGGATCTTTTGTAAAAATCAGATCGAGTTTAGAAGGTTCGTTATTACCCCTTATTCTAGTATTCTCCTTCACATGTTGTGCAAGTACATTATCCGTAACCAACTCTAATAGCCGACTTCCCCAAGATCTCTGATTCCGCCCTGCATCTCCCGATTCCCAATTAACCTCACCACAGTTGAAATCTCCCACCAAGATCAATCTATTCTTTCTTAAAAGCAATCTTCTCAACGACTGAATCATATCCTCGACCATCTCCTCAAACTCTAACTCCCCTGGGCGGGTGCCCAACCCTGAAAGGGGTTGAAATAGGGGAGCTATCCCCCCACCAAAGGCGGCTTTTTAGGGCCTTTCCTAGCTGATGCTGAGAGGATTGGGTTCTAGTCATGTGGTGATGGGCTGGTCTATCAGAGTGAGAGCTGAGCAATCTCTGCCATACCCATAGCTTACTCTGACTTTTCCTTTAACTTATATATTTTCTAGATCTCAAGTGATGGCGTCTCTTCCGTGGATTGACCTCCCAATCTACCAAGATTGGAAACCAAAGCGTCACATTTTTCCCTTGCCCCTCAACTTTCTCTTCATAATTGCTGAGGGGCACAGGGCCCTGGGTGGGGCTTTGGTTTCCCGGGCGTTTCCGCACCCTCCTCAGCCCCCCGCCATGGAGTGGCTTCGGTCACCCAGGCTTTATTGTGGTCGGCGGGGAGGGTTCTGTGGGGGCACTCGGTTATGGCCTTGGAATTGCTCGGGGCCTTGGGGCTGTTTGGCCAGGCAGCTTGGGGAACAACAACAACAATAACTCTAACTCCCTCCATGCCCTGGTCTTTGGTGGCATGTAAACTATTGCTATGTCTAGCTTTTTTCCTTCTATATCATTTAGTTCAACTGCCATTATTTCTGCCTTGTCATTATTTAACTTGACGTGGTACAACCGATGCTATCTTCATAGTCAGGCAGATACAGGAAAGATACCTACTAAAAGGCAGGGATCTTTACTTTGTGTTTGTGGACCTGGAGAAGGCCTTTGATAGGGTACCTAGAGATGTTGTACAGTGGGCTATGAGTAAACTTGGTGTGGAAGAGTGGCTGGTGCGTGTGATAATGAAGATGTATGAGGATTCGCGAAGTTCGGTGAGGGTGAAAGGTGTACTGAGTGATGAATTCGCAGTCCGTGTTGGAGTCCATCAGGGTTCAGTGTTAAGCCCCCTCCTCTTTATTATGGTCTTGGAGGCGCTGTCTAGAGTTTTTAGAGGCGGACTCCCGTTGGAACTGTTTTATGCAGACGATTTAGTCCTAATAGCTGACAGTATGCAGGATGCTGAGGCCAAATTCAGAAAGTGGAGAGAGGGCATGGCGAGCAAGGGTTTTAGAGTCAATATTAACAAAACCAAGGTTATGCATTGTAGTTTGAGACGAGGCAATGTGGAAAAGAGCGGTGCATACCCATGTGCAGTGTGTGGAAAGGGAGTGGGCGTTAACTCAATTCAATGTAGCATCTGTCGATGTTGGGTACACCATGGGAGTAAGCGCTGTAGTAGAATAAAGGGGCCCCTGCCGAAGGATAAGTCAGAAATAGAGAAATTTGAGTGCGTAGTGTGCAAAGGCGAGCTTGTGTTAAGTGATGATCCTGTGGCTGTGAATTTTGGAAATGAGTCTTTGGAGCTGGTGAACAAGTTTTGTTACCTAGGAGATACCATCTCTGCCGGTGGTGGGGCCGAGGCTGCCACTGTTGCTAGAATTAGGTGTGGCTGGGGGAAGTTCAGAGAATTGATGCCAATCCTGACCATGAAAAGAATGCCTCTCCCCCTGAAGGGAAAGGTGTATGCCTCATGTGTTAGAAGTGCAATGACGTATGCCTCAGAAACATGGGCCGTTAAAGTAGAGGATGTCAACAGAATGGAGCGTAATGAGATGAGAATGGTGAGATGGATGTGTGGGGCCAGGCTACAGGATAGAATAACAAATGTTGAGCTGAGGAGACGTTTAGGTATAAAGAGTATTAGCGAGGTGATGCGTACAAGTAGACTGGGATGGTATGGACATGTGGAGAGAATGGATGAACAAAATTGGGTGACAAAATGCAGGTCTGTGATTGTGGAGGGAGCTGCACCAAGGGGTGGACCGAGGAAGACCTGGGATCGGACTATACGCGCCGATCTCAAATCCAAGAACTTGACAAGTGAAGCAGCCCTTAACAGGGTTGCCTGGAATGCCGCCATTAGGACAAGAGACTGAAACTGCACTTATGTGTGGAACACTCAGTCTTAAAATGTTATGTATGTATGTATGTATGTAACTCCACTTGCTTTGCTGTCATAGGGTTCTTAACTAATACTGCCACTCCACCTCCCCTTTTTCCCTTTCTATCATATCTCCATATATTATATCCTTCACTAAACACTATATTGCTGTCAGAGTCCTGGTTCAGCTTTGTCTCCGTCAAACAGACTATCTGTGGTTGATCCTTTCTTACTATATCATCCAATTCTACCTTTTTACTGTTTATTCCATCTATATTAGTGTAGTAGCACAATATATTGGAATCCTCCTCCTTGTTTCTCTTCCCTCCCTGCCTCCTATTAGGTTCACCTCCTCCTCCATCCCTTCCCTGACCTACCTCCACATTCCCTGCTAGTTCTATTCTCCTCTACATACTGGGGCAGTGCGTTCCACTCATTTACCACTCTATCACAAAATGAGTTCTTTGCCTTCTCAAGCCTATTTCTTTCTTTGTAAATTTTCTTAGAGTGTCCTCTTGTTCTTGTTCCCTCCCGCATCAAGAAGATACCTTCACACACATCCTCATCGTACTTTCTTGACACTATCTTAAAAGTCTCTATCATATCCCCTCTCTTTCTCCTATATGCCAGTGTCGGAAGCCCCAGTGTCCTCAACCTCTGCTCATAGCCCGCGTTCTTCAACGTTGGTACCAGCTTGCTAGCTCTCCTCTGCACTTTCTCCACTGCTTCTATATCCTTTACCATATATGGAGCCCACACCTGGTTTGCATATTCCAGGTGCGGCCTAACCAGCGCTGTATATAGATTCCTGAAGATTTCTTCGTCAAGTGACACAAATGTCCTCCTTATCAGCCCTACAATTTGTTTATCTTTTCCGCTAAATGTTCTGAGAAATTTAACTTATTGTCTATCATTACTCCTATATCCTTTTCTGCACTCACTTCCTCCATCGCTTCATACATACTGTATCCTACCTTGTCTATCTTGCTGGTCCCAATCCGCATGTACTTGCATTTTTTTGGATGAAAAGGCATTAACCAATGCTCAGACCATCCCTTCATGCCCTCCACATCTCCTTGAAGCAAACCCATATCTTCCTTACTCCTCACTCTTCTATACAGTTTAGTGTCATCCGCATACAGGTATACCTCACTTCCATTAGTTATAACTTCAGGCAAGTCGTTGATAAATATAACGAAGTGTGCCTGTTTGTGTTTGTCTGTTGATTTGTGTGCTTGTTAAGCCGGTATCACATAAGTGTTTTTTCCCTCAACACTGGTCTGGCAGCTTATAAGGTCAACATATATAATATTTGGGTCACCTAAGTTCATCTATCATTAGTCTAGTTTCCAATACCAGTGCAAAATATCCCATAAATGTTACCAGAAAAATGTTGATCATCGAATGTTGAGTATAAAAGCTCTTGTGTGATACCAGCTTTAGTGGGAGTGTGGGTATCAGTAGGACCAATAGGATGTGTAATACACTTCAACCTCCATTCAACGGACAAATGCGTGCAAGCACCTGTCCGTTCCTGCTAAATGTCCGTTGCTGCTAAATACTGTCCAGTCCGGATGTAATCCGGAAATTCCTTGAGAAAAATCCGGTGTTGAGTACAGGTGTCCGGATCGTGACATTTAACTGTTATGCATCCTTATTCTAGTTCAGTGACAATTCTAGTTCTAAATTCTAGTTCAGTGACAGTCAGTGACAGAGAAGGTTGTGTTAATCTGAGCTCCTGCCCGGACCACTTACCAGTGACCTTTAGTGACCATTACACCTACCTGTGTTTGGGGGCAGTGCACTCGTGTTATATAAAAGTGTTATAGCTCAGTTTTTAGCTGTTAGTTCACTTGTTTTTGTTTTTCTGTACTTAGTTTCTTGTTCCTCGCTAAGCTTATTGGGATCATGGCAGGTATGGAGTGCGAGTCTCTAACTGATCTGCATCATCTTATTCTCCAGGTAAGAGAGGAGATGGTTGTGGTGAAGGAAGAGGTCTTGGCTCTAAGGGAGGTTAATGTTAAACTTCAGAGGGAAGTGGATTTGATTAAAGACGAAAATCTAGCTTTCAAGCTTAGCCAAGAGGAAATAAAGTCAAGTAAGGGGAAAAGGGAGGAAGTTGATGAAAAATTGTATTCATGGCAGGTTGTTAAAAATACGGGTGGGAAAGTCACACTCAAGAAGCAGGATAGTAGAATAGGTATGAGTGTGACAAATACATTCTCTCCTTTGCGAGACGAATGTGAGGGAAAAGATAGTCAGGATAAGGGAGGGATAACCGAAGTGCCTGCCGCCGACTCAGCTCCAACCTCTGACGCTGTGCTACCTACCACCACCACTACCCCCACCACCACCACCACCAAGGGACCTTCTGCCACCACCGGGGGTTCTCCAACTGCAGCTGCTGGATCCTCCCGAGGGAAAGGTAAGTCTGTGTCCCGAGAAGGTAAGTCTGTGTCGATTGTGGGCGACTCCATGGTAAGACATTTAGTTAGGGCTACCCGCACTAAACTTAGGAAGGTTGTGTGTCTGCCTGGCCATGGAGTTGGGAGGGTTTTAGAGAAGATGGACCACATCTTGGAAGATAGTGGAGATAACCCCATTATCTGTCTCAGTGCCGGGAGTAACGATGTTGGTAAGGGTAGAAGTGAGGAACTGCTGCAGCAGTATCGGGATGTGTTAGATAAAGTTAGGATGAAGGGAGGGATCCCTGTAGTACATTGTATCCTACCCAGAAGAGGAGTTCCCAAGGAATGGACATCCAGGGCGATTGGTGTCAATTGCCGTTTGGAGAAATATTGCAAAGAAAAAGCAATACCATTCATTGATAACTGGGATAGTTTCTATGGGAGAGATGGGATGTACGCAAGGGATGGGGTTCATCTTTCACGGTTAGGGGTTTCTACATTAGCTAGTTCTTTAGATAGGGTGGTTGTGGGGTTTTGAACAGAAATATTGAGAGTGTAAATGAGAGGTTAATTGGAACAATTTTAGCGTCAGGCGAAAGCGATAAGGATATTCAGTCTCATGCTAAAAATGATGACTATAATGCAAATAATAGTAGTGATGGTGCAACAGAAGATGGAAATGTCGCTAAAAACAAAGGTAAATTAGGTATAAAGAAAAGAAGTAAATTGAGAGTATATTACACAAACTGTAGGAGTCTATGTAACAAAATGAACGAACTTAGAGCCCTTGTTAGCAAAGAAAATATAGACATAATAGCGCTAACTGAAACGTGGATTAATACAGAAACCAGGCATTTTTTAGCAGAATTTGATATACCAGGATATAGTTTGTTTAAATATGACCGAACAAGTAAGAGGGGTGGCGGTATAGCAGTGTTTGTCAGGAGTACATTAAAAAGCTGTATTAAATCAGGTATTAGACTAAATAACGATAATGAAAGTGTTTGGGTAGAGGTTAACGAAGGTAGTGAGACCATAGTTATTGGAGTTATGTATAGACCGCCAAATATGAGTAGAAATGACGGAACGTCATTATGGGAGGAAATTAAAATGGCATCAAGGTTTAGCAATGTGTGCATTATGGGGGATTTTAATTTTCCGAATATAGATTGGCAGCATCAAATAGGAGACTCTGATTCTGAGGAGTTTATAGAGGTAGTACAAGATAGTTTTTTATTTCAATTCATAGATACGCCGACTAGAGGTAATAATATTCTCGATTTAGTTTTCAGTAACAATGAACATATGGTAAATAATGTAGAGATAGGGGACCACCTAGGAAATAGTGACCACAATTCTGTGTATTTTAATATACAATGGAAAGGTAATACCAGAGAGAATACAACATTAATACCTGACTTTAGAAAAGCCAATTATGGTGGGTTAAGAAGAGCCCTATTAGCGGACCCTATGGTCAAAAAATTAAGTCGATCCAGGTGTCCAAATGAGTGTACCCCTTCTCAGGCACCTGTCATCTTAAGTCAGGAAGAGACGTCAACCTTGGTAGATACATACGATAATTTTATCAAGTCAGTATTCAATGCACAAAATAAATACATCCCCAAAAGAAAATTTAGATCAACACAGAACCAACCCAAATGGATGAATAATAGACTATTAGATCTTCTAGGACAAAAGAGAGGAATATATAGAAAAATTAGAAAAGGCGAAATTCACCTACTTGCTTACTATCAGAATCTATCAAGACAGGTAAAAAAGGATATTAGGAAAGAAAAAAGAAATTATGAAATTAAGGTTGCCAATGACTCAAAAAATAATCCTAAAGCTTTTTACCAACTATATAAATCCAAGGTTAGAGATGTAATTGGTCCCCTTAAAACTTCGATAGGAGAAATGACAGAAAATGATTTAGAAATGTGCAGTACATTAAATGGTCAATTTCTTTCCGTTTTCACTAATGAAAATTTGGCACAGTTTCCAGAAGTCCGTAAGGTATATAGCGATAGTATAGAAAATAGGTTAAGTACGGTTACTATAAGTAGAAATGATGTGCTTAAGGAAATTGACAGACTGAAACCTCATAAATCGCCTGGTCCTGATGAGGTATATGCTAGAGTATTAAAAGAATGTAGGGATGAGTTAAGTTACCCATTAACATTTTTATTTAACAAGTCATTGGAGACAGGTATAGTTCCAGAAGCTTGGAAGCTTGCAAACGTAGTTCCGATCTTCAAAAAAGGTGACAAATCAATAGCATCCAATTACCGTCCCATTAGTCTTACATCAATCATAGGAAAGCTACTAGAGTCAATTATTGCTAGTAAAATTAGAAACCACTTAGATACATTTAATTTAATAAATTCTTCTCAGCATGGATTCACTCAGGGACGTTCTTGCCTTACTAATTTGCTTAGTTTTTTCTCAGAGGTATATGAAGCAGTAGATAATGACAAGTCATATGATATAATATATTTAGATTTCAGTAAAGCTTTCGACAGAGTCCCCCACGAGAGATTGATGAGAAAGGTTGAGGCGCATGGAATAGGTGGGGCGTTGTTGGGATGGATTAGGTCATGGCTAATTGGTAGGAAGCAGAGAGTCAGCATAAATGGTACGAAGTCAGAATGGGGAGCAGTCAAAAGTGGTGTCCCCCAGGGATCTGTATTAGGTCCTCTGTTGTTTGTTATATACATAAATGACCTTGATTTAGGTATAACTAGTAGGATAAGTAAATTTGCAGACGATACCAAGATGGGGAGAACAATTGATTCAGATAGAGATATAGAGTGCCTCCAAAGGGATCTAGATACCTTACACGAATGGTCAGTAAATTGGCAGATGAAGTTTAACATTGACAAATGCAAGGTATTAAAGATAGGGAAGATGCATACAAATGTTAAATATAAACTAGCTAATGTGGAATTAGAAAACTCGAATTGTGAGAAAGATCTAGGTGTGTTTGTTAGCAATGATTTGAAGCCTAGACAACAGTGTATAAGCGTTCGAAACAAGGCAAACAGGATTCTCGGGTTCATCTCAAGGAGTGTGAGTAACAGAACTGCTGATGTTATCTTAAAACTTTACTTGTCATTAGTGAGACCCCATATGGATTATGCTGTTCAATTTTGGTGTCCTTATTACAGAATGGACATAGATTCATTGGAGAGAGTACAACGTAGAATGACAAAAATGATCCATAATATTAGAAATCTTCCGTATAAAGAAAGGTTGAAGAAATTAGGCTTACATTCGTTAGAGAGACGCAGAGTTAGAGGGGATATGATAGAGGTGTTCAAGTGGGTTAGTGGGATTAACAAAGGGGACATGACAAATGTACTAAAGCTCAGTGATAGCGAAAGAACTCGTACCAATGGTTTCAAATTAGATAAATTTCGTTTCAGAAAAGATATAGGCAAATATTGGTTTGGTAACAGAGTTGTAGATGGGTGGAATGGACTACCAAGTGCTATAGTGGGATTAAAAACGATAGGGAGCTTTAAGATAAAATTGGATAAGCATATGGACGAGAAGGGTTGGGTGTGAAGGGGGATCAGCAGGGTTGGGCCAATCAGCGCTCTGCAGACCCCCGTAATCCTGCGTTAATCTCTAACCGTTTTGGTAAGATGATCCTCAGGGTATTAGAGTGTTGAGCCTATAATTGGGCTTTGTAATTGGGGTTGTGTGGGACAGGGATCTGCCTTGCTTAGGCCAATCGGCTTTCTGCAGACTCCCATTTTCTTATGTTCTTATGTTCTTATTTTTTACTGTACCTGAAATAAATCCTGGTAATATGTATTGTTTTTATTAGTATACAAATGAAAAGTTGGTGTTTCTTACCTTATATCTAATATATGTACACTATTTACATGATCAAGAATAGCTTGTTATTCTTGATCCATGGCATCAGCCTCACCACCAGACACCGGCACCGGCAGGGGATCATCGATGTCAAACATGTCTGGTGAGGGGGCCCTGGAGCTATGGCACACACAAGACAGGAAAGCCTCTCCTTACTTGATTTCTTGCCTCTTTTATTTTCTTCCCCTTTCCTCAACTGGCTGTTCTTAGGCATAGAACGCCAGTACATGCCTGTCTCGTCACCATTATAAATTTGAGATAGGGTTAGGCCTTCCTCTTCAATTAAGTTTTGTAATTTTAGGCGAAACGGTTCAACAGCTGCCCCGTCTGCATCACCGGCCTCTCCCCGTACAGTGGCATTAAATAGCCCATACCTGTTGCGGAACCTCCACAACCACCCGTCACTCCCTTTAAAAGTTTCAATCCCAAGATTCACAGACAATTTCCTAGCAGCAGCCAAAATCTCACAACCCCTAACGTTCACCCCGGCCGATCGCTGTTGCAAATACCACTTCATAACAGCTGCATCCAGACCCGTATCCTTCCCTGTTTTCATGTGTTTGCGAGGCTTTACTTTCCCACTTTTGCTAGCTGAAGCGTCAACACAATATTGCGTGGCATAGGCTAATAACTTTGGCTTGGCCTTCTTAATGTCGGACACTGTTTGTTTGTCCACCCCATATACCTCACAAACATTTGTCACACTCACTCCTTTCTCCAGTTTGGCTATTAATTCAAGTTTTTTGGCCACACTTAGGTTCACTCGCTTTCGTTTTTCAACCTTGGGCCCCATGATGAATAGCAGTCCAGGTACACAGGAAGGGTCAGCACACAAAAGATCGCGCGGCAGCGGTCACAATCTGTTCCCAGAGAGACAATGGCGGACTGACGCTCTCCAATTTCCCACGCTTGGGGTGACGTCATGCGCCTGCCCCGCCACCTACCGGACGGACTTAGCACAGCTACGGATTGACTGCCCAGGAATCCGGATTCGTCCGGACTACGTTTTTTTTACCGTAATTGCCGATATCCGGAGAATCGGAGTCCGTTGAATGGAGGTTCGAGTGTACTCTTAGAGGGTTAATTGAATCTTTACCCTTATAATTCCCACAGATCCTTCATAACCTGTATCAAATCATCTAATGATAGCCAGATTAAACTGTGTAAATGTGTCCTAATCTTCAAATGATTAATTTACAATATGTACAGTCTGTATATAATTTTATATTGTATTTATTTTGCAGACTCTGGGTGTATTCGTGATTATTTTCTTCATGGAGTCTTTTATTGTGAGCGTCCTGAGAAGCCAGTATGGAGAGTATGATATCTGGCAGAGCCCGGCCCAACGCTACCCCCTGTGGCTGGGTCTGTCTGGAGGGATAGCCGCGCTCTTTGCCTTTGTGGCCGTTGCTGAACCAACGCTCTCATTCTTCCTCGGAGTTACACAAACACGATTGGTAAGTCCTAGTACACATACACTAACCCCTTGGAATTTGTGAGGGTTAAGGGGATGGGACTGCCGCAATTTTTTTTAAATGTGAATATTTTCAATTTGTTTTGAAAACTAGTCTAGGACCCCCTCCCGACCCAGTAATACAAAGAAAGTCGATCGCGCTGGTTTATAAGGGTGTACGAGAGTGAGGTGGAAGGACAGAGAGGGAGAGGTAAACCGAAAGAGAGGTGGAAGGATGCACTACTGTTACGTTACGAGCGGGGTTCGAACCCATAACATAAAGAAACATTCCACTAAAAACCACAAAACGAGGACTTATTATTTAGCCTCACAAAATGTGGAAAATATGACTATCAGTTTCAGTCAAGAATAAGTGGTATGTTAAACTTTCACAAAAACTAGCAACTTTCTTTGTAGTCACTAAAGCCTTGGTAGGTGAATAGATGTGGCAAGTTCATAAAATATCAGTTGATATCAAATGGCTGTTTTAGCCTAAAAACCCCAAAGTTGTACTGTGCTGCAGTAAAGACTAACCACCGTGCTATGATTGCTGTGCAGTGTGTGCAGTACTGTGATAGTACCATGGAAGCCACATTCACTGTGGACGGTTGCGGTCTTTAAACCCGTATGTATGTATGTATGTATGTATATGGATGAAGCTGGTTGGGAGGAGGGGCATCGACTGATTGGGGACAGAGGTGCATGGGGTCGTTTCGTTCGTGGCCACCACTTCGGGGATCACAGCTCCAGACAATAGATACATAAATGTACATATATAAGCCTGAATAATAATAATTATATTTCACCATTGGCATCACTATCATCTCCAACATTATTGTTACCAATACTGATTGCACCACGATTTTGTACAATTCGATACGATAAGGTTCCCCCAATCACGAGCGAAGCGGTTCACCATATGTCGGATCTGTATCATAACTATAGCAACTCAAACTATTTTTTATTTAGTGAAACATTCAGGGCACAAACCTCTTGAATGAATATAAACACCATGTGAGGAGGAGCACTTTATTGACAACGTTTCGCAGATAACTTCTTCAGGTCACTAACAGACACTAGGTCCTAGGTCCTCTTGTTTGTATGTTCACAAACTAATTTGAAAATGCCGACAAAATTATAGGTTTGGCTTAGCCTAGCCGACAATTTCAATTTCATTTTTGAACAAGCACAAGCAGTAAAAAACCTAGAAAAAATTGGGAATGGGCCTGAGCAAATAGAAAGATAGATAGATAGATTGATTGATTTTTATAATTATATATTATTATTATTATTATTATTATAATATGGATGGGACTCGTTAGCCTTGGTCGGCAACTCATCTAGGGGAGACAACCTTATACAAATCCGGGTGGATGGGACTCGTCAGCCTTGGTTGGCAACCTGTCTAGGGGAGTAAACCTGATACAAATCCGTACTGCTTACCTAAGGGTAAGGCAGGTTAGTGGATGGATTAGCCGAACACCACTGTAGAAAAATAGTGCTAACAAGATACACAGAGGGCCTCGGAGTCGGACAGATCCTAAATTGAGTGGTCAATCCTGTAAGTCCTTCACTAAACTGGCTCGGGTTGTCCCTCTCACAGGGAATAGGTCCGCTTGGGGGCATTCTGTGTATGGCCACCCTCGTAAGGGGAGTAAGGCGTCCAGCAATAGATAGATAGATAGATTATTATTATTATTATTATTATTATTATATATTATTATTGTTATTATTTCAGGTGTGGATGACTGCTCGTCTCCTCTGTGTGTAACGCCTGGATTGCCGTCCTGACATCCCCGGTGTTTGTCAGATCTTTCATTGGAACATTCCACTTCTACTACGACTACATCAACTTACTGATATTTGCCATCGTGTCCAGCATCGTAGCGTTCACCCACACCCTCCTATGTTCCTATGTTGGTTACTCGGATAACTTCCAGCAAAATGTCTCGCACATGGGACAGAAGATGCACAAAAACCCAATCTTTATCTATAATTTGGTATCAACTGTGAGTATGCTATGATTTGGTTTCTTTATTTACTTAAAATGCATAAATGCCCGTATTTTCGGTGTGAGTATCCTAGGTTCGAGTCCTTGGAGTGCCACATGTATTGGTTGATTTCATTAATTGAGTTTAGAAGTAAAGTTGGTTGGTGAAGAAATATTAATTTTTATTATTAGTTTTTTTTTTTTTTTTTTAATTTAGGATGTGAGACTGAAACCACACTCTCTGTGGATGAAACGGTCTTTAACCCTTGTCTAGCGGGGGGTCTGTGGCCGTTTTGGGCCTTTTCAGGCCATTCTGACTGCTATATCATCCATCAGCATGAAAGGAACTGTATTGTGCCGAAAACTAGGCGGAAATCGCTACACAGGCGTGATGCAGCTTGGGCTAGATTAAGAAGAAGGAACACTGTGAGTAATCGGAATAAATATAAACAGGAGAGGAATAGATATGTTAACATAATTAGGCAAGTTAAAATGAACTATGAGAAGAACATAGTAAATAAATGTGAAAGTGACCCTAGATTATTTTATAAATATATAAACAGTAAGTTGAAGGTAAAGAAACAAATTACTAAATTAAGAGTTGATGCTAGGACGTATGAAAATGTATCGGACATGTGTGAGGTAATGAATAACAAATTGGGGTCAGTTTTTACTAGAGAGGAAGGTTTTGACGAACCACAGGCGGGAGTACTGGAGAGTGGTCTTAGTAAGATTGAAATAACTAGAGATGAGCTGTTATCTGCGATGAGAGGACTTGAAGTAAGGAAAGCTATGGGACCGGATGAAGTGTCTGCCTGGGTTTTAAAGGAGTGTGCAGAGCAATTAGTGGAGCCAGTGAGGGACATAATTCAAGCTTCCTTAGATAAAGGACAGGTTCCTGTTGAATGGAAAAGAGCTAATATCATTCCGATATACAAGAATGGAAACCCTGAGGACCCTCTAAACTATAGACCAGTTTCACTTACTAGTATTGTATGCAAGATTTGTGAAAAGCTAATTAGGAAGAGATGGATGAAAATGTTGGAGAGAAAGAAAATAATAACCCCAAAGCAATTTGGATTCAGAGAAGGGACATCTTGTGTTACCAGTTTGCTATGTTATTACAGTAGGGTGATAGATGTACTCCAAGAAAGAGGCGGATGGGTGGACTGCGTCTACTTAGACCTTTCCAAAGCATTCGATAAGGTACCACATAAGAGATTGTTATCTAAGCTTGAGACGCTAGGATGTGTCAGGGGGAGTTTGCTGAAATGGATGGAGAGCTATTTAACAGATAGGGAAATGAGGACCAACATTAGAGGAACTTACTCATCGTGGCGGAAAGTTGAGAGTGGTGTGCCGCAGGGATCTGTGTTGGCACCTCTCATGTTCCTTATGTACGTGAATGACCTGCCGATAGGCATAAACTCTTACATGTCAATGTTTGCAGATGACGTAAAAATTATGAGACAAAAAACAAATAAAAGTAGTTGTGAGGAGCTGCAAGGGGATTTAGATAAAATATACGAATGGAGCACCAAGTGGAAAATGAAATTTAATATAAGAAAATGTCATGTGTTAAATATGGGAAGAAGTGTGAATAGACCAAATTGGGAGTACAGGATGGGAGATAATAAAATTAGCAAGGCCGAAAAAGAAAAAGATTTAGGGTTGATTATACAAGATAATTTGTCGCCAGAGAAACATATTAACAAGCTCTTTAGCGGAATGTATGCAATGGCCGGGAATATGAAAGTTGCTCTGAACTACTGTATTTGGATGAGACCATGGTAGCGAAAATTATGAAGAGTATGATTAGACCAAGATTGGAGTATGCAGCAGTGGTGTGGTCCCCGCATCTAAAGAAGCATATTCACAAGTTAGAAAGAATCCAGAGAGCAGTCACTAGATTGGTTCCAAGTCTCAGAGAACTGCCATATGAAGGGAGGCTAGACAAATTAAATCTACCGAGTCTAAAAGAGAGGAGAGAGAGGGGAGACATGATAATGATGTACAAATGTACCCGGGGGCTGGAGAGGCTGGATAGGGAGGATATATTAATTATGGATACAGGAATAACTAGAGGCCACAGCTACAAAGTAAAAAGACCTACCTGCAAGAACGATATCAGGAAGTTTAGCTTCCCCTATAGATGTATTGACAAATGGAATGGGCTGGAGGAGGAGGTGGTAGGGGCAAGGAACATCCATATTTTCAAGAAAAAATTGGATAAAAAGTAGACTGAGAGACGGGACAACACGAGCTTAGCTCAACTCCTGTAAACTACAATTAGGTAAATAATAATAATAATAATAATAAGCATGTTACTTATTTCTCATAAGCGCCAATTTTTCCGAAGAATTCACTAGCGCTCGAAAAGAGAAAGAAAAAAGAACAAAAATCAATGCATCAAAAGAAGGCTCATATACAACACACATTTAACAATCACTAGCAGTGGCAAAATAGCCTAAACTCTATAGCCATCTGTCATGACACCTCTCTCAAGATCATAGCTTCTCTCAAAGAGAAAAGTCTTAAGTTGTCTCTTGAAGCATTCAACAGAACTCAGTTGTCTCATGGACAGCGGCAACCTGTTATACAACCTCGGAGCCATGTAGGAGAATGACCTCTCAAAGAAAGAAGACTGCTGGAAAGCCCTTGGTTCATCAAGACGAAAAGGGTCATTGTCATGACGCACAACTACACCATGGTGTGCCGGTGGGCGCCTGAGCAGCTCCGCAAGGTACCTAGGCTCACCAAATTTGAGAACCTTAAAAGTCACCAAACACAACTTAAATTCTATTCTTGCTCTTACTGGCAGCCAGTGCAGTTCTATGTGAAGAGATGTAGTAGGAGTTCTAGGTGGAACACCAAAAATTAGTCTTGCGGCCCTGTTAAGAACAGACTGAACTTTCTTCAAAATATAATTTGGAAGACCCACCAACAGGGCATTGCAATAATCAACACGAGAGAAGACCAATGAGTGAACCAACGTCAGGAGGCAACGTCTGGTTATAAACGGCTTCACCAAATAGAGATTTCTGATGTGCAAGTAACAACTTTTAACTATCTGGTTTACATGCTCTTTGAAATCTAATCAGGAGTTCACATATACACCCAGATTTCGAACAGAGTTGGCCGGTCGCAGCTGAGATCCACCCACATTGATGGAGAGGGCACCTACCATATCATCAGCTCTTCTATTTCCTCGGATGATGAGAATATCAGTTTTACCATCATTTAGTTTAAGTTTTCTCGCTCTCATCCACTTCTTGATATCAGACATCAACAATTCCATCTTACTCCGTATATCAACTATATTTGTGATTCTCACATAAATCTGGGTGTCATCTGCATAAAAGTGAAAGGTGACATTATGTGCACGAAGCAGAAGAGACAAACTGCTAATATAAATTATAAATAGGATAGGACCCAAAACTGATCCCTGCGGAACACCATACTGCAGGGGTGTCGAGTCCGAGACCACTTGATTTACCATCACACTCTGGGATCTACCTGACAAGTACGACCCAAGAAGCAAGAGAGCGGAGTCACGCACACCACAATCATAAAGATCACTCAATAACAACTCGTGATCCACTGTGTCAAAAGCCGCAGAGAGATCAAGCAAGACCAATAGTGAGGCCACACCATTGCAAATGTTCTCAACTAGATCATTATGTACTCTAATCAATGCTGTTTCAGTTACATACATACATACATAACATTTTAAGACTGAGTGTTCCACACATAAGTGCAGTTTCAGTCTCTTGTCCAAATGGCGGCGTTCCAGGCAACCCTGTTAAGGGCTGCTTCACTTGTCAAGTTCTTGGATTTGAGATCGGCGCGTATAGTCCGATCCCAGGTCTTCCTCGGTCCACCCCTTGGTGCAGCTCCCTCCACAATCACAGACCTGCATTTTGTCACCCAATTTTGTTCATCCATTCTCTCCACATGTCCATACCATCCCAGTCTACTTGTACGCATCACCTCGCTAATACTCTTATACCTAAACGTCTCCTCAGCTCAACATTGTTATTCTATCCTGTAGCCTGGCCCCACACATCCATCTCACCATTCTCATCTCATTACGCTCCATTCTGTTGACATCCTCTACTTTAACGGCCCATGTTTCTGAGGCATACGTCATTGCACTTCTAACACATGAGGCATACACCTTTCCCTTCAGGGGGAGAGGCATTCTTTTCATGGTCAGGATTGGCATCAATTCTCTGAACTTCCCCCAGCCACACCTAATTCTAGCAACAGTGGCAGCCTCGGCCCCACCACCGGCAGAGATGGTATCTCCTAGGTAACAAAACTTGTTCACCAGCTCCAAAGACTCATTTCCAAAATTCACAGCCACAGGATCATCACTTAACACAAGCTCGCCTTTGCACACTACGCACTCAAATTTCTCTATTTCTGACTTATCCTTCGGCAGGGGCCCCTTTATTCTACTACAGCGCTTACTCCCATGGTGTACCCAACATCGACAGATCCTACATTGAATTGAGTTAACGCCCACTCCCTTTCCACACACTGCACATGGGTATGCACCGCTCTTTTCCACATTGCCTCGTCTCAAACTACAATGCATAACCTTGGTTTTGTTAATATTGACTCTTAAACCCTTGCTCGCCATGCCCTCTCTCCACTTTCTGAATTTGGCCTCAGCATCCTGCATACTGTCAGCTATTAGGACTAAATCGTCTGCATAAAACAGTTCCAACGGTTGAATGATGCTGTCGGTAAGCAGACTGAAAAATTGGGATAGTTTCATTCTGCTGAAGTAGTGGTTGTAATTGGTCAAGTATTGCACGCTCTAATATCTTTGATATGAAGGACAGGTTGGAGACAGGACGATAGTTCAACATGTTCTCAACATCAAGTCCAGGTTTCTTTAGAGTAGGTCGGAGTAGTGCATGCTTTTCAGAATGTGGGAAGCTACCTTCAGAGAAGCACTTATTAATTATTTTGGAAATAAACTCAACTGTGTGATCATAGACTCTTGGTAGCTTGGAAACATTTATGGGATCCAACGGGCAAACGGGCAAAAAAATACAATTAGGTAAATACAATGACACCACATACAGCTACGTAGCACTCGTGGAGCACTGACAGTGTTACCTCAAAGATGGAAGTTTAGCGGATTTTGCTACATTGTTCACTTTTAGCGAACTATTGGTCACACTGTCATCCTCCCGTGCGGTGGGGGAACTGGAGTTAGTGTGGGCCGGGAGGCCACAGATGTCGGACGTATGGTTCATTACTGTTCCACCCATTTTCACTTGATTTTCACCCATTTTTCACCCGTTTTTTGCCAGTTTCTTTAACTCGACTTATGTTGCGCGCCGCTCTTTAACCCTCTGTTCCCGGAAGGGCTCTTGAACGCCCATAAAAAAGCATACACGAGCTACCCGGAAGGGCTCTTAAACACCCATGAGCTCAAAGCCTGTGAGCTTGGTGTGCGAGGCGTCGGTCCGACGCATGTAAACAACAGCCGGCTGGACCGACGCCCCGCATCTCCGGCCACAAGAAGGAGAGCGTCGCTTGTTCGTGTGTGCCTGTATGTTGTTGTTAAGTATCGAAAAGTGGTGTAAAGTGGCTGTTTTGGCCATAAAGTTATCTCCAATGAAATCATCATCACAGCTCAACCAGTTGACTTAGAGAGCTCTACTTAATGCCATTCTACAGGTAAATAACACAGCTATGCTTGGGGATGCGCGGGAATGCGGGAAGCAGTCTGATTAACGAATATACGGTAGCCTAGCCTAGACGTTTTTCGGCCAAAACACCCGGGTTTCGAGGAATATATATATAATACACAGCCGGGGCTGGAGGGTTAAGGGTTAAACTTGTATGTACTGTATGTTTATTTTGTCTTTTTAGATTGAAAAAGCCTGCGTGTATAAGTCTATGACGTTTGAGTTGTTGTCAGTGTGTATTTTGATATATTGTATTTATGTAGTGGTGTCGTGAGGGGAGAAGAGGGATTTTGTATGTGCACTGGTATCAGAGAAGTTTATCGATGTGGTGCAATCAGCCTCTGTAGCAGTTACGGGGATTTTTTGTTACTGCCTTATAGTAGCACGGTTAAGGCTGATGTGGTGCGATTTTGCCAGGTGCAAGTGTTTCAGGGGGATTTTTTTTTGTTCTACTGAGACCCTGTTAGCGCTATACCAACATCAGCCACAGTGATAACATGGGGTGTTGTTGTAGCAAGACTTTGTTGTACTGTGCTGCAGTAAAGACTAGCCACCGTGTTATGATTGCTGTGCACTGTGTGCAGTACTGTGATTGTACCATGGAAACCACATTCACTGTGGACGGTTGCGGTCTTTAAACCCGTATGAATGTGTGTGTGTATGTATGTATGTACCAGGGTGATAAGTCCACCGCCGCCACCGACAAACTAGTCATATCTAAATAGTGGTGTAGTTATTAAATGTGGGTGTTTTTTGTGTTCTGTGTAGTTTTGTTTCTTGTTAGATGGCAATGTGTATATTGGTGTTGTTTGATGAAGTGTGTGAGTTTTTGTTTTTTTGGTGTTTATGCCCTCTATGTTTAATTGAAGGATGTTGATGTGTGCTAGGTACTGCTGCACGGAGGTGGGGTGGGAGTGAGGATGTTTTTTTTTTTTTTTTTTTTAGAAGTTTAACCAGAGCACTGAGTTGTTGATGTTTTTTCCTAGGCTGCCTGGATGGTGCCTACATCTCAGCCTGGCCAGGTGGACTCTTACCTCGCGAGGAAGGGAGGATTCAGAAGGATGGGTTTCGGGAGGTCGTGCCTGCAGCTGCGTGTTGTCTATGAGTGATTGGATGGAACGGTGAGAGATATGAGTATGGATGTGCTTCTGGAAGCTGGCTTGGGGTGGGCAGGGAGGGAGAGATGACAGTACTGTATTTGTGTGTGATGGGTGTAGTTTTGATATTCCTTGGTGTCTGTGGGTTTGTTGCCATGTAGTGTAGTGGGTGGTGTTGGTTTGTGGAGGCTGCAGCCAGGAATTGAGTGCCTCTCACGTCCAGATGGCCTTTGACTTGACTTTGGTGTCTTGATGTAGGTGATCTGTAGGTGTAGTAGCTGTGCAGCCTGTGATGATTTTTATGGCTTTGTTTAGAATAGTCAGACAGGGTTTGCATATTCTATCACTGATCTTATGTATTGTTTGTATACTGTGGTGGTAGTGTGATTATGTTAAGTTCCTTTGCCTTTATATTGTGTCGTCCCGGTTTTGGTTTGTTTATTTTGCAAGTTTTACATTATAATTAGTTTGTACCAAGTTATTTTGGTGTGAGTATCCAAGTTCGAGTCCTTGGATTGCCACATGTGTTTGTTGATTTAATTAATTGAGTTTAGAAGTAAGAGTTGGTCAGTGAAAAAATATAATTTATCATATATGATGTTACAGGTGACCAGTGTGGTACTTACTGATAGTGATCCTGGGTGTGGCATGGGGGAGTCCAATGTACCGAGCCTGGGGAGCAGTGGTACTGATGGTGGTGGATGTGGAGGTGTTGATGTGCTGTCTCCCGGCACTCGTCCTCCAAGTTGGCTACTCCCGCACACACATTCTGCCTTTTGCCGAGGTTAGTGTTGTCCTGTTGTTGCTATTCTCCAGGCTGTCTGGCCGAGCAGCACCAAGGTCCCAAGCAAGGTCACGGCCATAACCGAGCGCACCAACTGAACCCTCCCTTTTTTTTTTTTTTTTTTTATATAGAGCAGATTAACCAGACCACTGAGCTCCATACGGAACTCTCTGCTTACCACTAATAAAGCCAAGGTGACCGAAGCCACTCCAAGGCGGGGAGCTGTGGAGGGTGAGGAAACGCCTGGGAAACCAAAGCCCCACCCAAGGCCCTGTGCCCCTCAACAATTATGAAGCAAAAGTTGAGAGGCAAAGGAAAAAGTGTTGCCCTGTAATATTCCGGTGTGCCTCTGTAGGGTGTCAAATGAGAGACCATTTTAAGGGGGAGCTACTCACTTTTTCTGGACCCCCTTCTCCCTCATGTTTAGACCCATTAGTTTTGCAATTTTAAAACTTTTGTTCTCTAGTTTGGCGATTTTGAGACCTTTCGTCCCATTTCTATGTCAAAATTAAGACCTTTCGTGACGTTCAGGTGTCAATTTTTTCCTTGTGAGCGATAGCGAGTCTGTAATTTTTTAAGGAAACGGCCTTCGGCCGGGTAATTTTTCTACTGAAAAGTGTACAAATCTATCATGAAGGGGGGTCTAGGGAGTGTTTTTCTAAGCTTGATGGAGGTCTAGGGAGGAAACTAAAAAAATATGAATAAATTAATTAATAGACCAAACAAACAGCCACTGTCCCCGTAACTTGCTCATGTAGTGATGTACACCCTATGTTCTGGTTTTGTGTTCTTTTATTTCACAATTGTATTTGATTAAAGCGTTATATCAACATAGCCATTTGTATGAGTTCTTTGGCCTTTATATTGTATCGTCCCTGTTTTGGTTTGTTTATTTTGCAAGTTTTACATTATAATACGTACAGTATGTATAGTATTATTATTATTATTACCATTACCGTACTGTATTATTATTATTAACCCTACTGTACCAGAGGGTATTACTATAAATGTAACCTCCAGTACCAAGCATTGTGGCCAAAATGGCTTCAAAGACGAGAGAGCGCAACCTCTTGCCTCGAAAGCTGGACGAGTACTGAGCCATCTGCCCGTGGGACCTTAGATACTCTCTGAGAAGTGTTGCCAAGGTCTCATAGCAGTGTTTACAAGTCATGGTGCCTGGTACCGCTCTGTACAAGGACCGAATACTACTGACGGACATCGTACGGCGCTGGTACTGGCAAGTTACTTTCTTACCGTCGGCCATTGTACGTCGCTGGTACAGAACGGGTTAATATAATTATCGATTTTCACTGCACTAATTCTGGTTTGTGCACTCTACAGCGAGTGATGAGACATGCGCTTGAATCAGTTGCGGTCTTGATTGGAGCCATTGGTCTCTGGTCCAACACCAGGTCTTATGAAGTCGGCCTTCAAATTGGTGCTGCATTCAACTTCATCTTCTTCTGCGCTCAGGTATGGTTTAGATGCTTATGTTCTGGGTGTGGTGTCCCGAGTTCGAATCTTGGGAGGACCATATGCTTTCATTAGTTTATTCAAGTGCATTGGGGTTTGTAATTGATGATTAATGTTAAGAACTGGATGTTACTTAATGTTATGTCTTGATAGCGTAATGCATAAATGCGCAGAATTTTGGTGTGAGTATCCTAGGTTCGAGTCCTTGGAGTGCCACATGTATTTGTAGATTTTATTAATTGAGTTTAGAAGTAAAGTTGGTTGGTGAAAAAATATGAATATAGACACTGGAAAATTGTTACTTAACCCCTTATTGGCGGCGCTCGACTTAAGTCGTGCACCAATTTGCAGCAAGTTAGGAGCATTATTAAGGCTTTTAAAGGGTTAAAATCGAGTGCAAATGGGCGGGAGCGCAGCAGGCCAGACAGCCGACTCCCAGGGCTTACCGCCGCACACTGACTCACCCTCCCTGTGTTCTCGAGAGGACGGCAGCGTAGCCAGTAGTGAGCATAGCTGGGAAAAATATACCGCTATACGCTAAACTCCCATGTTCGTGGCACCACTGCATTAGAACTACGAGTGCTACGTAGCTCGTTCTGGTCTCATTTTGAAGCTTTTAGCGCCTAATTTTTTGCTGAATACATTTCTTTTCATGCAGATACTTGATTGATCATTCAGGAGGGCCTGAATATGCCCAAATGAGCCCAAAACACCCCGCTAAAGAAGGGTTAAATACCAAGATTTTTCCCAATGTTGTTAAATTTATTTTTTGTTCATTTTCATCAATACATAGTGTTTGCAATTATTTATTATCTATCTATCGATCTATCAGTTTTCCCCGTTATCCACCAATTTTATAACACACCGCCCGATAGTGGGGTGGGCTATGAAGATCAGACAAAATAAGGGGGTAATGCGTATTATGCCGATAATAGCGTGTTTTAGCAAATTTTGGCATGGGTTTTAGGGTTTTGGAAAGCCATAAAACCCAAAATTTGAAAACTCAAGTCAAGTTTTGGCAAATGTTGGATTTTACATTATTTTCAAAGTCGAAAAGCGGAGTAGGCCTATGCCTAACCGATAGTAGTTTCGAAAGTAATACTTTTGTTTTTGTTTGTAGGTTTTGTATGTATTGTATATACTCAGGCATATTCCCCATAGCTGGGGGTGGCCGACTCGAGACAGAGCCCAAACAGAAACAACATTTTAAATTCCAATTCTTAGTGTTCGGGACCATTTTCGCGTTCCCTCGCCCCTTGCTCTCTCGTTTAGTAGGAGAATTTTACAAGGGGAGGAGGATTTCTTGCCCCCTGCCCCCAGAAGCAAGAGTAAGACAGTAATAGAGACAGACAGAAATGGCTAAGGTTGGGTAGAGGATGCCAAACCTCACTCTGGATGCAAGACTATACCTCATCTAACACCGGTAATTCTGCTAAATATCAATGTCTACAGCTCCAACTTCCTTAACTCGAACTCGCAAACTCGCAAGTGGTCAATTGAACTTATTCTGGCTATAATTAGACGATTACCTCTCGGAATCTGAGGGGTCCAAAGCAACTCAATTATACCACCGACTCCCACAGCTCCTTCCTAAGCTGAATAAAATCGTCTAATGAGCTATCGATCTATCTATATACTCAGGCCCAATCCCCACTTCTATGATGATTTTTTTTTTAATGATAGCCAGAATAAAAGAAGGGTGGAGATGTGATAATAGATTGGTTGGTGAGACTTTCAATGTGTGCTTTGCTGTGTCAATGGTACCAATAGACTGGAAGAGTGCATGTATTGTGCCGTTGTACAAGGGGAAGGGAGATCGGCAGGAGTGTTCAAGTTATAGAGGTATTAGTTTATTGTCAGTGGTTGGAAAGCTGTATGGCAGGGTGTTGATAGAGAGGATAATAAAGTGTACGGAAGTTGCAATAGGAGAAGAACAGTGCGGTTTTAGGAGGGGAAGAGGGTGCGTGGATCAGATGTTTGCAGTAAGACAGTTATGCGAGAAGTATTTAGAGAAGCATAAGGAGATATTTTGGGCTTTTATGGACTTGGAAAAAGCATATGATCGTGTGGACCGTGAAGCAATGTGGAAGGTGTTAAGGATTTATGAAATAGGAGGAAATTTGTTAGAAGCAGTTAAGAGTTTTTATGAAGGGAGCAGAGCATGTGTGAGAGTAGGAAATGGTGAGTTGAGTGAATGGTTTGAGGTAAAGGTAGGTTTGCGACAGGGTTGTGTAATGTCACCATGGCTGTTTAATATGTTTATGGATGGTGTGGTGAGGGAGGTGAAGAGGATTGGGTTTAGTAGGAAAGAATGGTAGAGATTGGGAGTTGAATCAGTTGCTGTTCGCTGATGACACAGCATTGGTGGCGGATTCTGATGAGAAACTGCAGCGGGTAGTCAAAGAGTTTGGTGTGGTTTGTGGAAGGAGGAAACTGAAGGTGAACGTCAATAAAAGTAAAGTAATGGTGTGTAATAGGGGAGAGCATAGGGTGAATCTAGATGTGAGGCTGGATGGGGAAATATTGGAACAAGTAGAGTGTTTTAAATATCTAGGAGGAACAATAAGCAGGAGTGGAGGTATGGAAGTGGAGGTAAAACAGAGAGTGTGTGAAGGAAGGAAGGTTTTCGGAGCAATGGGAAGTATGTGGAAGACGAGAAATCTCGGAGTGAAAGTAAAAAGTGCACTGTATCAAGGAATTGTTGTGCCAACAGTGATGTATGGGGCTGAGACATGGGCTCTGAAGAAAAAGGAGAAAAGAGGGCTGGATGTGATGGAGATGAGCTGCTTGAGGAGTATGTGTGGAGTTACTCGTAGAGACAGATTGAGAAATGAAGAGATACGTAGGAGAGTGGGGCAGCAGGAACATTTGTCAGCCAGAGTGGACAGAAGGGTGCTGAGCTGGTATGGTCATGTTGAACGAATGGGAGATGAAAGGCTTACAAAGAGAATATGTGAGTCAGGTACAAGGGGAGATAGAAGGGCAGGAAGACCCCCATTGAGATGGAGAGACTGTGTAAGAAAGGCTTTGGATGATAGAGGAATGACTATAGATCAGGCAGGGGAAATGGTGGTGGACAGGAGTGAATGGAGAATGCTTGTGAATAGTTGAGTGAACACGTGGTCATTTGGAGTAAGGGGTCGGGCGCAAGTTGGACTAGATAATAGTCCATCAGGCGCCTGGCCCGGGGAGACGATTAATATGAAGGGTGTGCCTGGAAGTGTGGTGGGAGGGCTTGTCGCTTTGGCTCCGCTGCATGTCTGCCTGCCGAGATCGGAACCTCTCCTGGTGGTCAGGGGCCGGGGGAGTGCTGGAGCGACCTTGGTGACCCTGGTCTCTGGGTCTTCTCCTGGGTGACCTGGATGTGTGAGAGTTTGTGTTTTTTATCTGTGTTTATTTTTTGTTTTATGTTGTTTTTGTGTTTTCCCTGTTCTTGCTCTGTCTTGAGTCGGCTACCCCCAAAATGGGGATTGGGCCTGAGCATATAGATAGATAGATAGATAGATAGAATAAAAGTTTAAATGATGTCCTAATCCTCAAGGGGAATATTGCCAAGTAATAGACGAGACAGAAAGGGGCGAGGGAACGTGAAAGTGGTCCCTGACCCTATAAGAATTGGAACTTTAAATTTTGTTTCTGTTTGGGTTCTGTCTCGAGTCGGCCACCCCCAGATATGGGGTATGTGCCTGAGTATAGCCTACTGTATACATACATACAATAAAAAAGGGAAAGAAACCATGCCCGCCAGCCAAAAAGAAAAGATGTGTGATTTTGCGTTTTGTTTTGTGTTTTCTGATGTGTTGTGATGTCACTGTTTGGGCTCTGTCTCGAGTCGGCCACCCCCATAAAAAAAAAAAAAAAAAAGGAAAACTGGGGAAGGTGCCAGAGTACATACATACATACATACATACAAATGTGTTAGAGGTATTGATAAAATCGACCAAGAAAACTTCATAAAGAGGGATGGAGGTGAGAGAACAAGAGGTCACAGCTACAAACTAAAAGTGCTTAATAGTAAATCTGATCTGAAAAGTAAAAGATTTCCTACCAACTCGATTAGTGGGTGGAACAAATTGCCAGCCGAAGTAGTGTCTGCACCATCAGTGCATAGTTTCAAAGCACGGTATGACAAACATATCTTAGGAGGCGGGAATTAACGAGCATGCTCACTCCCGCAAATACAACTAGTGTAAGTACAACTAGTGTAAGTACATACATACTTATATGAATAAATGTATGTACAGTTACTGTACTACAGTAGCCTATATACACAGGCACATAACCCATAGCTAAGGATGGCCGACTCGAGACAGAGCCCGAATAGGGACAAAATAAAAAAATAAAAAAAATAAAAAAATAAAAAATAATACTAATAATACTAATAATAATAACAAATAATAATATATAAATAAATCACACATATCTAGGACGCCCAGGAGAAGACTCCGAGACCTAGGACTAGCCTTCTATGAGGGTCAAAATAAGATATACAAGTTGTTTACAGTAAGGTATACATAATGGAGTCTAAAAGAATAGCCTGTCATTCCCCCGATAGGTGGCCCTACTTATCAACCACTGTTATCAACACTGCAGCAGACGACGAACCCAGAACAAGTAAGTAACCCCCATTTACTCAACCATTGGACCACACCAAGGACATTCAGATTTAATATAAGGTATAGTATAACCTTAGATCATCATGGACAGCAGTGATATTGATGGTGGGCTTATATAGCATCTATAATAAGCATTTACAACTCTAAGCAAATCCAAAACTCTCTCTGACGCATGCGCAGTAGTATTTTCAGCCTGATAACTATTTTTGGGACAGATGTGTACAGTTGTCCACGGGTCCAGCTATTATGTAGCTACTTGTTATGTTATTACTTTAATTATACGTGTTGTCCCTGTTCGGGCTCTGTCTCGAGTCGTCCACCCCAAGCTATGGGGTATTTGCCTAAGTATATAGATAGATAGCTATATTCTAGATATGTATATGCGTAGAAATAATTACAAATATACCTAAAATAGACTTGACAGATAATGTCATATAGGCCTACCTGTAAATAAAAATTAAACATGATTAGCGAGGGCAATTCGCACCAAAATGGCATGAAATGGGGCGAAAGGTCTTAAAATTGCCAAACTAATTAGGCGAACCTCTTGATATGTCAAAACCAATGGGGCTAAACATGAGGGAGAAGGGGGTCCAGAAAAAAAAAACTGAAGTGAAAATCTCCCCTTAAGGGGCTAATGGGAAGGATGAGGATAAGGAGAAGAATGTTCAGTGATCCTAGCTTTAAAACTATCAAGAGTGGGACTGTTAACTATATGAGAATGAAGGTGATTCCATATTAATTTCCACTCTTGGATGCTGCGGGGAAAAAATTAGTGCCCAAATATGTCGGTGCTTGCCTGGTATACATACATACATACATAACATTTTAAGACTGAGTGTTCCACACATAAGTGCAGTTTCAGTCTCTTGTCCTAATGGCGGCGTTCCAGGCAACCCTGTTAAGGGCTGCTTCACTTGTCAAGTTCTTGGATTTGAGATCGGCGCGTATAGTCCGATCCCAGGTCTTCCTCGGTCCACCCCTTGGTGCAGCTCCCTCCACAATCACAGACCTGCATTTTGTCACCCAATTTTGTTCATCCATTCTCCACATGTCCATACCATCCCAGTCTACTTGTACGCATCACCTCGCTAATACTCTTTATACCTAAACGTCTCCTCAGCTCAACATTTGTTATTCTATCCTGTAGCACACATCCATCTCACCATTCATCTCATTACGCTCCATTCTGTTGACATCCTCTACTTTAACGGCCCATGTTTCTGAGGCATACGTCATTGCACTTCTAACACATGAGGCATACACCTTTCCTTCAGGGGGAGAGGCATTCTTTTCATGGTCAGGATTGGCATCAATTCTCTGAACTTCCCCCAGCCACACCTAATTCTAGCAACAGTGGCAGCCTCGGCCCACCACCAGCAGAGATGGTATCTCCTAGGTAACAAAACTTGTTCACCAGCTCCAAAGACTCATTTCCAAAATTCACAGCCACAGGATCATCACTTAACACAAGCTCGCCTTTGCACACTACGCACTCAAATTTCTCTATTTCTGACTTATCCTTCGGCAGGGGCCCCTTTATTCTACTACAGCGCTTACTCCCATGGTGTACCCAACATCGACAGATGCTACATTGAATTGAGTTAACGCCCACTCCCTTTCCACACACTGCACATGGGTATGCACCGCTCTTTTCCACATTGCCTCGTCTCAAACTACAATGCATAACCTTGGTTTTGTTAATATTGACTCTTAAACCCTTGCTCGCCATGCCCTCTCTCCACTTTCTGAATTTGGCCTCAGCATCCTGCATACTGTCAGCTATTAGGACTAAATCGTCTGCATAAAACAGTTCCAACGGGAGTCCGCCTCTAAAAACTCTAGACAGCGCCTCCAAGACCATAATAAAGAGGAGGGGGCTAACACTGAACCCTGATGGACTCCAACACGGACTGCGAATTCATCACTCAGTACACCTTTCACCCTCACCGAACTTCGCGAAACCTCATACATCTTCATTATCACACGCACCAGCCACTCTTCCACACCAAGTTTCCTCATAGCCCACTGTATAACATCTCTAGGTACCCTATCAAAGGCCTTCTCCAGGTCCACAAACACAAAGTAAAGATCCCTGCCTTTTAGTAGGTATCTTTCCTGCATCTGCCTGACTATGAAGATAGCATCGGTTGTACCACGTCCTGGCATAAAACCAAACTGCATATCATCAATAGAGATGCTTTGCCTGATCAAACCCTCAAGGACTCTCTCACAGACCTTCATGATTTGGTCAAGCATTTTCAGGCCCCTATAATTTCCTCTATCTAGCGCATCCCTTTTCCTTTGTATATATTTACTATTACACTTTTGAGCCAATCCTCTGGGATTTTCTCATCTTTAATAATGGTGTTTATCAACTCAGTGACTAAGTTTACACCAATCTCCCCTGAGGCTTTTATCATCTCAGCGACAATGTCGGAGCAACCTGGAGCTTTACCGTCCTTCATTTTATTGATTGCGTCGCTCACTACAGCTGGTGCTATCAAAGGAGGGGGCCCAGATATTGGTTTTTCGATACTAAGCTGTTCCTTATCCCATTCAAACTCTACATTTAGCAATCGTTCATAGTGTACCTTCCATGCTTCTCTGATTTCATTTTCTGCATACACAATCTTCCCATTATCATCTCTAACACACTGTTCACCTATAATATCCCTACTGTCATTTTTAACTCGCCTAGCTAGGTTGAAGATCCCATTGGGATTGTCAGTGTTACACACTTGTTCGAGGACCAGGTCCTTAATGCGATTTTTAGCATTGTAAATAACTCTTTTGGCAGTTCGTTTAGCTGCCTGGTATTCCTCCCTGCTGCCTCCTTTCTTCCATGCTTTGAAGCATCTCCTTTTCTCTTTCACAGCATGTTCTACCTCATCGTTCCACCACCAAGAGGTCTTATTCCTGGGGTGACCCTTTGTTTTCCCACAGACTTTGTCAGTGGCAGCGATAAGGCTATGCTTAAGAAAGTTCCATTGGCTATTTACATCGTTAGGCCTAGCTTCCTTATTTCTATTCATTTCCTCCAGTTCATTATGAAACCTATCCCTAACTTCCTTGTCCTTCAGCAGCCACACTTTCCTTTTGGGTATGTAAACCTTCTTGCGCTTAGGATCTCTGTATAAGCTCATGTCGCACACAAGTAGCTTATGCTGGGGGATACATTCTTCGCTCGGGATGACCTTTATGTTAGGTATTTTCGGTTGTGGCTGCCTCTTGTGGATCGTATGTTTGTAGGGTGGTGTCTTTGTCTATGTCTACTACTGTAGATTAATTGTTTGTGATTTTGTATAGTCTGTGTTTGTGTCTTCTTGTTGCAAGTATATCTAATTTAATGTCTTGTTGTAGTGTGTCTAATCCATCTTGCCGCCTTATTTTGAATGGCTTATAATTTATTGATTAAGTGTGTGGATTCCAGACAGAGTCGCAGTGTGAGACATTTATAGACATCATTTGCCAGATTATCCGGCGTCTTATTTTTCTACAGACATCATTTGCCAGATTATCCGGCGTCTTCTTTTTCTACAGACATCATTTGCCAGTTGAGCCGGCGTCCTATTTTGTCCAGACATAATTTTTGCCAGTTGAGCCGGCGTCCTATTTTTTCCAGACTCCAGACATCATTTACCAGTTGAGCCGGCGTCGTTTTTAATTGCCTTCAAAATCATTTCAAGAGCCCAAGCCCGTAAAGTTTGTCTCTGTGGACGAAACCATCCTCCACTCTTTCCTCAGCTGTCCCCGTTACGATAATCTTCAAGGACACTACATCCGCCGGTATATATCAAGGAAACGAGTTGACTAACTTTTATTTTGTGATTTTGTTTTTTTGTTTTAGCCTAGCTCGTTTTGGTAATTTTTTTGAAAAGACTCGCAGCGTTATTATACATAATTTATTAGGGAAAGTGAAGCTCTATGGAATCCTTATAATATACTCACATAGATTCCACTGTGGGAGAATAGTTTTGATAGTTAACTATAGTTTTGATGTAAATACAGTACTACCGCAACTACGAATCTTGTTTCCGAGACCTAGTATATTAACCTAACCAAACAACCTAACCTAACCTAACCCTAGAGTGCCCTAGACCCAGTACGTGGGATACAACACTAGCCCTTGCAAGTTGCATGCCAGCTACTGTGGGTTCATATATTAGACATACAGTAACATCTTTGTAGAACATAACACTTTACCGTAGCGAGTGTACTCCATTTCGAACACGTCCGTAGCAGCGCTCTCAAGATTGCGGGACTGAGTTTGTTTACGAGCGGGACTATTTATATCGACAAAATCGAGTTACAAAACTTATCAAAACGGAATCTATGTGAGTATATTATAAGGATTCCATAGAGCTTCAGTTTCCCTAATAAATTATGTATAATAACGCTGAGAGTCTATTCGCGATAATTATCCTGGATATTTGTCTGTCTGCCCGAGGTCGGTGTTTGTTTTTCTATCTGCCGGATGTTTGTACATGAATTCTGTCTGACCAATGTCCTTCATGTCTTTGATAGTGGAATATTGTAGTAATGTCTGCCAGATGTTTTAATGTAAAATTGTCTGTCAGATGTTTCAAACAGGTAGTAATGTCTGCCAGATGTTGGAATAAGGTACGAATGTCTGCCCGATGTTGGAATAGGTTAGGAATGTCTGTCAGATGTTGCAATCAGGTAATAATGTCTGCCAGATGTTGGAATAAGTTAGTAATGTCTGCCAGATGTTGGAATAAGGTATTAATGTCTGTCAGATGTTGCAATATGGTAGTAATGTCAGTCAGATGTTGGAATAAGGTAGTTATGTCTGTCAGATGTTGCAATATTATAGCAATGTCTGCCGGATATTGGAAAAAGGAAGTAATATCTGTCAGATGTTGGAATATTGTAGTAATGTCTGCCAGATGTTAGGATACTGTGGAAATGTCTGTCAGATGTTGCAATCAGGCAGTAATGTCTGCCAGAATTTGGAATAAGGTTAACGTCTGTCAGATGTTGGAATATGGTAGTAATGTCTGTCAGATGTTGTAATAATGTAGTAATGTCTGCCAGGTGTTGGAATAAGGTAGTATGTCTGTCAGATGTTGGAATAAGGTAGTAATGTTTGGCAGCTGTTGGAATAAGGTAGTAATGTCTGTCAGATGTTAGAATAAGGTGGTAATGTCTCAGTTGTCAGAAGAAGGTAGAAATGTCTGCCAGATGTTGGAATAAGGTAGAAATGTCTGCCAGATGTTGGAATATGGTAGTAATGTCTGCCAGATGTTGGAGTAAGATAGTAATGTTTGGCAGTTGTTGGAATAATACCGGTAGTAATTTCTGTCAGATGTTGGAATAAGGTAGAAATGTCTGCCAGATGTTGGTATATGGTAGTAAATAATGTCTGCCAGATGTTGGAATAAGGTATTAATGTCTGCCAGATGTTGGAATAAGGTAGTAATGGCTGCCAGATGTTGGAATATGGTAGTAATGTCTGCCAGATGTTGGATTAAGGTAGCAATGTCTGTCAGATGTTGGAATATGGTAGTAATGTCTGTCAGATGTTGGAATAAAGTAGTAATGTCTGCCATATGTTGGAATATGGTAGTAATGTCTGCCAAATGTTGGAATAAGGTAGTAATGTCTGTCAGATGTTGGAATATGGTAGTAATGTCTGCCAGATGTTGGAATATGGTAGTAATTTCTGCCAAATGTTGGAATAAGGAGGTAATGTCTGCCAGATGTTGGAATATGGTAGTAATGTCTGTCAGATGTTGGAATAAGAAGGTAATGTGTGCCAAATGTTGGAATAAGGAAGTAATGTCTGCCAGATATTGGAATAAGGTAGTAATGTCTGCCAGATGTTAGAATAATGTAGTAATGTCTGCCAGATGTTGCAATCAGGTAATAATTTCTGCCAGATGTTGGAATAAGGTAGTAATGTCTGTCAGATGTTGGAATAAGGTAGTGTGTCTGCCAGATGTTGGAATAAGGTAGTAATGTCTGTCAGATGTTGGAATAAGATAGTAATTTTTGGCAGTTGTTGGAATAAGGTAGGAATGTCTTCCAGATGTTGGAATATGGTAGTAATGTCTGTCAGATGTCGGAAAAAGCTAGTAATATCTGAGAGATGTTGGAATACAGTAGTAATGTCTGCCAGATGTTGGAATAAGATAGTAATTTTTGGCAGTTGTTGGAATAAGGTAGGAATGTCTTCCAGATGTTGGAATATGGTAGTAATGTCTGTCAGATGTCGGAAAAAGCTAGTAATATCTGAGAGATGTTGGAATACAGTAGTAATGTCTGCCAGATGTTGGAATAAGGTAGTAATGTCTGCCAGATGTTGGAATACAGTAGCAATGTCTGCCAAATGTTGCACTAAGGTACTATTTAATGTGTCTGTCAGATGTAGGAATAAGATAATAATGTTTGCCAGATCTTGGGATCAGGTAGTAATGTCTGTCAGGTTTTGGAATATAGTAGCAATGTCTGTCAGATGTTGGAATATGGTAGTAATGTCTGTCAGATGTTGCAATTAGGTAGTAATGTCTGCTAGATGTTGCAATAAAGTAGTAATGTCTGTCAGATGTTGCAATCGGACAGTAATGTCAGGCAGATGTTGGAATAAAGTAGTAATGTCTGTCAGATGTTGGAATATTATAGAAATGTCTGTCAGATGTTGCAATCGGGCAGTAATGTCTGCCAGGTTTTGGAATAAGGTAGTAATGTCTGCCAGATGTTGGAATAAAGTAGTAATGTCTGTCAGATGTTGGATTATTTTAGAAATGTCTGTCAGATGTTGCAATCGGGCAGTAATGTCTGCCAGATGTTGAAATAAAGTAGTAATGTCTGTCAGATGTTGGATTATTTTAGAAATGTCTGTCAGATGTTGCAATCGGGCAGTAGTTTTTAGCAGTTGTTGGAATAAGGTAGGAATGTATACCAGATGTTGGAATATGGTAGTAATGTCTGTCAGATGTCGGAAGAAGGTAGGAATGTCTGCCAGATGTTGGAATAAAGTAGTAATGTCTGTCAGATGTTGGAATATTTTAGAAATGTCTGTCAGATGTTGAAATCGGGCAGTAATTTTTGGCAGTTGATGGAATAAGGTAGGAATGTCTGCCAGATGTTGGGATTAGGTAGTAATGTCTGTCAGATGTTGGAATAAGGTAGTAGCCGAATGTCTGCCAGATGTTGGAATAAGGTAGTAATGTCTGCCAGATGTTGGAATAATGTATTAATGTCTGCCAGATGTTGGGATCAGGTAGTAATGTCTGCCAGATGTTGGAATACAGTAGTAATGTCTGCCAGATGTTGGAATATGGTAGTAATGTCTGCCAGATGTTGGAATAAGGTAGTAATGTCTGCCAAATGTTGCACTAAGGTACTAATTAATGTGTCTGTCAGATGTAGGAATAAGATAGTAATGTTTGCCAGATCTTGGGATCAGGTAGTAATGTCTGTCAGATTTGGAATATAGTAGCAATGTCTGTCAGATGTTAGAATATGGTAGTAATGTCGGTCAGATGTTGCAATAAGGTAGTAATGTCTGCCAGATGTTGCAATAAAGTAGTTATGTCTGTCAGATGTTGCAATTGGACAGTAATGTCAGGCAGATGTTGGAATAAAGTAGTAATGTCTCAGATGTTTGAATATTTTAGAAATGTCTGTCAGATGTTGCAATCGGGCAGTAATGTCTGCCAGGTTTTGGAAGGTAGTAATGTCTGCCAGATGTTGGAATAAAGTAGTAACGTCTGTCAGATGTTGCAATCGGGCAGTAATGTCTGCCAGATGTTGTAATAAAGTAGTAATGTCTGCCAGATGTTGTAATAAAGTAGTAATGTCTGTCAGATGTTGGATTATTTTTGAAATGTCTATCAGATGTTGCAATCGGGCAGTAATTTTCAGCAGTTGTTGGAATAAGGTAGGAATGTATGCCAGATGTTGGAATATGGTAGTAATGTCTGTCAGATGTCGGAATAAGGTAGGAATGTCTGCCAGATGTTGGAATAAAGTAGTAATGTCTGTCAGATGTTGGAATATGGTAGTAATGTCTGTCAGATGCCTGACCTTTGCTGAGTGAGGACCTGTCCCTAGTGACTCCCAGTGAATATCTTTGCCCATAGTGTGGTGATAGTATTAACGCTTTCTTAAAATGGCTGGTGTTGACGAGATTGCTACCTCCTCTCATATTCTCCAGCTTTGTCTTGCTTTGCAAGAAAGGATGGAGAATGTGGAGAGAGAGGTGCAGTCTCTCAAAGACGAGAATTTGGCCTTAAAGCTGACTTTGGCTGACAAGAAAAGTGAGGATAGTGCAACTGCTGTTAGGGATCGTGATGCTCCCTGGACAGTTGTTCCAACAAGTGCAACAACCTGCAAATTTCTACGGCGGCCAGTTGCCCTCAGCAACAAGTTCATCACCTTGGATGACGAATGTGATGGTGTGGCTGCGAGTGCTTCCTTCGGCGAGGAAACCAGGAGAAAGGTAAGTAAGTTGCCTCCAACAGGGAATGGTGTGACTGCTGCCCCCCCAGGAGTACCTTCAACTGCTGCCCCAGGAGTTCCTGCCGCTGCCGCAGCTGCTACCAAGTCATCGACAAGGAGAGGCAAGTCCTTCTCAATTGTTGGGGACTCCATGGTCAGACACTTAGCTAGGTCCACCTGTACTGATATTAGGAAGCTTGTCTGTCTGCCTGGTGCCGGGGTTGGGAAGGTGTTAGAGGACATTGATTACATCATGAAAGATATTGGAGATAGCCCCATTATCTGTCTCAGTACAGGGAGCAATGATGTTGGTAAAGGTAGGACGGAAGTACTGCTTCGGCAGTACAGGGAGGTGTTAGATAAAGTTAGGAGGAAGGGAGGCATACCTGTAGTTCACAGTATCTTGCCACGGAGAGGGGTCAGCAAGGAATGGTCATCTAGGGCAATTGGTATCAATTGTCGGCTGGAAAAATACTGTAATGCAAATGCAATACCATTCCTTGATAACTGGACCCGTTTCTATGGTAAAAATCAGTTGTACGCACAGGACGGGGTTCATCTTTCTCGGCTAGGGGTGGCAAATTTAGCTAGGTCAATAGATAGGATTGTCGCGGGGTTTCGCTGAAAATAAAGCCTGAGAATATGAGTAAGAATAATTGTCTAGATAGGGTAAATTGCCGTACTGGTACATCAGATAGGAATAGAAAATATCAGTCACAGGATTTTAATTGTACTGCTAGTAGAAATATTAAAGGTGTAACAGAAGATGGGAATTCAGTTAGAAATAAAGGTAAATCCGATACCAGTAAAATAAATTCATTGCGATTATATTATACAAACTGTAGGAGTTTATGTAACAAAATGGATGAACTTAGAGCACTTGTTAGCAACGAAAATATAGACATTATAGCACTGACTGAAACATGGATTAATACAGAATCAAGACATTTTTTAGCAGAATTCCATATACCAGGATATAGTTTGTTTAAACGCGACCGAACAAGTAGGAGGGGCGGCGGAATAGCAGTGTTTGTCAGGAGTTCTTTAAAAAGCTGTATTAAATCAGGTATTAGACTAAATACTGATAACGAAAGTGTTTGGGTTGAGGTTAGCGAAGGTAGTGAGACCATAATTATTGGAGTTATTTATAGACCACCAAATATGAGTAGAAACGAAGGTACAGCTTTATGGCAGGAAGTGAAAATAGCATCAAGGTTTAGCAATGTGTGTATTATAGGGGATTTTAATTTTCCGAATATTGATTGGCAGCATCAAATCGGCGACTCAGATTCAGAAGAGTTTATGGAGGCGGTACAGGATAGTTTTTTATTTCAATTCATAGACTCGCCTACTAGAGGTAATAATATCCTCGATTTAGTTCTCAGTAATAATGAACAAATGATAAATAATGTAGAGATAGGAGACCAACTAGGAAATAGTGATCATAAATCAATTTATTTTAACATACAATGGACAGGAAAGGCTAAAGAGAATACGACACTATCCCAGATTTCAGAAAAGCCAATTATGGTGGATTAAGACGAGCCTTAAGAGTCGATCCTATGGTTAAACTATTAAGTGGACCCAGGTGCGCTAAACATACTCTCTCTCAGATACCTGTCTTAACTCAGGATAATTTGACAGCTACATATAATAATTTATTTCTTCACTCCACAATGCGCAAAATAATATCCCCAAAAGAAAATTTAGATCAACACAGAACCAACCCAAATGGAATAATAGACTATTAGACCTTCTAGGAAAAAGAGAGGAATATATCGAAAAATAAAGAAAGGCGAAATTCACCTTCTTGCTTACTATCAGAATCTATCAAGAGAGGTTAAAAAATGTATAAGGACAGACAAAAGAAATTATGAAATCAGGATAGCCAATGACTCAAAAAATAACCCTAAGGCTTTTTACCAGCTATATAAATCTAAAGTTAGAGATAAAATAGGCCCCCTTAAAACTTCGATAGGAGAAATGACAGAAAATGATTTAGAAATGTGCAGTACATTAAATAGTCAGTTTCTATCCGTTTTCACTAATGAAAATTTGGCACAGATTCCAGAAGTCCGTAAGGTATATAGAGATAGTATAGAAAATAGGTTAAGTACGGTTACTATAAGTAGAAATGATGTGCTTAAGGAAATTGACAGACTGAAACCTCAGAAATCGCCTGGTCCCGATGAGGTATATGCCAGAGTATATAAAAGAATGCAGAGATGAGTTAAGTTACCCATTAACATTTCTTTTTAACAATTCATTAGAAACAGGTATAGTTCCAGAAGCTTGGAAGCTTGCAAATGTAGTTCCGATTTTCAAAAAGGTGAAAATCAATAGCATCCAATTAGTCTCATCTAGGAAAGCTACTAGAGTCAATTATTGCTAGGAAAATGAGAAACCACTTAGAAACATTTAACTTAATCAATTCTTCTCAGCATGGATTCACACAGGGACGTTCTTGCCTTACTAATTTGCTTAGTTTTTTCTCAGGTATATGAAGCAGTAGATAATGACAAGGCATACGATATTATATTTAGATTTCAGTAAAGCTTTCGACAGAGTCCCTCATGAGAGATTGATGAGAAAGGTTGAGGCACATGGAATAGGTGGGGCGTTGTTGGGATGGATTAGGTCAGCTGGCTGGTAGGTAGGAAACAGAGAGTCAGCATAAATAGTACCAAGTCAGAGTGGGGAGCAGTCAAAAGTGGTGTCCCCCAGGGATCGGTATTAGGTCCACTGTTGTTTCTTATATACATAAATGACCTAGATTTGGGTATAACTAGTAGGATAAGTAAATTCGCAGACGATACTAAAATAGGGAGATCAATTGATTCAGATAGCGATATAGAGTGCCTCCAAAGGGATCTAGATACCTTACATGAATGGTCAGTAAATTGGCAGATGAAGTTTAACATTGACAAATGCAAGGTATTAAAGATAGGGAAGATGCAAACAAATGTTAAATATAAACTAGCTAATTTAGAATTAGAAAATTCAGATTGCGAGAAAGATCTAGGTGTGTTTGTTAGCAATGATTTGAAGCCTAGAAAACAGTGTATAAGCGTTCGTAATAAGGCAAACAGGATTCTCGGGTCTCTAGGAGTGTGAGTAACAGAACTGCTGATGTTATCTTAAAACTTTACTTGTCATTAGTGAGACCCCATATGGATTATGCTGTCCAATTTGGTGTCCTTATTACAGAATGGACATAGATTCATTGGAGAGTACAGCATAGAATGACAAAATGATCCATAATATTAGAAATCTTTCGTATGAAGAAAGGTTGAAGAAATTAGGTTTACATTCGTTAGAGAGACGCAGAGTTAGAGGGGATATGATAGAGGTGTTCAAGTGGGTTAGTGGGATTAACAAAGGGGACATGACAAATGTACTAAAGCTCAGTGATGCGAAAGAACTCGTACCAATGGTTTCAAATTAGATAAATTTCGTTTCAGAAAAGATATAGGCAAATATTGGTTTGGTAACAGAGTTGTAGATGGGTGGAATGGACTACCAAGTGCTATAGTGGGATCTAAAACTGTAGGGAGCTTTAAGATAAAATTGGATAAGCATATGGACGAGAAGGGTTGGGTGTGAAGGGGGATCAGCCGGGTTGGGCCAATCAGCGCTCTGCAGACCCCCATAATCCTGCGTTAATCTCTAACCGTTTTGGTAAGATGATCCTCAGGGTATTAGAGTGTTGAGCCTATAATTGGGCTTTGTAATTGAATTGGGGTTGTGTGGGACAGGGATCTGCCTTGCTTAGGCCAATCGGCTTTCTGCAGACTCCCATTTTCTTATGTTGTTCTTATGAATGTCTGCCAGATGTTGGAATAAAGTAGTAATGTCTGTCAGATGTTGGAATATTTTAGAAATGTCTGTCAGATGTTGCAATCGGGCAGTAATTTTTGGCAGTTGATGGAATAAGGTAGGAATGTCTGCCAGATGTTGGGATCAGGTAGTAATGTCTGTCAGATGTTGGAATAAGGTAGTAGCCGAATGTCTGCCAGATGTTGGGATCAGGTAGTAATGTCTGCCAGATGTTGGAATAATGTATTAATGTCTGCCAGATGTTGGGATCAGGTAGTAATGTCTGCCAGATGTTGGAATATGGTAGTAATGTCTGCCAGATGTTGGAATAAGGTAGCAATGTCTGCCAGATGTTGGAATACAGTAGTAATGTCTGCCAGATGTTGGAATAAGGTAGAATGTCTGCCAGATGTTGGAATAAGGTAGTAATGTCTGTCAGATGTTGGAATAAGATAGTAATTTTTGGCAGTTGTTGGAATAAGGTAGGAATGTCTGCCAGATGTTGGAATATGGTAGTAATGTCTGTCAGATGTCGGAAAAAGCTAGTAATGTCTGAGAGATGTTGGAATACAGTAGTAATGTCTGCCAGATGTTGGAATAAGGTAGTAATGTCTGCCAGATGTTGGAATACAGTAGCAATGTCTGCCAAATGTTGCACTAAGGTACTTATTTATGTGTCTGTCAGATGTAGGAATAAGATAATGTTTGCCAGATCTTGGGATCAGGTAGTAATGTCTGTCAGATTTTGGAATAGTAGCAATGTATGTCAGATGTTGGAATATGGTAGTAATGTCTGTCAGATGTTGCAATAAGGTAGTAATGTCTGCTAGATGTTGCAATAAAGTAGTAATGTCTGTCAGATGTTGCAATCGGACAGTAATGTCAGGCAGATGTTGGAATAAAGTAGTAATGTCTGTCAGATGTTGGAATATTATAGAAATGTCTGTCAGATGTTGCAATCGGGCAGTAATGTCTGCCAGGTTTTGGAATAAGGTAGTAATGTCTGCCAGATGTTGGAATAAAGTAGTAATGTCTGTCAGATGTTGGATTATTTTAGAAATGTCTGTCAGATGATGCAATCGGGCAGTAATGTCTGCCAGATGTTGAAATAAAGTAGTAATGTCTGTCAGATGTTGGATTATTTTAGAAATGTCTGTCAGATGTTGCAATCGGGCAGTAGTTTTTAGCAGTTGTTGGAATAAGGTAGGAATGTATACCAGATGTTGGAATATGGTAGTAATGTCTGTCAGATGTCGGAAGAAGGTAGGAATGTCTGCCAGATGTTGGAATAAAGTAGTAATGTCTGTCAGATGTTGGAATATTTTAGAAATGTCTGTCAGATGTTGCAATCGGGCAGTAATTTTTGGCAGTTGATGGAATAAGGTAGGAATGTCTGCCAGATGTTGGGATCAGGTAGTAATGTCTGTCAGATGTTGGAATAAGGTAGTAGCCGAATGTCTGCCAGATGTTGGGATCAGGTAGTAATGTCTGCCAGATGTTGGAATAATGTATTAATGTCTGCCAGATGTTGGGATCAGGTAGTAATGTCTGCCAGATGTTGGAATATGGTAGTAATGTCTGCCAGATGTTGGAATAAGGTAGCAATGTCTGCCAGATGTTGGAATACAGTAGTAATGTCTGCCAGATGTTGGAATAAGGTAGAATGTCTGCCAGATGTTGGAATAAGGTAGTAATGTCTGTCAGATGTTGGAATAAGATAGTAATTTTGGCAGTTGTTGGAATAAGGTAGGAATGTCTGCCAGATGTTGGAATATGGTAGTAATGTCTGTCAGATGTCGGAAAAAGGTAGTAATGTTTGAGAGATGTTGGAATACAGTAGTAATGTCTGCCAGATGTTGGAATAAGGTAGTAATGTCTGCCAGATGTTGGAATAAGGTAGTAATGTCTGCCAGATGTTGGAATACAGTAGCAATGTCTGCCAAATGTTGCACTAAGGTACTATTTAATGTGTCTGTCAGATGTAGGAATAAGATAATAATGTTTGCCAGATCTTGGGATCAGGTAGTAATGTCTGTCAGATTTTGGAATATAGTAGCAATGTCTGTCAGATGTTGGAATATGGTAGTAATGTCTGTCAGATGTTGCAATAAGGTAGTAATGTCTGCCAGATGTTGCAATAAAGTAGTAATGTCTGTCAGATGTTGCAATCGGACAGTAATGTCAGGCAGATGTTGGAATAAAGTAGTAATGTCTGTCAGATGTTGGTATATTTTAGAAATGTCTGTCAGATGTTGCAATCGGGCAGTAATGTCTGCCAGATGTTGGAATAAAGTAGTAATGTCTGTCAGATGTTGGATTATTTTAGAAATGTCTGTCAGATGTTGCAATCTGGCGGTAATGTTTAGCAGTTATTGGAATAAGGTAAGAATGTATGCCAGATGTTGGAATATGGTAGTAATGTCTGTCAGATGTTGGAATATGGTAGTAGTGTCTGTCAGATGTCGGAATAAGGTAGGAATGTCTGCCAGATGTTGGAATAAAGTAGTAATGTCTGTCAGATGTTGGAATATTTTAGAAATGTCCGTCAGATGTTGCAATCTGGCAGTAATTTTTGGCAGTTGATGGAATAAGGTAGGAATGCCTGCCAGATGTTGGGATCAGGTAGTAATGTCTGTCAGATGTTGGAATAAGGTAGTAGCCGAATGTCTGCCAGATGTTGGGATCAGGTAGTAATGTCTGCCAGATGTTGGAATAATGTATTAATGTCTGCCAGATGTTGGGATCAGGTAGTTATGTCTGCCCAGATGTTGGAATACAGTAGTAATGTCTGCCAGATG
The DNA here is from genome assembly GCA_032716605.1 of Paralithodes platypus. Taxonomy (NCBI): domain Eukaryota; kingdom Metazoa; phylum Arthropoda; class Malacostraca; order Decapoda; family Lithodidae; genus Paralithodes; species Paralithodes platypus. The sequence continues at coordinate 257,750 of CM064546.1, read as the reverse complement.
TTGGAATATGGTAGTAATGTCTGCCAGATGTTGGAATAAGGTAGTAATGTCTGCCAGATGTTGGAATACAGTAGTAATGTCTGCCAGATGTTGGAATAAGGTAGTATGTCTGTCAGATGTTGGAATAAGGTAGTAATGTCTGTCAGTTGTTGGAATAAGATAGTAATTTTTGGCAGTTGTTGGAATAAGGTAGGAATGTCTGCCAGATGTTGGAATATGGTAGTAATGTCTGTCAGGTGTCGGAAAAAGGTAGTAATGTCGGAGAGATGTTGGAATACAGTAGTAATGTCTGCCAGATGTTGGAATAAGGTAGTAATGTCTGCCAGATGTTGGAATAAGGTAGTAATGTCTGCCAGATGTTGGAATACAGTAGCAATGTCTGCCAAATGTTGCACTAAGGTACTAATTAATGTGTCTGTCAGATGTTGGAATAAGATAGTAATGTTTGCCAGAACTTGGGATCAGGTAGTAATGTCTGTCAGATTTTGGAATATAGTAGCAATGTCTGTCAGATGTTGGAATATGGTAGTAATGTCGGTCAGATGTTGCAATAAGGTAGTAATGTCTGCCAGATGTTGCAATAAAGTAGTAATGTCTGTCAGATGTTGCAATCGGACAGTAATGTCAGGCAGATGTTGGAATAAAGTAGTAATGTCTGGCAGATGTTGGAATATTTTAGAAATGTCTGTCAGATGTTTTAATCGGGCAGTAATGTCTGCCAGGTTTTGGAATAAGGTAGTAATGTCTGCCAGATGTTGGAATAAAGTAGTAATGTCTGTCAGATGTTGCAATCGGGCAGTAATGTCTGCCATATGTTGGAATAAAGTAGTAATGTCTGTCAGATGTTGGATTATTTTAGAAATGTCTGTCAGATGTTGCAATCGGGCAGTAATTTTTAGCAGTTGTTGGAATAAGGTAGGAATGTATGCCAGATGTTGGAATATGGTAGTAGTGTCTGTCAGATGTTGGAATATTTTAGAAATGTCTGTCAGATGTTGCAATCGGGCAGTAATTTTTGGCAGTTGATGGAATAAGGTAGGAATGTCTGCCAGATGTTGGGATCAGGTAGTAATGTCTGTCAGATGTTGGAATAAGGTAGTAGCCGAATGTCTGCCAGATGTTGGGATTAGGTAGTAATGTCTGCCAGATGCTAGAATAATGTATTAATATCTGCCAGATGTTGGGATCAGGTAGTAATGTCTGCCAGATGTTGGAATACAGTAGTAATGTCTGCCAGATGTTGGAATATGGTAGTAATGTCTGCCAGATGTTGGAATAAGGTAGTAATGTCTGCCAGATGTTGGAATACAGTAGGAATGTCTGCCAGATATTGGAATAAGGTAGTAATGTCTGTCAGATGTTGGAATAAGGTAGTCATGTCTGTCAGATGTTGGAAAAAGGTAGTAATTTTTGGCAGTTGTTGGAATAAGGTAGGAACGTCTGCCAGATGTTGGAATATGGTCATAATGTCTGTCAGATGTCGGAATAAGGTAGTAATGTCTGCCAGATGTTGGAATACAGTAGTATTGTCTGCCAAATGTTGGAATAAGGTAGTAATGTCTGCCAGATGTTGCACTAAGGTACTAATGTCTGCTAGATTTTGGAATATGGTAGTAATGTTTGTCAGCTGTTGGAATAAGGTAGTAATGTCTGCCAGATCTTGGTATCAGGTAGTAATGTCTGTCATATTTTGGAGTATGGTAGCAATGGCTGTCAGATGTTGGAATATGGTAGTGATTAATGTCTGTCAGATGTTGCAATAAGGTAGTAATGTCTGCCAGATGTTGGAATAGAGTAGTAATGTCTGCCAGATGTTGCAATAAAGTAGTAATGTCTGTCAGATGTTTCAATCGGACAATAATGTTTGCCAGATGTTAGAATAAAGTAGTAATGTCTGTCAGATGGAATATTTTATAAATGTCTGTCAGATGTTGCCGGGCAGTAATGTCTGCCAGGTGTCGGAATAAGGTAGTAATGTCTGCCAGATGTTGGAATAAAGTAGAAATGTCTGTCAGATGTTGCAATCGGGCAGTAATGTCTGCCAGATATTGGAATAAAATAGTAATGTCTGTCAGATGTTGGAATATTTTAGAAATGTCTGTCAGATGTTGCAATCGGGCAGTAATTTTTGACAGTTGTTGGAATAAGGTAGGAATGTCTGCCAGATGTTGGAATATGGTAGTAAATCTGTCAGATGTCGGAATGAGGTAGTAATGTCTGTCAGATGTTAGAATACAGTAGTAATGTCTGCCAGATGTTGGAATAAGGTGTTAATGTCTGCCAGATGTTGGAATATGGTAGTAATGTCTGCCATATGTTGGAATAAGGTAGTAATGTCTGCCAGATGTTGCAATAAAGTAGTAATGTCTGTCAGATGTTGTAATCGGGCAGTAATGTCTGCCAGATGTTGGAATATGGTAGTATGGAATATGCAGTTGTCTTTGTGTTAGCTGTGGGCAGAAAACTAATTTTGGAGAGGTAATTATAAGAGTGAGAGAACTCTATTTCCTATTGCTAATCTGGCAACCTCTGCGTCATAAATACGCCCATCCCTTCTTAATATTGCCAGATACTGTGACTCGGATATTGTGACTCCGGTAAAATGCTCGTGTGATACCGGGTTGTACCGTCGCGCTAATAAATCATGTCCCAGCTGTCATTACGTTTGGCTGGCTCTGTGCTTTATTAATGTCTGTCAGATGTTGGATAGGTTGGGTAAGTATAGGAACATGTTTGTATATTTCACTCGCTATGAAAAAATGAAGCTTAGATATTGCTGATACCAATTATTGATCAAAACATACTTGGTGCCGAGACATCACTTATTAGAGAGACTGTACATTTTTGTCTATGTGTATGAAGAAGACAAAAGGCAAAGCTGACTGTAACAAGTGTCTCTCCAAAATTCATGGTACGTTAGAGAAAAAAATCTCTCTCTCTTACTCTGGATTTTGTTATATCTAGCCACAGTTCATGAGTTAAAGTGCAAATCTCACTCTCTCTGTATCTATCTATTACACACACACACACTCTCTCACACACACAAACACAAACTTTCACACACACACACACAAACTCTCACATACACACACACACATAAACTTTCACATACACACACACACACACAAATTCAAACTTTCACACAGCAACCCCGAAAAAAAATAATGCAGTAACTACCTTCCCTGCCTTTATATTTATACTCCCAGGTGCTGGATTATTAAGCTACGTTTTTTTAGCAAGGTTTAGTACGATCTTAAATTGAGACTTCATCATGTTACCTAAATAAGCTCACATTTAGTACACAATTCATGTCGGACTGAATGTGAGCATGTTTAGGTAACAAAGTTTAATCTCACTTTAACCTTGGATTAAACCCTGCTCACTTTATTTTATTTTGGTGAGTAAGGTTTAGTCCCTGTTTAAAGTGAGACTTCATTATGTTACCTAAATAAGCTCACATTTAGTACATAATTCATGTCGGACTGAATGTGAGCATTGTTTAGGTAACATAGTTTAGTCTCACTTTTACTTCGGACTAAATCCTGCTCACTTTTCTTAGCTGAATGGTGGCTGTCAGTGATACTTGAACCAAAGTGTGCATAGATGGCTTAAAGTAATATCTTCTTAACCAATTTGACCTGGGGAGTCCAAAAAGAGCTATAAGTTATTTAATAACATTGAAATTAAGCGACCTACAAACAATGCTCATAAACTTATATAATGAATTTTCCTCTATTTCAACTAATTAAGTAGTTAGACAATTAATAATTACATTTTTGGAATTCCCAGATCAAAATACATGATTATTATATTCTATGGCCAACATGGACATCTTTTACAACATTTCTCTGAGAGCCCACATTCATGCAGTTATGTTTTGTGAGCAAGGTTTAGTCTGGTCTTAAATTGAGACTTCATTATGTTACTGTTGTCCATATTGATCATAGAAAATAATAATCATATGGCTCGCTACCGCTCGCCAGGAAGAAATCGACACCTGGATGGGGATAAATGACTTAAAATAGTTGGCTGAATGGATACAAGCCAGGGAAAGAGAGAAAAGGAGAGAAAGATAAAAAAAGGGGAGGTGGGCTCCCTTAATACCTTCATCAGGGTATAAACGTAACCATGGCAACCACCCAGTTTGTTTATGTAGTGCGGGAGAGGCTTCTAAATCGTTCACTAGGCCCCAATTCGCGCTACGGAAACTGTAGCGTCTGAAGTCTTGCTCTTGAACGCACCCCTGATATAATATTTTTGAGTTGGTAACACTAGACCCTACAGATCAAAACAAAAGAAAACTTCTGGAGTTGGTAACAGTGTCAAATGCCGACTCCACTCCACCTCGAGAATGGGACGGTTCCGTGTGAGTGACTTAGGCTAACCTAACCAATAACTTAATACAATAACATTAAGTAAAACATATTGAAATACAGTCGTGATTTAACTGATTTTGGTTATATGTAAGGCATATATGGGTTTAATGTTATTTTAATACCACAAATTTTGTTGATATATTTGAAGATAAATATTGAATCTATCCTAGCCTATATGCTCTAAAGATCATAAGAACATTTGTTTTAACCCTCGCAAAACCTAATAAAAAAGCATGGTACTAAAATGTCTTTTTCGTAACAAGGTTGTCAATACGGTACTTACAGTCATCGATAGCTCTAAAGATCATATGAAAATGTGTTAAACCCTCGGAAAAACCTAATTTAAAAGTATGGTACTAAAATCTAATTTTCGTAACAAGGTTGTCAATACGGTACTTTCCCGTTATCAATGTACAATCAAGCTGAAGATTGCAGAGTAAACCCCGTAGACTTCATCGACTTTTCTTTCACCTTCCTATAATCGACAGGCCAATTTTTTTATTTTTTATTAAGGGATTAGCCTAGTACTCAACCAGCGGGGGTGTGGTTGTGGTAAGGTTGTTAGGTTAGGCTAATGTCTTTTCAAATCACTATCGAGGGAGGGGGGGGGGGGGGGGTGGGGGGGGCGAGTCTCAACATCGATCGATAGGCCTAATGGGGAAAATAGGTTTTCCCGAGATTTCTAATTAGGCCCTAATTCTATCTATCTATCTATTGCCTGACGCCGTGATCCCCGAAGGGGTGGCCACGAACGAACCGCCCCCATGCACCTCTGTCCCCAGTCAGTCGACGCCCCTCCCCCCAACCAGCACCGCCTTCGTTCATGTAGTTCCTCACTCCATCCTTCCACCTCATATTCGGTCTACCTCTCCCCCTCTGTCCCTCCACCTCGCTCTCGTACACCCTCTTAGTCATTCTCTCGCTTTCCATACGTTCCATATGGCCGAACCATCTCAAGTTGTTCCTTTTCACACTTTCCAGCACATCTACCTCCACACCACACCTCCTTCTTACTTCCTCATTAGTCTGTCTATCCCTCCATGTAACTCCGCACGCCCTCCTTAAGTAATTCATTTCCACTGCTCTCACTCTTGGTCTGAGTCTCTCAACCAACGTCCATGCTTCGCTTCCGTAAGTCAGTGTCGGGATTACCACACTGTCATGCAAGGACTTCTTCACTTCCATACTGACCACCCTATTTCTTGTTACTGCTTTTAGCGTTCCTACAACCCTCTTCCCCTGTTGTACCCTCTCCCGCACCTCTTCATCCATAGTCCCATCTTTACTCAACACACTGCCCAGATACTTAAAAGAGTTGACGATCTCCATAGCCTGACCGTTCAGCTTCACCTCACACTCTGTGACTTCACCCCTTTCGAAGACCATAACCTTGCTCTTCCCCGTATTTACCTTCAAATTCCGTTTTTCGCACACTGTTCCAAACTCATTTACCAGACCCTGCAACTCCCATTCATTATCACTCATCAGAACTGTATCATCCGCAAACAGCAGTATAGGTAGCTTCCACTCAATTCCCTCCCTTTTCAGCGATACACCAACATCCACTGCTCTTGATAGTATTTCTTTCATAACTCCATCCATATATACAGTAAACAACCACGGGGACATCACACACCCCTGTTTCAAACCAACATTCAGGTCAAAGAACTCGCTCTGCTCACTCTCCACACGTACTGCCGCCTTTGCACCCTCATACATGCTCTTCACTGCTTTCAGCAACTTGCCCTCTACTCCGTATATTCTAAGTACTTTCCACAAACCTTCTCTATCCACTCTGTCATAGGCCTTCTCCAAGTCCATAAAGGCAACATACACCTTTTGTTTCTTCTCCAGATACTTCTCCACAACACAATTCAGGGTAAAAATCTGATCTACACATCCTCTTCCCTTCCTAAAACCTCCCTGCTCGTCGCCTATCCATTTCTCCGTTCTCACTCTCACTCTCTCAATCACTACTCTACTGTATACCTTCCCTACTACGCTTAGAAGACATATTCCTCGGTGGTTACCACACACTCCTCTTTCCCCTTTGCCCTTATATAGGGGGACTATTATGCCAGTCTTCCAGTCATCGGGTGCACTCCCCTTCTCCCATGCTAGTTTGCACATTTTCCATACCCATTCTATCACTATCTCACCACCATACCTCAACATTTCCCCACACACTCCATCTGTTCCTGGTGCTTTCCCCAACTTCACTCTTTTCATGGCTTCCCACACTTCTGACCTCCTGATCCCCACCTCCTCCTCCACTACTTCTCTTCTTCTCCCTCCCATACCATATCCAGCTATGTTTGCTGGCTCTTACAAACACTATATATTGATGCAAATGACCAATTTTGTTTATAAAAAACACTCGGAAAATTTGTGGTATTAAAATAAAAAAATTCCGGCATAGCCTAGGCCTATGTGCTGTTTTACCCTGTCAGTCTGTCACGGTGTCACTCTAGCACCTGAGCACCTCACACGGAACACGAATCTAGCCCAGCTGTAAGTCGAAAGCTGAGTCCTTGTCTTTTTAGTCTGTATTATTGTATATGCAAGGATAGTATTGTGGTTTGTAGTTCAAATTGTGTCTTTTGATGTGATGAAATGGCCAAAACAATGCTATTGGTAATTTTTTTTGAAAAGACTCGCAGCATTATTATACATAATTTATTAGGGAAAGTGAAGCTCTATGGAATCCTTATAATATACATCACACTGGTGATGGGCTGGTCTATCAGAATGAGAGTTGAGCGTTCTCTGCCATACCCATAGCTTACTCTGACTGTTCCTTTTACTTATATATTTTCTAGATCTCAAGTGACGGCGTCTTTTCCGTGGATTGACCTCCCTACTGCCAACCCTGGCAGATTGGGAGACAAAGCGTCACATTTTTCCTTTGCCCCTCAACTTTCCCTTTATAATTGCTGAGGGGCACAGGGCCTTGGGTGGGGCTTTTGTTTCCCGGGCGTTTCCTCCTCAGCTCCCCGCCTTTGAGTGGCTTCGGTCACCTGGGCATTATTAGTGGTAAGCTGGGAGGGTTCTGTGGGGGCGCTCGGTTATGGCCTTGGCCTTGCTCGGGACCTTGGGGCTGCTCGGCCAGACAGCCTGAGGAACAGCAACAACAACAACAACCAATGTGGCCCAGGTTGTCAAACCCGAGTAATTTTGTTTGAAGATTTGGGCTAGCCTAAAGTTGAAACATCTCTGATTCTCTGAATAGCCTAGCCTAGTTCCTAAACTTTGTTAGTTTGCCATCATGCCATGGTACATAGGCTAGTGATTGTGGTGCTATCTGTGGTGTGGCTGCTCAGTATTTTCTTACAATGTTATCAGTTTTGACACTTTTGTGGAAAATATTTATTTATAGGCTTGGCCTAGGCAATAGCCTAGGCCTACCACAATTTGTCCGCGTTTTAGGCTGGCCTATTTATGTTTTGCATATTTGCTTCAATATACTGTAGGCTAGCCTATAGGCCTAGGCTAGTGTTTGTAATTAGAAATCTCAGAAAGGTGCGATCAACACATTTTTTATCAATAGGCCAAGGACTATTAGGCTATTATCAATAGGCCTATTATAATTATTAGCCTAGGCTATGTGGAGTAAGGAGAAGAGGGAGGGGAGCGAAGGGGGGGGGGGAACTCAAGACAGAGCAAGAATAGGGACAACACAAAACACAACAGAAAACAATGAACACACAAAAACAAAATACAAATTCACACCCATCTAGGTAATCCAGGAGAAGACACAGAGACCAGGGTCACCAAGGTCCCTCCAGCACTCCCCCGGCCCCCGACCACACGGAGAGGTTCTGATCTCGGCAGGCAGACATGCAGCGGTGCCTAAGACACAAGCCCGCCCACCACACTTCCAGGCGCACCCTTCATATTAATCGTCTCCCCGGGCCAGGCGCCTGATGGACTATTATCTAGTCCAATTTGCGCCCGACCTCTTCCCCCAAATGACCACGTGTTCACTCATCTATTCACAAGCATTCTCTATTCATTCCTGTTTATTACCACTTCTCTTGCCTGATCTATAGTCATTCCTCTATCATCCAAAGCTACATACATAAAATGTTGAGACAGAGTGCTCCACACATACGTGCAGTTTCAGTCTCTTGTCCTAATGGCGGCGTTCCAGGCAACCCTGTTAAGGGCTGCTTCACTTGTCAAGTTTTTAAATTTGAGATCGGCACGTATAGCCCGATCCCAGGTCTTCCTTGGTCCCCCCCGTGGTGCAGCTCCCTCCACAATCACAGACCTGCATCTTTTCACTCAATTTTGTTCATCCATTCTCTCCACATGTTCATACCATCCCAGTCTACTTGTACGCATCTCCTCGATAATACTCTTTATACCTATACGTCTCCTCAGCTCAACATTTGTTATTCTATCCTGCAGCCTGGCCCCACACATCCATCTCACCATTCTCATCTCATTACGTTCCACTCTGTTGACATCCTCTACTTTAACGGCCCATGTTTCTGAGGCATACGTCATTGCACTTCTAACACATGAGGCATACACCTTTCCCTTCAGGGGAAGAGGCATTCTTTTCATGGTCAGAATTGACAGCAGTTTTCTGAACTTCCCCCAGCCACATCTAATTCTAGCGACAGTGGCAGCCTCGGCCCTTCCACCGGTAGAGATGGTATCTCCTAGGTAACAAAACTTGTCCACCAGCTCCAATGACTCATTTCCAAAATTCACAGCCACAGGATCATCATTTAACACAAGCTCGCCTTTGCACACTACGCACTCAAATTTCTCTATTTCTGACTTATCCTTCGACAGGGGTCCTTTTATTCTACTACAGCGCTTACTCCCATGGTGTACCCAACATCGACAGATGCTGCATCGAATCGAGTTAGCGCCCACACCCTTTCCACACACTGCACATGAGTATGCACCACTCTTTTCCACATTGTCTCATCTCAATCTACAATGCATAACCTTGGTTTTGTTAATATTGATTCTTAAACCCTTGCTTGCCATGCCCTCTCTCCATCTTCTGAATTTGGCCTCAGCATCTTGCACATTGTCAGCTATTAGGACTAAATCGTCTGCATAAAACAGTTCCCACGGGAGTCCGGATCTAAAAATTCTAGACAGTGCCTCCAGGACCATAATAAAGAGGAGGGGGCTTAACACTGAACCCTGATGAACTCCAACACAGACTGTGAACTCCTCACTCAGTACACCTTTCACCCTCACCGCAATTTGTGAATCCTCATACATCTTCATTATCACACGAACCAGCCACTCTTCCACACCAAGTTTCCTCATAGCCCACTGCACAACATCTCTAGGCATGGTCTATAGCGCGTCTGACTGCTAATCAAAGGGTCGGCAGTTCAATCTCAGGCCGTGCCATTGGTAGATGTCAAGAGTTTGGACACTCAGGTCTAGCAATTTGTGGCAAATGTGTAGTAAATTCCCTGTAACAAGGGCATACCCTAGTCCTGTCAATCAAGGGAGTGTACGGCGTTAAACACTGCATCATACTGAACCAAGTTTTAGTATTTTCTCCCAAGCTGCCTGGCCGAACAGCCCCAAGGCCCCAAGCAAGGCCAAGGCCATAACCGAGCGCCCCAGAGAACCCTCCCTGCCGGCCACAATAAAGCCTGGGTGACTGAAGCCACTCCATGGCGGGGAGCTGAGGAGGGTGCGGAAACGCCCGGGAAACCAAAGCCCCACCCAGGGCCCTGTGCCCCTCAGCAATTATGAAGAGAAAGTTGAGGGGCAAAGGAAAAATGTGACGCTTTGGCTTCCAATCTTGGTATATTGGGAGGTCAATCCACGGAAGAGACGCCGTCACTTGAGATCTAGAAAATATATAAGTAAAAGGAACAGTCAGAGTAAGCTATGGGTATGTATTTACTAGTAGTGATGTCTGTTTCAGAAATTGGTATGGTCAATGATTGTCATTTTATACTTTTTCTACCCTCAGCCCCACAGTTGTGGCTGACTCACACCCGGGTTAATAATGGTTCCAGTATCCCAGCTCATTGACTCACCACCAACAAAGTAAGAGGTAAGATCTTAATTGGTCTGTCTGTTTACCTCCAGTCACAAACAGTACATTCAATAACTATTTTGGTTCAAATTAACTTAGTAGTTCATTCCACCATTCTCCACATAGTTTCTCTTGATTAGCACAATATATTATCATCTCTTAAACATATTTAAAGTTCTTTAGAATTAATCGTTAAGAGTTACTTCATTCATCACTGCCAATTAATCATGCTTATGGAGGTGAGGATTTGCTGCTATGTTAATTTGAGCAAAATACTGTACAGTACTATATAATATTTTGGTGACTCAGCCTGGGGTAGCTAGTAGAATTTTTTTAAATTGAACATTATAAATTAATGGTAGTCCCCCATCTCGCTACACTTGGATATTGGATTTTGTTGTTGTAGGGTTGATAACAAAAGTTATTTGGTGCATATTTGATAAATAATTGTTATCATCAGCCTATTTAGGTACTTACTTACCTCAACGTTAGAGGGTCTAGGACTCTAGGAGCTTACTCTATAAATTGGCAACATTTATTATGTAGGGATAAATATTGGTTTATAATGTAAAAGGAAGACAACATTAAGCTGTAGTAAACTCTTTAAGTGTTTTCTATGCCACAGCCATAGGCCATGGCATGGTCAGTAGTGTGTCTGACTGCTTATCAAAGGGTCTGCAGTTCGATCCCACCCTGTGTCATTGTTAGACGTCAAGAGTTTGGACGCTCAGGTCTAGCGATTCATGACAAATATCCAGTCAGGTCCCTGTAACAAGGGTACGCCTTAGCCCTGTCAATCAAGGGAGTAGGCTATAATATGTATATGTATATGCTCAGGCCCAATCCCCACTTTTCCCATGTTTATTTTTTATTTTCTATTTTACTCTATTTTATTATTTGTTTTTGTTTTTATTTTCAAGGGAGTGTACGTTGTTGTTGTTGTTGTTGTTGTTCCCGTTCCCCAAGCTACCTGGCCAAACAGCCCCAAGGCCCCGAGCAAGGCCAAGGCCATAACCGTGCGCCCCCACAGAACCCTCCCTGCCGACCACAATAAAGCCTGGGTGACCGAAGCCATTCCATGGCGGGGAGCTGAGGGGGGTGCGGAAATGCCCGGGAAACCAAAGCCCCACCCAGGACCCTGTGCCCCTCAGCAATTATGGGGCAAAGGAAAAATTTGACGCTTTGGCTTCCAATCTTGGTAGATTGGGAGGTCAATCCACGAAAGGGATGCCGTCACTAGAGATCTAGAAAATATATAAGTAAAAGGAACAGTCAGAGTAAGCTATGGGTATGGCAGAGATCACTCAGTTCTCACTCTGATAGACCAGCCCATCACCACACGTGTACGTTGTTAAAAACTGCATCAAACTTCATCATTGGAGACTATTTATTACACTTGTAGTAAGGTTTACAAGATACAGTACTGTAGATGTAAAGCTTCATTATCAGTATTGATTGAAAGGCAGTTCCATGTTTTGTATGGGCATGTTTTGGTCACCTGATGGCCACTCTCGGTCTCCATGATGCACAACCTTCTTTGGTGTCCCTGTCAAGTCTTCTAACCCAGAGATCCTTCCTCAGTACCTTGTCCCAGGGTTTCCTTAGTCTACCAACTGTAATTCTTGCTTCCTCGTCCACTGTATTTTTACCAGTTTTATCCATTCTTTCCACATGGCCAACCTTTGCAGTCTGATGGTATACCTCGCCTCCCTGATACACTTTATGGTAAGATCCTGTGTAGCGGGTAGAACTGTTTTTCAGATGCCTATTTACTAAGAAACATTGAACAATATCTTTAACCTAACCTAACCAAAATCCTAACCTAACCTAATCTAGTATATTAGTGGACTATTTATGAATGTAAAATGTAAAAATATATTATAACATTACCAAATTATAGAGATATAAGAACAGGTCCTCCCGCTACACAGGATTATACCCACTTTATACCAAGTTGTTCTTTGAACATGGCTCTTACATTTATCTTGTGTCGTCCCAGTTTTGTTTTTTTATTTTGCAAGTTTTACATTATAATTTGTAACTTCAGTACTGTACACTACTTGCATGTTACGTATCTTATGTCTCTCTACCAGATTGCAGATGACCTAGGGATACTGATCTGGGAGGACCTGATGTTCGCGTGCAGCATGTACCCCGTCGGGGACGCGTTCCTGGACAGTGTGAAGGCGGAGGTGGTGACCCAGCTACGTCGCCTCCACCACCATCCCAGTATACTACTGTGGGCCGGGAATAATGAGAACGAGGCGGGCACTCAGAGATGATTGGTATGTATATATGTACTGTACTGTATGTATGTATGTACTGTATGTTTGTATATATGTATGTACAGTACAGTACAGTATTTATGTGTACAGGGTATCAAACGAAAACAGAGTCCGTTATTTTTAGCCTATTATTTTATATGTAAAGATAAAATTAGGGTTTATAGTTCAAATTATATCTTTGTAGATGATGAAATGGCCAAAACAATGCCTATTTCACGTTAATTTTCATGTGTTCGTTGTGATATGCTTTTAAGTCTTCAAACAAAATAGCTCCGGTTTGACACCCTGTATGTACGTATGTATATACAGTAAAATCTCGCATCCCACGATTTATTGGTACCGAAATATTACCGTGGGACCGGAATTCGTGGGATGCAGAGTATTAAAGTAATGGGGAAAATTACAAAAGTACTGGAGGCTATCGTTGGGCGACTATATTGACCTTCACTATACATGCCAATAATGCGAAGTAAGTTGCTTTAATGAAAAGAAAGGTAAGTAAAACACAAACAAAAAACTTAGAAAAGTTGATGAGGTGCTTATTGTGATGGATGTGGTGATAGACGGGAGGCGGATGTTAGTTACCACCCTCCGTGGCCCCACTCTCGTTCTCCGTCGCCGCCAGAGCCCGTGAAATCATCGTCCATGGCATCAAGTTCGGCGTCCTGTAGAGCTTCCATTAGCTCTGCATCCGTGGGAATCGTGTGGTTTTTCGTGGGATGAGAATTCAGGTAGCCATTGGATAGTACCGTGGGATGCGTAATCGTGGGATCGAAATGCGTGAGATGCGTGACTCTACTGTACTCAGGCACATACTCCATAGCTGGGGATAGCCGACTCAAGACAGAGCCCAAACAGAAAAACAAAATCAAAATTAAAAAGTCATACAACTGGTCAGGGCAGATTTTGGCCGGTATTACTTAAGCCCATTTTCCGACATTTTTTGTCTTGAAGTTTATTAATGGGCGGTTGGGCTTGAGCGACTCTCCCCCAATGGAATGGAACAGGCTAGAAGATCGAATTACCGGTAATTGCCTCGGCATATGGAAGCATATGAAGGCGGTTCATTCGTGGCCACCCCCTTGGGGATTAAGGTGTCTGGCAATAGATAGATTGATTGTGTTTCTTTAGTTGTACTGTATAGGAATAATATAGGTCCACTTAAATTAATTCTATCGTAAAATCTACATACAGTATATTACAGTATCTTGAATGGGGATCTTTAGGATAATTTATTAAGCTCATTGGTGGTCTATGGAGGAAACTAGAATCATGATAAATAAATAGATAAATAATAAAATAAGCCCTACTCACTTAACCCTTTCACGCACAGAACGCGATTTGCGCCTTTTCTGGGATACTTAAAAACCTTTGTGACCATCAGGGGTGTTTAGATATCTTTAGGTTTAGTTACTTCAACCTCTGCAGTTTTCATTGAGTGAGCTGTGGGCAGAAAACTAATTTGGAGAGGTAATTATGAGATTGAGAAAACTATTTTGGAATGCTAAACGGCAATACAGAGTCCACAGGATAGCGAGAGGGTTAACTGTCTATTTTATTCTCAGGTACGAAACAATCTCCAACTTTGAGCAGTACAAGGACTATGTGAAGCTGTACGTTGACATACGTAACGTTAGTTTGGAGGTGGACGACACAAGGCCGTTTGTCGTCAGCTCACCCAACAACGGCATAGAGTCGGAGGAGGAGGGTTTTGTGGCTAAGCATCCATATAGCAACTTCTATGTTGACGGTAAGGGTTGTGTTGATGGTGTAATGGTTAGTGTGTAAGTTCTGTATGTGATATCCTAGGTTCAAATCCTGGGAGAATCACATGCTTTCATTAATTTAATTTGGGGTGTTATTGGTGTTAAGAACGATGCTAAAAATTGAGACAGCAAATTTAGCTGTGGTATAGTAGGCTACACTCGGATACCATAGTCTCTAGCTCACTCATGATATTTTGTGGACCCCCTATGTTTTCTATTCTATCTATATGCTCAGGCCCAATCTCCACTTGTCCTATTTTTTATTTTATTTTCCTCTATTTTATTATTATTATTATTATTTTTTTTTTTTGGCATTTTCTTGGGGGTGGCCAACTCAAGACAGAGCAAGAACAGGAAAACACAAAACACGAGACAAAACAGCGAACAAACACAGACAAAACAAAAAATTCACACACATCTAGGTCACCCAGGAGAATACCCAGAGACCAGGGTCACCAAGGTCGTATGAAATATAAAAAACACAAAACTAGCACATAGAATATACTTCACTATATGAGTAAATAAGTTTGTTTCCCAGGCAAACTATTCTGTTCATTCTAAGGTTGGGCAGAAATTGTAACCTCTAACCTCTATAACTCAAAAAGGACTAGAGTAATCGTGCTAATTTGTCTACCAAATAGGAGGACTTGGTCAGGGAATAGGTGTGGAAATTGACAGCTCATTTGCTCTAGCACTTTTTGAGTTGCAGAGGTTAAAGATTACAATTTCTGCCCAACCTAGAATGAACAGACTATAGTTGAGGCACCAAAATGGCATGAAAAGAAAAATCAGGCCACTCTTTCTTACAACAGGATCTCTACTTGACCCCATGTTCATGTTACAGTTCACTACTACAACTAGCCTACACCCTAGATGCCTGGCAGGGGGAACACTTCCCGTGCTGCCGATTTACTTCAGAGTACGGCTTCCAGTCCTGGCCTTCCTTCAAGTATGTCTCTCCTTTAACCGTCTTGGTGGTGTAATGGTTAGAGTGTTTCTAAATCTGTGTGTGATAATCCCGGTGGATCACATATATGCTTTCATTTCATTGGAGGTGTTTGGTGTTGCCGTGAAATTATACATATACATAGCCTATGATAGCACAGTGGGAAAGTGTGTACATGCTTAGATTGATATGCAGGATTCGAAACTGCTTAATAAATCGTAGGCTTGTCCACCTTTCTTTAACTGTCTTCATAGCGCAATGGATAAATGCACTGAATTTCGGCGTGAGCATCCTAGGTTCGAATCCCTGGACTGCCACATGTATTAGTTAATTTCATTAATTGAGTTTAGGAGTAAAGTCGGTTGGTGGAGGTAACATAATAATTATATGTGTCATCAGCCACCACAAATATCACTGCATTTAGTATATCTATAGCTCTAATAATGCTATCTATCTATCTATCTATTGCCTGACGCCGTGATCCCCGAAGGGGTGGCCACGAACGAACCGCCCCCATGCACCTCTGTCCCCAGTCAGTCGACGCCCCTCCCCCCAACCAGCACCGCCTTCGTTCATGTAGTTCCTCACTCCATCCTTCCACCTCATATTCGGTCTGCCTCTCCCCCTCTGTCCCTCCACCTCGCTCTCGTACACCCTCTTAGTCATTCTCTCGCTTTCCATACGTTCCATATGGCCGAACCATCTCAAGTTGTTCCTTTTCACACATTCCAGCACATCTACCTCACACACACACCTTCTTACTTCCTCATTAGTCTGTCTATCCCTCCATGTAACTCCGCACGCACTCCTTAAGTAATTCATTTCCACTGCTCTCACTCTTGGTCTGTGTTACTCAACCAACGTCCATGCTTCGCTTCCGTAAGTCAGTGTCGGGATTACCACACTGTCATGCAAGGACTTCTTCACTTCCATACTGACCACCCTATTTCTTGTTACTGCTTTTAGCGTTCCTACAACCCTCTTCCCCTGTTGTACCCTCTCCCGCACCTCTTCATCCATAGTCCCATCTTTACTCAACACACTGCCCAGATACTTAAAAGAGTTGACGATCTCCATAGCCTGACCGTTCAGCTTCACCTCACACTCTGTGACTTCACCCCTTCGAAGACCATAACCTTGCTCTTCCCCATATTACCTTCAAATTCCGTTTTTCGCACACTGTTCCAAACTCATTTACCAGACCCTGCAACTCCCATTCATTATCACTCATCAGAACTGTATCATCCGCAAACAGCAGTATAGGTAGCTTCCACTCAATTCCCTTTTCAGCGATACACCAACATCCACTGTTCTTGATAGTATTTCTTTCATAACTCCATCCATATATACAGTAAACAACCACGGGGACATCACACACCCCTGTTTCAAACCAACATTCAGGTCAAAGAACTCGCTCTGCTCACTCTCCACACGTACTGCCGCCTTTGCACCCTCATACATGCTCTTCACTGCTTTCAGCAACTTGCCCTCTACTCCGTATATTCTAAGTACTTTCCACAAACCTTCTCTATCCACTCTGTCATAGGCCTTCTCTAAGTCCATAAAGGCAACATACACCTTTTGTTTCTTCTCCAGATACTAATAATGCTGCCTCTTCTTTATTAACAAACCATCAATGTGGTTAGTATATTAATAGCTTTACCAACACTACTTCTGTATTCTCTAACAACATAACTATCACTAGGGCTTGTACATTAATAGCTCTACCAACACTACCTCTATATTCTCTAACAACAAAACTATCACTATGGTTAGTACAATAATAGCTCTAACAACACTACTTCTCTATTCTCTAACAACACTACTATCACTGTGGTTAGTATATTAATAGCTTTACCAACATTACCTTTTATGTGTCATTAAAAAACAAAACAATCACTGTAGTTAGTACTGTACATTTATACAGATCTTCCTCACTATCTGATACCTCAATCACTGTAGTTAGTACTGTACATTTATACAGATCTCCCTCACTATCTGATACCTCAATTTACAATATTATTACAGGTTTTTAGGTGTTTGGGTTTGGGTTTTGGCTGGTCTCAGAATGCATCCATATTTACCCCATTAATTTCAGGGTTCGCTATATGATTTTCAATTTAAGATCGGGTTTTCAGGAACGTAACCCAATCGTATATCGAGGGAGACCTGTAATTGTAATAATGCTGCCTCTTCTCTATTCCTGACCAACAAGACTATAACTTTATCATACACTACCTCCCTACCACTGTTGATATATTATATTATTAGTGAACTTAACACTTGATATACATTAATAGATTAATATATTAATAGCTTTACCAACACTACTCGTATGTTTTCTCTGTCAGCAAAATTATCACTATGGTTAGTACAATACAGTACTCCCTCGAATTTTGCGAGAATATGGTCGACATTGGAGGCCGCAAAATTCAAAATCGCAAATTTCAAATATTATGTTCCTTCCAACAACCAACCATACTCCTAAAATCGATTAATGAAATTTGCAAACACATGTGGCAGTCCGTGGACTCGAACCCAGGATGCTCACACCGAAATTCAACACCCCATACATCGCACCACGAAGACAGTTAAAGGTTGGTGGACACTGCCTACGATTTATTATGCAACTTCGAATCCTGCATATCAATCTAAGCATGTACACACATCCCAATAACTAACCTTATGGGATTAATTGAATATGGTCGACATCTCATCATCGAGGGCCTATTTTTTGGTGATTTTCGTCCTTGTTTGTACACACATTATGACACATACACTTAATTATACATCCTACAATAAAGAAAAACACAGAAATACAGATTCAGGGGACCCAGGGCACAGGTAACACTTCAATTTTGCCCAAGGAAGTCGATTATGCGAGAGCGTGAGAACATATAGGAGCGTGGGAGAATCTATAAACAGTAAACAATGGGCCGCAGGGCGGCCCGACGTCACGACCCTCATACCCCTCCCCCCAGAAAACTAGTGCGGAAACCCCGTATCATTGAGCGCCACCCGCAAAACTCAAGTAATATCGCACATATCAAATCCCGCAAAAATGGTCAAATCTACTGTAATAGTTTTACCAACACTACCTCACTACCTCATTACCACATTACCATTACCACACCTCATTACCACACTGGCTGTTCGGCCAGGCAGCTTAGGGAACAACAACAACAACAACCACACTTAATATACTATCCTATATACTATATATACTATAATATACTACCAGTGAACTTGACAGTTGATATATACACAGTTTATATACACGGTACACCCTCTTGGAGCACTAGCCAGGATAAAATCACAGGGTTGGGCTGTGAGGACTCGTAACCAAACCGTCAAGTTCGTTGATGAAGGGTGTAGTACATTAAATGTCAACACAATCATACTCTAGTTAAGTCATTTACTATTCAATATGATGCAGTTTTTACCACCATGAACTCCCTGCTCAAGAGCTGGGCTAGGGTGGGTGCCCTGATGATCAGGGACTTCAGTGAATAGTTGCTATAGATTGCTACACCACGCCGTCCACCAACAGCACTGGTGTCTGCCAATACACCGGGGCATTGGAGAGTTAGGGAGACCAGTATTTAATTTAATGGTTTTGTCTTTTATGTATTCTGTGTATATATGTATGTATTTTGTATAATCTTTTGTATTCCAGAGTGGACAAGCAGCAAATGAAGCGTTGAGCCTGAACATTTGGGCGGACCTTGGACTAGACACCCACTGCCAGGACGGACTATACGATGCTGTAGACGTGTGTTTCCTCACCTCCCACCTCACACTACCCGAGGGCAACACACTGCAGGTCCCTCGTAACTTCTACCTCATGGGCAGACCAAAGGACGCACCCCTTGTATATGCCCAGCTCCAGGTGGGTCATTATTTAACTACTTTTGCCTTTAATTCTAACTAGAATCAGCACTATAATAGGCTATATTTTAAGAAGCTTAGGAACAAATGGTACTGAAAGCTTAATGTCTGAACAATGGTAACCCTCCCCCACCCCAACCCCACTATTTCGATGAGGCTTCTCAGGCATCAAAGCTGTCAACAGCCTTGTATTTGACTGCCTTGCTTTTAAATTAATCACTTTTGCCTTTAGTTCTGACTAGCATTAGAACTCCTTCTTCTCATGGATGACCTAGATGTGTGTGAATTTGTATTTTGTTTTGTGTGTTCATTGTTTTCTGTTGTGTTTTGTGTTATCCCTGTTCTTGCTCTGTCTTGAGTCGGCCACCCCCCAACAAAGAGAGAAAAAAAAAAAAAAAAAGGAAAACTGGGGATTGGGCCTGAGTAAATAGATAGATAGATAGCATTAGAACTATATTATTTAGCTTAGGAACAAATGGTACTGAAAGCTTAAGGGGAGGTCTTCATAATACAGCTGTTAAAATTTGCTTGTAATCTACATGTAGCCTACAGTTGCCCACATAAGTTCTGTTCCTCGTTGTGATCTTGTGTATGAAAGTAAATTAGTAGGAATGAATTGTCATAATCTTTAAAGGATTAATTCTATTTTTTTATACAGTACCATACTATACATTCTAACTCCTTGACCCTTATCTACCTCCAGGTTAGTGGTGTATCGGAGCCGGTAGTGACAAGCGGCAGCAACTGGACCTTTACCGTGAGCGTGACCAGCGATGCCGTGGCGCTCTTCGTATGGCTCCAGACGGACGTGGCGAGCATCTTCTCCGACAACGGCTTCATCATGACCCAAGCTTCAGTGGGGGTTCTCTTCTACGCCGACAAAGAAACCACCAAGAGTGAACTGGAGGCTTCACTAACGGTCATGTCTCTCACCGACACACACACCACACAGGAGGGACTTAGAGATCGAGCCTTCCACCCTAACGACCTCAATAATGTCATTTATTTACACTAGGAATAAATTGTAAGATTTGCAAAATAAACACACAAAACCAAAAACACACAAATTCACACACATCTAGGTATTGGGAGTGAAATTAATAAATTAGATTATAATATTTGCTGTACTGGGTCCTCTTCTACACTGACGATTACACCACACAGATCCCCAAGGAGCAAGAGGGACTACTTAAATTGTAAAACTTGCAAAACATACAAACCAAAACAGGAACCACACATTATAAAGACAAACAAATCTGTCAAAACCACTATGTAGAAATACTACATCTCAAAACCACCATAATGTATTCCTGTTTCACATTAAGGTTGTATGGCATTTACTCTGATTTTTTTTTTTTTTTTTCTTCTATGTGATTGAGGGAGGCAAAAGGCATTACTGCCTATAGCGAGTGCCTCCCCCATAGTTGAAAGAGTGACAGGGCCAAAATCAAGGGACGTTCGAGCCAAACTGCCTGGACACACAGAGTTTGAAGCAATTTAAGTCATAGGAAGAGGGAAAGACTGATTCTGGGAGAGAGTTCCAGAGCTCAGCTGTTGAGTAGAAGAAAGTTTGAGAGTAACGTTTCACTCTTGGGTTGGAGAGTTGCACAGAGTAGGGGTGGGATTGAGTTGCAAGACGGGTACCACGTGCCCTACGTAAAGGAGAGGGTATGCACTGGGATAGCTCTGAGGAACACTGATTATTATAGTAGCGATAGAATAGCGAGAGAGATGCAACATTGCGGCGGAGAAAGAGAGACTGCAGAGAGTTGGTGAGTGGACGGGAGTTAACCCGGGAACTGCGGGGAGACTCTTAAGAGTTCCCACGGCGGACTGCGGGGAGACTCTTATGAGTGAGTGAAAAAAAAAAACACTTTTGACATCGAAAAAAATATATTTTTTTATATATTTTTTTATTTTTTTTTGGCCCCTGGGCCATGCAAAATCTCAGTCCTCTACCTCCCCTCCTTCCCCACTTTCCTCCTCTCCTTCAGTTATCACCTATTTTCCCTGTTATTCCCTTATTCTGAGGTATATTTCGTGCTAACATTAGCGAGTTGCAAGCAGGGTGTTGTCATCACTGATGGCAAGCGAGTGCAAGAGAGAGAGAGAGAGAGTATCGATCGACTGTGTCTCAGTGGCCTTGGGGAAATTGGCGGGAAAGCAGCTTGCCTCACCCATACATTATACAACTCGCGGGCTATATCTCCGATTTTGACCATCCAAACGCTGTTTTCACTCGTTTTATTGTTGTTTCAGGTTAATACCTTTATAATCAACCCATAATAGGCGCATATGGATAAGTATTAATGCTATTAATGGCACAATGAATATTTTAGTGACGGAAACACCTCAAATACGTCAGCACAGGGGGACGTTTCCAATTACCCCCATGCGCACTTCAGAGGTTAATGATACGAAAGGCCTTCCTTTCAACTTTGTCTAGGAGAGCGGTGTGAGAGGAACCTCCCCACACATGTGAACAATACTCAATACAAGGGCGCACTATGCCCCTGTACAGAGCAAGATGCTGTGCAGGGGAAAAGAACCCCCTAAGGCGGTTGAGCACAGTTTGCATATTATATATTATATCTGTTGTTACTTCATATTTTGCAATTATTTCTCTTTATATTATATGTATTCATTGTCGATAGTATCAATTGCTTACTTTTGCGATTTCCTTAGTTTATTTGTGCTATAAATGTAGATTATTTGTAGGGTAGTTATTGATAGGGGTCACTTGAGGCATGCTATGCTTACAGGTACCTACCCGATAGCACTATCGTTAGTGAGTGCTGTACTGTATTTTATATATTATTTTGTAATAGTATAGATATCTTATCAATATTTGTATTTTTTACTATTGTTAATGTCTTGTCATGTTGCAAATTTGATTTTAAATAATATTTTGACATTTAACATGTAGTTTCTTTATTCATGCAGAGTTTAGTAAAATTTGCCAGAACGTCCCGGACTTCCCAAACTTGACTACTTCCTTTAACGTGACGATAGTGCGTTGTTATATGTGCGATTGGTTTGCTTGGGAAACAGATTAACTTGCTCATGTAGTGATGTACACCCTATGTGGTGGATTGTGTTCTTTTATTTAATAATTTTCATTTTAGTAAGCGTTGTTTCCACATAGCGATTTTGATAATTTAATTTGACTTTATATTGTCCTTGTCCCAATTTTGGTTTGTTTAGTTTGCAAGTTTTACATTTTAACTCAGGCACATACCCCATAGCTGAGGGTGGCCGACTCGAGACAGAGCCCGAACAGGGACAACTCAACATAAAAAACAAAACAAAATATATATTCACACACATCTAGGTCGCCCACGAGAAGACCCAGAAACCCAGGATCACTAGGGGCCTCCAGCATTTCCCCGGCCCCAGACCTTCCGGAGAGGTTCTGGTCTCGTCTAGCATCATGAATTATAGCGATATTCTGGAGATTTGAGCCATTTTAGAGCGATATTATAGAGATTGTGACAATATTTTAGCTATTTCTGACTTTATTTGGTATATTCCTGTCTCACATTAAGGTTGTATGGCATTAACTCTGTGATAATAGCATAAATACTGTGGCCAAAGCTGTGATCATTTTGTTATCAATGTTATCAATTCCAAGTGAAATTAAACCCCTTCTGTACCTGTCGACATTATTTTCATTATATTTTGGCTACTACTAATCGATTTTATTCAGTTTAGGAAGGAGCTCTAGCAATTATAAAGCTTTCAACCATCTCAATCCTTCCTAAGCTGCATAAGATCGTCTAGATATACAGTAGTTAGAATATAATAGAACAGACATCGCTGGTGCAAAGGACACAGTTTGCTCTACAGTATTCAGTAGTGCATATGAAATTTTTTGTAGCTGAATTTTATAGGAAATTATTATATTTATACAGCATATAACATTAATGTTGATATGTACTGTATATTGATATTTGATATAAAACAATGCATTTTATTGGATGCAATATGGAGTATTCTTTATTCCCTTGACTTGTGTCTTAGTATATTAATGGGGGATGGGGGTATTTATTTACTCATTTATATATAGTTTTATAAACAAATAGTTTCCTCCCTAGACTTCCATCAAGCTTAAAAAACACCCTCACAAGATCCTCCTTCAAGATTAATTTGTACATTTTTCGGTAGAAAAATGTAGCTACAGGCTCGCTATCGCTCGCCAGGAAAAAATTGACACCTAAATGGCACAAAAGGTCTTAAAATTGATATGAAATGAGGCGAAGGGTCATAAAATAGCCAAACTAATGGCCGATCGTCTTGAAATATCAAAATTAATGGGGCTAAACATGAGGGAGAAGGGAGTCCAAGAAGAAAAAAATTCTCACATTTTATTTTGTTACAAAATGATGTTGTTGTTGTTGTTGTTGTTCCCTAAGCTGCCTGGCCGAACAGCCCCGAGTCCCTGAGGAAGGCCATGGCCACGATCGGGCTTTCCCACAGAGCTCTCATTGAGTGTAGATTGTGTTGTTGGCGTAAGTGGTTGTGTGAAATGCAGTCTTCTATGATGTGTTTAATGGTATGGGGTGCTGTGTTACATCCTGGGCAGGCGTCGACAACGGAGTCATCCAGTCTCTTCTGATAGCTCAGGAGAACTGGATGGTGTCCGCATCTCAGCCTGGCCAGGTGGACTCTGTCCTCGCGAGGAAGGGAGGATTCGGAAGGATGGATTTCGGGAGGTCGTGCATGCAGCTGCGTGTTGTCTGTGAGTGAGTGGATGGATCGGTGAGAGATATGAGTATGGATGTGCTTCTGGAAGTTGGTTCGGGGTGGGCAGGGAGGGAGAGAGGACAATAATTGTGTGTGATACCGTGTGCTGGGTGTTGTTTTGATATTTCTTGGTGTCTGTGGGTGTGTTGCCATGTAGTTTAGTGGGTGGTCTTCGTTCGTGGAGGCTGCTGCCAGGAATTGAGTGCCTCTCATGTCCAGATGGTCTTTGACTTTGAGGATTTTGGTTTCTTGATGTAGGTGATCTGTGGGTGCAGTAGCTGTGCAGCCTGTAATGATCTTCAGGGCTTTGTTTTGAATAGTCTGTAAGGTCTTATGATGTGTTTCAGCTAGGTTAGAAGCCCAGGCTGGGCTTGCGTATTCCATCACTGATCTTATGTATTGTTTATATACTGTGGTGGTAGTTTCTTTGTTGTGTCCAAATTTTGTGTGAGCAAGTGACCTGAGGGCGTTAAGTCTGGGTGTCAGTTTCTTTTTAATGTTTGTGGTGTGCTGTTTGAATGTCATATGAGTATCATATGTTACTCCTAGGATTTTGGGTGTGTGTGTATGTGTTAGGGGTGTGTTGTTTATGGTGAGTTGAGGGATGTATTCGTGTTCTCCTGTCCAACTTGTGAGCAGGGTTGCGGTGGATTTGGCTGGGGCTAGATTAAGTCTGTTTGTAGTGCACCAGCCATGTAGTGTGTTGAGATAGGGTTGAAGGAGATCTGTTGCTCTTTTTGGGTCATGGTGTGTGCATGTGAGTGTTATGTCATCTGCATAGGAGGCTAACTTTATTTGGGGCGTATTGGGTGTAGTTATATCGTGCATGTACAGATTGAAGAGTGCAGGCGATAGGACGGATCCTTGTGGGACTCCGTTTGGAAAGTTTCTGATTTTAGATGACTGACCGGCAAAAGATACGTGTGCACATCTGCCTGCTAGGAAGTTGGCCAGCCACCTTTTTGTGTTGTGCATGTTTGTGTTATAGATTTTGTTTGTTAGGTTGTGGCGGGGGATGGCATCGAAGGCTTTACTAATGTCGAGTGTGGCTAATAGTGATCTGTGTGGTGGTCTAGCTGAGTTGATGCCGTCGAAAGCTCTTTGTGTAAGGTCTGTGAGAAGAGTGTTTGTGGAGTGCAGTGGCCTAAAGCCATGTTGTGTTGGAGCTAGGGGTAGGTCAGGTGTAATTAGTTGTAATACTAGGCGTTCCATGACTTTGGAGGGGGAGCAAAGAAGTGTGATGGGGTGGTGCGAGGAGGGTAGCGTGGGGTCTTTGTTGGGTTTGGGGAATGTGATGATGATACCATGCTTCCAAATGTCTGGTATTGTGTTGTGTGAATAGCTGTAGTTTGATATGTTAGTGAGTGCTTGTATGCCTTGTGGTCCCAGGTTTCTGAGGTGTATGTTGCTTATGTTGTCTAGGCCACAGGCGGGTGAGTGCTTGAGATTGTTGATGATATGCTTTGTCTGGTGAAGGGTGTATAGTCAGGGTCTGTGGGGAATTGTCTCTTACATCGGATGACACGTCGGTCGTCTTTGAGGTTTTAGGTGGCTGACATGTGAGAAGTGATTGATGAGAGTGTTTGCTTGTTGTTTACATGAAGGAGTAGAGTCTGTTGTTGTGATTGCAGCATGTGATTGTGTTGTGTTGCTGTTGGAAAGTGTGATGCTGTTTAGTGTTTTGTAGAGTTTTTTGGGGTTTGTTTTGTGATCAAGTGTTTGTAGGAAGTTATTCCAATTTAGTTTTTGTTGTTCTTGTATTTTGTTGTTAGTTTGGGTGTTGAGTGCTTGAATTTGTTGTGTGATGTCTTGTGTGTGGGGTGCTGGGGAGTGTTTCAGTATGTCGCGTTGTCTGATGAGGTTTTGAATTTCTGGTGTGAAGTTGGGGTTGTGTCTTTTTCTGTTACCTCTTGGAATGTGTTTCTTGTCAGCGTTTTGGATAGTTTTATTGAGTATGTGTACATCATTGTTGATGTTAGTGATGGGTGTACTGTTTCGAGTTGTGAAGTGTTGTTCTGTCTCATTTGTGAATGCTTCCCAGTTAGCTCTTTTATAATTGGTGTATGTGTGTTTGTGGCTAGCTGGGGTGAGTCTGGTTTTGGTGGTGATAATGATCGGGAGGTGGTCAGAGCCTAAGGTTCTGACCACCCTCCAGGATGTTGTGGGGGCAAGTTCTGGGGAGCAAAAGGTGATGTCTGGAGATGATGGGTTATAGAGGGCTTGGTGAGGAATATGGGTATGTTGATGGATGTCGTTAAGGATGATGAGGTTATCGGTTTGGTTTTGTAGTACCAGCCCTCTGTCTGTGTCGGGGTTGTCGACAAACCAGGCCGACGTCTTGGCGTTGAAGTCACCACCCAGGATGATGTGTGGGGTGTGTGGGGTGTTTGTGATGTGTTGTAAGTGTGGTCTGTAATCATTTGGTACTGTAGGGGATGTTTGGGGAGGGATGTATGTGTTTATGATGGTTATGTTGGAGTTGTTGCCAGTGCGTATTTTAATTGACTGTATTTCTGTTGTGTTATCATTTGGGGGGAGGAGGGATTTGGTTTGTACACTGGTTACTATGTATGATATTTCTTTGTGTACCAGGGTGATGAGTCCACCGCCCCCGCCGACAGCCCGGTCTTGTCTGATGGTGGTGAAATTATGAAATGTGGGTGTGTTTTGTGTTGTGCGGAGTTTTGTTTCTTGTAAGATGGCAATGTGTATGTTGTGTTGTTTGATAGAGTGTGAGAGTTCGTGTTTCTTTGTGTTGATGCCATCTATGTTCAGTTGAAGAATGTTAATGTTATGTGCACGATGTATGTTGGGTGCTGCTGCACGAGGATGGGGGTGAGGGAGGGGCTGGGAGTTGGGATGGGTGAGGTGGGGGTGGGGATTGGGGAGCAGGAGATGGGGGTTGGAATGGATTAGGATGGGGTGTGGTGTGTTGAGTTGAGGATGTGGATGGTATGGGAAGGTTAGGTGGGTTAGGGAGGAGAGGTGGACGGGTTTTAGAGGGGGGAGTGGATGATATGGGAAGGTTAGGTGGGTTGGGGAGGAGAGGTGGACGGGTTTTAGGTGAGGGATTTGACTGGGAGAGGGAGGGGCATGAGGAACAGGTCCAGGTGTTTGTGTAGTGTTTCTTGGAGGCAAGTGTTGTGCAGGTGAAGTGGGTCCAGTTCCCGCATGAATTGCAGAGAACTGAACCCTTAGTATGGTGACTCGAAGTGATGGGTTTTGAGCAAGTTGGACATATGTATGTGTATGTGGGTCCTGGGTTGCTCTCAATGTCTCCGGCTAGAAGAAGTCTTCAAGAAATGACAGCCGGAGAGTCATTTCTCGGTGTAGGAAAAACTGTGTGATGTGTGTGTGTGGTGTGAGAGGTGTGGAAATTCCCGGCGCGACCGAAGCCGCTCCAAGGACCCGTTCCCCCAGGGAGGGGGCAGGGGATGGTTGTGACGGTTTGGCTCCCGAAACTGCTCTCCGCGGCCGGCATCCGGTTTTCCTCCACTGGTCGTTGATTTTGTCTTCGGCCGTGGAGGGTCGGCAGCCATCCGCGGTTGGCAGCCTCGGGAGGTGGCCAACAAAATGTTAACCCTATCAGCAGACATGGAAGCATAATTAATTAAACTTATTCTGGCTATAATTAAATGATTATATTAAGATTGTGAAGTACCTCTCGGAATCTGAGGGGTCTGAAGCAACTCAATTATGCATCCGACTCCCAAAGATCCTCCCTAAGCTGAATAAAATCGTCTAATGATAGAATAAACATTTATAAGGCGTCATAATCCTGAAGGGGAATATTGCCAGGAAATAGACGAGACAGAGTAAGGGGCAAGGGAACGTGAAAGTGGTCCCGGACCCTAAGAATTGGAACTTTAAATGTTTCTGTTTGAGTTCTGTCTCGAGTTGGCCACCCCCAGCTATGGGGTATGTGTCTGAGTATATACATACATACATACAATAAAAAAGGGAAAGAAACCATGCCTGCCAGCCAAAATGAAAAGATGTGTGTGATTTTGCGTGTTTTTTTTTCTTTTCTGATGTGTTGTGATGTCACTGTTCGGGCTCTGTCTCGAGTCGGCCACCCCTATAAAAAAGAAAAAAAAAAAAAACCAAAAAAAAACAAAAGGGAAAACTGGGGAAGGTGCCAGAGTAGGCTACATACATACATACATACATACTTATGTGAATAAATGTATGTACAGTAGCCTATATACACAGGCACATAACCCACAGCTAAGGATAGCCGACTCGAGACAGAGCCCGAATAGGGACAAAATAAAAAAATAAAATAAAATAAAAAAATAAAAATAATACTAATAATACTAATAATAATAACAAATAATAATATAAAAATAAATCACACATATCTAGGACGCCCAGGAGAAGACTCAGAGACCTAGGACTAGCCTTCTATGAGGATCAAAATAAGATATACAAGTTGTTTACAGTAAGGTATACATAATGGAGTCTAAAAGAATAGCCTGTAATTCCCCCGATAGATGGCCCTACTTATCAACCGCTGTTATCAACACTGCAGCAGACGACGAACCCAGAACAAGTAAGTAACACCAATTTACTCAACCATTGGACCACACCAAGGACATTCAGGTTTAATATAAGGTATAGTATAACCTTAGGTATAGTATACCTAATAACCTTATATAACCTAATAGTATAGTATAACCTTAGATCATCATAGACAGCAGTGATATTGATGGTGGGCTTATATAGCATCTATAATAAGCATACCCCTACTAGTAGGTAGTAGGGGTAGGCAGCCCCGCCCAGGGAAGTACTACCGCCAAGGTTTCGGGAGACTCAGGGAATAGCCTGAATTCCATTTTCTCTCCCAGGCCTTGGTAGCTGGATACATATCTTTCTGCCTCACACATCAGGGGTATCAGGAAAACCCTCTTTATATAACATACACATCCAACTTCACGACATTGCCCTACATCGCTATCCTCTATCCATAAAATACTACTCTTCCCACTACATATCATACATGTAACACCATACACTTACCTTATAAATATGGCAGTACAATTGTTAAGAGCAAACCTGGTGGTCCCTCGGATATCCACCCCCGGCAGGGTTGGGTTATTGACACAGGGCCCTCCCGGTCGTCATCATGCGACTGTGTCAAGAGCATTGCAACGTCCCAAAGCTGCTTGTCAGTACAGCTATTTCTTTAGTAATATAAGGGGACTTCACTCTAACATCAATTCTGTACACCAATTTCTTCAAGCAGAATCCCCTACTCTCCTTTTTTTGACAGAGACTCAAGTAACATCCACATCTGACACATCTAGATTTAATTTTCCAGGTTATCAACTGCTCCAAAATTTCAGACCTAAAGGTGGTGTATGTTGCTTCGCAAAATCTGAAATTGCCCTGGAGGAGGTTACTAGTTTCAATTGTCCCTATTTTGATTATTCTATATACAAATTAATTTCTGCTGGTAAATTTAAATACATATGTTGCATCTACCGTTCCCCAAATACTCCTCCAGAGCAAAGTCTTTTTGATTCTCTGTCCTCACAACTCAGTGTCCTCAACTTAAATGCTTCTTCTGAAATCACTGTGTTGGGTGATTTTAATGTCCATAATGTTGAATGGCTCACTCATTCAGCCAGGACTGATGATGCTGGTCTTGAATGTGAGCTATTTGCAGACTCATTTAATCTCATTCAACTAGTCAACCAACCCACCCGTGTACCAGATAATCCTAATCATAATTCCCACCTACTGGACTTATTTTTAACAACCAATTCAGAAAATTATGATGTTACAGTGAGGTCCCCACTTGGATCTTCTGATCACTGTCTGATACAGGCCACCTGTCTATCACCTACCACACCTTCCCACTCTGAACCTGTTTTGGTGACTAAATGGCATTACGATAGGGCAGACTGGGAGGGTCTTCAAGGTTTCTTTATTGATATTCCCTGGACCTCTTTCTTTTCTAATGATGCACACTCCACCTTGAGCCACATACAAGATTTTGTAAAAATTGGAATGGAAACTTTTATTCCTCATCAAAAGTACAGTAAAAGATCTAATTCACCTAAATGGTTTGACCATAATTGTGCTAGAGTAACTGAACAAAAAGCAATAGCCTACAATGCATACACAAGATCAAAAACACATGAAGCCTTTAATTACTTTAGAAACATCAGAAATCATGCCAAAACTGTATTAAACCTAACTAAATCAAACTTTCTCCATAAGCAGGCAAATAAACTTCTAAATAATCCAAATGATAACAAAATATTTTGGTCTACTCTTAACTCATTCAAATCCAACTTCACTACTGCTTCATCCATTCCACCATTAAAATCTCCGACTGGCAATCTTGTAAGTGACCCACGAGGTAAAGCTAACCTTCTTGCAGATATTTTCTCCACCAACTCAACCTTAGATGAAATAAATCAAGATGTCCCTGTACTTAATTTTAATTCACCTGAAATTCCCTCACTTAAGATCCACACCAGACATGTCAAAACTATTTTGCAGAATCTCTCAGTAGATAAGGCTCCTGGTCCAGATGAAATTCCTCCAATAGTACTTAAGAATTGCTCCTTGGTGCTCGCTCCTGTATTGGCAAAATTTTTCCGTCTGTGTACTCATACCTCATGCTTCCCAGTACCCTGGAAAGAAGCAAACATCCATCCAGTTCCTAAAAAAGGTGCCTCTTCAGATCCATCAAACTACAGACCAATAGCTATAACTTCCACTCTTGGCAAAGTTTTTGAAATTATATTAAATAATCACATAATTAAGCATCTGGAGAATAATAAATTAATCAGTGATAGGCAATATGGTTTTAGACGATGTCGATCAACTGCAGACATTCTTTGCCTTCTTACGCATCAAATCAACCAAGCTACAGACCAACATGGTGAAACACATACAATAGCACTGGATATATCAAAGGCATTTGATAGAGTCTGGCATCAATCCTTATTGTCGAAGATGTCACACTACGGCCTTGCATCATTAGTTCCACTAATTTCTTCTTATCTTCATAACAGAAAAATACGTGTAATGGTAGATGGCCTTTATTCTCAATTTCACTCAATAAATGCTGGTGTTCCCCAGGGATCAGTTTTGGCCCCAACTCTGTTCCTCATTCATATCAATGATCTCATATCTACCACTCATAATCCAATACATTCCTACGCAGATGACTCAACACTCCACAGTTCCTTCACATTTACCAATTCTTTCACCCAACCTGATCTTATAAATTCAAAAATAAACACTGCAATTTCTCTGAACCGGGACCTTTCTAGAATTAATGAATGGGGACAAGAGAATCTAGTTTCCTTTAATGCACAGAAAACCAAGTACATTCAATTTTCTAACCGACAGAATCTCACTGACTCCCATATATTTTTAATGATGTAAATATTCCCACTTCCCCTAGTATTGACATTCTCGGTGTAACATTAACTACTAACTTGAGCTGGACACATTATGTTAGAAGCATTGCTAAGAATGCCTCTAAAAAACTGGGACTCCTGTACAGAGTTCGAGAATTCTTCACTGACGAGCAGTTGGCCGTAATATATAAAAGTCATGTGCGCTCTCAGATGGATTACTGTTCACCTCTGTGGGGTGGAAGTGGAGTGGTTGCATTGAGGCAGTTGGACAAAATTCAAAATAAAGCTATTAGATTAATCAATAACCCTGCAATCACACAGGACCTTCCTACATTAGCCATACGAAGAAACGTTGCATCCCTTGCATTATTCTACAGATATTTTCACAGCAATTGTTCCGAGGAACTTGCTTCAATTGTGCCGCCTCTCCACATCTTTCCCCGTAGAACTAGGGCAGCTGAGAGCGCCCATGAATTTACACTTTCTCCTCCACAATGCAGAACTTCTGCTTATCAGAATTCATTTATCCCCAGAGCTACTACTCTTTGGAATTCACTTCCCTCGAATTGCTTTCCACAAACTTACAATCAACAAATGTTTAAATCCAGTTGTTACAAACATTTTATGAATGGAGGATGCCTTTAGGCACATGGACCTTTTTGTTTTATCTGTGTTTTTCCTTCCTCCGTTCATTGTCTCTTAAAAAAAAAAAAAAAAAAAAAAAAAAATTTACAACTCTAAGCAAATCCAAAACTCTCTCTGATGTATGCGCAGTAGTATTTTCAGCCTGATGCCATTTTGGGGACAGATGTGTACAGTTGTCCACGGGTCCAGCTATTATGTAGCTACTTGTTATGTTATTACTTTAATTATACGTGTTGTCCCTGTTCGGGCTCTGTCTCGAGTCGTCCACCCCAAGCTATGGGGTATCTGCCTAAGTATATAGATAGATAGCTAGATTCTAGATATGTATATGCGTAGAAATAATTACAAATATACCTAAAATAGACTTGACAGATAATGTCATATAGGCCTACCTGTAAATAGCAAAAATTAAACATGATTAGCGAGGGCAATTCGCACCAAAATGGCATGAAATGGGGCGAAAGGTCTTAAAATTGCCAAACTAATTAGGCGAACCTCTTGATATGTCAAAACCGATGGGGCTAAACATGAGGGAGAAGGGGGTCCAGAAAAAGAACCCCGAAGTGAAAATCTCCCCTTAAGGGGCTAATGGGAAGGATGAGGATAAGGAGAAGAATGTTCAGTGATCCTAGCTTTAAAACTATCAAGAGTGGGACTGTTAACTATATGAGAATGAAGGTGATTCCATATTAATTTCCACTCTTGGATGCTGAGGGGAAAAAATTAGTACCCAAATATGTCGGTGCTTGCCTGGTATGTTAGGTATTTTCGGTTGTGGCTGCCTCTTGTGGATCGTATGTTTGTAGGGTGGTGTCTTTGTCTATGTCTACTACTGTAGATTGTTTGTGATTTTGTATAGTCTGTGTTTGTGTCTTCTTGTTGCAAGTATATTTAATTTAATGTCTTGTTGTAGTGTGTCTAATCCATCTTGCCGCCTTATTTTGAATGGCTTATAATTTATTGATTAAGTGTGTGGATTCCAGACAGAGTCGCAGTGGGAGACATTTATAGACATCATTTGCCAGATTATCCGGCGTCTTCTTTTTCTACAGACATCATTTGCCAGATTATCCGGCGTCTTCTTTTTCTACAGACATCATTTGCCAGATTATCCGGCGTCTTATTTTTCTACAGACATCATTTGCCAGTTGAGCCGGCGTCCTATTTTGTCCAGACATCATTTTTGCCAGTTGAGCCGGCGGTCCTACTTTTTCCAGAGTCCAGTTGAGCCGGCGTCGTTTTTTAATTGCCTTCAAAATAATTTCAAGAGCCAAGCCCGTAAAGTTTGTCTCTGTGACTGGACGAAACCATCCTCCACTTTTTCCTCAGCTGTCCCCGTTACGATAATCTTCAAGGACACTACATCCGCCGGTATATATCAAGGAAAACCGAGCTGGCTGAAAGTTGTTGGATATTGGACTTTGGACATTGGACATTCGGATGTAAACAAAGCGACGAATCTCAAGCGATCTTGAACGAAGCAAGCTGGTTTGCTTAGATACGTTTAGTATGATCAATACGTATATTATTTATGTTGTATTTAATATTTATTGGCAAATCTATTATCACACAATTAAAATTCATATTATAAGTAATGTTAACCAGAAAATACATAATTTAATATACCGGTAGCCTATTGTTATGGAATAACAAGCCATAGTAAATACCGATGATCCCGAAATTCCTGAATATCCAATAGAATCCTGAAAACTGTTGGATATTGGACTTTGGACATTGGACATTCAAACATTACTGGATAGTGAATAACCTATTGAATATCCAATCAAACCCTGAAAACTGTTGGATATTGGACTTTGGACATTCAAACATTACTAGATATTGATTAGGCTAGCCTAGAGTTGAATATCCAATAAAAACCTGAAAACTGTTGGACTTTGGACATTCAAACTGAAAAAAAAAAAAAATTAAACTACTAGATAATATAGACTTTGGACATTGGACTTTGGACATTCAAACTGAAAAAAAAAAAATTCAAACTACTAGATATTGATTAGCCTAGAGTTGAATATCCAATAAAAAACTGAAAGCTGTTGGATATTGGACTTTGGACAACAACTTTCAGCCAGCTTATATATACTAGGTTAGGTTAAACAAATTATGGTTCAATGTTATTTTAATACCACAAATTTTGTTGATATATTTGAAGATAAATATTGAATATATGCAGCCTCTAAAGATCATAAGAAAATTTGGGATTTTTTTTATTTTAATATCACTAATTTTCCGAGTTTTTTATAAACAAAATTGTTCATTTGCATCAATATATTTTTACATTTTACATTCATAAATAGTCCACTAATATACTAGGTTAGGTTAGGCTAGGTTAAATATATTGTTCAATGA
Organism: Paralithodes platypus; assembly: GCA_032716605.1. Lineage (NCBI taxonomy): Eukaryota > Metazoa > Arthropoda > Malacostraca > Decapoda > Lithodidae > Paralithodes > Paralithodes platypus. The sequence continues at coordinate 223,333 of CM064546.1, read as the reverse complement.
TTCTTAGTAAATAGGCATCTGAAAAACAGTTCCTCCTGCTACACAACCGAATGTTTTCGTTTCATACCAATCGCCGTGGCGTAGGTATAGGAAGTGGGGTTCAATGTTATTTTAATACCACAAATTTTGTTGATATATTTGAAGATAAATATTGAATCTATATGCTATAAATATCATAAGAAAATTTGTTTTAACCCTCGGCAAAACCTAATAAAAGAGTATGGTACTAACATTTATTTTTCGTAACAAGGTTGTCAATACGGTACTTCCAGTTATCGATAGCTCTAAAGATCATCTGCAAATGTGTTAAACCCTCGGAAAAACTTAATATAAAAGTATGGTATCAAATTTTTATTTTCGTAACAAGGTTGCCAATACGGTACTTTCCCGTTATCAATGTATAATCAAAGCTGAAGAGTGCATAGTAAACACCGTAGACTTCATCGACTTTCTTTCACCTTCGTATAATCGACAGCCAATGTTTTTTTTTTTTTTACTAAGGGATTAGTACTCAACCAGTGGGGGTGTGGGGGCAGCAGCCCCCACCCATAATACTAGGTTAGGTAAGGTTGTTAGGTTAGGCTAATGTCTTTCCAAATCACTATCGGGGGCGTGTCTCAACATCGATCAATAGGCCTAATGGGGAAAATAGGTTTTCCCGAGATTTCTAATTAATTGCAAACACTATCTATTGATGCAAATGAACAATTTCTTTTATAAAAAACACTGAAAATTCGTGGTATTAAAATAAAAAAATTCCGGAAGTGGTTATTTAGCTGCAAGTGGTGTAGCTATTTTAGCATTAATTCACTTAGTTTATGTCTATCCGCAGCCCTTCTGACAATCAAAACACAATTATGTAGCAAAATATATATTTCGACGTCATATACCTTGAGATATCAATGAGATTAAATGCGAACTGTAAAGAGGCTGACACTCTACCTCCATCAAAAACTGGAGCTTCCCACCCAGTGCGGGAAGCATCCTAGCTCCATCAAAGGGTGAGATTTGTACTGGAGATTGACAGTAGCTCCACTTTTTACTGAAGAGTGACGAGAATTGGACCAGTGTGATAACCCCTTGAGTCGAAGTCGGAATTTAAAAAATCAGACTCCACACCCCTGGTTTTGCGAGGAAGGACTGTAGTTGTACAGTATTACACAAAATAATGGTCTAGAAAAATGTTCTATGTAAGTCTGAATCTAAAAGTTTATAGATTATAATTTTTCCCTTCTATTATACTGTACCGGTATATCTGAAAATAATTTCCCAATTCTCCCCCTTGTGACTGTTGAGGCCTCGGCCGTCGGCCGAGCCTACGCCCTGCTGCTGGGGTCACGAGGAGCCAAGGTGGTGGTGAATGACCTGGGCGAGGGCAAGAGCTCCCGGGCTGCAGATGTCGTGGTTGATGAGATACGCAAAGCAGGTTAGTAAACATTAACATGATGCTACAAATCCGTTTGTCAGACTCTTTGTGTACAGTCGATATCGAACATACGGTAAGCACAAGAGTACTAAACCTTCTTTCAGACTCGTACATACAGTACAGCTATAATCATAATTATGGTATCAGTATACAGTACACAAAACTATTAATAAAGAATAGAAATAAACCAAATATGATAACCCCCCTTAACAAATTATATTGTTTGTCAATATGCCATGGGTTGGTAGCGCATCTGACTGCTGATCGAAGGGTCGGTAGTTCGATCCCAGGCCGTGCCATTGATAGGTGTCAATAGTTTGGACACTGGGTCTAGAGATTCATGGCAAATGTCCAGTTAAATCCCTGTAACAAGAGCCCGCCCTAGCCCTGTTAATCAAGGGAGTGCACAGCGTTAATAATTGCATCATCAATATCCTACAGTACCTGACCTCCATTGTTTATTTATACTCGCACTAACTAACTAGGCTATAGTTTTGTTTGTGCCATACATGTATTTATTGTATAGATTTGTATATTCCATTATAACAAGATTCTAATATTTGTTTATACAGTAGTTGTGACATGAAAGGCATCCAGTTTTTTAAAAATCTATTATTCCTGCTTCATGGCAACTTTAGGAACTCTGTACATTGGCTCTAGCCTCTAGAGGGGAACTGTAGCCCATGTATACAGTATTTACGTTCTATATAAAACAAAATGGCCCATACTGCGGGCAACGTATATTTACGTATTGGTAGTACAGTACTGTACTGGCTGAGTTGGTTGCACCAACCTGCCCCGCTTGTTGCCATATGCTTCCAGGAGGTTCTCAGCTTGCCACCCATAGTAAAATCAGTATGCTCCATGCATTCGATGGGGGAGGGCGTGTGTCCAAGTAAGAGGCATTTTAGAAGCTGAAATACAGTACACTAAACACAATGCTAATTCCACATTTATTTGTGACGGCTATATACCAGGTACGAATGTGAGCTTCATTACATGTTACAGAACATTACTCTTACTGTCTTCGTAGCGCAATGGATAAATGCACTGAATTTCGGTGTGAGCATCCTAGGTTCGAATCCCTGGACTGCCACATGTATTTGTTATTTCATTAATTGAGTTTAGGAGTAAAGTTGGTTGGTGGAGGTAACATAATAAAACACATTAGGTACGGTACTAAAATGAATAGGTATATCATCGAGCTATCATGAACGTAAGGATACGAAATATAGAGACATAGACATCAATTATATGCATGATGAGTAGCCACTTGTTCGGGGGTGAAGGAGAAAACTCTTAGTCAATACTCCCAAGTTCAGTGGGGGAGAATTGAATGACTGAAGACTTACATGGGAAGTTTTCAACCCAATCTTTTCATTGGAACTCGTTGGAATTTGGTCTGGGCTACGAATATGGCACTTAGGCGACGTATATTGAGCGGAATTAACGGGAAAATAGCTGCCAGGGCGTATTCTTGCCTGTAAAAACCACCACAAGGAAAGGGTTAAGAATATGTACAGTCGAGAGCATAATTATTCAGTACAGCTATACAGGTAGTATAAGGTTACACCAATTCAAATCTTTGAACCTTAAAGCCATTCTCAGTGAAGCTCCTGGGCTTAGAGAAAGCATTGCTGTATATCTGTATGTGTTTGATACTGATTCAAATGGGTGCGTCGCTACTTAGGCTCTTGATTGTACATGCGGAACCATGTTCACATTGGTGTACTGGTACATCTTTTAATCTGTGTGCATCAAACCACATGTTGTATAATTGCCAAGACTTGAACCTGAAACAAGTGCTGTGAATGAGTCACAAGATTTAATACTCTGACATGCTTATAATTATATACTGTACTATAGTTAGAGGTTGTTTAGGAGTTTACCCTTTTGTAATAATATTGGTTGCAGTGGGTAAGACCATTTTATTCTCATTATACATTAATCTGATGTGGTGGTAAAATACAGCCAGCATTCCACAACATTTGTCCCAGGTCCATGCTCTGGAAAATGTACATCCCTGCTTCCATCTTTCCCTCACTCTCTCATGCATCTTTATCTCATCCTAGCTACAGTATCTTCATTCCCTCTCATACCCCACTCTATTTGACCACTCATCTCCTGCTACATCTTATCCAATTCTCTCCATATATGTTTCCATCTCTAATCTCTATCTTCCCCATTATTGTCTCTCTCTTCAGGAGGTGCAGCGGTGGCCAACTATGACTCGGTGGAGGCTGGGGACAAGATCGTACAGACGGCCCTGGACAACTTTGGCCGTATTGACATTCTGGTGAACAATGCTGGTATTCTCCGAGACCGCTCCTTCCCTCGTACCTCCGACACTGATTGGGGTGAGTGGGGAAGAGAGATATCTTTAAGAAGAGTGAGACAAATGGGTGGGTATGTACTGTATATTTTATGTGATTGCATACAAATAAATTACAGGTTTGGAAAGACAGTGTGAGAGAGAGAGAGAGAGAGCATATATAAAATACTGAGTGATTGATTAATACTTACTGAAGACGAATGTACAGTATATTAAAGCCGGTATCACACGAGCGCTTTTTCCCTCAAAATTTATCCTCAACACTGGTCTGGCAGCTTATGAGGTCAGCATTTTAAGTATTTCGGGCACCTAAATTAATTTACCATCAGTCTAGTTTCCAATACCGGTGCAAAATATTCCTGAAATGCCAGAAATGTTTTAATCGTCGAATGTTGACTATACAGTATAAGCTCTTGTGTGATACTGGCTTAAGACACCTTTTAAAATAGAGCTAGAGACTAAGATCATTCAGATAGCCTTGAACGACTTTGGCTGTATTGAAAAACTGGTGAACACAGACCGATCCTTCCCCCGCACCTCCGACACTGATTGGTGTGAGTGGGGTGGGGGAGAGAGGGGGGGAACTAATTGCAAAAAATTCTGTGTTTTATCTCCGTGATAGTCCGAAATGGATCAATTATCCGAATGCGTACCTTAAGTCTGTTAGAATATTCTGAAAGCGATAGTAAAATGGCTAGCTAAAAAAATATTGTTCAGACATTTTGCCTCAGTCTCTTAGATTATGTCTAAAAAAGACAGATTAAGTATAAATCAGATACCTACAGTATACAATACCGGGTAGTTTTTTTTTTTTAACCTAGTGAGATTGCACTTGATTGCTTTCAGCTTGAGTCTACTTCCAGCTGATTGGATGATGATATTGTGCAGTATATTTCTTCTGTTTGTTTGTTAAGCCATAAGCTATTAGCTAGATGGAGTTTAGGAATCTTATTGATTATGTAAATTATAGTGAGTTAATTCAATCTGATGAGTAGTTTTCCTAGTCTGAAGACAGCAAGAAAATATTACTGATTGTGGGAATACTGTAAATAAGATTAAATTGAAGTCACAGAAGTGTAATGGCAAGACCCATAATTTTTTTAAAAGACAGGAAACCTAGGAGTTACTGTTAGATTAATTTAGTAGACGAGATTGGGTAAGGCAAACATTGCCGAGAAATTGAAGTATCATTCTTGTTAAAAAGAAATATACTTATTCTAATGTAAAACTTGCAAAATAAACAAACCAAAACTTATACGAACACAGTAAAAAGACAAAACGACTAATCAAAATCGCTATGTGGAAACAATGCTTCAGTAAAATAATAATTTATAAATAAAAGAACAATCCACCACATAGGGTGTACATTACTACATGAGCAAGTTAATCTGGTTCCCAAGCAAACTAATCGCACACATAACAACGCACTATCGTCACGTTCAAGGAATTAGTCAATTTGGGTAGTCGGGGACGTTCTGGTAAATTTTACTAAACTGAGGCTCTGCATGAATAAAGAAACTACAATTATATACAATATATATTATGAAGCGATTAGCATGCTAACACAAATATATTTTCTAACCAGAATCACAAAGAAGAAAGTTTCCTTTAAGTTTGTTATTTGTGTAACCCTAAGTTTGGCCCTGAAATATGTCAAATGATGATGATGCAGTTTTTACCACTATGTACTCCCTGCTGAATAGCAGGGCTAAGGTGGGTGCCCTGATGATCAGGGACATCAGTGAACACTTGCCACAGATTGCTAGACCACAGCACTGGCATCTGCCAAATAGCACACTGGCTGGCCCGAGACTCGAACCGTCGACCTCATGGTTTGCAGGCGAGTGCTCTACGAACCGCGCTACAGCCTGTGGCAATAGTGAATAATGTTCATAGTGGTAAATTGTCATGGGAGTTCATAATTCCAATGGATAAAGTTACGCACTGTGATCGGAATATTCAACCCTTGTCCGCTTACTTGAATTGATCTCAATTAGAAGTGGGGGGATACAAATATTACGCAGAGAAAGTACCTGGATAAGAAAAGTTTATGAAATTAAGTCGTCAAGTCCATGATTAACCCGTCAAGTGCGGGGAGACTCTTATGAGATTTACCGGTCAGCTGCGGCAAGACTCTTATGATCCTAGGCCTAAAAAAAAAATAAATAAAACCACCCCAGTAGCAATTGATTTTTTTTTTTTTTTTTTTTTTTTTTTCCATGCCAAATATCACTTTTCCACATCCCCTCCTTACCCCCTTTCCCCCCCCCCCCCCTTCAATTATCACCTATTTTCCCTGTTATTCCCTTATTCTTAGGTATATTTTCGTGCTAACAATAGCGAGTTGCTAGCAGGGTGTGGTCATATGTGTTACCAAGCGTGAGAAAGAGAAAGAGATAAGGAGAGAGACGTCAGTGTCGCTCCAGGCATCGTGAGGGGTGGATGTTGGCCAGGCTGGCTCACACTTGATGAATGTAACTCTCGCTCTCATTTCGCGATTTTGACCAGCCAAACACTGTTTCCACTTGTTTTATTGTTGTAACAGGTTAATATCTTCATATTAAACATAAAATAGGTGCATATGGATAAGTATTAATGATATTTATGGTAAGATAAGGATTTTAGTGAATGGAAACAGTGATATAGGTCTGCCCAGGGCTATGGTGTAATCTCTCCCCCCCCCCCCCTGCGCACTTCTTAAGTTAACTGTTGAATTTTTTCAAATCATTAAGTATGAGATTATTTTATTTTATGCAACAGATATAATAATAATAATAATAATAATAATAATAGTTCTTAAAGCTAGCGCATGCTAAGCTAGCTAAGGATAGCTCAATAAGGCCGATTAGGCGTATTTCCATTGGGGTCCTGTACTACTACCCCATCCCTTTGCTCATGAGGGATGGTAACGACTCAGTGCTTGTGAAAAATCTTTAATGCGCCGAGCGTGGGCGCGAACCCGGGCCTTCTGGGTGGAAGTCCGAGACGCTAGTCACTACACCAAGCGAGCCGCTTGTGCTGTGGTCTAGCAATCTGTGGCAAGTGTTCACTGATGTCCCTGATCATCAGGGCACCCACCTTAGCCCTGCTATTCAGCAGGGAGTACATAGTGGTAAAAACTGCATCATCATCATTTGACATATTTCAGGGCCAAACTTAGGGTTACACAAATAACAAACTCAATTATATTACATAATCCATAATAAATTATCAATAGTTGAACGAGAGTAAATAAGCTAAAGCCGTAGCTGCCGGTATGGCCTCTCCGCAATCGAAGGAAACATAGTCAAAGGGCAAAAACAATTGTTTTATTTTTCCCTTCAAACGAGAACCACTTGGTGTACAATGTGCTAGTCTTCACCATTTGCAAGATAACTGTGAGTCCTGCCTCCTGATATAATGTATAACCTAGATTAGGCTATTTTTTGTGGAGGTATGAATATGTCAAAATTCCGACATTCTTGAAACTCTACCGATAATGCCATGACACGGCAAAACTTACCCTTTTATTTTCATCGTCAAAGCTGAACCATTTGGTGTAGAGGGTTCTAGTATTCATCATTCGGAAATGTCCATGTCAATCAAGGGAGTGCATGGCGTTAAAAACTGCATACTGTACAGTAAAACCCCTCCCATCCGGAGCCCTCAGATCCGGAAACCCAAGAGATCCAGACTCATGTTTCAGCCAACCAGACTTGTCTGGATGGCTTGCGACAAATCTAAGTCAATCCGGAAACGATTGAAACGAATACAAGTTTCCACACATATTATTTACATCCATGGTTCGATATCCAGACTTGTATGTCAGCCATCCGGATTTGTCTGGATGGCTGAAACCTAAGTCTGGTTGTTTAAGTTAGATATCTGGACTCATGTTTCAGCCATCCGGATTTGTCTGGATGGCTGAAACCTAAGTCTGGTTGTTTAAGTTAGATATCCGGACTCAAGTTTCAGCCATCGGGATTTGTCTGGATGGCTGAATATATGTCCGGACTTATGGCAGATCCAGACAGGGTTCTCCCCCAATTAGTCTGGATGGGCGAGGTTTTACTGTAATTTGCAAGAGAACAGCGAATGGTGCATTTTGTAAAATGTCTTAACTAGGTTAGGCCATTTAATCCATCCTCTCCAGATTTGCCGCCCTGGCGGGCAAATCGAGTCTTTACTGCGCACACCAGATGCCCGCCTGAGCTCCGGGAGCTATTATAGTGCTATAAAATCACTTAAAACCGCAGTAGAGAAAGTTGAGTTGTCATGGTGGGCGGTCCACGAAATGCGCAAGAACAAGCACACACAGTCAGTCAGTCAGCTGACTCATGCTTTCGTCACAGCCACAACCAAGCGGTCGATGATTTTCTGCAGTCCGAATTGATGCATAAAAGCAGTGGACAGTGACTTGAGAATGGCTACAATGGTGAAATATATCCATAATAAATATTCACTATTATTAACTCTCAAAGAGCGGGGGTGGGGGATATCACTGTCGCGCCAGGTGGCTATATTTACCGAAAATTACATTAATTCCATGCTCTTTTTCATGCTTAACCCTTGTCTAGCGGGGTGTTTTGGGCTATTTTGGGCATATTCAGGCCATCCTGAATGATCAATCAAGTATCTGCATGAACAAAAAACTAGGCGCTAAAAGCTTCAAAATGAGACCAGAACGAGCTACGTAGCACTCGTGGTTCTCATACAGTGATACCCGTAACATGGGGGGTTAGCGTATTTTTGGATATTTTTCCCCGCTATGCCCCCTACTGGGTACACTGCCGGCCCCCCGAGAACACAGGGAACATGAGTTAATGGGCGGCGGTAAGCCCTGGGAGTCGGCTGTCTGGCCCGCTGTGCTCCCGGCCATTTGCACTCTATTTTAACCCTTTAAAAGCCTTAATAATGCTCCTAACTTGCTGCAAATTGGTGCACGACTTAGTCGAGCGCCGCTCTTTAAGGGTTAAACAAGAGCCAGAGCGTAATACAATTATATATCCGTGAAAGTGCAAAGATAGCTTTCCAATGAGACCTGAATTATCCCTGTACAATATCTGGTTATCTTGCAACCGAAGGGCAATATTGCTAAATTATTGGCAATTTCGTGTTTTTCCGGGTGTGAGGTAGGGTGCGAGAGAGAGGTAGGTAGGTCGGGGTAGGACCATGTTCAGTATGCGCCGCGCTCCCGTGGCGAACAGTTGAAGGTCGTCCCTGCAACGCCCGGTCTCTCTCTCATATCTCATAATGGCCTCAAAATCCGCAGGATAGGCCAATTTTCTCTCCCGTCATACGACGGTCGCCGCGAGTTGAGGATTAATGATACTGTAATCCATGGTCAATAGTTGAACAAGTGTAAATAAGCTGTATCCGTAGTCGCCGGTATGGAGGTGGCGCAATCGCACAAGTTTAGGTCACGAGACCAAGCAAACAATTATATATTCCGCCTCAAACAAGAACAACTTGATGCACTATGTTCTTGTCTTCACCATTCGCAGAATAACAGTTAGTACTGCATCTGATAACCTAGATTAGGCAATTTAATAGCGGAGATATGTACTGTATATCCGAAAATGCCAATAATCAAGCATTCATAAGGATTCAGGCTTGCGGTGGCCATAACTAACCCGTATACTTTCACCATCAAAACAAAATTACTTGATCTAGAGTGTTCTAATCGTCACCATTCATAAGATAACGAGTAGTGCCTCCTGATATATGTATAACCTAAGTTGGGTAATTTTCTTTCGTAAAATGCGCAGCCGGGAGTGGGGTGGCGTGACTATTTGAAGGACCCGTGGGGCTTTAGTTAATTGTGGGGATATGAATATGTGAAATTCACGAAAAACACCAGGATCTGAAGCCCACGAAGGTTTGAACATAGCCAGATCTGAAGGGTTAATATGTGGATGATTTATAATCCAATGGAATTGAAAAAAATAATATCCTACCAACACAAATGAGGAAGAGTCAATGAAATATATTCCCTGATGATTTCACTCGCATGTGGATGTAGCCTGCCTGCCCTGTCACTATGGGAAAACAATCCCAGGTTAGGGGGGGTGAGGGGAAATTTGTTCACGTTGACAGGCCACACCCATATGTGAGTGAAAACTTTTGAGAATATATGTTATTGACTTGTTTGTAATTTTGTTTAGTTATGTGTTGATAGGATATTCATTGTTTTCAGTTTTGTTGCATTAGAAATTATCCACAAATTAATAAGAACCCAAACAATAATGATTTTTGTTCATAAAAAATGGGAAGTCTGAAGTCATAAAGTACTAATGACATAAGTATATAGCATAATGAGGGCATAAATTGGCAATAATTATACTGTATAAGAAAGGACGACTTTGAGGTTTGGCTTGGAACCAAGCATAGTGTTTACATAATATTTACATGCACAAAATCCAACACGCGTGATGTCCTCTGAAAAAATAAATTGTGTTTGTTGGGTACAGACTATATGCCTTGACCTTCTTCCTGCCCTCAGACCTGGTTCACCGGGTCCCACCTGCGTGGATCGTTCTTGGTCACCCGAGCAGCCTTCCCGGTGATGAAGAAACAAGGTTACGGTCGCATCATCATGACTGCCTCCACCTCTGGCATCTTCGGTAACTTCGGACAGGCTAACTACAGGTCAGTCAGTGAAGAAATGGAAAGGTTGTTTTATGTAAGCAATTGTATCTGCATTTGTTATCAAAGTACTGTAGGTGTATTTACCTAATTGCCTAATATGAGTTAGATGATTTTGAGATGTCTGTGTTTATTACTCTTCGTTTGATTTCACTATATGCAAGATACAGTATGTGTGATAGGTTAGATTTTGTTTTATATATACCGGTATACTGTATGTACTGCTTGTATTCCTCCACAGTGCGGCCAAGTTGGGTCTGCTGGGTCTGAGTAACACTGTGGCTATAGAGGGCAATAAGTACAACATCCACTGTAACACCATTGCTCCCTTTGGTGGTATACGTATGAATGAGGGGATCATGCCGCCTGGTGAGTAGAAGCTGGTATTGTTGGAATGATTAATTACCTACTTGTTATTACACTTATCAATAGAGGGTTATCGTATATTACTTTTGTGTCTTCTAGTTTCTAGTACAGTACTGTATAAGCTATACACTAATTCCTCACTTAAAATTGAAATTGCGTTCCTGAAAATTGAGATTTTAAATGAAGCCACTGCAAATGAAGCAATTGTGTTTTTTGTATTATTATTTTTGTAATTTTGAACAATTCTTGTGTGATATACAACTTAACCCGTTGAGCCCCGGCTAGTTATAATATTTTGTTCACCCCAGTCCCAAGCCATTTTCACTTCTTTTTTTTTTGTTTGCTAAAATGGAAGACAAGGATGAGAAATGAAAAAAAAAAAAAAAAAATCACCTCGGACATTTGGGGGGGGGGGGGAGCCTCAAATTTTTTTTTGAGCCAAAATGGAAGAGAATGGTGAGAAATGAAAAAAAAAAAATCATTTCGGTCATTTGGGGGGGGGGGGGTCGAAAGTTCGTCTCCCCCGCATGACCCCCCGCCCGGGAGCACTAGGGTAAAAACTGAGTATGGCATTGTACGGCATACATCCTAAGGAGTGTCTCACATAAATCTCAAGCCTCTAGCTCCCATACGACCGGAGTAATGAAGGTTCAAAGTGGCGGTGAACTAAGGGTGTAAAGTATCCCCACTAAGCCCACCACCACCAGCCGCGCGGCTGTCTCGGCCCGCTCACACCTACTGGCCCGGCTCCCACACACACTACGGTACCTCCCCTCCTATTCTCCCGCCATTTCCTACCTTACGAGCCACGTAAGTGTTTTTTATATGTCGGACGCACGTGGTGCGTCGCTGGGAGTTGGTGATCAAACACTGCCGACGCATCACGTGCGACGCTGGGTCTCACTGGGTTAATAATGAGTATAGCAATATTACGTGAATTTTGTTTCCTATTTAATGAACAGTGGAATAATGAAACTACAGTAAAAGTCCGTTAATCCGACAACCGATGATTCGAATCTCCCAATAGTCCGAATTTTTCAATTTGAGGCCAAATCCTAATTCACCCGATGGTCCGAATTTCAAGAAGTCCCAAAGTCCCCTTTTTGAGGCATTAGTCCACTCAAATGACACATAATGGAGCACACACATATCATATGTTCATGAATTCACTTTAAAAGTTTACCATTGTCATTGTAGCCTATTTATTACCTACTTCAAAACATTCAGATTAATGGTCAAAGGAAGCTACTGATATAAACGTAAACACCTACTTCTTCTTCCACATCGTCTGCTAGAGAGTTTGTTTTGCTCTTGAATGCATCCTTGGGACGCTCCGATGCGCTACTGGCTTGTACCGCATTTTCTGCAAGCGCATTCAGTCTTGAGCTTGAAAACGCACCTTTGGACGTATTAGTCTTGAGCTTGAAAACGCACCTTTGGACGTTCCGATACGCTACTATTTATAGTTCAGTGATCGGAGCGTCCCAAGGGTGCTTTCAAGACAACAAGACAAGGGTGCTTTCAATACAATATAATATAACAGAGCACGTCACAAAATGAAAATTACAAGAACCTCTCAGGGAAGTGCCGTTGTTAAGGCATTACTTCCCGAACCACATCTGATTGATCTTCAAGAGCAAGACAAACTCGCTAGTAGACGGAAGAAGAAGAAGACGTTTATATCAGCAGATTCCTTTGACCATTAATCTGAATGTTTTGAAGTAGGTAATAGGCTACAATGACTATGGTAAACTTTTGAAGTGATTTCATGAACATATGATATGTGTGTGTGCACCATTGTGTCATTTGGGTGGCCTAATGCCTCAATGTTTTCGTCATACACAGGTTCATAGGGGTAAAGTCCGATAATCCGAAAAATCCACTAATCTGAACGAGGGCCGGTCCGCTGCCCTTCGGATTAACGGAAGTTTACTGTATTAGGTTTTCCTCTCTTCGGTTGTCAAACCTGTTTTTACGCGGGAAATACTAATCATATGGGTACGTCGCCCGCAGTGTTCCATTGATTTGAATGAAATACATGGGTACGTTGGCCACTCTTTAACCCTTAAAGAGCGGCGCTCGACTTAAGTCGTGCACCAATTTGCAGCAAGTTAGGAGCATTATTAAGGCTTTTAAAGGGTTAAAATCGAGTGCAAATGGCCGGGAGAGCAGCGGGCCAGACAGCCGACTCCCAGGGCTTACCGCCGCCCATTAACTCATGTTCCCTGTGTTCTCGAGAGGCCGGCAGTGTAGCCAGTAGTGAGCATAGCTGGGAAAAATATACCGATATATGCTAAACTTCCATGTTCGTGGCACCACTACAAGAGAACCACAAGTGCTACGTAGCTCGTTCTGGTCTCATTTTGAAGCTTTTAGTGTCTAGTTTTTTGCTAAATAATTTTTTTTCATGCAGATGCTTGATTTATCATGCAGGAGGGCCTGAATATGCCCAAATGAGCCCAAAACACCCTGCTAGACAAGGGTTAAGGGTTAAGTGAGGAGTCCCTGTACATGCAAATTAGATAACAAGTATGTTAGTTGAAGTTTTATGCACAGTTAACAATCTACAAGCTGTATGTACTTAGTAATATATTATATACCTGGACTGAAGAGCTAGATATAGTGGATTATGTTCTTTTATTTCAAAATTTATTTTATTAAGCATTATTTCCACATAGCGATTTTGATTAGTTCCTTTGTGTTTATCTTGTGTCGTCCTAGTTTTGGTTTGTTTATTTGCAAGTTTTAGATTATAATATAATTTTTTATTTTCTTGACGGGTTTTCACACTGACCAACATTCTGCAATGACTTTACAGATCTGTTTGATGAGTTTAAGCCGGAGTTGGTGGCCCCACTGGTAACGTGGCTGTGTCACCAGGACTGTGAAGACAATGGGGGACTCTATCTGGCCGGCGGGGGATGGTATAGCAAGTGTGAGTATACACTACAGTAATGGTGTTTAAAGCACAAAGTGGTGTGAGAAACTTAATAGAAGAGAAGTTGTATTAACTATAAGTTAATATAATATTGTCTTGCCATTTACCCCTTGACACTCTGTTGGGAGAACAATGAAGGTGTTAAGTGTCGTGATAGTTCCTCCACTACTTCTCTTCTCCCTGCCATACCCCATCCAACTATGTTTGCTGGCGTTTCATTCCCTATGTTTAACAATTCATTGAAGTGCTCCCCTTGCTACCCTCCCTAACTTTCTTAACCTCTTTCCAGAACATGTTCTTACACTCCTTCACTTTACGCTTAAATTCCTTCCAAATTCCTCATATACTCTCCTCTTACTTTCCTTCACTACTCTCTTTTTCTCCAAGTACCTTTCCCTATTATGTCTCCAAATCTTCATTCCATCTACTACCTAACCACTCTCTATACGCTTTCTTCTTTTTTTCAACTGCTAGTTTCATCTCTTTAGTCCACCAAGCTGTTCCTTTCACTCCTCTCCCTCTTCTCCTAACTCCACATACCTCCTCATATGCTACACACATCTCTTCCCTAAACCCTTCTGTACCGACGACGTATTTTCAATTTTATTCTAGCTACTGTATACTGTATTTAGACGATGTTCAGTTTAAGAAGAATCTGTGGTAGTAAAACTTGTTAAGTAAGATAGTTCGAAGCCTGTTAATTGCTAGAGGCCCTATTTAAACTGAAAAAATCGGCCTGAGTAAAGTTAAAAGTACGACACCGGTACTGAAGGGGTTAAACACTTTGCTCTACTTCCTCCATGCCTTTCAAGTCGAACCTACCTAATCGTCTTTCTACTGCTCTCTTGAACTACTGTAAAGTACTGTAAGATAATATTGTAAGATTGAACTCCTCCCTGAATTCCTCCTCCTGTAACCTTTCCACCCTCTTCACCACTCCACCTCCCTCCCGCCCTACTCTAGCTCTCTTTACCCAATTCTGTTTCCTAATTATAGCTACTACTACATAATGGTCAAACACCCCCTATATAATCTAGCATCTATCACTAAATTCTTCATTTGTTCATCCTTACATACATAATCAATTAGTGCCTTTTGTTCCACTGTCTAGAGCTCACTCCCTCCTCCACCCTACTTTCCATGTGCACATGTGTATCATTCTGTGTCAGAAGAAAGTGTTGGCTATCAACAGTCTCCTCCTGACACATATGTCCACAAGTGCACTGCCATTTCCATCTACCTCTGAAGGTACACCCCACCCTCCTACAACCCGATCTACTTTACTGTTACCCACCTTCCCATTCATATCCCCAATCAGAAATATTCTTTCACTCTTACCAAGCTTGTCCTTTATGAACTTAACAAAATTGTTTTCACTTATTTATATCATATATACTTTAATTAATTTCATTGGGGGTGTTTGGTGTTGTGGTGAAATTAATAAAATATAGATTATATATAATTATGAATGTTGGTACAGTAGTTTGAATCAAGTCATTTATTAGTCCGGTATTTGGAATAATTAGTGTATAACATATAAATACTCAATATTAGAGTCATAAGTAGATTGTGTATGAATAGTTTGCAAAATATTTTATTTTCTCTATATTATCATACTATTCAAGTTCTTACAACTACAATTGATTGTCCTGTGTAAAGAAAGTTTTGCAGGGTTACAAAGAAGTTTCTTTTTTTCCATCCTATTCATTATTTTGTTTTCACCCACACATATTCAACCTACAGTAGAGTCTCGCCAATAACATCTAATTGGTGCCTGAAAACGCTGTTATTACTGAAAACGTTATTTGCATGAGTATAAAATACACGTATAAAGCGTAAATTAGTGCAGTCACCCCTGGATTTTCACACATTTTGTTCCTAAGTATAAATGCTCTCATATCGCTATTTCCTTTAGATAAAACAATAATTTTTGTTATTAAAATGACATGAGAATTATATAACTCACCAGGAGTTAATGAGGTGCTTGGTGTGATGATTGTTGTTCCAAAGCGTAAGCTGGGAGGCTAATGCGGCGTACCCTCTGCCCTCTCACTGGTCTCGTCGCCACTCCGGTCTTTCGTATAATTTTGGAACATTTCAATGTTCCGTGCACCACTTTCGATCATTTCAACAATGTTTTTTTGATCCTTGACCGAGTATGCCCGTTTCTTATGTTGTTTCTTACGTCATCTTTGTTGTTTTGATTTGAGATCTCTTTTGCTAGCCAAATTAGAATTTCCCGGGTGTCCTGGTGACAGATGTTCCACCACCGCCACCACCAGTCCCCCAGGTAAAGCCGAAGCCATTTTCAGACCACCAACCCTTATAACCACAGGTGATAGAGGCGAAACTCACACACAATAGCAGGAGGAACACCTTAGACTAGGGGAGCGCGGGAACTTGTGAGTGTCTGAGCAGGGGTGGAGGGTGGGAGCGCCTTGACGATGTCATCAATATAGCGGGAAAACAAACGCTCTCGAAGGTTAGCCTGGTTATATCCCGCGAAATAACCGTTATTTAAATTAATCCGAACGTTATTTTAGAAAGTGGGTAACTATTCTGACTTGCCTATATTGCCGTAAACGTTATTTTAGAAGTCGTTATTGGCGAGACTCTACTGTAGTTCCATAGGAGTTTTTACATAATAATCTTTAACCCTTCTTGCCTGGGCTCGCCATCCTAAGGACATTATTGAGATCCTTGCGATCTGGCCGAAAAACGTCGTATTAGGCTAGCCGTATCTTTGTTATTTTAACTGCTAGAGAATTCGCACACATCTCAAAAACGTAGTCCTGTTTCATATCTGTAAACTGGCGTTGAGTAGAGCTCTTTAGGTCAAACTGGTTCAGTTGTGATGATAATTTCCGTGGAGAAAGATTCGATGCGATGTTAGCAATATCGGACATTTGCAGACACTAATTTCGTCATAGCATACAGCAACAACATTGATCCGACGTCTCCTTGTTTTCGGAGGTGCGGTGTCGCAAAGACAGGCTTTGTTTACATGCGTCGGACGCACAGCTTTCAAAACACGTTTTTTTTTTTTTTTTTTTATATATTCCAAATTACTTCCTCTCGGGCATAGGCTGAGAGCCTTAACATTCACCGCTTTACAATGAACAGTGAAGCCCGTGAGTCTTGTTCCAGTCTAGGGATTGAGACATGTGAAGCACGTAGAGTACAACGAGCACCTGCCATCTTGCCTTCACATGAGGCACGGTGCTCACTCATGGCCCGAAACGACCCCATCTCTGAAGCCACCTCGTTCCCATGCTTCACTGTCTCACCCCCTACACTCGGACTCTCACACTTACACACACACAACGCCACCTGTTGAGCAGATAACTCACCAGGCTTAATAGGCTTTCAAGCTTACGGATTTTAAAATGACACCCGGGCTCCTGCCCATCTGCCGCGGTGTCATTTTAAAATGACAACCGGGCAGGAAGGATTAAAGATTAACCTAACTACCGAAATCATAATTTTTTGCATATATTGAACCATAACCTTGACGAATGACAGTACATGTACTGTACTGTAAATGTTTTCGCGAAATGTCCAAAATTTGGACGTTGTCCGATGTTAGGTAGATTTATGGTACTGTAATTTAATAGGAAAGAGTTTGAATTAACTACTAATATTCTGCCTTCTACACTGTCAACAGTCCGTTGGGAGAGCACTGAAGGTGTGATGTGTCGTGATAGTGTACCGAGGGGCCGTACACCAGAGGCCGTCCGGGACAACTGGGAGAAGATCTCTGATTTCACCGATTCTATTAACCTTGGGTCCAACAACGAGGCCACTGCACAAATTGTGGCGGTATGTAGAGATTATGTT
This sequence comes from Paralithodes platypus, assembly GCA_032716605.1. Taxonomy (NCBI): domain Eukaryota; kingdom Metazoa; phylum Arthropoda; class Malacostraca; order Decapoda; family Lithodidae; genus Paralithodes; species Paralithodes platypus. The sequence goes on along the minus strand of CM064546.1, from coordinate 205,810 downwards.
TTTTGTTTCAAAGCATTTATTCCTTAACTCGTAACCCCTTGAGTACATACAGTACTGTACATTGTATGTATGTACTGTATATACTCAGGCACATACTTATACTTATACTTACTTTTGATACTTTGATGTGTTCGCCACTCTTCTAGCGGCACCAAGGAGCGCGGCGCCCCTCGTTATGGGTGGTGATTTTGGTGCAGTAGACTGTTTGAAGCGACAGCTCGCTCCCTCGCGAGGATGGGCTCGTCTGGCACTTTTTGCAGTTCGACATCGAGGGCTCTCTTGAAGTTGTCTAACGAGACGTCCCTCATGTCTCTTACTCGCCGTGGGAGTTTGTTGAAGAGACGTGGGCCTCTGTGTGATAACCAGCCCTCTCGCAGAGAGCCCATAGCACCCCTGTTATTCATCCGGGGGATTTCCCATTCCCAGCCTCTCCCACCACTGAAATTCATGACTATCGGAGTATTTAGGTTTGGTACTAAACCTTCTGCGATTTTCCACGTGCATACATACTGTACATACAGTACATACATAAATTTAAGGACCGAGTGCTCCACACAAAATACAGTTCCATTTTCATGTCCTAATGGCGGTGCTCGGTGGAAGTAGCCCTGTTCAGAGAGATACAGTACCTCTCGTCAGGTTTTACGATTCAAGATGTCTTCCTTGGTGCAGCTCCGTGCGCGTTCACGGACTTGCGTTGTTTCACCCAGCCTTTTTATTTTATTTTGTTTATTTTTTTTTTTTTGAGACAAAAGACAAGTGTCTCTGCCAGAGTCAATTTTTTTTTTTTTTTTTCATGTGTGATTGAAGTAGCAGTTAAGAGTTTATATGAAGAGAGTAGAGTGTGTGTTAGAGTAGGAAATAATGAGTTGAGCAGAGGTGGGCAGGTGCGCGCCATTTGGCGCTCTGCGCTCTGCGATCCGGTGCGCATTACCAATATAGAGGAGCGCGGAGCGAGGAGCGGCAAAATTCTGAAATCGGAGTGCAGGCGGGGAGCGCAGCTAGAAATTCGCGCTCCTTTCTGGCGCTCCGGATGCGATTTTTCCTGTCAACAACAGGTACAAGAACGTCATTATCATGTACAGTCATCGTACCGTTCGTACGGTGTTACCCATGGTGTTAGTGAACTGTGATACAGTGATACTATGATAGTGACAGACTGACAGTGTTACAGTTGTTAACTTGTTATTTTTTGTTTTTTGGCTTTTGCTAACGCCAAAGTAAACCTTATGGGCAAGTTACAGCTTACGAAGGGGCCTAAGGGTAAGTCTGGCAGTGGTATAGCCCGAGCCTGTCTGACTGTCTGAGTGTCTTTGGACGCTTGGACGGGTCCAATAATCATAATACTGTATAATCAATTAATCATATCATATTCAATTATTATTAATTTAATCATGTAATCAACTAAATAGTAAATACTAATCACTGTAATCATGTTGTATTGTTGTTATTGTATTGTTAGGCTTGTTAGAATGTTAGCTTGATAAGTTTAACTGTTTAAGTTTCTCAGTTTGGACAGTTTCTGTAATTCTTTATGTCCTATCATAGATATCAATGGACAGTCACAATGTCACAAACTCACAATGATATCAATCATATCATATCATTGACATTTGCAATGATATCAATCATATCATATCATTGACATTTGATTCATTGATATGACATAAGAATAACAGAACTGAGAAAGTGAGAAACTTAAACCGTTAAACTTCAGAAAGACACCATGACTTGAGTTTTTTTTAATGTTTTGAATTCTTGGAATTTAGTGAAGGTGAAAGACAAAGGACAAAGTGAAGGACAAAGGTAAATACTGAAGTACAGTATTTAAAAAACTTAACCCTTTCAGGTCCGGGGTTTGCCGCGTATTCATAAATACTGTAGAATTATCTTAATCTCATAATACCTCTCCAAAATTAGTTTTCTGCCCACAACTCACTCAAAGACAACGGCAGAGGTTTCTAAACACTCCGGATGGTCACAAAGGTTTAAAGTATCCCTGTAAGGATGCGATTGGTTATTATTATAAAAATGAATGAACAGAAAACAAGACAAACATCACTTGTAGGAAAAAGCATATACAGTAACTAGAAATCAATGGGAAAGATACGGTATACAAGAGAATACACATTGCACAAATACTTAGAAAGATTATACAGGCACAAGGAAAACACAAAGATGATGTTGAAAAGAGAATAAACAAGATAAAAATAGTAGCATATGAATGTACAGTACTGTATAATTAAAAGAGAAATGAGGAAAATAGGATGAGAGTGGGATTAAGCTTATAGGATACGTGTGTAACACCTTTGATATTAAGTGGAGCTGAAATATGAAACAAATGAAAGAATGTAGTTAAAATAAATATATAATATACAAACACAGTATATAACTAAACTATTAAAGGTCCCTAGAACGACCCCAAAATGTGCTTTACTTTATGAAACTAAGGGAATTTAAACTGAAACATAGTATAAACCAAAGAACGATGGAATTTTACTAAATTTGAACAAACAAGAAGAAGATGCAATCAAGATCAAAATGAAAACATTCTGTGAAAACAATAAAAAGAATACAAGAAAGAAATACAAGATCACAAAGAAAAATACAGTATTATAATGTAAAACTTGCAAAATAAACAAACCAAAACTGGGACGATACAAGATACAGTCAGGACCCCCAATACACGATTTCACAATGCGCGAAAACCCTAATACACGAGTTACCCCTCGAAAATAACATTAATTAATTAAACATTAATTACGCGAGGTGGTACCACAATACACGAATCGAGAGCTAAGAAGGGGCCAAATCCGCTATTCCCGCTTGATACGCGAGCACGTCTACGTTTCGCGAGGCCCAGGCGTAGCTCCGAAAAGAGAAGAAGACGGGCATACGCCTGCCTTCCCTCCCGCTTACCCTCCCTCCCTCCCTCCCACAGTCCCGCTCAAGCGCTCATAGCCGTGCGGAGTGACCAAACGTTTGTAGTGCCTGCCACTTTTTTCGCCATGCCACGCCAATATAAGAAGATAACACACAAAATGAAGGTGGAGGTGTTGGATCGCAAGACAAAAGGAGAAGGAAACTGTTGCAATAGGCTTGTCAGAGTAAACTGTTCGTACGATTTGGTCAGGGAGGGAGAAGTTGGAGAAAATCGTGAAGTCCTACGGTCCTAGTCCTAGCCTATCTACTACTAATTTTAAGGTAAGGTTTCATATGTTTATTCATTGTTGTTCTTATATATAAGATATAGACTGTACTGTAGAGCCAAAAATGTCAAAAATAGGGACAAAAATGTCGAAAATAGGCAATCATTGAGAGATGTCACCCAATCTAATTATTCCCATTTAAAGTTAGTTCCACAACACACGAATTCACAATACGCGATGCCTCCTGTCACCCCTATTCTCGCGAATTGGGGGTCCTGACTGTAAATGGCAAAAAGAAAACTAAACTACAGTATAACGGAAAATCTGGGAAGAAATGAGTGGAAACTGAAGCAAAAAACAATTGGTAATAGATTAAAGTGCACATAGATATATATGGAGAGACTTGATTAATATAAGTAAAACCAAAGAAGCAGTGGCACAAAGTATGCCAGATAATTACAGGGTTCGCTTAAGTGGGGGTCCACTTCGCTTTTTTTTTTATCTTCTCTCCTTTTCTCTCTTTCCCTGGCTTGTATCCATTGCGGCCCCATTCAGCCAACGTGTTTTAAGACATTTATCCCCATCCAGGTGTCGATTCTCTTCCTGGCCTGGCGATAAACGAGCCAACATTGTATGGAGAAATCCGGCTTTGCCGTAGAAATTTTTCATATAAATTTGTTTACAAACTTAAGCTTGCTGTCAAACAAAATATATATAGGCTGGCTCGTTACCAGCTCCGCCATGGAAAATATTGACACTTGCATTGGCGGGGTAACATCTTAAAACAGTAGGCTGAATGGGGCC